>JAZHEH010001955.1:4860000-6060000 GCA_036589455.1 Ateles fusciceps
GGGCTGGTTGTGCTCCCTGGGCTGAAGTAGCAGGGAGAGGTTGGAAGTGTATCTGTAGAGCAGTCCACTGGTACACTCCTGCTAGTTTAAATATTGGAGCATGTAAACCTGGGCCATGCCATGGATGAAACGCAGGACTTGGAGACAGAGAACCATATTTGGACCTCTGTTCAGCCACATTCCAGCTGTGGGATTTGGAGCAAAACAATGCAGTTTTCTGTCTCTCTCTCTTTTTCTTTCTTTTTTTTTTTTTTTTGAGTCTCACTCTGTCGCCAGGCTAGAGTGCAGTGGTGCAACCTTGGCTCACTACAACTTCCGCCTCTGGGGTTCAAATGATTCTCCTGCCTCAGTGTCCCTGAGTAGCTGGGACTACAGGCACCTGCCACCACGCCCAGCTAATTTTTTTATTTTTAGTAGAGACAGGGGTTTCACAATGTTGGCCAGGATGGTCTTGATCTGCCCGCCTTGGCCTCCGAAAGTGCTGGGATTACAGGCATGAGCCACTTGAGAAGATTGATCTAGATAACTTCTTTGGCAGAGGGGGAGTGGGGGGTGGGTTCCTATCCAGTAGACAGCCACCTGCCCAGGATGTGTGAAGGGTCTTTAAGTTGATCTGGGCCTGCCTTCCGTTTATCTTGAAGCCTCTAACCTCTTTAGACGACCTGAAAGTCTGAATTTCCCTTCTTTAAAAGCTCTGGCTTGAGGCGTTAAATGTTCTCATTAAAGTGCAAATTCATTCTCTACACAGCTGCCCCAGTTGTTTTCCTTGTGTTGTCATTTATTTCCTTTCTCTCCTTAGAAATTTGACAATGAAGCCCAAACCCCCTTATCTGCATTCAAGGAAGTGTCTGTCAAGACTCCAGGTCACTTTCTCTACACAATGCGCAGGGAATGCAGGGTGTGGTCAGGAAGGCAGACTGCCTGCGGGGGTCTCTGCTCCTCACTTTAGTAAACGTCCAAGCCTGGGAAAGTTGCTAGATCTTTGGGGCCTTCGGTTTCCTACTCTGTAAAGTGGGAACAATGAGGGTGCCTATTTCATTATTACAGGGACTGCATGTTTTAATTAATGCAAAGCACTTAGCCCTGTGCTTGGAACGAGGCGAACATTCAGTAAAGGCGGGCTGCTATCTTTGTGGCAAACCAAACTCTTTCCCCCAGTGAACCTCCTTCCTCCCCAGTCTG
Organism: Ateles fusciceps; assembly: GCA_036589455.1. Classification (NCBI taxonomy): domain Eukaryota; kingdom Metazoa; phylum Chordata; class Mammalia; order Primates; family Atelidae; genus Ateles; species Ateles fusciceps. The sequence continues at coordinate 4,861,183 of JAZHEH010001955.1, forward strand.
TATCTTGCTCATTCTTTTCCCCTCAGGAGAACAAGTTCTTACCTCACTTTCTTCCTCCTGAAATGTTTCTTCAAGGTTTTGTTCAAATGTCACTATATCCATGAAGTCTCTCTTGAACTTTTTGGAGAATTAATTGCTCCTATTCCCTCTTGGCCTTTTCCTTGTGCCTTCCTCGAGAATATATTTTATTCTGTTTTATCCATCACGGGTGTATGTATATGCCTCCCTCAGTCCCCTGCCCCCCCACAGTGTACCCACTCTCAGTCCCAGCCACTAGGCTGTGAGCTCGAAGAGGGCAGAGAGCACAGCACCATTACTTTCTGAATAATTCAATCAGTTCAATAAACATTTGATGAATGAGCAAATGAATGAATAAATGCATGAGTGGAAGGTTATCCAAATAGTGTGTTCTGTCATTATTACAGATTGATTCTATCAGAGAGCAGGGCTTCAAGAAGGGACTGAGATTTCAGTGTGGTTGTTGCTCATGGCAGGCTAAGGTCTGAGGTTTGAGACGCAGCTATGGAGGGACAGGCCTATGCGGGGCCAAGATGAAGTAGAGGGGTCCCTAAACAGTGCCTCTTCCTCATCAATCCTCTTTTAAAAAGCTCTGTGGTTTTGCTTTGAATTGATGGTGACAATTACATGAGTAATGATAAGCACCGAATGAGGCAAATCTGAATGTAACAAGGCCGATACCCATCTTGCTGGATTTTGCATCTGTAGTTCAAACGTCCATCAGTCTTGGTTGTTCTTGAAGGACAGAATTGTTTCCGTGGAAGATTCACGGTGCAGTTAGGAGGTTGGAAGGGGGAACACACTCACCATGTACTCTATGTAGACCCAACTATACAAAATTGGTTTCAGCAATACCCAGTTGGATTTAGTTTGTTCAATGGGGATTCCACCTATTTAAAAGATGATTGCCAAATTCTCAAGTTTAAATTTATTTCACTCAACTAATCATAGTTTTGAGTAGAACAAAAGAGTGAGACTATGAGGGGAAGCCGTAATCTTAATACTGATGAGGAGCTGAGATTTCCTGTAACTGTCTAGCACCACTAATCTGGTGCCTGGCTCTGCTTTATAGCTAGACCCAGCCTAGCAAAGAGAAGGCAGCAGTGGAGGAAGCTTTCTCAGGGCGTCTTGGAAAGCCTTCCCATTTCCATGGCTCCTGGGAAATGGTGACCAATGATATAACCAATGGGTACTCTTGACATTTTCTCTTTTTCCTCTCTGTTTTTCTTATGCTCCACCCAGTAGTTTTTATTGCCTTCTTAGTGGTCCCTTTAAGCAAAACTGAGAGTATCATCCCAAGTCTCCAGAAACTCAGCAAAGGACCTCTGTCCCCAGTTTCCTGATTTCAGACCCAGTCACTGCTCTATATTCTACTTATCACTGAATCCTCCTTTTCAGAGCCTGATCATTTGAATGGTTCTGTCTTAGCAGATCTTGGGAACTAGGGCCAACAGGGCCAGGCCTGGTAGTCAACACAGGATACCAGGGGGCCCAGCACCCCCCTCTAACCCTCTGACTGCCTAGGAATGGGGGTCTGTCTACTTCTTTCTTCCACTCCTTTGATGAAGGGGTAGTTGGTATAGAAAAAAGAATGTTGCAATCTCAAAATGTGCTAGGCACTTATTTCTTATAGTATCCTATTTAGCAGCAGAAACTATTACTAAGTGGTGTCACCAGAAATCAAACCCAGGCCATCTGACCACAGGTCACTTGTGTCTATTCATGACTCTCTCTAAGCTTCAGTTTCCTCATCAGCAGAATGGTAGTGATATTAGCTTGATCCACATGAGCTTGCTATATTCAACCATTTTCTAAATCTAAAAATGGCAAGTTAACATAGTTCAACATGTAATATTCCCAATAGGTTAAGTGTAAACATATAGTAATTTTAAATGGTGCGGCATATACTCAACTTAATAAACATTAGCTATTGTCATGATCTCATGCCCTTCATTTTCCCATTTTATCTTTACTCATCCAAGAAATCCTGAAAAGTCATTAGCTGAGTGTCCTATTGTGACTACTTGATGAAAGCTATAAGAACTTAATTCCAAAACCCCAAGACCAGGAATATCCTGAAAACGTACAATGTCTTGGCTTCTGGCAAGTGTTTGGTTTCTCTCTCTTTCTCTGTCTCTCTCTCTCTAAAAAAAAAAAAAAGACCCCCTTCTTTCACTTGATTTGTTATCTTTGGGTGCAAGACACTTAGTAAACCCTTGGAGCATGTAGTGTCTTCTGGAGCAGCACAAATGTGGGGAGAGGCTCCAGGCACAGAGATAAGGCTCGAAAACAGCCACATATCCTGTAGGTCATATTCAGGGTCTGGAACCAGTCTGCTCTTCTCTTTGGACAACCGAAAAAGCTCTGCATAAAGCTCGAGACTAGCTGAGAGATTGAGACGAAGCAAATGCCCCTATTGTTTCTTTCTTTCTTCTTCTTTTTTTTTTCTTTTTGAGACAGGATCTTGCTCCATTGCCCAGGCTGCAGGCTGGAGTGCAGTGCTATGAACATGGTTCCCTGCAGCCTCAAACTTCTTCAGTCAAGTGATCCTCCTGCCTCAGCCTCCCGAGTAGCAGGGACTACAGGTGCATGCCATCATGTCTGGTTAATTTTTATTATTATTATTTTTTTGTAGAGGGGGGGTCTCTACATGTTGCCCAGGCTGGTTTTGAAATCCTGGGCTCAAGGAATCCTCCTGCTGTGGTCTCCAAAAGTGCTGGGATTACAGGCATGAACCACTAAACTCAACTGCTTCCAATCTTTTCCTGGCCAGCTTCTGTCTATCTTAGACACTCAATTTCAAAAGTTCCCTGCTGTCTGAAATCTCCAGCCCTCCTACGCAACACTAATCATGGTCTCTCTCCAGCCACTGGTCCCTTGTCTCCCCATTGATCACAGCCTGCTATGATTGTGATATGGTTTGGATGTTTGTCCCCTCCAAATCTCAGGTTGAGATGTAATCCTCAATGTTGAAGGTGAAGCCAGGGAGATTGGATCATGGAGGTGGATCCCTTATGAATGGTTTAGCACCATCCCCTTGGTGATAAGTGAGTTCTCCCTCAGTTCATGTGAGACCTGGTTGTTTAAAAGTCTGCCTGCACAAACCTGCTCCCACTCCTGGCATGAGACGTGCCTGCTCTTACTTTGCCTTCCACCAGGACTGTAAGCTTCCTGAGGGCCTCACCAGAAGCTAAGCAGATATCGGTGCCACGCTTGTACAGCCTGCAGAACTGGGAGCCAATTAAACCTCTTTTCCTTATAAATTACCCAGTCTCTGGTCTTCCTTTATAGTAATGCAAAGCAGCCTGTGCAATGTGATGAGGTATTTTCCTCACTAGTCTCCACACAAAGAGCCGTTGCATCTTACTCACTTTGATTGTTGGTGCCTGATACAAGTCTTGGTGAAAATAAAAGTTCAATAAATATGTCTTAATAATAATAGTACAATATTTATCGAATGCTTGTTGTTCTGATTGAAGTCACAGAAAATGCTATGAGGTAACTGCTATTATGATTTCTGTTTTATAGAGGAGAGAGCAGAGGCACAAAGACAATAAATAAAAAGCTTGAGGCTCCACAGCTAGGAAGAAGCAGAGGCAGGTTCAAACCCAGGCAGTCTGGCACCAGAGTGTGTCCCATTAACGGACTGTCTGTCTCTTTTAATACATGGATGATTCTTGACTTTTGGCTAAGATAAAGAGTAACGAAGCAGAGTGTAGAAAAAAGGGATTCACCACTGTAGGAAAAAAAAAACCAGGATTTTAATCTCCTTGTTATCGTTAAAAGACCCAAGTCCATCCTGGTGGATCCTAGCCAGACAGACACAGACAGTTTAGAGATGTTACGGTTGAGGTCCGGAAGTAAATATCCCAAAGGGAATCTGAAGGGGCTCATTCACTCAGAACCCTCTAACTGGCTTAGCAGCCAAGATATCTGGGGGCCTTGGAGATGGCCGTCATTTCGGGCTTGGCGTGTGAGGCCCCTGCCCTGATTGCTCCGAAACCAGCTGCATCCCCCAGCATCGTGTAGTCCTCCCATAAGGAAAAGACACAAAAGCATCATGACATTTAAAGCCTTGTTCCTGCGTCTCATCAGGGCACAGCCCGAGGATGACTGTAATGAATGGCTGCGCCTCTATGAATGTGTAATGTGCAAACTGCTCCCGCCGTGCCCCGCCACGCGGGCCTGTGCGGAGACGCTGATGATTAAAACCGTGAACCTGGCCTTGGGCTGAGGGGGGCGGTGGCGCATGCCTCGGGGAGGCGTTCACTCTCATTCACATCTGCTGCTGATTCCTCGGAGCTGCTCAGCCCCGGCGGAACATGACTCATCGTGTTCCCTATAGCCATGTGTGTTTTGACTTAAAATCCTTCCGTCTGACGCCAAGCCCTGCTGAAGGCAAGGCAGCCAGAAGCAGCCTCCCAGAAGAAACTCCGCCTCCGCCGGCTTGACAGACCGACAGGCTTCTAGCAGTTACGCAAACACTTGCGTTTCTTCTCTTTTTCAGTCTAATGGAGGAGAAGCTGCAAATGACTTGCTTTGGGAAGGCGTCTAGAAATCAATTCTAATCACATCAGTATAAAGGAAATTATTATTATTTTTAGGTTGGTTACAATGTTAAAATTCAGGTATGGCAAGCCCTGTTTCAGTAAATTCCCAGGGACTGAGAGCTGAATAATAATCAGGGAAGGCGTCTGCAGAGTGCCTCAGACCTTCCAACGCACTATTATATAATTGAATCCTTGCAGTAACTCTCTGAGACCTCAGCTAGGTAATGTTACCCTCATTTGACAAATGAACAAACCGAGGCCCAGGAAGGTTAAGTAATTTGCCTAAGGCCACACAGCAGACCCAAGCCCGATTTTCTACCTTCTGCTGTACATAACTCCTGCCTGTTGAATTTGTTCTGAGGCAAGTTTGCTGTGGAACTAAAGTGCTAAACACACACACACACACACACACACACACACACACAGAGTTTCTGGTCACTGAATTTTGTTTTTTGGAGTTCAGTGACATGATCACAGTTTACTACAGCCTCAGCTTCTGGGCTCAAATGATCCTCCCACCTCAGCCTCCCGAGTAGCTGGGACTACAGTTGTGTGCCACCATACCTGGCTAATTTTAAAAATTTTTGTAGAAATGGGACTCTATGTTACCCAGGCTGGTCTCCAGCTCCTAGGCTCAAATGATCCTTCTGCTTCAGCCTCCCAAACTGCTAGGATTTTAGGTGTGAGCCATGGTGCCCTGCTTGCTCAATGAATGTTAAGAACTCTTGGAGACAGGAAGAACAGAGAGGTGAGAATATACAATGAAGAGTTTTAGACTCCAAAATGGGGATTAAGCCTCACTCAAGATTGAACTACAATATAATACAAAATTTCCAAAAAGAAAAAGTCATTTGAAGTATTACTTTATCTCTAAGCATTATCTGTACTACTATTTACTTATTTTTTTTGATATTGAACCTCTTGTTAAGCCTAAATCAAAGAAGGTTTATATCACTGCCTCAACTTGAAAATTTTGTTGCCTATATAAAGGGAAAGAAATTCAAACCATAAATTCAATACAGCTATAAAGATGTTAATAAATTTCTGGTTAGATCTTGCAGCCTGCAGAAAGCTCAGAGCCTAAGGCCAAAAAGGAGGATTTTCAAGCATCAGAAAGGTGTTTATGCTAGCCTCCAACTGATAGTTTCTTTTTTGTGTAACTAGGAGAATTGCACAAGGAATACATTTCAGACAACTATAGAACTTAATGTTACTTAATGCTATGTCTACACCTGGCAAAAAAAATCCAATAGTGTTATGGATATGCTTTTCATACTCTAGGAAACAGATGCATCTGATTGGCCCCTTTAAGTACAGGAGCACCCAGGGGAAAGCAGGAAAAGCTTCTCACTATCAACTGGTCTTATCTCCTTTCTTTGAGTAAGATTATAACTAAAGGTCTGTCAATATTCATGTTATAGTAATATTCCAAACAAGTCATGTTCAATAGTTGTGTCAGTCAAGCTGGCCTAGGTTATGTGTGATAATAATTTCTCAAAATTAATTGCTTAAACAACTATGTCTTTATTTTCTCACCTTACCTGTTCATGGAAGGTCTGGAAGGTAACTCTGCACATTGCAGCCAATCACAGACTAAGCTATGTGAGCAGCCACCACCTCAAAACTTGCCTGCCTCTATGGTGAGGGAAAGTAAGCCCTGGTACATGTCATTCAACTCTAAGCTTATTGGCTAGAACTTGTCACATGGTGCCACCCAATCACAACAGTCCAGGCAGGGCAATTCTATCATAAGCCCAGGAGGCAGGAGAGCCAGAATTATTTGGTGACCATTACTAAGAGCTACAACAAAATCTCAAGGTCATAGATTCACTCGAGAGGCTCTTTACAGCCCTAGAGCTTCCTGCAACAGAAAGCACATGATTACATATACATAAACACGTGCATTTAATCTCATAGAGTTCAGTGGACTTTAGGTTAACAATCTGTGCTCTAATAATGGGGTAACAGCATGCAAGGGGTAAGGGTTAATTAAGGAAAGTTTCACTAAGAAGATACACCAAGTAAAACTTTGTCTTTATTTTCTTTCTTTTCTCCTTCCTTCCTTCCTTCTTTCCTTCCTTCCTTCCTTCCTCTCTCTTCTTTCTTTTTCTTTTTTGACAGGCTGGAGTGCAGTGGCAGTGGCATGATCATGGCTCACTGTGATGTTGAACTCCTGGATTCAAGTGATATTCCTGCCTCAGCCTCTCTAGTGGTGATACATGGGCCTATAGGCATGCACCACTATACACAGCTAATTTAAAAAAATTGTAGAGATGGATGATGGAGTATTACTTTTTTCCCAGCCTGGTTTTGAACTCTTGGCCTCAAACAATCCTCCCACTTTAGCCTCCCAAAGCATTGGGATTACAGGTATAAGCCACCATGCCCAGTCTCAAGTAAAACTTTTTAAAAGAATCCAAATGGTGGAGAAGAGGGGAAGAACATTTTCAAGGCAAGGAGAATGATGCAGATGAAGATGGGCTGAGAAGACTAAGTATATCTTCTGGTTGAGAAGGTTGTAGAACCAGACAAAAATCTAGAGAGGGTAGGACTGGAGAAGTATGAGGCAGCATAAAAATATCAGTGGAAGACCTTGAACTATGGAAAGTTAATCCAGCTGGCACCAGTTGAGCAGGGGAGGCTCACAATGGAAAAATGTTGAAAGATAATTTGCTATGATGTTTGAAAGGATGCAGCCCCTCGGCCTGTACTTAGGCATTTAATAGATGTTGACTGCTTTTTTTTCCCAATTGTCATTCATTTTTTCCCATTGTCACTTCCCATTTGTTATTCAGTCAGCAGCAGTTCCAGAGTGCTCATTCAAATTAGAAGCAGAAATTATTTCCCTTATGGTGCCAACACCTAACTTTCTGGAATACAAAGGCATGTATGAAAGGAGATTAGTGATAGGCATTTGAAAGGCTGGGGAAAGATTTTGAATGGCCAAACATAAGAGAATGTTAAGAGGCTATGAAAATGGACAAATCAGAAAGAGACAACTGGGAAGAATTGGCAATGGTTGGGGAAATAAAGGGGTGAGACAGTGGAGAGGGAGCAAGTAAAAGAATAAGACAAGGAGATAATAATTCCATGATTAAACTGGAAGGCCAAGACTATGATTAGTTAGGGGAGAACTTAGAGAAGGAGGTAAGGGATTGGAAGGAAATCTGATCAGTTTGGATCTTGATATTTTTATTTTTAGATGTTATTATTATTATTGGGGGTTTTTTTTTTGGTCCTGAAACTCAGGCCTATAGATGTTACTATTTTTAAGCATTGGTTTGGCTGGTTTTTGGGTATAATGCACTTATGTCCCGGACTTCTTTATGTTCTCAAAGACATTAAAGTCATTTGGGAAGAGAGTAATCTAAGAATCCCAAAAATAAAAATGCTATAATATATTACAGCTATACTAAGTACTAAGCAAGAGAAATATATGATTCCATGAGAGAATATTCCAGAGACAATTGGCCAAGTCAGGAAACTCAGAGAAGGTTCCTTGAGGGAAATGACCTTCCTCAGAAGCAAGATGTTGACTGAGCAAGAGTGGGCAGTGTGGAGGGGTGGGGGAGAACTTTCTAGGCGAGGGGAATGGGATGGAGGATATCCACCCTAAGCCAGACACTATTTTCAAGTCTTATATTGAATTAAGCCAAAGACTGTGCTTTGGAGCTGAGGCCCAGCACCACGAATTATGAAGAAAATTTAATAGAACTGTTTCACTTAGAAAAAGCAAGCTGGCTGGGGAGGCCTGGTTCTGATCACCGAAAAGAGGACAAAGACTTGCTCCCCATAGCCTTCCAGGGCAGAACTCGGATCCATGGTAAAGCCACAGGGGCTCATATTTCACCCCAATACAAGGGGGAAATACCCGCAAAACTTGAGAATAAAGTTGCCCAAAGATGGAATAGGGAGCATTGGGAGGTAATGAGTTGCTATTTTTTGGAGGTATTTAAGGAACCTTAATACTGTATGCTGGAAGGCTGTTTCTCAGGAATTTGACAGAGCAGATGCAAGCAATGAGCGGGGTTAGGTGTATGACATTTTATATATCTTTACAATCATAGCAATCTATGAGTTAATTTGTACTCAGATGAACCCATCTGTATTTATGCAAGAATCAATTTGAAATCTCTATAAAGCGAGGCAGAGAAGTTCTTTGCAAACATCAGTAACATTTCCATATCAGGAGCAAATATAATTGGCTGGTGAGCCAGTCTCTAAGAAGGCGGTGGGAAAAGGTCAAATGTATTTACATTTATATTTGGTTTTATGCTAAATGAACCCTTCTGGGTGGGGTCTGAGATTTTTGCTAACAGATTGCCAGATAGCGCTGATATTGCCAACCTGATCACACTTTGAGACTCATGACTCCAATACATGCTTTACATCACACCCCCACCCCTCCCTTTCATAGTATACAGGGCCTGTGTCCTTTCTTCAATGTCAAAGTAGTGAGATGATTTGATTTATGCACTAATTTCTGCTAAGGAGGTAATGACTGATTAATGAATTATTCCTTACAATGGAGCTCCTAAGGACTCTGTACTGAAAATTTAAAAAAACCTCAGACTACCTACGATGTAGAATACTGACAGGCTGGCTGGATTTAGGGGAGAAAGTTTTGGGTTGAGAAGCCTTTTCTTAACCCCCCCCATCATATTATATATGCAAGTGCCCTACCTCCAGAAGTGATATATTCATTTTGCCAATATAGAAAGCACTCGGAAATTCCTACAAAGGCTAAGTGAACTGTGAAAAGTCATCAGGTGAATCCATGGGAGCCCTGGACATAAAATGCTAAACTCAACCATGAAAATGCTACATTTTAACCTTGAAGACTTTCTTACATCTCTCTGGGCTTTTGATTAAAAGGAGGGGGTAGGAGAGTGTAGGTGGGTGATTTCCAAGCAAAAAAAAAAAAAAAAAAAATCCTTATGAAAATATTGGCATGTAAATGCTGAAAACATTGATTCACAAAACAATTATGCCAGGAGAATCTGAAAGATTGAGACATTCAGCGTTATTTGAAGCAAAGTAATTAACTTCCAGTGCACAAACTTCCTTCTCCCAAACTCCACTGAAGGAGCAGATGCCCAAACATTCATGGTATTAGATTAAGAAAATGGTACTTGCCTTCCTTCCAACTACCAGATGCTTCCACGAATCCATAGTCAATGAAGAGAAGAGCCTGTGTTTATTTGGTTTATACAATTCTTATTGAGGACATATGAGAAAAATCATATTTTAATACCTACTAGATGAATAAAAATAATTTCACAGCAGACTCCCATTTCAGAGAGTAAAGAAGTCAAGAGATAGAAAGAGCCTTAAATGTTATCTAGTCCACCCATGGCTGTCAGTAATGTGGTACGTTGATATGCAGAGCAAAAATATTACAAAGAATAAACAAATACTGGAATTAAGAATAGCTCATTTTTCTTTCTACATGCAATTTCATATTTTTACTCAAATACTTGGAAAATGTTTTATGAAATAAAGCAAAAATTAGAAAAGTATAGAATGCTCCTGTAGTAGAGGAAAATGTTCCTTGAAAAAATCTAAACGTAATTTGCTAGCAGTGCATGCAACACAAATGAATAAAGTCCATTCATTTGCATAAGGATGCTGTAAGAGGGTTAAAAAATTCCAAGAGGAAATGTATGAAGCTTTGGTAGTAGGAATGAGAAAACTTTAATTCAACTTGATTCACAAACATATTTTTGCCATGAGGGTATAATAATAGAGAACAGAGTTTCTACCTCCCAGAACCTAGTGGATTCTGTCTGGGAAACTGTGTGATCACATTATTAAATAAAGTGTACCCTGTTTCAGACTTGTGTGTTCTCCAAACAGCAATTCGGTAGGCCCTACCTTTGCAAGGGAAGTGGAAAAATATTTCACTCTTCTTTGACACCGAGTTAAAAAACGCGTTTGTTAATAAAGTGCACTACAACTAAAAGAATGAAATTTAAATTTCGAAAGCAAAAGACAAAGGCGGTAAAGAGTAAACAAAGAGTGTAAAGAAAAAAAAATAAAAAGAAGAGAAGGAAGGCAGGCAGGTGAGGACGAAGCAATGACAAGTGGCCAAGGCCCTGAGGGGACAGGGTAGACACTACACCCTCCTTGCTTGCCACAGCCAGGTGAACGCTGGAGGACCTCAGCTCAAGTGTGCTGCACCCGGACTCTCTGTGAGAGTCTGGTCCTCTATGGGAGGGGAAGGGCAGGGAGAAAGCTAGAGACAGAGATGAAGCAGACAAGAGAAGAGGAAAAATAAGACACATTGCCCTTCTGGATCTCAACTGCTTTTATATAAATTGAAACAAAATGAGAAGTGTAATGGAGTGTTAACAGTGATAAGTTTCAAATGAGAAGATTATTAAGGTAGAGGATTGCTTGTATGAATGAAAGAAATCAAAATCTGGTCTAGATAAAATATGAAATTAAATAGCAAAGAATAAAATGACCAAGATTTAAGAATATTCGGTCACAAAACAAATTTGTCGGTTCTGGTTACTTAAATTGTGAATGATTAACTTGAAATTAACAGCACCCTGGTGAGGATGTAAGCTAATTTTGTAAAATCCATTATCATACACAGTACACAATTATTTTGAAAACGTTCACAATATAGAGATTTGTTCCTTGGAGGTGATGATAGTTGGCAATTTAGACCTAACAAGAAAATTAAAATTTTGTAAGGCATGTTTAAATCATTCCTTGAACCAGGCTCAGAGACACAAAGATGTATGGCTTATTATAATGTTTTATACATGCTTTAAAATATTTTACATCTACAAACTATTGAGATATATATGTGTGGGTATATATGTGTGTGTGTGTGTGTGTATAATTTTCAATTCTTCTCCAAATAAATTTCTATTTGAGAAATAGCTCCCTTTAGAACAAGTAACTACTGGCAAATAATTAATGACTTTTGGAAATATGTTAAATATAACATATTGAAAAAACTATAAAAACAAAAAATAAGAGATGCTGGCAATGTTGTGGAGAAAAAGGAATGCTTATACACTGTTGTTGGTGGTGTAAATTAGTTCAGCCATTGTGGAAGACAGTGTGACGATTCCTTAAAGATATAAACTACCATTTAACCCAACAATACTATTACTGGTTATGTACCCAAAGGAATATAAATTGTTCTATTGTAAAGACACATTCACGTGTATGTTCACTGAAACACTATTCACAATAGCAAAGACATGGAACCAACCTAATTACAGACTGGATAAAGAAAAGGTGGTACATATACATCATAGAATACTGTGCAGCTAAAAAAGAATGAGATCATGTCCTCTGCAGGGACATGGATAGAAGTGGAGCCCATTCTCTTTAGCAAACTAATGCAGGAACAGAAAACCAAATACCATATGTTCTCACTTATATCTGGGAGCTAAATGGTGAGAACACATGGACACAAAGAGGGGAACAACACAGCCCATCAGAGGGTGGATGGCGGGAAAAGAGAGAGGATCAGAAAAAAATAACTAATGCGAACTAGGCTTAATACCTGGGTGATGAAATAATCTGTACAACAAACTCCCCTGACACAAGTTTACCTATGTAACAAACCTGCACATGTACCCCTGAACTTAAAAGTTAAAAAATATGTTTGGGAAGTTTAATTTTTAAAAAGCAGGCTGGTGAATAGAATTTTCCTAATTCAAAAACTGCTCTCTTATTTGGAAGACATATGCCCCATAGCATCAAGGCCATGGTCTAATATTTATTCTTGTTTTCCATTGGTGTTGCCCCGCATAGAAGTCCAGGTCAATGCCTATGCTTATGCCTGTGCTGTTCTTAGACCAGGAAAAGCAACTGGACAACTGGGTATTTTTTCAAAGTAACTATGTTCTGGACTTGGGTCTTTAATGATTGAATCCATCTCATATTTATTTCTGTATTTCCATCCCTAGCAGAGTGTCTGAATCATAGTTTTTAATTGTAGAAATACCATAGAAAAGACTTAAATTCAAATTCTAGCTCTACCAATTATGAGTCAGAAAATAGTGGGCAACTTACTTATTTCTGAGCTTTAGTTTCTTCATCTGTAAAATGGAGATAAAAATACCTACTTGTTACAGTTGTCAGGATGATTAAATTAAGTTCCAAGCATGGCACTTGAATCATAACAGAATTCAATAAGTGAGAGGTGTTTATCGTAGTCTCATAAGGAAGGCAGAAACTCAATAGCTCACAGTGGCTTATTGTTCTACCCACATCTTGAGCCTAGTGGAGCTAGTCCATCCCAGCAACAGCCTCCTGGCATCTCATTTCTACTTGGAGATTTTAAATTAGGTTCTGCATGTCTTTTGGATGATTAAAGATATTTCCAGGCAAGATGTTGACTTAAGGGCTTTAGAAGAACTGTAGCTTCTGGTTCTTGCCAAAAATGTTTAGTTCCACATAAATGAATTAGCCTGGTCAGGATGACTTCCTTGAGGGCTTTTGAGACCTATGCTTAACTAACTCAACATTTTAAGAATAATTGTAGAGTTTTCTAAGGCTGTGTTGATACTGATTAGTTGAATTGGTCACACAGAACTGCTGGACAGAAAATTAGGTCAAACTCAGAGCAGCTAGCCAGGGCTTTGTTAAGATTTAAGACAATCTTATGTGTGTATAGCTAAGGATATCAGTGAATGAACTGAGGTCATTGAGATGATGCTTGAGAAATGGGTCATGTTTAGGTCTCTTCAACCCAGCATTTGATCATGCCCTAAAAAACCATTATGAGGCAAAATGTGTTGGATAAATTGGCCATATGACCTTAGTATGAGTGTGTATGAGTTCATGTCAATTCACAAATGATGGTCTCCTAGTCATGTAGGAAAACCAAAACAAGAGGCACTTTTTCCAATATTTTTTCCATAAGACTTTCAGCCATTTTCTATTTTTTTCAAGTAATTCAAAAGTACTGTGATTTATCTAGCACAGTTAGAAATCACTGTAAGAAAACACGATAGTGAGAAATCTCATCTTAGGCCTTTTATTCCAGGATATTATCTCCCTCTGAATTTCTGGGTTGAACCAATTGATCAGCCAAATGCTCCTAAACACTGCTAACTAACCTCTCTATTGGTGCTTTCCAATTTATATGAAAATTATGTGTTTATTTGTGTGTCATCCCCATTAGATGAAAGGCTCATAAAGGCAAAAAAAAAAGTCACTTATTTTTGTATTAGTTAGCAATTGCATTTTAGCAATGTATCTGGCACCTAGTAGGTATTACAATTTATTGAATCAGTGGTTGATTGTTCGTTTAGCAGAAACACATGGGATCTCTTAGCAAGATTCTGTTGTATTCTTAAAGTGCATTTCAAGATATACAGTTTTTAGAAACTCATACCTTTAATAAAATAAAGTTTAAAATTTGTATCTATATAAATTATTGAAATACATAATCAGGTTATCTGGCAAGGCAGAGCAATGATTATGAATTATAAATCTGAGAGGCTGAGAGTTAACTGCTGTCTTATTTCCTGGATTGTTCACATTCATGGAAGGTATTCAACTCATCTGATTCAATAGGAGAAGAGAAATATTTATAGTACAACTTCCTCTCGATTGCAAATGAGTTCTAGTTACGTATGTGTCAGATTTTCCCCAAACAGCGAAAGGACTTGTGGTTTTTTTCTTCTTAGTAGACGAAAGTATTTTCATCAGCACTCAACTTCTGAGGTTCCTTTTCTGAGATCAGATATTGTAAAAGACAGCAACAGAGATATAAATAATTATTAACTACTAAACTTGAAGTCTTATAAATACCCATTTAAAAAACTATATTGAAGCTATTAGAGTTGACTCTCATACAAAAGAGAGACAACTCTTTTTTATTCAAATAAATGTGATTTTAAAAGAATAACGGCTGTCATGATAAGAAATATGGTCTTTCATATTTGTAGTGTGTCCTCCATTCATCTTGGGTATACCAGGAAATGGTAATGTAATTTCTTTGTGGGCAAAGATGAAAAAAATAATCCTTGTCTGTAAAACTTTCTTATAACAATGACGACAACAATCACAACCACAGTGACACCAAGAAGCTATTATAACAAGATGCTAGAACATAGATGAGATTATCTTGCAATTAGCCATATCTGTCTGACACATTTCTTTCTTTGTAAGAGAAATTGTGCAGACCAGTTTATTCCGTCTCAAAGATTTTGATAAAAGAAAAAGGAAAACTGCAATTTTTGCCACAAAAAGACAGGTGGCGTAAGCATGCAACACTTTTTTTTTTTTTTTTTTTAATATACAGTGATTATTTTCTCTCGGTTCTTTGAAAAAGCTCGCTTGTGCTCGGGTTTGTGGCTGAGCCCGGTGACGTCAGTGTGGCAGTGCGGAGTCAGGCACAGCGGCTCCCTATAAGCAGAGGAGCTGTCCGTGTGCTGAAACGGTCCGAGAAGCTCGCCCAGAGAACCGGGAGGAACATGCTGTGGACCTCCTCTGCCATCTAAAAAAAAGAGGTAAGGCTGCTTTTCTCTGATTTATTGGAAAGTTCCAATCGAATGCTCTTCCCTTAATTCCTAGCTGAGAAGAAAAAGACTGTTTGGCAAGCTTATGTCGATAGGATAACTGAACAGCAACCTGCTGCTCATTAGCCAATGTAAGGACAGTACATATGTGTATATACATGATCGGGTCTATGCTTTATACTACTTGATGTTGGATATTTACCATCCAGAATGTTATTTAGATAGCCATATAAAGAAAAGTGAAAAAGTTAAGGATTTTGGTGTCAATACACATATTAATGTAAAGTTAACCAGCCCAGTATCTTGTTTCTTTCCAAAATTTGTTATTTCTGTCATTAAGAACCAGATACAAATCCAGGGGTATAATTTATATGCTTAATATTTTTAACAGTAGGTTTCCAATGATTCAGAGGCTGTTAAGCATGTTAGTCATAGAGGCAACCAATTTTGGAACTATTTTTTTTCTTTGATATTTATCCTACAAGAGCTCTGAATTAACTAACCACATAAAATTCTTTTCTGAACTTGTATATTTGAAAGAGCTTACATTATTATCTCCTAATTTTAGTCCTAAGATATTAACTTAGAATTTTCCTGAACACTGGATTCTTCCTTTTTCCAGGGTAAAATATTTTCTTGGGTTAAAGGTTGGCTGTGACCATGAATTACAGAGAAATAATTTTGAATACATGATGAAAACATTCATAACTTTGTAAATTGTTATTGTTATTACTATACCTTGATTTAAAGAGGATGTTCTATATATTGCTAAAGATTTTGTCAGGGACAAGTATTTCTTTTCTGTATCCCAACTAGTTGAATTGCTCAAATTACATATCGTCACCTGCACGGGTCGATGCTCTAGTCTGGTTTCAACAGAAAAGATATTTTAACTTGAGGGATTTTAACGGTAGCTATCAGGGGAAAAACAATGTTCTAATTATTTGGATTTCAGAAAATTCCATTTTAAATCAAACCCTATAAGTAGAGCTGTTGAAAAATCTTCACTACTTGAAAGAGCTGCTACCTGGGGGAAAAAAATCTTTTGAGTTTCACTCAAAGGCAATAACTATGTCATTCAAACTGAACCTGAATAGACAAGCAAAGGGTAGCACTTGTTAGGCTGCGGCTTAAACAACTGCAATGAGTATTCTGCTTCAACGCTACAGCAAAGCACATTTCCAAAATAAGGATTTTAAAGATAAGCATATAATCCATATGTTAAGACTATTTCAGAGTCATAGTTTCAAAGAAAGTAAGTTCAATAAGGTTTTTAAGATTATTGTTTCAAATGCCAATGTTAAAAGTTGATTACCAAAATTGAGTTAATCCTAAAATAATGTGAATGAGAGTGCGTAATGTACTTTGTCTTGAACCTCATTATTTTATGAATAAAATTACTTACAGTAAACATCTATTTATAGTAAATATTTTGGAAATATCCTTTCAAATGTCTTTAGAGATTTTTCTTTGAATAAATTAAGTAATCTGGTAAATGTGAATCACTTAAATAAATAGATATGTATGCTAAAATGTTTTCATAACTAAGCCATTATTGGGTTCTAAAAACTGAAAACAAAATCATCAATATGATCTTGTGAACAATGGTATTTTCTACAATTGACGTCTAAGCTAACAGAAAATTGTATACATAAAACTGAGCTTATCTATCACAAAACCATGATCTTGTAAAGATATGAACAAACTTGTAAACTTCTTTTACATTCATTTTGTTTACAACAAAATAGCAAATGTTAAAATAGTTTTTTCAATGCTAGCAATATTAAATGTAAAACACATAAAAACAAACCCTCTTGCTAATTCCTATGTGAGATTTTAAGGCATTGGAGAAAAAAATGAATGAAGATCTTTAGGAAGAATTCAACACATCATCTGTGTTTATTTGAATTGGGATTTACATAGTGGTTATTTTAAGATTTTCTAAACAGTATGAGTGATTTAAGATTTCACAGGTCCATACCAAAATAGACACAGACATAAGACAAACTGAATCTGAACACTCACAAGTTCAGAAATAGACTAGCTAAAAAAACTTATGTTTCTCTCTGTAGCATCTGTTATTATTTACTATACACTCTTGAGGGCTGATGAAAAGTATAACCACAATTGCATTTTGCAAGACAGCCATAATAAAAATTATTAGAAGAAATATGGAGCACAGAGATTTTAAAACATTTTATTGGTTTAGCATGTTTACTCAAAAAGGAACTTCACTGGTTTAGTCCACTAGCTGGAATCTGAGAAGTTCTGGAGGTTATTTATGAATAATTGGATTGGGTATCAGATTGAGAACAAGTTATTTCTGAAAAATATATGTGGACAGAACTCCCCACGAGGTAATTCAGTATGACTGACATGTAACAGTATCACTTCGTCATATATGGTCATGTAAGTGCTGCTGTGTTTTAACAACAAAATTAGAAGAACATTTCAGGAAATAAACCACATTTTTTTGAAACAACCTTAAGGACATGATTTGTGAGTGTGTATGTGTACATGGATGTTTTAAATTAGCCAACAAATTATTTTGCCAATGACTTCAATATATAAAATGGCTAAAACATCTTGGGAAGTATTTGTTAGTTTATTACAAAGAAACAAGATGTACTAAACATCAAACTACATGTTCTGTAGATGAAAAAATAAAATTTGAGAAATCTCACATCAGTGTTTTTGTTGTTGTTTTAACTAAGAGAATGCTATGCCAGTTTGAGGTAAATAAGTAATAATTTTGCTAAAGATTCCTGTGGTTTGCTTGTGGAGATCATATAGAAAATATTCATGATTTTTTAAAAAGAGTTATCCTAAGTTTATTATGAAATAATATCTACTCTGTTTTTTCCTCCCCCTCAATGATCAATTATTTCTTTTGCTATAGTGTCTTCTATTATGTTTTATTTGTGTTAACTCATATTTTCTTTGTTTTAAGGAACTCTTTCAAACATGGCTGAAGCAAAGACCCACTGGCTTGGAGCAGCCCTGTCTCTTATCCCTTTAATTTTCCTCATCTATGGGGCTGAAGCAGCTTCATTTCAGAGAAACCAGCTGCTTCAGAAAGAACCAGACCTCAGGTTGGAAAATGTCCAAAAGTTTCCCAGTCCTGAAATGATCAGGGCTTTGGAGTACATAGAAAAGCTTCGGCAACAGGCTCACAAGGAAGAAAGCAGCCCAGACTATAATCCCTACCAAGGTGTCTCCGTCCCTCTTCAGCAAAAAGAAAATGGTGATGAAGGTTACTTGCCTGAAAGTTCAAGGGATTCACTGAGTGAAGACGACTGGATGAGAATAATACTTGAAGCTTTGAGACAGGCTGAAAATGAGCCCCAGTCTGCACCAAAAGAAAATAAGCCCTATGTCTTGAATTCAGAAAAGAACTTTCCAGTGGACGTGAGTGATGATTATGAGGCACAGCAGTGGCCAGAAAGAAAGCTCAAGCACATGCAATTCCCTCCTCTGTATGAAGAGAATTCCAGGGATAACCCCTTTAAACGCACAAATGAAATCGTGGAGGAACAATATACTCCTCAAAGTCTTGCTACATTGGAATCTGTTTTCCAAGAGCTGGGGAAACTGACAGGACCAAATAACCAGAAACGTGAGAGAATTGATGAGGAGCAAAAACTTTATACAGATGATGAAGATGATATCTACAAGGCTAATAACATTGCCTATGAAGATGTGGTTGGGGGAGAAGATTGGAACCCAGCAGAGGAGAAAATAGAGAGTCAAACCCAGGAAGAGGTGAGAGACAGCAAAGAGAATGTAGAAAAAAATGAACAAATCAATGATGAGATGAAACGCTCAGGGCAGCTTGGCCTCCAGGAAGAAGATCTCCGGAAAGAAAGTAAAGACCAACTCTCAGATGACGTCTCCAAAGTAATTGCCTATTTGAAAAGGTTAGTAAATGCTGCAGGAAGTGGGGGGAGGTTACAGAATGGGCAAAATGGGAAGAGGCCACCAGGCTTCTTGAGAAACCTCTTGATTCTCAGTCTATTTATCAGCTGATTGAAATCTCAAGGAATTTACAGATACCCCCGGAAGACTTAATTGAGATGCTTAAAACTGGAGAGAAGCCGAATGGATCTGTGGAACCGGAGCGGGAGCTTGACCTTCCTGTTGACCTAGACGACATCTCAGAAGCTGACTTAGACCATCCAGACGTGTACCAAAATAAGATGCTTTCCAAGAGTGGCTACCCTAAAACGCCTGGTAATGCTGGGACTGAGGCCCTACCAGATGGACTCAGTGTTGAGGATATTTTAAATCTTTTAGGGATGGAGAGTGCAGCAAATCAGAAACCTTCATATTTTCCCAATCCATCTAATGGAAAGAAAGTTCTGCCAAGGCTCCCCTATGGTCCTGGAAGAGCTAGATCGAACCAGCTTCCCAAAGCTGCCTGGATGCCATATGTTGAAAACAGACAGATGGCATATGAAAACCTGAATGACAAGGATCAAGAATTAGGTGAGTACTTGGCCAGGATGCTAGTTAAATACCCTGAGATCATTAATTCAAACCAAGTGAAGCGAGTTCCTAGTCAAGGCTCATCTGAAGATGACCTACAGGAAGAGGAACAAATTGAGCAGGCCCTCAAAGAGCATTTGAATCAAGGCAGCTCTCAGGAGACTGACAAGCTGGCCCCAGTGAGCAAAAGGTTCCCCGTGGGGCCCCCGAAGAATGATGATACCCCAAATAGGCAGTACTTGGATGAAGATCTATTGATGAAAGTGCTGGAATACCTTAACCAAGAAAAGGCAGAAAAGGGAAGGGAGCATATTACTAAGAGAGCAATGGAAAATATGTAAGCAGCCTTCATTAATTACCCTACTTTCACTCCTCCCATCCCAAGCAAACCCTAACATTTCTCTTTAGTGTGTTGACTGCTATCCTGTTAACACTGTAATATCTTTAAATGATGTACAGGCAGATGAATCCAGGTCACTGGGGAGTCTGCTTTGTTTCCTCTGAGCTGTTCTCTTGTGTATGGATATGTGTAAATGTTGTGACTCCTTGATAAAAAATTTATTATGTTCATTATTCAAGAAAGATATCTCTGACTGTGTTTAATAGTGTATCTAATGGCTTTGGCATTGTTGATGCTCACATATGATAAAGAGTGTCCTATAATTCTATTGAAAGTTTTTAATATTTATTAAATTATTTTGTTACTGTGTGTAGTGTTTTGTGGAGTACTGGAGCAAAAAAAAAATAAAGCATTATAAATATATAGTTTTATTTATAAGGCCTTTTCTATTCTGTGTTTTACTGTTGATTAATAAATGTTATTTCTGGAAAACTTTGGACTCTTAATTCTGGAAAACCAGAGACAATGACTCTGGAGCAAGCAGTATGAAGCCAAAGGAGAAAAACATCTTCACCAGATAATTCAGGTAAGAAGTAATGGATTTTATACATGTGATCATAGATCTGCTTGCAAATGCCACATCCTCTCACAGCCCACTAGTTATGCTCACCCATGGTTTTCCTCATATATATAATCTATAGAGTAATATAGAGGATAAACTTGATGTAGTAGGTGTATTTTTTACTCTTGATTTATGTAAGCAAAAGAAATGTGAGTCTCCAATACCCATAACCAGCATCAAAACAAAACAGAAAGAAAAAGAAAAGGCTGCATATATGGCAATCAAACATGACTACAGACTTGAAAGCAACCTGTCTATTCCCAGGTCATGATGGTTCCCAGAATACAAGGCTGTTGCCTCTCTTATGTGACTTGAGAGGGGCCAAAGGACCCCAAAACTGACATTAGGTAAGTGAAGGAGCACAATCACAGTGGAAACAGACCAGCCCCATCTCCTGCCCTAGTGGGTGAGCGCACATCACTTTAGTGCAGTGTCAGCCACCTAACACATCAACAGGGGAATCCACACAACATCAGCAAGAAAATGTATAGAGCAACGAAACAATAATGGTCATAAACAAAGAAATAAACAATAGTTTTTATTTTTCGAGTGCTTATTGTGCTACAGGCTCTATACTAAACACTGTAAAAACTTTGCCTTGTTTAGTCTATAATTTGTAATTATAGACTATAATTTGTTTAGTCTATAATTTTTCCCTCCCTTTTACAACAGGAAAAATAAAACTCAGAAAGATTAAATAAATTTCCCAAAGTCACTTAGCATTATGAGTTGTCAAATCTGTGTTCTCAGTCACTTCACTACACTGCCTCTCTGGGAAGTACCCTTTCAACCAAGGAATGGGACATTGGGGTTGAATCTTGAGAAGCGCCTAAGGTTTTAGTACAGGTCACTTCCAAAAAAGGACACACGTGTGTGTGTGTGTGACGGGCTTCATGTGCGTGCGTGTGTGTGTGTGTGTGTGTCCAGGGGGACCATCCCTGAACTATCAAAAGGCTGAACTGTCATAAGGCAGTCCCAGGGCCTGGATGCTTTGGGGGAAAACAAGAAATGTAGGTTTCCTAATTTATAATTTTGCCCAGATTCTTTCCGGTCCAATGATCATGCAATTTTGTGGTATTCTAGAATCTGCAAGTAAGCAGGAACTTAAAGGCAATTATCTCTATGGTGTTTCTAATATGTAGACCTTATTCTCAAATACTCTCCAGATAGGGTTTTCTCCCTCACAATTCAGTATTATAAATTGGACACTATGGAGTGGCCATTCTGCAGAGGGAGTTTTTCCCACAGATTATTGCAGTTCACTTTCTACATACCCTCCTGAGATTGATGTTATTTGTAGTTTTGGAACCTCAGCTAGGTAAAATAAGTTGCTTCATTTGTACAGCTGGTTAATGGTAAAGTGAACTTTAACCCACAACTAACCGTAACTCTCAGGCATGTGCTGTTCCGTGTGGGTCTGATGCTTTATCATACATGGAGCTAGGTATGGGGGGAGGCCGGGGGAACAAAGTGGGGGCTCCTTCCAGTGGAGACATCTAGGATACTCACGTGACTTAAAGTGTAGAGAACATATTTATATGCCACGCTTTGTAGGTATCCACACACACCTTCCACCCATTGTATACTCTGTCCAATCATCTGTGTCATCCTGTATAAATCATTCCTTGGACCCTAACTCAACTGCGTGAGTATTTCCATGGTAGCCCTAAGCAGAAATAAGAACTTGGCACATGCATCCTACCAAAAAGAAATTTGCCTTCTCTGTGATGTTTAAACATTTTACTGAGAGGTCAGGTAAGGCTGACAGGACACAGCAGATAAGGCTCCTGTCTGGGATTTATACACAAACCAGGAGCATGCCAAACCCTGCACTCTTCACTACACCATGCTGCTTTGTTCTTAAAGCCTCAGTTAGGTCTGACATTCCAGAACTCTCTAATGGAGACATTTCAGGCATCAGGATTGGCAGTTGAAAAGATGTTTTAATTTGAGATACACATTCTTCCCCGACCTCCCTTAGGCATCAGTCAGCAAGCACCTTTGCCTTTCTGCAGTACCACCATATCTTCAGCTATTGACTCACCAGACTTACTTACTTGGGATCCAAAGGTGGTTGTTGTTGTTGTTGCTGTTTTTTAAAGCACTTTAGTATGTTATTCCCTAGCATAAGAAATTAAGCTTTAAGTACAATTCAAGGATGTAGATGACAAATTAGTTGCTATTAGGGCAACACTGTCCCTGTCCCTCCCCAGAAGCCTCCTTCATTAGAAGTCAGGTGTAGCTCAGACCTCCAGCCAAACACCCACTGCAGGCTACTTGTGGGAAGAGAAGGAAACTACTTGGGCATTAAAACTGGCCCCCTTGCTGGAGTCCTTGTCTCCATCAGTAGGAATCAGATAGAAGCCTGGTACTTGATGTTCTTGGCAAGACCCCACCTACTGATCCTTCCTTCCCCCTCTTCACTCATAGCATATCCTCCCGTCCACCTTGGGGACAATTAGGACTAATAAGATTGTGTCCTTTATAACAAGACTTTTAAGTCACCCTCTTCCCTCACACTCAAACCTCCCTAAATTTTGTATATCACGTTCATGAACTGTGATGGTTAATACTTGAGTGTCAACTTGATTGGATTGAAGGATGCAAAGTATTGATCCTGGGTGTGTCTGTGAGGATGTTGCTAAAGGAGATTACCATTTGAGTCAGTGGCTGGGAAAGACAGACCCACCCTTAATCTGGGTGGGCACAATCTAATCAGCTGCCAGCCAGGCTAGAAAATAAAGCAGTCAGAAAAACATGAAGACTAGACTGGCCTAGCCTCCCAACCTACGTCTCTCTCCCTTCCTGGATGCTTCCTGCCCTCGAACATCGGACTCCAAGTTCTTCAGTTTGGGGACTTGGACTGGCTCTCCTTGTTCCTCAGCTTGCACACGACCTATTGTGGGACCTTGTGACTGTGTGAGTTAATACTTATTAAATTCCTATATATGTATATGATATAGGGATTCCTATATATATAATATATAGGAATTTATTATATATTGGAATATAGTATATATTAGAGGATACAGAGTCAAATATACATAATAATACATGATATATATTATATGATATATATCCTATTTTATATATATCATATATATCCTATTAGTCATCAGAATATATTTTATACTATATGTACCCTATTAATTCTCAGAATTAGAAAATTGCAATTAAAAGGGAATGCCATATGGGGCTTTAGGATAGGCTTTTAACTTAAATTAAGCCACATATTGAATTAAATACTCTTTAAAACATGGCACCATTCTGATATTTCAGATATTCTGAAAATGCCAGGGTCCTAAGGTCCATATATCCTAATTAGTTCTGTCACTCTAGAGAACTCTGACTAATACATGGACCCAAACTTCTTCTTCCCTTATTCTATAAACTTCCTCAACATGCCCTTTGATACTCAGGGTTAGTCATAAGCATGACACCCTGCATCCTCAATCTCTTCTATGAATACTCTCTTCAACCTCTTGCTGTAAGGGAAATCTACCTCTCCCCTAAGGTTGCTGCTTTCCCTGCAGTCCTCTTCCTTGTTCCTTTCTTCTGCTTAAGGTACAGTTTTTCTCTCTTCCACAAAAATATCCAATGCTGAATCTCTTGCCATCAACCATTACTACTGGCGGTTGCAGTCATCTGCTGTCCCAGGTTACTTCATCTCATTCCTGAAAGATAGTAATGACTGCTCACTGCTGCTTTTTCTAGCACTGCTTCTGTCTTAATGTTTGTTGATTTCAATATGTCTAAGATGATTTTTCCAGCCCAGGCTCTGTTTTCTATCAGTTCTTCACTTACATGGTTATGCCTCTGATCTTTTCCTTACCAATAACTGCAACCTATACTAAATGTCGATTCCAAACACTTCACTCTAACAATCGCTGTCTTTATTGTTAGTGTGCTTCCTCTGGTACTTCAGTTCTAATAATCCCTCCACCCCAAAAACTGAATCCAGGCATCCTGCCATATTTTCACTCTCTGTGATCCCTTTTATTTTTCCTACCCACTTTTCCAAGCATAAATTTAATGGTGAGTCATTATAATCACTACCTTGTAAACATTTTAACTCTCTTCTGTCTCTCATGTTCAATTGCATTCTCTTTGGCTAAACAACTACTCTAAGTTCAATTCTCCACCCCATCTTACCTGCTCTCCTACAGCTGAGCATAGCAGAAACAAGACACATAACAACACTGACTGATTTCACTTTAAATTCATGCTCACTGCCCTCAAGTGGACCATAATGCTGATCTGTAATCCTCACACACTCCTAATCTATTCAGTTTCTCACTCCTTAGGCAATAATATCACACTTTTCCTGCTGTCTGAAAATATTCATCACTGTCTGCACAATCCATGCTTTCACATAGTTATCTGGCTTCATGTTTCACTAAAAAAAATAAAGCAACCCCAAGGAAGGGATGTACAGACGCCCATCTCCACAATGAGCCACCTACAGTACACTCTCTGCCTTCCTGTTTCCTTTCTTGGGGGGGGAATGGAAGTGACTGGTCTGTGCTCCTGTCTTCTCAGCCTCTGTCCTCTTGCTAACTTTAGAACCTTGTTTCAGTAATTTTCCTCCTTTTTGTTGAATCAACTTTCCCCTCTCTATTTAATCATCCCTACGAGCCTTCAAATAGGCTGCTTTCTTTCATCTGCAAAACCAATCAGACAAGCGAACTCTCTCCTGATCCCACGTTGTCCTACATCTACTGCGCCATGTCTCTTCCCCTTACAGAAAAATTCCTGTAAACAGTTGCATGTCCTTATCCAAATTCTCCCTTCCCATTCTCAATTTCCTTGAGTCAGGTTTTGCCCTCACCTCTTCATAGAAATGGCTCTTGTTAAGGTAAAGAGTGACCACCATATTGCCAAATCTGATGGCCAATTCCAAGTTCTTATCTTATTTGGCTTAGCAGCATTAGACAATATCATCACCTTTTTACCTTTGAACACTTTCTGCGCCTGGTGTCCAGGCCACTGAATATGCCTGGTTCTCTCCATACCTCAGTGGCTACTCTTTTAGTCTCCTTTGCTGTTCATCTTTATCTCCCTGTTTGCCAAACACTGGAGACCAGAGTCCAGACCTTGGAACTCTTCTCTTTCTATCCACAGTTATTCCATAGGTATTCCAGTTCAAGCCTCATGGCTTTTACCACCAACTATTGGCCAACAATGTCCACTATGTGTAGTTTATAATGTTTTCATTAACTCCAAACTCATACATTCAACTGTCTAGATGACAACCTCAGCTGGATGTCCAATAGGTGTCTCAAATCCTGATTTCCCATTTTTTTGACAAAGTTTCAGTTCTTCTCACAGACTTTTCTCTCTCAGTTGTTCAGAATAAAACCCATATTTTCTTACTCGTTTCATCCCAACATTGCTCTTTACCTTATAATACATTCATGACCTGGCATCAGATTTTGTTGTCTCTTTCAACTGCATTTCATTTTCTCACCACCTCCACTGTTGCCAACATGCAATAAACCATAATCATCACTCACTTAGGTTATTGGAATATATTCCTTTTGGTTTTCCTGCTTCCACTCTTACCTTTCCTATATGTTAAACATAGCAACTAGTGCGATCCTATTATAGCCCAGATTAGAGGATACAGAGAGAGAGTGAAAGTTATTGCCAAGCTCTACAATGTTCTACATGACCTAGCTCTAAACTCATTTCCTGGTACTTTTTTCATTATACCCTCCTTCCTAGGTGCATTGACCTCCTCACTGCACTTGAAAGTGGCGAGCATATTCCCACCTCAAGACTTCTGCATTTTCTGTTTCCTCTTTCAAAAATGCTATCTCCCCAACAGCTGCATGATTTTCTCCCTTACTTCTTTCAAGCTTTAGTTGAAATATTGACTTCTTGGTCAACTTCAATTCCTACACAACTTTCCTATCGCCTTTTCTTGCTTAATTTTTTTCTCAGCATTTATTACATCCAACATTCTCAACTTACAATTATACCTAAGTTATTGCCTACTTCTTTATCACTAGAATGTAATCTTGCTGGGGGTAGTTATTGTTTATCTTATTTATTGTTGCATCTATAGCTCTCTAGATCAGTAACCAAAACACAGAAAGTGCATAGGAAATAGTTATTGACCAAATGAATGAATGGGAGATGAAGGAATGAGGAAGAAAAAAGGAGGGACAATAGTGTGTTTTTCTGTTTTTGCATTGCTATAAAGGAATACCTGAGGTTGGGTAATTTATAAAGAAGATAGATTTAACTGGTTCATGATTCTGTAGGCTGCACAGGAAGCATGGCCCCCGCATCTGCTCTTGGCAAGGGCATCAGGAAGATTACGATCATGGTGGAAAGCAAAGGGGGAGCTGTTGTGTCACAAGTTGACTGTGGTGCAAAAATGGGGAAGGAGGTGCCACACCCTTAAACCAGATCTCACATGAACTCAGAGCGAGAACTTTGCTCATTATTGCAAGGACAGCACCAAGCCATCCGTAAGAAATCTGTCCCCCACGACGCAAGCATTTTCCACCAGGCCCCACGTCCAACATTGGGGATCACATTTCAACAAGAGATTTGAAGGGGACAAACATCCAGACCATATCAATAGGAAGAATAGAGATTAACTTTGAATCTAGAAGAACGAAACAAAGTAAATCCTTACTAAAAGAATAAACTTCATAAGTATACAATTTTATTATATAAATTATTATATTTTTGTCAGTTACATCAAGTAACAATTTTATTACAGTACATCAATATAGACTTGATGACATTTATTTTGACAGAATGAAATTAATGGGGGAAATAAAATTCTTGATCCAGATTTCAGTATCTTTCTTTGCCAAGTCTTTCAGCCTTGCCCCAAAGAAATGTAACAGCAGGATTAGAGCTCGATTACCTCTCTAACCTAGCAGGAAGAGGGTAGGTAGGAGCTGTGAGCTTGTGAAAACAATAGGGCCAGGCTATTTTTTTCAATTTAACTTATGCATTATCAGAAGGACCCAGATCACGATTAGGCAATCCTCTAAGATGCTGCAGTTTTCTTGAATTACAAAATTACAGTTTTTTTGGTATTTTTATCAATATAGGTGAGAATTATAGTTATTTTGACCTATAGAAGAAAAAGATTACTGTTATAATGCTATGGAAATAAGTCACATGCTGATAAAAGTTATGCCAGCCTGAATATGTAGCCACTACGGCTAAGCTGTTTAGGCTTTGACTATTATTCCTCACAGTTGGAAGGCTGGGAAGCCCCGTGGGCTTTGATCAGGGAACTTCTAAAGGGTGAAAAGAACTAGGGACTGAAAAGCCAGTGGAGTTTTCTTGGTGACTTTAAGTCTTTTGATTTGGAACAAAGATGAAAATTTGTCTTCAAGTGTTCAGACTTTAGTATCTACCTTCCAGGTGGTTTATTACAGCAACCATCAGCAATTTTTTTTCTGGAAGACCAAAGCCACATGTGTATTTGTAGTCAATTTCCATGTGATTTGCTTGTGCCTACATTCACCTTGTTTTCTATTTTCAGGACATTTTTTACAGCAAAATGTATTGTTGATACCTCGAGGTTTATTATTTTATCAGAGTCTTTCTTTTCCCTTGATGCCCTTTATTAAAGCATTATCATTGATGTGACTTCTGGACATCAGAGAGGGTCAGTGGGTTTGGGGACTGGAAGGCTTAGGTAAATACTAGACTACAATGTCTATGCTAAGACTTAATAAATAATATGGTTTGGCTGTGTCTCCACCCAAATCTTATCTTGAATTGCAGTTCCCATAATTCCCACGTTGTGGGAGGGACCCAGGGGGGAGATAATTAAATCTGGGGTTAGTTTCCCCCATACTGTTCTCATGGTAGTGAATAAGCCTCATGAGATCTGATGCTTTTATAAGGGGAAACCTCTTTTGCTTGGTTTTCATTTCTGTCTTGCCTGCCACCATGTAAGTTGTCCCTTGCTCTTCTGACATGATTGTGAGGGGAATGGCTAACGATATTTATGCTTCGACTATTATTGTGTTGAAGCCACGTGGAATTGTGAGTCTATTAAACCTCTTTTTCCTTATAAATTACCTAGTCTCGGGTATGTCTTTATCAGCAGCGTGAAAAGGGACGAATGCAATGATGTAATAGCCACACTGGTATGTCCTGCTGCTCCAGCTCATACTTATATCTTGCTTTTGGTTCCTCCTTCCTTTATCTGTTGTTAATGTTTTGTCATCCTTTGAGGTTTAGTGCACACACTGCCACCTCCACTGAGAGTATTCCTTGGCTTTCTCAGTGTTTTTGTTTTTAATTTTCATTGTAATATTTATTTTTCTTGGTCTAGCCACACAGCTGCGGCTAGGCAGGCTGACCTGTCTGTCTCACCTATTAGATTAGAAGTTCTTTGAAGTCAGGGACCAATTCTGAATATCCTTTTAGCATCCTGTACAATGTCCAACACTGTGCCTCTTTCATGTGAGTTGCTCAAAACTCATGTGTTGAATAAACAAGCAGATATTATTAAGCATATGTTCCTCTTTGCACTACACATGGTCTTCTGGGTGGCCTTTTGACCTTGGGATTTTCAGACTATCTGAAATACCAGAATGATGCCATGCTTTAAAGAGTATATAATTCAATATGTAGTTTAATTAAGTTAAAAGCCTATCCTAGAGCCCCACACGGGGATCCCCCTTTTAACTGCGATTTTCTAATTCTGAGGTCCAGAAATACTCAAGAGCTTTTGGTTTTGAAAAATGAAGTCTTTCCACATGTCTTACTGGGTGAGTTTGGCCCACCACTTAACAATTTAGCCATTCTCATGTTGACTGGCATGTCAACTCCTGCATCACAGCTCAAAGAGCATTCAGATTTCCATTCCAGAAAATTCTCTGATCTTATGCATTGGAGCTTTTAAAGAAGTTATTTTGGGGGATAATAAAAAAGTACAGAGTAAAATCCTGGCTTTCCTACTTACCTGACAAGCATGGGATCTAGCTGGGTCTAAGGTTGGAATTATACTAACCTTTCAGGGCTGTTGTAAGGATTTATTGAAAATGTGTGTGGAGTGGATTTACAGTCCCTGGAACAAAGTAGTTGTTAAATATAAAGTAAATTTGTTCAGTCAATAAGCCAACAACTACTACTAATCATTTGCAATGTGTAAATCTTAATATTAGGTATTATATAGGGAGAGAGCTATAAGGGATGCATATAATGATTTCCACATAAAGAGACCACATTGTGAAAACGGTTTTGTTTCATTTACAAACAGGACTATTTCTCATGCTGCAGCTATTTTGAGAAAGTGTTTGTAATGAAGCAACAAATTCTGATTCCATCTGTCATGGGGTACAATTTAACTAGGGCCATTTTGTGAGAATTGGAATGTTTAGAAGCCCGTGGGTGGTATGAACCAACACTTCAGGTTTATTTTAAGTTTAAAAATCCCAATTTATGCTAAAATTATCCCATATGGATGGGTGAAACAGATGAGATCAAGTTTCAATTTGATATGATTTTCCTACCTACCTACTGCCCACATTCCATCATTTTTAAAAAGGAATACATTTTCAATGAGATAATGAAGGTCTTTTTTTTAAATTTGTTCCCCTACTGCCTTTAGGTGATGCAGTGATAAACTAACCACTGTAAACTTAACATGGATATTTAACAATCATGGTAGTTTTAAAATACAACATACATTTTGAAAGAAACAACAAAATCATTCCCTTCTGTTCTTTCTATTCATTGGCATTGCACAGTGAACTGACAAAAAAGTAAATAAAACAGAAGCCCCTCCCCTTCCCCTTTAGTGATAATCTCATAATTCAATTCATTCTGAACCAACAGGTTGCTATGGTAGCGGGAGACTCAGGGTTACGGTACTGAACCATTCGTTCTGCAAAGCGACATCGGTGCAGTGCAGGAGCCCCTTCAAAATTCATGGCGGTGGTGAAAGCAATTTTGTGCTGTAACCTGCAGGCTCCCTGCATCTTTAAGAAAATAAAAATAAAAAGGTGGCAATGACAACCTGAGCCTCTTTAATAATTTAGCAGCTTTTCCAGGGTGCTGAGTGCAGTAAGCTGTGATCTGTGCTTTTTATTTATTGAGTTTAAGATTTGATCCCTGATAAGATTCTTATTATTACAGAAAAGCTACATGCAACAAAAAATGAATGAGAAGAGTTTCTAATTACATGTTCTATGTTTCTATTCATTTCCAGTCAGAGAGAAGCTAATGGTTTAATTTTTTAAAATGTATATGTTCATATACACTGAAACTGTGTTATAGGTAGAACGCTTGGAACACAGAATTCAGTATGAGATGTTCACTTTTGCATCTATTCATTATGTGACAAATGCCTTCCTAATATAAGGTAATATACATGTAACTATCACATATACCTAATATATGATACATAATATGTGAAGATATTGTGAACATATATTATGCACATGTGCATAATATAGGTACAATAAAAAGGCATTTTTGATATAACGAAGTCATATGAAGTGCTCCAGATATATTAATCTTACTTGTACACATATGTAAATATATATAAATACACACAATTATTTAGTCTACCTATGTAAAGTCTTAATAAGTTCAATAATTGCTAATAACATCTAATATACCCTCCGTTTTCTCACATATAGAGTTATTATCTCTCCTTTACTCAACCGAAATCCTAAGCTTTTCTGTGGTTGCAGCTGTAGCCATAAAACTGAAGAAAAATAGTTGAGCCAATAGATCAGCCTGATTTCATAAGTGCACAGTTTATTCTTATTTGCTGTGAATTAGAGCATCTTGGGACTGGGATACATTAGGACTAGAGATGTGTAGGGTTTAGACCATTCTGAGACTTGGTGTATCTCCAAGGAGATGCTCCAATTAGGGAATTCGGGAAGGAATGATGTTCTACCAGGATGTTTTGTGCTTCAATAACTTGGCATATTTCATTCCTTCCACGTGCATAATCCTCCACTCTTATTTTTCTGCCAAGCTTTTCTGTTCACTTTTAAGATACGACTTGTGAACTCTTTTCCCACGTTGCTTCCTGTCCCATATACCCTGCTTTTTACAGCCTAGTTAATACAAAAAAAAAAAAAGAAATAATGATATCGTCCTTCTTTACAGTAACTACTCCAACTGCACTTACCATATTCTATTGCAATTGTCTGTGTATATGTAACTCTAGGATAAAACATTGAGCAATTTGAGAACATGCAACATGTAGTGAGGAACTATGTAACTTTTCATGTGTTTTGTTTTGGCATACTCAGCATCTCATTCCACCTGACTTCTGCTCACATCACCACACTTAGCTTTGGGAACCTGCCTCTCTGGTGTACACACAATGGGACTGGTAAACTTAGCATCTCCTGACCTACAACCCCAATGCCACAGGGAGCCTCTAGATTGATCAATCATGGTAGCCCATCCTCTTAACCATAGGGAAGGTTCAAGGATGGGCATATGGCCCAAGCTGGGCTAATCAATATGAACGCTATCAGAGAGAATTTCTTGAGACTTTCAATATGTTCTGCCTAAATGTACCTGTTGCCTTGTTGGATGGCCAGGCCTGAGGCTGATGAAGGGCATGGCAGACATAGTCATGTGTCTTACTGAGGAGGACGTGTGCTAAGAAATGCAGCATTAGAAGATTTTATCTTTCTTTTCTTTTTTTTTTTTTGATTGAGTTTTTGCCCTTGCTGCCCAGTCTGGAGTGCAGTGGTACGATCTCAGCTCACTGCAACCTCTGACCCCCACCAGGTTCGAGCGATTCTCCTGCCTCAGCCTCCCAAGTAGCTGGGATTACAGGTGTGCCACCATGCCTGGCTAATTTTTTTATATTTTTAGTATAGATGGAGTTTCACCATGTTGGCCAGGCTGGTCTGGAACTTCTGACCTCAGGTGATCCACCCGCCTCAACTTCCCAAGGTGCTGGGATTACAGGTGTGAGCCACCTTGCCTGGCCTGTTTTATCATTGTGTGAACACCATAGAGTGTACTTACACAAACCTATATATATAGTCTATTACACATGTAGACTGTATGGTGTAGCCTATTGCTCTTGGGCTACACACCTGTAAGCATGTTTCTATACTGATTGCTGTAGGCAATTGTAGTACAACGGTAAGTATTTGTGTACCTAAACACAACTTAACATGAAAAGATATGGTGAAATATGGTATAAAAGGGTAAACACGGTACACTTGTACAGGGTGTTTGCTGTGAATGAAGCTTGCAGGACTGGAAGCTGCTCTGGGTGAGTCAGTGAGTGAGGGGGTGAGTGAATGGGAAGGCCTAGGATGGTATACAACTATAGACTTTATGAACCTGTACACTTAGGCTATACTACACTTATCAAAAGAGTTTTCCTTCTTCAATAATAAATTAACTTGGCTGGGCATGATGGCTCATGCCTGTGATCTCAGCACTTTGCGATAAAGGCAGGTGGATCATCTGTGGTCAGGTGTTCAAGACCAGCCTGGCCAACATGGCGAAACCCATCTCTACTAAAAATACAAAAAATTAACTGGATGTGGTGGCACACAACTATAGTTGCAGCTATTTGGAAGGCTTGGGCATGAGAATCGCTTGAACCTGGGAAGCAGAGGTTGCAGTGAGCAGAAATCGTGCTATTGCAACAGACAGAGCAAGAATGGGTGACAGTGAGAGACGCTGTCTTAAATAAATGAATAAATAAATAAATAAAACTTATCTCACTGTACCCTTTATAAACTTTTTGGTTTTACAAAACACATTTTGACTCTTATAATATCACTTAGCTTAAAACACAAACACATTCTACAGTTATACACAAAAATTTTCTTTCTTTATATCCTTATTCTATAAGATTTTTTTTCTATTTTTAAATTTTTTAAGTTTTTCTTTTTAACTTTAAAAACTTTTCTTGTTAAAAACTAAGACACAGGCCAGGTGGGCGTGGTGGCTCACGCCTATATTCCTAGCACTTTGGGAGTCTGAAGCAAGCAGATCACCTGAGGTCAGGAGTTTGTGACCAGCCTGACCAGCATGGTGAAACACTCTCTCTGCTAAAAACACAAAAATTAGCTGGGTGTGGTGGGGAGCACCTGCAATCCCAGCTACTCAGGAGGCTGAGGCAGGGGAATTGCTTGAACTGAAAAGGCAGAGGTTGCAGTGAGCCGAGATCGCGCCACTGCACTCCAGCCTGGGCGACAGAGTGAGACTCCATCTTAAAAAACAAAACAAAACAAGACACACACACACACACACTGGCCTAGGCCCACACAGGGTCAGGATCATCAATATCACTGTCTTCCACCTGCACAACTTGTACCACTGGAAGGTCTTCAGGGGCAATAACATGCATGGAGCTGTCGTCTGTGATAACAATGCCTTTTTCTGGACTACCTCCTGAAGGACCTGCCTGAGGCTGTTTTACAATTTTTTTTTAATAAGTAGGAATACACTCTAAAATAGTAATATAAATATAGTATAATAAATACATAAACTGATTACATAGTTGTTTCTTATCATTATCAAGTATCATGTACTGTATATAATTGTATGTACCACACTTTTACATGACTGTCCACATCGTAGATTGGTTTACACCAGCGTAAACACAAACGCATGAATAATGTGTTGTGGTATAAGGCATGACATCACTAGGCAATGGGACTTTTTCAACTCCATTATCATCTTATGGGACCACTGTTGTAGGTGTAGTCCATGCGTGGTTATGTGGCACATGACTGGACTTAGAGGAAAGGGTTCCCTGGGAAACTGAGGTGAGGCTGAATTTGCCAGGAGCCACTAACAAGCACTGACAAAACTGAGAGGGAATGGACCATGGGTCAGGTCAGACACAGACTTCAGCTTGAAAAGCCAGCAGGACAAGGGTCCCTGGGTTAGATAAGGGACATTGGCCCAGGATGCCAGTAGGATGCTCCAGGATGCAGACCCTAAGATGAAGGTGGGAATATGAAATGTATTTTGGAAAGTAACACCCCTGAAAGAAAAAGGGAGGAAGTAAGATGGAAGGGGGAAGCTCTGAGACGAGACACAGATGTGAAAGTCACTGGCAGTTCCATGGGACGCTCCAGATGCAGTCTTCGTCTGGAAGAATGGTCCTGCTGCGTGCAGAAATGACCAGGCTCCATCCCACTTGCTCAGGCATGGCATATACCCCACAAGAAAAACATGACTAGGTGATCACTTCCTTGCTCAGACATTGAATAGGTCCGCCCAAGAAGAGTGTGAGCCCAGCTTGAAATTTGAGGCAGACCCTGGAGGCTCTCAGACAACCCCTTGCAGCTGGGCAGGGAGTTGTTTCTTTAAGGGGGGATCTGAGAGAGGCACTTCCAAGTCTGAAGCACTCAGAGACCAGAGTGAGATGGTGACATTTCATCAGGGGACACCAGTTCTTTCCTGGGGTTCCTAGGACACATAAGCCTTCCTCCTACCCTATTTTAAGGAGGAAAGCAGAGGAGATGGGAGATTAAGAGACCTAGTATTTTTAACAAATGGAAAACTGTTTCCTAAAGAGACTGTTTATTATATTGTTCTGTGGTTTAATTTGTTTTCTTACTAATCCAGTGACAAAAGCTCTGGAGAACTGCTTTAGTTATAGGCAAAAAAAGATATTATATTATATTTTATAGATAAGTAGTAGTTGAATTTTGTAGTGCTGTCATGAGTATTATTATTACTGTTAGATTCATAATGTAGTGCCAGCAAATGGCTACAGAGGGTATTTTGGCTGTGAGTTTGTGCAAAGTACTTCAGGGAAATAGTTAAGATTTTATATATTTTGTAATTTTTTTCCTTCTTTGATGGTGGGCAGTGTTGTGAGAAAGTAAAACAGTTGCTCCTTTTTTCTTTCCTTTGATAATCTGTTTCTTCCCCTGCATTTACTTGATTTATTATAATTTATTATTATAAATCAAGAATAGAGATAAGGAAAATTGGGTCCTTGCAGTGAACGCATGTTGGATGGTGACTTTCACCTGAGGATTTCAAAGGAATGCAGTTTATTGGTTGCATGTTACATATTGTAGCTCATGTATTTTTTCTGCATTGCAGGACACAAACACTCAGACAGTCTGGCTGACTTCTCTGTAATGGATGAAACAACGCAAAGCCATGAGTCATGTGATCTGGTCAGGCTACAGGAGAAATAAGAGCAGGCTATTGGAGCTGAAGTCAGGAGAACAGAAGCTTAGCTTTCTACTGAATTCATTCTACTTCATACCACTTCAATCCCTTCATTCATTCGTGTATTCATTCATTCTTTCACTTTCATTTTGCTTTTTAAATCAGTCATTATTTGTTACTTATTAAACATAGGGCACTAACGGTTAGTATAGTAAAGATATATAAATAATTTTGCCTTTGAGTTGTTGAGGGGGCCCTAAAAATGCTTATTTGAGGGGAAAAACTATAAAATCAAGCTATGTTTAAGCTATTAGAGATGCACGAGGAGTGAGACATTTAGGGAATTGTCTGTGGAATAGCTTGGATTTCCCTGCCGTGCACAGTAGACCCAGATACCTGAAATGGACAAACAAAACTACAAAACAAATGCATCAAATCAAATCAAAGCTAAGTAAAAACACATAAAGCAGAACTAGGCTGTAGGCATTATGTGAAGTCCTGGTAGCTTCTACTTAACTATCCAGGCACATTTTGGTGCCCTCCTCTCCCTACCTTATGCATCATAATATCCTCATTATCTTCTTTGAAGATTTTGGAACTATCTAAAACATCCTGGGAATTGGGATTTGGAAATCACAGGGTGCTGTGTCGGCCCTGATGAGGGCTCTGATTTCTGCAGTTGCTTTGGAAAGATGATGGCAGGAGAGGGGCTTGTGGTTAGAAGCCTGATTTACTTCCTGTGGACTTGTGCTCTAGCCCTGTGCTTCTCACACTTGAGTATGCACACGAGTCACCTGGAGATCTTGTTAAAATGCAGATCCTGGGCCGGGTGCAGTGGTTCATGCCTATAATTCCAAGCACTTTGGGAGGCCGAGGTAGGGAGATCACCTGAGGTCAGGAGTTCAAGATCAGCCTGGCCAACATGGAGAACGCCACTGCATGATCTCTGGGAGATCAGAAATCATGGAGATCCAAGAGTTCTAGTATTTTTAACAAATATTAGGAGACAGAGCTTGACTCCTTCTCAAAAAAAAAAAAAAAGCAGATCCTCATCCAATAGGTTATGGGAAGTGGGCTGATTGCTTATTTGTAACAAGCTCCTGGGTGAGGTTGATGTGGCTGTCTGAGCTCTACACTTTGAGTAGTAAGGCTGTGGGATGTATTGTTTCTGAGTGGGGTTAGGGCTAGGGGTAGGGAAAGCAGAGGTGACACTCCTGTAACTCAATTATTCCTCTGGACACTATACTTAGTTAGGAGCAATTGAGACATGAATTGATTCTCTTTGTCATCACTGGATTTTCTATTTTCTGTCATTTTCTCCTCCTGGGACCTCTTCTGGCTTCCGTTGGACCCCAGTATCCTTATATGCTCACCATTTTCTTCTGCCTCTAAGAACAGCAGGTGAGGGGTTAGAAGACCTGGCTCCATATATTGACCAAAATTAACTGTGTATGTCAGATAATTATATTGCTCCAGTCCCAGTTTCTTCATTTGTGAAAATAGTTAGTGACCAGATGATTTATAGGACTCATCCACTGCAGCAGTAGGATTTACGAGCCTGGAAATGCCTTGTCCCTGAAGGTACTGCTGTCATTTTCTACGGTGATATTGATTCCACTCTGAGGATTGCATTGGATTTATACTTACCTCTAATGGTGGAATGAAAGGTTTAGAGCCTGGTAATAGACTACCCTAAATAGTATATAGGTGGTGAATAGGGAAGGATGCCCTTCCTAACTTAAGTATAAAAGCTTAAATTAGGAACTTTCAGTATAAAAAGCTTTCTCTTCCTCGAAAAGGTGCCATATGTGGTTTGGGGTGGGAACAAAAGAAGAGAGAACAATTCATTTGCTTATCAAGATATAGCATCATTCAAGCTTAAGCCTTTTGAGAGGGACAGAGGGGTTATGGTAGGAAGGTGAAAAAGGTCCCAAGGGCATGTATTCATGTATTCAGAGTGACATCCTGGCTCTGTAATCACATCCATTGACTGCAAAAGACACAAACAGATGACTCATGAAATCTTCAGTAGGTCGCTGGGCATCAGAAAGTACAGCATTTTCTGCTACAAAGTTAATGAAACTGATTCAACCAGTCAAACATCCTGCAAGTTGATATGTTCTCTGTCTCTAGTCTTCTCTACCTCATTCTGCTGAGCGACTTCCTTGGATCACTGGGGACATTCTCCCAGAAATAGCAAAGATAAGAATATAGGGTTATCCAATCTGAAGAGATGATATTTTATTTTCTTTTTAAAGT
Source organism: Ateles fusciceps (assembly GCA_036589455.1). Classification (NCBI taxonomy): domain Eukaryota; kingdom Metazoa; phylum Chordata; class Mammalia; order Primates; family Atelidae; genus Ateles; species Ateles fusciceps. The sequence goes on from JAZHEH010001955.1 coordinate 4,899,070, forward strand.
TTTTATATAGATTTAGGGGGTGTGATTGCAGTTTTGTTACATGGATATATTGCAGGGTGGTGATGTCTGGGCTTTTAGTGTAATATCACCCTAATAGTGTACATCGTACCCATTAGGTAATTTCTCATCTCTCAGCCCTCTGCCATCCTCCCTCTTTAACTATTATTTTTTAGGGACAGGATCTCACTCTGCTGCTCAGGCTGGAATGCAGTGGTGCTCTCATAGCTCAGAGCAACCTCCAACCCCGGGGACTCAAGCAAGCCTCCCAGCTCACCTATCTGAGCAGCTGGGACTACAGGCACACAGAACCATGCCCAGCTAATTTTTTAATTTACTGTTTTGTGGAGATGGGTGTCTTGCTATGTTGCCCAGGCTGGTCTTGAACTCCTGGCCTCAAGCAATCCACCCTCCTTGGCCTCCCGAAGTGCTGGGATTACAGGTGTGAGCCCCTACACCTGGACTTCTTCTGGTGAAGAGACATTAATTTAAAAGAGAAATAAATAAGGAGATTTTAAAAATTCATTTCTCACCACTCACCTTGTGTAAGCACAGGACTCAGGGTTGCCTTCAGGACAATAACTTCCATATATGTGTCTTCAAACATATTGGTCCTCAAACTTTTTTTTTTTTTTTTTTTTTTTGAGACAGAGTCTCACTCTGTCACCTAAGATGAAGTGCAGTGGCATGATCTCGGCTCACTGCAACCTCCACCTCCTGGGTTCAAGCAATTCTCTTGCTTCAGCCTCCCAAGTAGCTGACATTACAGTTGCCTGCCACCACTCCCAGCTAATTTTTGTATTTTTAGTAGGAAAAAAAATACATACTGTGGCAAAAGGTAATTGAGAAATAAAGGTAACTTGGACTTCAGGGGATCCCAAAGGACTCATGCCTTCTGGATGAGAAAGAAAATCTATTTGCAAAGTTTCTATTAATATTAATGTCAATGTCCCCTTTGTAATTTAGGGTTAAGTATTTATAATTCTATCTCTCACATTTTGAAAATTTAATTCAAACCCCTTAAAGGATGAGTTTGCTTAGATTACTGTGTTCCCCTTTGGCATCATTTGGATTCTTGAGTCATCAGTGGTGATTTCCAGAATGTCAACAGAGTTTAATAATCTTTGATTAGACCAATGTTTCCTGCAGATTTCAGAAAATCAGGGCCAGAAATATTATTTGTACAGCAAACACCATGGGATGTTTACAGAAGACCCTCAGGAAAAGAGAACAAAATGGCATTTGGTGCCTCCAATTTCCTCCATCCTTTGAAATGCTGAAGGGGAGGAGAATCTCTTGAACCCTGGAGGCAGAGGTTGCAGTAAGCCAAGAGTGCACCACTGCGCTCCAGCCTGGGTGACAGAGGGGGAACTCTGTCTCAAAAAAAGATGAAAATGCTAAAGGCAAAATATCAGCATGCAATTCATCAGGCTGGGCCGCGCCAGGAGCCTAGATGCTCCACCTGGCTACCTGACTACCTGACTACAAAGTGGGTAGTAGGAAAAAAAAAAATATCAATTGACAACCGTAATTAAGACATTGTATATTTACTATAATACCCACACAAACATAAAAAAGTTAAAAACACATTAAATTGGTAGCTAAGTTAAATAAGCCATTTAAATCAAGCACTTGGATGTCTGTTTTGTAAGTCATTTTCAGACTAAACCTCCAAGTTTGTCTCAACTTGTTCAGCTTTCTCCATCTATGAATGAGGACTTCATGGATGTTTGCCAATTTTATTTGCAAAGTGTTTTCCTGAGCAAGAGTTATTTTGGGCATTCATTCATTCAAAGTAAGAATTTATTAAGTAACTTCTGTGTATAAGGTATCACACTGAAAGCTTTATGATGATTTTTGTGTGAAACTATATAGGAACTTTTAAAAAATGTTTCCTATAAGCTGGGTGTGGTGGCTCATGCCTGTAGTCCCAGCACTTTGGGAGACTGAGGTGGAGGATTGCTTGAGACCAGGAGCTCAAGACAAGCCTGGAAAATATAGTGAGACCCCATCTCTTAAAAAAAAAAATTAGCTGGGAGTGGTGGCACATGCCTATGGTTCCAGCTACTTGGGGAGGCTGAGATGGGAGGATTACTTGAGCCTGGGGAGGTCAAAGCTATAGTGAGTCACCACACTCCAGCCTGGGTGACAGGGCAAGACCCTGTCTCAAGAAAACAAAACAAAGCAAAAATCTCAGTTTCTATAGCAGGCACATTGCTTCATTAACATCACATCCTGCAATTGTATAAAGAATTCCATTCTAATTTTCAGCTGCCAGGACAACCTTTAGATAGCGTCACAATATGTCACAATGAGCAAGCTACTTCCTAAAGTAGAATATCTGGGATGAGAGATTAAATATTTAAAATCTTTCAAGCATGAGAATTTCTGTTAGCAGAGATCATTGAGAGACCAACCACCAAGGCTAGAGTATTCATTCATTCATTCATTGACTAACTCAGAAAACAAATATAGAGTCTGTCTATGGTACCAAGGAGTGTTGGTTCCCAGGGGACGCAACTGTGAGGTAGGCACAGCCCATAACTGCAGGCAGTCTAAGTGAATGGGCATTTATAAAGCCTTTATCTTGCAGTGATACCACAGTGGTGGGTATAGGCCATTATGGAGGTGCCCAGGAGGGGGTGCTGACTGTATCTTTTGGTCTCAGGGTAAGCATCCCAGAAAAGGAACATTTGAGTCAAGTCAATAGTGGTATTATCCAGGTGACAGGGAAGAAGGGAAGAGTGTTGCTGCAAGAGGGAATCGCATATGCAAAATTCCAAATCGAGGGTGTAACCCAAATTAGGATGCTGCAAGAAACTTAGCATGCTGGGAACACAGGGTAAATAAGGTGGGTGCTGTCAGAGATGAGAAATGAAGCTGAAGGAAGGCGGGGTAGGGTGAAGGGTCCTTTTCGAGTCAGGCTAAGGGATTTGACTTTTATTCTGAGGACACTGTGGAGCAACATTCTGGGCATTGGTGCCGATCACCTCTTTGTGCCCAGCACTGCCCAGGCACTATGAGAAATTATAATAAAGTGAAAGACCTGTTCTGTGGCCTCTGAAGAATTTTAGGTTAGCTGGAACGGTAGTAGAAACAAAGCAATTAGTGAGCAGTTGGGAACCAGCAATTCTTGGTACATAGCCAGCCTCCATCTTTATTTTCTGAGTTAGTCAATGAATGAATGAATGACCAGATGTATTCACCAATTGTTGGACCTGGGGGTTTCTGATCACCAAGAGTTGTGTTGTGGATGGAAGCCAAAGAGTGGGAGGTCAGTGAGGGCAAAAGAGGAGCAGGAACAGCTACATTTAGAGAGTTACAACCTAATTAATTTCCCTGTGGATCCCTACTGTTTACTGCTCTGCAAGCCAATCTAAGCTCTAAGTATCCTCCAAATTTTTCCGGTCTATATAAAACATCATACAAACTCTGTCCCCTTCCAGTGGTAACAGTTGCTTATCCAAAACTACTTTCTCTAACTAGTCTAACTAGCAGGGACTACATGAAGTTATTAAACATCTGTTTGTTTGCTTTTCTAAAGTTCTCATTTCCTATTCACAGAAGGCCATACAGATCAGACAGTTAACGAAGACTTGAATTTGGGTTGAACTCTTATAATAAGAGTTGGGGTGAAGCACACAGGTTTTAGGTGATCCCATGTTGTGAAAACAGCTGTTGAGATCCTCATTTCAACCATTGTTTTCCCTTTTTCTTTCTATTTTTATTTTTGAGATAGAGTCTTACTCTGTTGCCCAGGCTGTAGTGCAGTGGCGTGATTTCAACTCACTGCAACCTCTGCCTCCTGGGTTCAAGATTCTCCTGCCTCAGCCTTCTGAGTAGGTGGGATTGCAGGCATGTGCCTCCATGCCTGGTTAATTTTTGTATTTTTGGTACAGATGGGATTTCACCATGTTGGCCAGGCTGGTCTCGAACCTCTGACCTCAGGTGATCCACCTGCCTTGGTCTCCCAAAGTGCTAGGATTACAGGGGCAAGCTACCATGTCGGTCTCTTTTTCTTGTTATTCACCACATTTCAATACTATTTTTAAGCCTTTGATTCAACAGAAGCTATTTTCTGAGAAATTTAGTCCTCATTTCTCACTTCATGTACCTAATAAGATAGAATACAAGGAAAGTAATTAAACAAAGCCATAGTGGGCGTATGGAATGCCCCTAGCCATGACTGCAATGTGGAGGCAGCTCTCCCAGTAAGAGGGTCATCCCTTATGGAGGGCGGGTGCTCTAGCCTCCTTAAATTATTCTGTGCTATTCAATACAAACCACCAAATTGCTTTCTTTGCAATTGCTCTGAAAAAAAAAATTGTTCCATTAGAGGACATTCCCATAAAGCTCTTATTCAACTGCATAATTTCTTTTTAATCTATTATTTTTGAGGAGGACCTGAGGCATGAATAAGTTTTGTTTAAAATTCTAGTGATTTGCATCTTACCTTCACTGGGTGCCTAGGTTTTCTATCATTGGTGTATTTACCCATTGTTTCATTTATGGGTTTTTTTTCATGTACAGTTTTCTGTTTTTGGTGTTTTCTTAAGAAATGTCAGTATCTAATCTGGCCAGATTCATGAGAATGTTTCTTTCAGTTGTGTTATAGTAAATGGTTTGAAGTTACTAGAATCAAGGAACATAACTCAAATGATACCTTGAGTTCATAAAAAGACCATCCCAGGAAAGGCTATTACGGCAAAGCTGTTTCTTACTTATCTTTTCAACATTACGAGTTAAATAATTATGTATTGGGGAAAAAAGCGAGTTAGTATAAACTGTTTAATATTCCTAAGTCTAAAATAGGAGTAAGCGTGACTATATTAGAAGTGTAGACTCACCCCTTTTCCTTCGCAATTCTTGGTAGTAATTTATGCTTACAAAGAACTGAAAGCCTCACAGAAGCCTTTATAATGGGCAGTCAAATTACTTTTTACTATGAAAGGCAGGGTCCCTGGGTATATTTAAAAAGGCCCCTTCCCTGATTTTCACCCCAAATTGAAGACAGCCAGGCAAATGGAGCAGGGATAGCCTGATTTACTCATATGTTTGTAGGCAGTGGAGCTGGAGGCTGGGAGAGAGGAAGGGCAAATGAGAGACAGAGAGAAAATGAGAGAGAGACAAAGAGAGAGAGATTGAGAAAGAATATCAGGCTGTCTCTGGAAGGCAGATGGAAAGGCACAGAACCTGCCCTTTTGTCCTGGATTCGCTCTAAACAACCTGATGAGTCATCCCTCCTCCCACACATGGGAAGCAGCGAGTAATCGCTAAACACAGATGATGGAAGTGTCCACTCCAACATGACACCTGCAGGGAGAAGAAGAGAGAGCTCCATCACTTTTAAAATGAGAGATCTCGCCCTTCACGGCCCATGTAAAGAGAATAAAGAACCAATTTCACATCTTCAGATGCTGCAGATTTTCTTCTTGCAGGCTTGGCAAAGCAAAGGCAACAATCTGAACCCCTTCTCACTTGGAAGATTTTTTGCTCTTGATTAAAAAGGAAGCATACTGCAAACAAATACCATGTGTATTATCAAGGTACTTTTGTCCAACCCAATTTTAAATTTTATTTGAATAAAACATAATTCTTTATTCTCTCTTGGGATTAATCCTTCATGAAACATCAATATATTGCTGAGGCAGTTTGCTGAATGGGATGATCCTAGAATTCTCCAATTTTGTCTGTCTCCTCTGGCTCTGACTTGAGGAGGGCTTGCAGATTAAAATTCCAGAATGGAAGAATTGCCAGTCATTCAAGGAAACATTGCCATGTCTAGACAAAGTCCGTGATAGTATGGGATGGAAAGAAAAGTGATGATTTTTTAATTTTGGGAACTAAAATACAGGTTTGGATTCAATGATAGGCAGAGAAAAAAGCTGCCCGAAAATAGGATTTCGGGGCTTTTGCAAAGAACACCCTGTACCTAAATACCATCTCTATCTGTTTACTGATAATTCTGCTAGCAACAAATAGAGCAAAAACCACTTCACTTTGTTGTGCTTATTTTATGTCAGGCACTATTCTAACAGTATGCACACACCACACACACACTGCTAGATATATTCAATCATCATTACAATTTTGGGTATTGTTATTGCTATTCCCATGTTATGGATGAGGCAACCGAGGCACAAAGAGGACAAGTCACTTATCTGTGGTCACATAGCTAGTAAAGAGCAGAACCAAAATTTGAACCCACAAGACTGGCTCATTGTCTAGGCCCTTATGACATTGCTGTACTTTAAACGGAAATTTCCCCCAAGGCAGGGAGCTCATGGCCTGAGATCCATGTTGAGGAGTAAATGACTAATACAAGATTCTTCTCAAAGAGGAGGAAGGAATACAGGTGAGGTAGAGCTCTGAGACATTTGCAGTTCAGTTTCTGGTATTTTCTGATTTTTCTTATGATTTCCTTTTTAGCCATACATTATCTATACATGAGTTTTTAAATTTCTAAGTATTTACAGAATTTTTTAAAAGACAGTTATCATTGAAAAATAGATTTCAAACTTTATGGGCTGGTGGTGAAAATACAGCTCTTAGACATTTATTGGGACTTGCTCTGTGGCCTACTCAGTTTTATTCTCTATCATTTTATGCAGAGTTCCATGTATATCTGTTAGATCAAGCTTGTCAATTGTGTTATGTTAATTGGTTGTTATGGATAACAATATACATATTAATGTCAATAATTTTGGAAGATATGCTAAATAATTTTTCTTTGGTTTATTAGCCATTGGAAATTTTGAGTTTATTTCTTCTCCCTTCATGCATAAAGATATGATATTCTAATACTCTGGTAGAATCATTATTCTAAAATGGCATGTATGGTTTATTTTTGTTACATCAGTGTGGAAACATTTTTATTTATCCTGGTTAAGACAGTGTACTCTGAATCTGATAATTCAACTGTTCTTATAAATTCTATATAATTTACAGATGTTCTGTGGAAACTCCAAATTGAACATGTCAAATCTTCCTGGGTATGGATTTTGAGTGAAGGTTTGGGAAAAGAAAGCTTTTAAAACTATTAAACACAGATATAAATGGAAAAAAAAAAAAACCTCTGTGAAGACAAAAGAAAATAAGTTCAGAGAATTTCAGAATTTCTTTAATTTCTCATTGTGCTATGAGATCTCTCTTCTGGGGCTTGTGTTGCTTAGGCTTGTATTTCGTCCTATAATGCCTTTGCATTGCCACAGGGTTGGCTTCCACTGAGAGAATCAGAGTGCCTGTGGTCCTGAAGTCATTGTTACTTTTTTTGACAACCAAGCGCTGACTGACTTGCAGAAACCCAGTGGAGGATATTGCCTCTTGAAACTGAAATCCCTGCCCTATCTCTCATCAATGTTTCCTTGTTTTCTGGGAGCCTTTCGCCATGCATCACTGATCTTTTATGTCATGTCATTTCAGTTAATGGAACAACTGACATTCCTCCGTTGGCAACGTGGGAACAACTTTAAATCAGGCAGTCCACGTGGGCAGTCCAGGTGCGCAGTCTAGAGTGACAGGTTCCCTGGGGATGGAGTGCTCTGGTGGCTGTTGTGTAACACTTAGCAAATAAATAATAATGGGGGAAATTAACTTGGGAGCTAGTAGGCCTTGCTGTTGTTTACAGTGTTTGCACAAGGGGTTGTGTGGGAGGCAATGTGGTGAAGTGGAAAGAGGCTGAAGCAAGTAGATCAGATTTTGAATCCTGGTTCCTTCCTTAATTGATGTATGTCCTCAGGGAAATTGACTACATAAACTATTCAAAATTTACTTTCTGCATCTATAACATAGAGATATTATAGGTATCATATAAGGTTGAAATGAAGAATAAATGATAAAATAGGTAACAGAGTACCTGAATTATATTAGGTTTTTAATTAATTTAGTCTTTCCAAATTAAGTTTTAATTAGTTAGCTCTTCCAGACCTACGCTGTCAGGTAGCTGCATTTCTCTGAGGTCTGTTATTCAGTTTTCTAGGCTGATGGACATGCCTGTAAAATTTTGAGATAGAACTGGAAATTTTGTAAGGTCTCTTTTGGCTTTAGTGTCGTTTTATCAAAATTGCAGCACTTGAAAGGATCAAATATAAATGAGTATTCAGAATTAAAGTTGTACTAAAAATACAAGGTTACATGTATTTGGTTACTTTAAAAGTTTCATATAGCATGTAATAAGCTGTTAAAAATTAAAACCATTCAAAAGTAAGAGCAAAAAAGAAGGTCTCCATAACCCATAACATTAAACTCATAACAATACACTATTCTCTCCATAAAAAAAACCAATCATACCAATTTAAGCGTACTGTTAAAGACTTTTTTCTATACATTTACATGGTTTTAAAAAACCCAGATCAGGTATTTTATACATATTGTCCTAAAAAATGCTTTTTGTTTTCCACTCCTTCCATTTTTACCCTTTCCGCATGCCATTCTTAGCACATGGCTTTCACCTTCAAGATCATCTCATAATTCAAGATAGCTGCAGGAGCTGGCCATTGTAGTCCTAGTATAGACAAGAATAAGGAAGAAATCAGTGGAGAGAATATAATTTAACCAGCTAATCCCTCTTAGTAAGCTTTTCCAGAAACCCACAAACTTCTATTTGCACAACATTACCTATTCGTTTCTCAAGGAAGCCTTCCCTGGGCACACTGCTACTTTAAGTGAAATTGGAGTTTAGTCAGGAGGGAAAAGAAAAAAATGCATGTTGGTTAGCTTCTAACAACAATAATGATTGGCAGTGTTTTAATTTCAGACTATTATATCATCCTCATTATTTTCCATGACTGAGTAATATTTCAAAGAATACATCTGTCGTACACTATATAATGCTTAGACTATTATAAATAGATTGCAATAATTTTTATATTGCAAATAATATTAACTATTGACTTCCCTATACAAATATCTGTTTGCATGTATCTTGGACAGTTTTGAATGTTAGATACCTAGAGTTGGAAATTCTAAGTTAAAAGACATGCATATTTTAATTTTGTTATGTGACACCAAGTTACAGTTGTGAAGTTTAATTTGTACTCTCTATCAAGCTACAAGTTCCAATTTACCTATATATATATGTCTGCACTAATAATTATAAACTTTTTCTATTTTTGCCAGTCTCATGGGCAAAACTTGGCATCCACTGTTTTAATTTGCAAGATTACTTGATTACTTTCTAGGTTAGGTATCTTTTCACATGCTAATTGGAGTTTGTATTTTGTCTCCTGGGAATTACCTGTTCATATGTTTTGCCTATTTTTCTATTTGCTTATTGACCTTCTTTTTACCAGGAGTTATTTATATATTTTAAGTATTACAGCATCCACTCTTTATGTTGTCAATTTTCCTTTCAATCAGCATTTAGTTATTAAATTTATTTGTAGTCTTTTTTGGGCAAATAACAAAAAATAGTATATAGAAAACTTTTCCAATATTTTCTTATATGACATTTTTGGTAGTTATTCTGGTAAGTCTTTTTAATCTCCAACAATTTGAATGTGTTCTCTGATATTCTAGCATTCTATGGTACTCATTTCTTCTTAAAGTTTTGCTTCTTTGCTCCATCTAGAAATTCCTTTCATGTACAGTGTGATATAAGAAATCTCATTTTTATATATATATAGATACAATATATAATCTATATCTAGAGCCATATGTATACATACATATATGCATACATATGTACACACATATACCTGTCTACACATGCGTGTTCACATATACACACATACATACATCACTTCCAAATAGACTTTTAGTAGCACAGTACCATTTAGTGTAGAAGCCTTTCTTTCCAGAATGACTTGGAATATAATTACTTATAAATTTTCACGCAAATGTGGGTCTATTTGTCTATTTCTGGATTCTGTATTTTGTGAACTTCCTCTATTTGTTTACTTCTGAGTCAGAACTATATTTTAAAAATTACCATAACCTCATAATTTCTTTGGTATTTGTTCGAGAAAGTGACTACGTGCTTTTCTTTTATTTCTTAACAAAAATTTCTTGGCCATTTCATGCACTTTTCTCTTCCAGATGAATTTGAGAAACTACTTACCAAGTTCCATACACAACTTATGAATACAATGGGTCTCCTCAGAACATCTTTAATGCTCTTCATGTAACTATTGCATATTGTCACTGGGATTTTTTTCTAGGTGTTTTATAGTTTCTATTATTATTAATGTGATTGTGACATATTATTAGATTTGTTCCATTATTTTTTTTTACTGATTATCGCTAATATCATGGAAAGCAACTAATTTGGAACACTTTTAAAACTTACTTATTTGTTCTTTTTTTTCTTTTGAAAAACTGTTCTAAGAGACTTTTTAAACAGGTTTATTGAAGCATAATTGATACACAAAGACTATACATATTTAACATGTACAATTTGATGAGTTTGAAAATATGCAGACACTATGACACCATTGTCACTATCCAGGTAATAGGCACATCTAACGCCTCTCAAAGTCTCTATGTTTTTGTTTTCATTTTTGTTTTTCAGTAAAGAGCACAACATGAGATCTACCTTCTTGACAACTTTTAAAGTGTGTGATACCATGTTATTAACTACAGGCACTATATTGTACAACAGATCTCTAGAATGTATTCATCTAGTGTAGTTGACACTTTATACTCATTAAACAACAACTGCCCATTTCCCCTCTCTCCAGCCTCTGGCAACAATTCTGTGCTTCTGTGAGTTTGATCACTGTAGATACCTCATGTAGGTGAAATCATGCAATATTCATCATTCTGTGAGTGGCTTATTTCACTTAACATAATGTCCTCTAGGTTTATCTATGTTGTCACAAATGGCAGACGTTTCTTCTTTTTAAAAACTAAACAAGAATGGACTCAGTGGCTCATACCTGTAATCCAAGCACTTTAGGAGGCCGAGGAGGGCAGCTCACTTGAACTCAGGAGTTGAGACCAGCCTAGGCAAGATGACAAAACCCTGTCTCTACCAAAAATACAAAAAATTAGCTGGAGGTGGTAGTGGGCACCTGTAGTCTCATCTACTCGGGAGGCTGAGATGGGAGGATAGTTTGAGCTTGGGAAGTTGAGGCTGTCTGCAGTGAGCCATGATTGTGCCACTACACCTTAGTATGGGCCACAGAGCAAGAATCTGTCTCAAAAAAAACAAAACAAAAATAAACTGAACAATATTCCATTGTGTGTATATATCACATTTTAAAAATTCATTCATCTGGCTGGATGCGGTGGCTCATGCCTGTAATTCCAGCACTTTGGAAGGCCAAGGCGGGAGGATCAATTGTGGTGAAGAGTTTGAGACCAGCTTGACCAACAATGGAGCAAAACCCCATCTCAACTAAAAATACAAAAATTAGCTGGGCATGGTGGCATGCCTGTATTCCCAGCTACTCGGGAGGCTGAGGTACTAGAATCACTTAAACCTGGGAGGCGGAGGTTACAGTGAGTTGAGATCAGGCCACTGCACTCCAGCCTGGGTTATAGAGCAAGATTCTCCCTCCAAAAAAAATTAAAAAATAGAAATTCACTTATCTATTGATGTATACTTGGGTTGTTTCCATGTCTGAACTGTTATATTTTTATTTTTTTTTTTGAGACAGAGTTTTGCTGTGTCACCCAGGGTGGAGTGCAGTGACATGATCTCTGCTCACTGCAACCTCCACCTCGTGGGTTCAACTGATTCTTAGCCTCAGCTTCCTGAGTAGCTGGGATTGCAGGTGCCCGCCACCTCTCCTGGCTAATTTTTGTATTTTTGGTAGAGACAGGATTACAACATGTTGGCCAGGCTGGTCTTGAACTCCTGACCTCAGTTGATCCACCCGCCTTGGCTTCCCAAAGTGCTGGGATTACAGGTGTGAGCCACTGTGCCCAGCCTGAACTATTTTAAATAATGCCGCAATGAACATGGGAGTGCAGACATCTCTTCAACATACTGATTTCATTTCCTTTGGATATATACGCAAAAGCGGGATGGCTGAATCCTAAGGTACTTCTTACTATTTCTTACAGGTTTTTTTCTCTCTTTAGATTCTCTTTGGTCTTGTAGGTAGAGGAACATATCTAAGATAAATTTAGTTTTTGATTTCATTGTTCCCAAAATGAATGTATAAATATACCTTTATAGTTTTCCATATTTTTTTCCTTGGCCAGGACTGCCAAGAGCAAAGGTGACAGTGGCCATTTTTATCACCTTGCTGATTTTTATGAACATGCTTCAAATGTTTTACCTAGGTAAAGTGTTTGTGCTCAACTTCCATTAGGTGATGTTTATAAAACAAATTTGTTTTTATTTCTTATTTACTGATACCTTTGAAAGATAGGAACGGGCATTGAATTTTATCAAATACTAAGTAGCATGTCTTAAGATCAGTTAAAACAATTATTTGGGTGTCTCCTTTAACTTACTAATGAATATAATTTAATTTATTGTCTATAGTTTAATAGATGATTGTAATTTAACTGATTGTTTATAGTTTTCTTCTTCATGCTTCCTTTTTCTGTCTGATTTTGGTATCAGGGTTATAGTTAATTTCATTGAATGAGTTGGAAAGTATTCTATCAATTATTTTATATTCTGGAACAGGACATAGAAATTTATATAACATAGGTATATTAACTATTCAGATTTGGAAAAATCTGCCTATGAAATGTAAGTGTAATTTCTTTTCTTTTCTTTTTTTTTTTCTGAGACAGTGTCTCCCTCTGTCACCTGGCTGGAGTGCAGTGGTGTGATCTCTGCTCACTGCAACCTCGACCTTCCAGGTTCAAGCAATTCTCCTGCCTCAGCCTCCCGAGTAGCTTGGATTACAGGTGCGCACCATCATACCCAGCTAAGTTTTGTATTTTTAGTAGAGATGGGGTTTCACCATGTTGGCCAGGATGGTCTTGATCTCTTGACTTTGTGATCTGCCTGCTTCGACCTCCCAAAGTGCTGGGATTGCAGGCATGAGCCACTGCACCCAGCCTAAGTGTGATGTCTTTAAAAAATTTTAGTAGTCATTTGACCAAATTGTTACTTTTGCCAGTGTCTATTTCTTTTTCTAGTAAGCAGTCTTCTTCTGCTTATTGAGTGAAATACACATATTTTAAACTCTCTGTAAAATGCATCCCTTTAGTATATATTAATTTTTGGCATACATCTGTACAGAGCATTCTCTTATAATTTAATATAATTTAAGAAATCTCTCTCATGTCTGCAGTTACAGTCCCGAGACCTTTTGTTACTCTGTGATTCTGTTGAGAAAACTCCCTTGTTGGCCTGCATGGAGTTTCCTCAAATGTCAACCACCCCATGAGGATGGGAACTCTTTCCCATAAGAATGCAAATGCATTAAGAGCAGGAAGTTCCATCTGCCTGGTACAGAGTGTGCACTCATTAATATTTGTGGATGAGTAAAAGTTGCAGATCAGTATCGATTGTTTATCTTTGACAAATTTGCTGCATTTTTGTAGCTGCAGTGACCGTATTTTTAAAATTCTTCTGAAACAGTAATGGGACTTGGGACAGAGGAGCACATATTTAATCAGTCATCTTGAGCTGGCCAGCTGTGAACATCACTCAGCCATGTGTGCGGTGGAGCACTGTGAGTTCCTTCAGGTGACATTAATGCCTAGGGATAATGACACACTCTTCCCCCAGGCAGTGTCTTTCCTTTTCATTTCTTCTTTCCCCTCCCCCACGATTCTTAGATAGTCACATACAAAAAAGGTAACACCATTGAAAAGTTTAACACTCATTATTACTTAATTCTTTATAGCCCCTAATCATTTCAGCTTTTCTTGACGATCTTATTCTCACTCCTTTGCATTAGGACTCTCCTCACTTTCGGTGTTGTCCGGTAAGCTTCCTCTGCCCCCAACTTCTCATCTTTCTTCATCCATGTCTTCAAATGTCATGCCCCTTTACAGCGTGATCAGATCTGGATTCCAAACTGAAAAGTGCATGTTATTGATTGGTCAGAACCTTCTGTAGCTTTATTCTGTTCTTCTATTGATTTTTATTTTTTAACTCCCGAATAAGAAACAACATAGCTTTATTCTAATCGTTAAAGAAGAAACCCCGAGTTCCCAAATTAGGGAATGAGGGCAGCAAAAGGCTGCATTATTTGTAAAGAAGCAATCAACAAAGCCGGCAAGTAAACATACAGACCAAAACCAAATGCAGAGAAATGTAAGCGGGTAATGAATTTGGGTATGGTGTATACAAGTCTTCTTTATACATTCTTGCAAATTTTCTGTTCATTTGAAATTATATCTCTTAGTAAAAAGTTAAAAAAACAAGCAAATGAAAATCTTGTAAGCACATGCATACAGAGAATGTTGAGTATATCAGTTATCCTGGAAGAGCTTTTCTTCCTCACCACCTCATCCCATCTTCCTGACATGTGTTACTAGCTGTTTCATGTGGTAAGATAGAGGTTGGTCCCAGGCTTCCCAAGTGCAATCACCAGGGAAGAGATAAGGAGACTCCGAAAGCTTTCTTGAGAATAACAAGGTTAATACTTGCTGGTAAAAACACTTCCCTTTTTGTCTGACCTCAGAAACCTTTCCTTTCATTAAAAAGTTTGTTCTGTGATGACATGAGAATCATCTGAAATGAGAGAATGCATTATATTTTCCCACTTATTGTTATTTTTGTGTTACAGATTCCCTAGGTATCACAATAAATTCCCAGCTCTTCCCATTTAATCTCTCCTGTCTCCAAAGCGATGCAGCTGTGCCGGGGCTTATGGTTTCCTACAAAGTGCTGCAGCAGTGCTTCTTCAGAGACAAAGCTGTCAGTGGAGACCTGAAGTGGACGTTTTCTGAACTCTTAGCTACATCAAGGAGAAGACGGAGGTATCCCTGTCTCATAGCCTGGGAGAATGTGTGGATGTGAAGAATAATCTCCCAAAAGGGCTTTGTGCAAAAATATGGGAAGGGGACGAGAAGTCATTGGGTGCTGGGTGGCTTTATCCATGACAGCTGTTCCACGGATCAAATATCAAGCCACTGGAAAGGGACAGCAGACACAACCATGCCATCCTTAGACGTCCAGCATCAAGGAGAAATGAGATGAATCAACCATAACTATAGTTCTCAGGGGAACAAAGACAGCTACTTGGAGCTATAAGCAAAGGGTGGCTAAAGAAAACTAAAAGGTGGCGGAGATCGACATGATATCTGAAAGAATTCCAGGGAAACAAAACAGATGGATTCCAAGTGGTGACAAGGATAATGCAATGGACACCAGGACAGAGAGGCACAATCCAAAATAGCAGGAAAAGATGGTTTCTTCTGAAAACAAGACAAAATGGAACAAAAACAGAGGTGGCATGGTTCCATAGTCACCTTATCTGAAGTCTAGAAAGGAGGAAAGAGAAACCATTCATGTGGGACCGGTCCGTGGTATCCTGTTAGCAGCTCTTTCCAACTCTGCATTCAGTGGTGGCAGGTAGGTAGCCTGAAATTAGCCACAGTCAGTGAGGGTATTTACGCCACGGTAATCAGTAAATGTTGCAAATCAGGGCCCCCCCCACTCCAGAGCTTGTTGTTAAACTTTTACCAGCCCACCATGGTGGCAGGGAGGAAGAGTAGGTTCAGTGAGATGGCTGAACACTGATCTGAAGGGAAAGAGGATCTATTAAGTGATGATTCCTAAGAGGATGTGGGTGAAGTAGAAATTCAACATCCCTGGGAGAGAAGCAGGTGCTGCCCTTCTCTGAGGCTGAACCCAAATCTCCAACTCCTGTCACATCCTAAAGCAGAGGGTTGAGCTGGAGACAACCAGGGGATCATAGCCAAGTCCAGCTCTGAGCACGTTGCCTGCGCATCAAATTTCACTGAATTCCCCCCTTTGAAGCTCACAAAGTACCGACGGTAGAGCATAGGCTGAATATTGGTTAGAAGATTGCTTTCCATAGAAAATCAGGCTCCAAATGAAAAGTTTCATGAAAAAAAATTATTTATTCTTTGAAGCCAGACTCAATGGTGATGTTCTGTTGAGAGTTTTATTTTGATCTTTTTTTTAAAAACAACTATCCATCAGCAATGGAGAGCTTTCTTTTTTTCATGGCAAAAGCAATCTGATAAACAGAACTTGAAGAAGGAAAAGATCAGTTGAATGTGTATCACTTGCAGAAACAGCAAAACAAAACACCAAAGCAAGCAGTTAGAAGCTCTTCTTTTTACAGGCGTTTTGGAAGCTAATTGCCCAAGGGGGTGAACTAATATATGCTTCATTTGCATAGATTTATCCACAATTCACTTGGAATGTCCCCCAAATCTAATCTTTATGAATGATCAACATTTAAATTTGAATAGCAGAATGCACAAAGTCATTCCGTTCTCATGAAATTGTATGCTCTACAGTGGTGGTGCCTCATTTGCCTTCATCATTGCCGTATCCCCCAGTTCTTTGTACAGTGGTGACTTGCACAAAGTAGGCATCCAATAAATACATGCTGAATGAGCCAATAGGTTAGGGAGGTTTTCCAGGCTGGAGTTTGACATCAGTTGTCTGTGTTTCCCAACTGCAGGGGGCATGTGTCAAATGCTCTTGGTAGTCCCACTGAAACTCTTCTGTCTAGATTTAAGGTGATAGACGGACTCCCCTTCCAACTCCCTAAGGGAGAGGGACACAGGAAACGCAGCTTTCAAGCAACTCTCTTCTGAAATCCTCCCTCAATCGCCAGTGTTCTAGCCTTTTTCTCTCCTTCTTATGGTGAAAGGTTTAAAAGATGGCTGATCTGGATCATTGAATTAGAAAGTTTAACATTGTGGTCTCCATTGAATTTAATGTTTTCCTGCCTCAGCTAAAACCAACACAGTCTCATTATAACATCCTCTTAGGTAGTATCTTAGAAATTTGCATTTCTCTAATTATGAGTGGCTTGTACATTAAATAATATGGATAGGCTTTGTGTGGGTGTGTGTATGTGTCTGTGTTTGTGTGGATCACATCCTTGCTCAAATTTTGTGTTTTTTTCACTTATTGATTTGTAAAAGCTCTTTGTATATTAAAGAATAAGCTCTTTGTTGGATGTCCAGATGGTACAGAAACTATATCTTATTCATGTGTTCCCAGACATACATGCTGCACAGATGAATGAACAAATTATAAGTATTAGAAGTATCTTTCCACAGGGAGATTTTCATGCAATTCTCCTTTATTGGCACCATAAAACCAGGGTAGTAGGACTATTGGCAATATAAAAATAGAGATAAAACCCGTATGTACATTTGAATCAATAATTATTTACAACACTCAAGACAACCATGAACCTTCTGGTTGCCTTTAGTATCAATAAAGGCAAATTCAACTGACACATGAACATATAGTTTTTTGTTTTTTTTTTTTTGAGATGGAGTCTCACTCTGTTGCCCAGAATGGAGTGCAGTGGTGTGATCTCAGCTCACTGTAACCTCTGCCTCCTAGGTCCAAGCAATTCTCCTGTCTCAGCCTCCCGAATAGCTGTGAATACAGATGCACGCCACCAGGCCCGGCTAATTTTTGCATTTTTAGTAGAGACGGGGGGTTTCACCGGACTGGTCTTGAACTCTTGACCTCAGGTGATTCACCCTCTTGGCCTCCCAAAGTGCTGGGATTACAGGCAAGAGCCACTGTGCCCGGCCTTAGATTTTTGATCATTTGACTCAGTTTGAAAACGTTTGGAGAAGGAGAACCTTCCTTGAACAAATACAGAGTATTATTATTAGTCACAGCTGCCATTATCAAGTGCATGTTCGTGCCAGGCACAATGCTAAATGCTGTCCACAAATAACAAAGAAACTCTACTTTGGAACTTCCTTTGTCAGTAAACTGGTTTCTTTCTTGTTCCTCATTCACCTTTATGGCCTCAGAGAAGTGGGCCAGTTGGATGCCACTACCTGAAGGAGAATATGACATTGCAGTGTCCCTTCCAGACAAAGAAAGTAGCCTGTGTGAAGACAACATTGCTGTAAAACAACAAACTTTGTGTTTTTTTAGTTTGTTTTGTGTGTGCATCTCTTTTTTTAATTAAAAAAAACTTTATTTTAAGTTTGGGGTTTAATGCAGATTTGTTACCTAGGTAAACTTGTGTCATGGGGGTTTGTTGCATAGATTATTTCATCAACCAGGTATTAAGCCTAGTATCCATTAGTTATTTTTCCTGATCCTCTCCCCTCCTCCCATCCTCCACCTTCCAAAAGGCCCCAGTGTGTTGTTCCCTACCATGTGTCCGTGTGCTCTCATCATTTAGCTTCCACTTATAAGTGAGAACATGTTGGTATTTGGTTTTCTGTTTCTGTGTTTGTTTGCTAAGGATAATGGCCTCCAGCTCCATCCATGACCCTGCAAAGGACATGATCTCATTCCTTTTTATGGCTCCATATTATTCCATGGGGTATATGGATCACATTTTCTTTACCCAGTCTATCATTGGTGGGCATTTAGATTGATTCCATGTCTTTGCTACTGTGAATAGTGCTTCAATGAACATACATGTACATGTGTCTTTATAATATAATGATTTGTATTCCTCTGAGTATATACCCAGTAATGAGTCGAATGGTATTTCTGTTTTTAGGTTTTTGAGGAATTACCGCACTGTCTTCCACAATGTATGAACTTATTCACACTCCCACCAACAGTGCATAAGCGTTCTCTTTCTCTATGGTCTCACCAGTATCTGTTATTTTTTGACTTTTTCATAATAGTCATTCTGACTGATGTGAAATGGTATTTCGTTGTGGTTTTGATTTGCATTTCTTTAATGATCAGTGATGTTGAGCTTTTTGCATACGATTACAACAAATGTTTTGATATCTCTTTCTGAACCAAAGTTCCAGGAAGGGCCAGAGTAAGTGGAGTGTTATTGCAGAACGAGATATATTGGAAACAATGGCTCTGATCCCATTTCCTCTTTGAAACCCTGAGAGACAATTGCTAATGCTGTTGGCTCCAGTGTTCAAGGGAATGATAGCATAACAAGGGAGTAGAGAGGAGGCCACACATGCTAGCTCTCTTGAGCTGTACTTAGCTGCAGTGGGATATCAAGAGATTCAGCAGTTCCTACAAGCCTTTGTTTGTGGCAGAAAGGAGAGTAGCTAAGAATTCTCTGGGGGGCAGAATTGCCAGGGACAGGGAAGGACAGGAGTCATGGCACACCTGCACACTGAATTGGGGCCCAGTGGGCAAGGCAAGCCTTGATTGAGCCAAAGAAATAGATCATCAATGTGTCAGCTGCCGGCTCAAGCAGTGGGCAGCAGTAGAATGACCACTCCCAAACAGGAACAACCCTGTCACTTGGACCTTCACAGAGCCTAAGCCTAGGCAGGACCAGACCAGCCACTCTGGAGTAGAGATCAGTGAATACTAGAGTTAGCACACCTGGAATTGTCTCCCTTTGTCCTGCTTCTGTTAAGTCTTCCTATTAATCCACCTTGCAGAAGAGAAGTAGGGTGGAAGATTTGACAGGGCGAATGTGTATATGAAATACGCTGTGTTACCCAAGGAGACTCTTAACTTGAAGGAACTGAGAGCTCTTAAATGGCAGAGTTTAGGGTTTTGTTGTTTGTAGTTGTTTCCTTTCCCTACTCTTGGTGGGTCGGGGTGGGGATTCTTAGGGAGAAGACGTCATCAGTTAGAAATAAGAACTAATTTTTCTCAGTACATTGAATAGGGAACCAGAATACTTATTTGCAACCCTAGTCCATATTGAGTACCTTATTTAAACTTTTACCAAAAAAAAAAAAAAAAAAAAATGTTACCTGGGTGTCTAACAAATGAGGACATTGAAATTTAATGAGAGTAAGTGATTTTTTTTCCCATGCCCTTTGGCAAACCAGGTGATGAAACTTATATACAAATAAAACTTGGAACTTAGAGTCTTAAGTCCTATAGTATTAATATTTTGTTAACTGTTAGGTGAAGTATTGAAACAGTAGGGAATCCCTTTATTAAGTTTTGGGGTGCTTTCAGGGTTAGCATGGTAGGAGCAGAGAACCCAGAATTGGCCTGTTCAGCTTAGAGGGAATGTTTTGAGCTTGAGATCCATTGCTGATGCAGCAGTGCACTGTGGGGTTATGAATTGCTTCTGGCTCGGCATCAAAGCGGAAATGTGGGGGGGAATGCACAGTGGGTTGGCTGGGCTCCTACCCTGGGCGAATGTGGTGCAGATGGTCCTACTGAGGATGAAAAACCCGGTGGAGAGATGTTCAATAGGTTAATTGTGCACGTTCTTGGATGAGTCAGCTTGTAATTGCTGATACCAATATGTTCGCCGTTGCTGCCTCAGGGGCTTGATGTGTGAGTCAGATGATGGAAATGAGGATAAAGTTGGCCTTGTTTCCTGAAATTTTAAAAACTGAATAATAAGTTTTTGAACTTGGTATGTGACCAAAATCACTTTGGGAGAAAAATGAGAAGACAGAATGAAAAACTTGTGACTAATAATTCTCTATGCATTGTGAAGGTAATGGAATTGAGCAGCTAATTATATTGTACCTAGCTGTTGGTCTTTATGAAGGTGAATGCAATCAGCCTAACCTAATTTAAAATCTTAATTCTCCTTTCCCAAGCCATATTTTCTATTCACAGACTCAGAATGCACCTTAGAAAGCCAAGGAAGTCCTTAAGACTGTATGTAACTGCATAGGTCAATGGTTGCAGAAAAGGTGGACAAATTTAACCTGCTGATATTTTGTGTTTGTCTGACATGAATTTTTTGTCCTTTTCATTTAATTTTACCTTTTGAATATGCAAAGCACTTATGTGATTCAAAAAGCATATAAAAAGGTGGACTCGTAGAATTCTCATGTCTATCCCTGTTCCCCTGACCCTGCTGCCACTCAGCCCTGTAGGTAACAGTTTTCATTTATTTTATCAGTTTTTAAAAAATATATATGCAAAAGTACTGTATTATGCCATAGGCACTGTTTTGCATCTTGCCCTTATAACTTTGCAATATATATGGAATTTTGAAATTCATTCCATATCCATTCATGAAACTCTTTCTAATTTTTTTTATAGTTGCAAAGTACCCCATGGTGAAGTTGAACCATAGTTTATTCAGTAGGTCTCTAGCTGTTGAATATTTGGATGGTTTTCAATCTTTTACAGCTATCAGTAATGCCTACGTGAATAACCTTGTGGATATGTTGTTTCCTTTTGTGGGGAATAGTTTCGGGTAGGTTCTTAGAAATGGGATTGCTAGGTCATAGGATAAAAACGCATGTAATTTGGTAAGATATTTCCAGTTGCCCAGCTTAGATGTATATGATTCTGTACATTCACCAGGAATGACCATAGTCACGACTTTGACAGCAGCATGTTTTCTCAAGCATTTGATTTTTGTCAATCTGTAGGTGAGACATGGTATTTCAGTGTTGTACTTTGCATTTGTTTTATTATAAGAAAAATTGGGCATATTTTCTTGCTTACCTGTCAATTTATATGTCTTTTTTTCTGAACTATGTGTTCAAGTTTTTTGTTCATTTTTAGCTGCAGTGTAATTAGTTTTTACTTGTTTTTAATTTTTAAGACAGCTGTATTGAGGTATAATTGGTATATAAAAATGCACATACTTAATGTGTACATAAGAATTGATGAGTTTAGGCTGCATGTGGTAGCCCATGCCTGTAATCTCAGCACTTTGGGAGGCTGAGGCAGGTGGATCACTTGAGGTCAGGAGTTTGAGACTAGTCTGGACAACATGGCGAAACCCCATCCCTACTAAAAGAGAGATGGGGCTAAAATTAGCTGTGTGTGGTGGCACATGCCCGTAGTCCCAGCTACTCAGGAGGCTGAGGCATGAGAATCACTTGAACCCTAGAGGTGCAGTTTGCAGTGAGCCAAGATCGCCCCACTGCACTCCAGCCTGGGTGACAGAGCAAGACTCTGTCTCAAAAAAAAAAAAAAAAAAAAAAAAAAAATTAATGAGGTTAGATATATGTAAACATCCATGATACCATCAACTACAATAAAAGTAATAGACACATCCAACATCTGTCTCCCAAAGTTTCCTTATGTCCTGTTTTGTTTTATTTTGTGGTAAGAACACATAACGTGAGATCCATTCTCCTAACAAATTTTGATGTGCCCAGTACTGCATTGTTAACTATAGCACTGTAGTGTACAAGCAACCTCTAGAACTTATTCATCTAGCATAAAGGAGACTTTATTCATTGAACAGCATCTCCCTTTCTCCCCTAGCCTCTGGCAAGCACCATTCTGCTCTCTGCTTCTACGAGTTTGACTATTTCAGAGGCTTCATTTGAGAGGAAATATGCAGTATTTGTCCTTCTTTGACTGGCCTTATTTTAGTTAGCATAATATCATCTAGATTCATCCATCTTGTCTCAAATGGAAGAATTTCCTTATTTTTAGAGTCCGATTAATTTCATTGTATGTCTGTACTACATTTTCTTTATCCACTCATTCATTCATTCAAAGACATTTGGGTTGCTTCCATGTACTGGCTATTGTAAATAATGCTGCCATGAACAGAGTGCAGTTATCTCTCTGAGATAAAAATTTTATTTCCTTCAGACGTATACCTAGCCGTATAACTACGGGATGGCAATTCCTTTTTTAATTTTTTGAGGAATTGGAACCCTTGTGCACAGTTGATGGAAATGTAAATGCTGCAGCAGCGATGGAAAACAACACAGAGCTTCCTCTTTCGTCCGTTTTTTTATCAGGTTTTTGGTGCTCCTTTTTTCTTATTTTTAGAGACTTATTTATAAATTAACAAGGTTAGTATTTTTCCACATAGCAAATATTTTCTCCCAGTTTGTGATTTGCCTTTCTACTTTTCTGACAGCATTTTTTTCCATGTAAAAAGTTTTATTTTATATTGCTGTAGTTGAATTTATCAATCTTTTTCTTTCTATTTGTGTGCTTTCTATTTCATTTAATTGGGCCCCAGGACCACTCTGTTTTAATTATTCAGGCTGCATACTGAGTTTTAATCTGGCAGAATTCATCTCCACTCATTTCTCCTTTTCAGGGTTTCCCTAGATTTTCCTGAATGGTTAAATGCATAGAATCTTTACAATCAACTTATTTAGTTCCACTTTTCAACGCCTTAGTTTTTAAAATTGGGGTCTCATCAAATTTATATAACGTGGAAACCTGACAGGTTTTTGATGTTGAATTGTTTTGTTCAAGAATAAGGATGTCTTTGCATTTGTCCCAATCTAATTTTGTCTTTTGGGGGAAATATTTGAAAGCCTTCTTCATTTGACTCTCTCAAATTTTTCATCTTTTCTCGTTTTGCATGTGTGCTTATAAATAAGGTCTGCTCTTCAATTATATGGCCTAGCTGGTTAAACTTTGTATATATAAGATTGCTAATTTTTGCATGCTGGTGTTATATCTTTCTATTTTTTTCCTGTTTTTATTAATTTTAGCATTGATCCTCTCAGGGCACTATTTCCTCATCTGCAAACAACGATAGTGTAACTTCTTCGTATCTAATTTCTGTGCTTCCAATTGCCCACAGAGTGTTTATTTATTGATATTTGAATTGCTTTCTGTGGTA
Source organism: Ateles fusciceps (assembly GCA_036589455.1). NCBI lineage: Eukaryota > Metazoa > Chordata > Mammalia > Primates > Atelidae > Ateles > Ateles fusciceps. Next base: position 4,922,568 of record JAZHEH010001955.1, read on the forward strand.
GGGCATATGCTCTCCATCTGCCTTATCTCCTCCACTGCCTCCTGTTCCTCCAGCCTGCTTCATTCATTTACGTGGCTTGCATGGCTCCTGAAGGCATTGGAATTCATGACTCCTGCCAAAGGTTTACAACACTGACCCAACCTGAACAGTTGCTGCTGCCCTCATGGTGCAATTCTTCCATTCCATTGGAGGTTAGTTTGGTCAGGGTGATGACGATGGGTCAGCACCATAAACTTGAATTGGTTTGAAGAAACTGACTATTCACTGTACTCTTTTGAGATGGATTCTCCAGAAAAGTAGAGAAGGAATACAAAATTGATGTCAGAGAGGTTAGGTGCAAAGGCCACGCTAAAAGGAGCAAGAACAAGTTAATAAATGGAGACAGTCATGAGTAAGGACCCAGACAAGTGTGGATCAATATAGGATCAGGCCAGAAATGTGTGGAATGATTTCATTACTCATGGGTAGATGTTTGTAACTTACTTTTATGGGGCAGTGGATACCTGGGTGTTTGGGTTTATAGGGCTAAGAGTTTCAAGATGAAAACAGATAACAGTGATCACAACAAATTTTTAATACTGAGCTGTAAACAGGTTCTAGAATTTATTTTTCCACGTTATTTGTTAAGAGCAAGGGCATAGTATCTGCCCTTTTGATGAGCACCACCTACAACTTGTTGCAACGAAAGAAATGTTTCATAGTCTGAATTGCCCAATGAGGTAGTCACTAGCCCCGTGAGGCTACAGAGCACCTGAAATGCAGCTAGGACCTGAATCTCTAACTCTGTTTAATTTTAATTAGTTTACATTTAAATGATGTGGCTAGTGGCTACTATGTTACACAGTGCAACCCTAGAATCTTTAAAAGGACAAAGGATACAAATGTGTGGCAGAGGGTGCCTGTGAATTCAGTTTTGTGTCAATCACATTCAACACACGTCATAACACAACGATGACCTCTCATTTGTAATAGACTTGTAACAAAATGTAACAATAATGTAATATAATAGTAATTTATAGTAGAGTGTAATAATTTACATTTTATAAAGCTCTCCCATAGTTAGCTTATGTTACACCGACATGATTCCATGAATGATGATAACCCATGTTTCATAGACAAGGAAAGGAGTCAAAAATAATGACAGAATTTATCCAAAGCTATGGAAATTATTAGTTTCAAATGTGTGGCTTAAATTGCATGTTTAATTTTCATTCCATTAACACAAAAATACACTTTCTAGCTTCAAAAATAATCATTGGCCAGGCACAGTGGCTCATGCCTGTAATCCCAGCACTTTGGGAAGCCGAGGCAGGCAGATCATGAGGTCAGGAGATCGAGACCATCCTGGCCAACATGGTGAAACTCTATCTCTACTAAAAATATATATATATATAAAAAGCAGGGCATGGTGGTGCGCGCCTGTAGTCCCAGCTACTCAGGAGGCTGAGGTAGGCGAATTGCTTGAACCAGGGAGGCAGAAGTTGCAGTGAGCTGGGATCGTGCACTGCACTCCAGCCTGGTGATAGAACAAGACTCCATCTCAAAAACAAAAACAAAAAGTATTAAAAATATGTTAGTCTTATAACATTAAACATACATTTTCCCTATGACCTGGAAATCCCTTGCTTATATATTTTCCCGAGAGAAATAAAACACACATTCACACAAAAACCTGTACATGAATACTTATAGAAGCTTTATTCACAATTGCTAAAAACTGAAATGAACCCGAGAGTCCTCTGATTACTAAATGGGAAAATAAGTGGTGGTATGTACACATAATGAAGTACTATTTGGCAATAAAAAAGATCTACTGATACATGCAACCACATGGAGAAATTTCAAATGCATTATACTAAGTGATAGAAGACAGACTCAAGAAGTTACATACCTTTTGATTCCATTGATCAGATTTTAAACTATAAAGCTATAGTTTTGGTTTTTCCAGAATATCAGATTCCAAGCTGCAACTACAGGGAAATAGAAGAGATCAGTGGTTTACAGAGTGTGGGAGTAGGGCTGACTACGAAAGGAGCAGGAGATTATTTTAGTGGCTAATGAAAATGCCCTATATCTTTATTATGGTGATGATTATGTGACTATATGCATTTCGTTAAACTCAGAAGTATTCACTAAATTGAATGAATTTTACAGCAAAATATACCTGAATAAACTCTTACATATGAGTTTATTGAGCTTTGTATGCATATACACATATACATACATGAATATATGTATATACCTCAATAAACCCTTACATGTATAGGTTTATTGAGCTTTGTATGCATGTACATAAATAAATGTACATATAATATAAATATATGTATAATATATAAATATACCTCAATAAACCCTTATGTATATGGGTTTATTGAGCTTTGTATGCATATACATATATACCTCAATAAACTCTTACATATATGGGTTTATGTATATACCTAATAAACCCATATGTATGTATGTATATACCTCAATAAACCCATACATATATATATCAATAAACAGTTACATATATGAGTTTATTGAGCTTTGTATGTGTGTGTGTGTGTATGTATGTGTGTATATATATATATATATATATATATATATATATAAGGTGTTAAAAAATAATGACAGAATTTATCCAAAGCCTTGGAAATTATTAGTTTCAAATGTGTGGCTTGAATTCTAGGTTTAATCTTTATTCCATTAACACAAAAATACATTTTCTAGCTTCAAAAATAGTCATTGGCCTGGGCGCAGGGCAATGTGCATATACGTATATATATATATATGTATATAGACACACACACACACATACACATACATATATATGCATATAAAGCTCAATAAACATAATGGATATATATACTCAAACAAAACTCAGTAAACAAAATAGATACGAAATATCTGTATAATATGTTAGAACCATATCCTTGTCTGGTGGAAAAGGGGGAAGAAGATTTGATCAGACAAGATGAGGACTCTGGTAATGGATGGGGGCAGTTGGCCAGCAATCTAAAAAGTAATAATGAAAGAGACATAACCAGATTTCTGAGAAATCAATCAGGTGAGTTGTGAGCTCAGCAAGGGACCTCCAGGGCAGTGAGAACACGTTGGTGGAAACTTCTGAAGGGAGGAGTGGGAATGGCTATAGTTCTTGGCTAAAATAGGATACAACCGGTATTAGGGACCATTAGAACAATGTCTGACCCTGGGGATTCTACCTGCATTCACTACTGAATCCTCTGCCCCTTGCTGAATGCTGGGCATTAGTCGGTGCTCACTATAGGAAACACTTTACTATGAATTAAGGATATCAGAACATCATGTGGTACACCTTACATATATACAGTGAAATTAATTGTTGAAAGAAGAAATAAATTATCTTAGAAACTGGATGGGACTGAGTTAGTTGGTTGCAGCTTATGATTGTCAGAAGCTGGCAGGGCTGAGTAGGAAGAGTCTGATGAACTCCTATTGTCATCCCAGTGGGTACAGAATTACCTCAATTACTGAGCCCTTTAGATTGGCACCTTTATTCTGGCTCTCGTTGAAAACCAAGCATGATGGCAACAAGGCTGGAATAGCATTTGCTTCCATCGTGTCCCTGTTTATGTAACCAGTACTTGTTTCTCAAGTTCTCACACACAGAAGCTGTTCCTCTCAAGACTAGGGATGTTTTGCAGAGGGATTTCTGTCCTTCCAAATATGTGCTCATCTTCCTGCTGGTGTTCATTGTGGTTGCTAAGGCAGTTTCTATGGCAAGGGCCCACCAGCCAAGTGAGAATTACATACAGTAAATATTTCAAACAGATAAACTGGACATAGAAGCAGCTGCTTCTTGCCAAACACAAGGCAGGAGTGTGCAGAGATCAGATCAGCTATTTGAGCAGCATTTTGCACCTTTGTTCCTGGGATGCAATGACTGGCTTTTGCTATTGGCCTTTGTGGCCAAAAAGATCTGAAATCCATCCACAGTGTGTATACATTTAGGAATATTCTGATGTACTGAAAGTAATATGGAAGCTATTTTATAAAATGGAAGGTTAGCAGACATGTTACAATAAAAAGATGATTTTGGAATCAGCTGGAGTCCTGCTACTGATTGCTTGAAAGTGATATTCCTGTTAGAGTATATATTTTAAAGCTGTTACGGGAGAGAAATGTGCGCAGGCTTAGCTTGGCTTGATGGCTTATCATGAAGACCAAAGGTTAGCTTCTTTCTACATGACACAGGAACTTTAAAACATTTTGAACCTTTTTTATTTTTTGACGGGACCGATCATCATTCATTCTCTAGAGGCACACACGTGCCTACCTATTTTTCTTTATGAAATAGAAATTGCAATCTTCACCTGCAAATTTCATAAATTTCTTTCACTGATTCTAGAAGCCATGTATACATTGGCCAGATAATCTTTTTATTTTCCACAGAAACTGAAGCTAATCTCAATTAACATTTAGAGCATCGAACTTAAATGTTTAAGTACTCAGACCTTGCATATCCTCTCTGTGTCTTGTTCACACTAAGTCAAACCTTGCCTTTTCTCCAATTGAGAGAGAAAGTGCTTTCCTTGTTTTACAGATTCTTTAGGAGTTTCCATCTAGTCATGTCTGGGACTTCCTGTTTCCTCCCTTTGTCTTCCTTCCAGAGAACTATGCTTTACCCCTAGCTGTATGAGGATATAAAGAGCAATTGCTGAAGTGCAGAGCTCTCCAGCTCATGGAAAATATCACATGTGTCCTCTCTTCCTTTATTCCTTTAAAATGAGCAAATACTTGTGATAATCAACTATGTGCAAAAACAACAGTGGTAGGGGTTACAGCAGGCAAAGGCACCTACAATGGTTTATAGTGAATCTATGCTCCATCAAATTTGGAGAAATATTGCAAGCATTTAGCCTACTTTTTAATTCTTCCAGCATTTCTATAACTTCCCAGGTTCACTGCAGCCTTCTCTAATACTATACTATGACACAAAATGCATGCTGTGTGTGCATGGATGCATGTCAAGCTACATTTTGAGTCCAGTATCCAGGTTAAGTTGAGACTTGTAAGTTTTATTTCAGGCATGCCTCTGATTTTGATATTAAATGACTAAAGGACATCTATACTAGAAAACACAGTGCAGCTATTTAGAATGAAGATGCAAATGTATATTTAATAACATGGAAAGATGTGCATGTGTGTTGGGTTATTCTGCATTGCTATAAAGAGATACTTGAGGGTAGGTAATTTACAAAGAAAAGAGGTTTAATTTGCTCACGGTTCTGTAGGCTGTACCAGAAGCATGGCACTGGCATCTGTTTGGTTTCTGGTGAGGCCTCAGGGAACTTATAATCATGGTGGAGGGTGAAGGGGAAGTAGGCATCTCACATGGCAGAGTGGGAGCAAGAGGAGGGGAGAGGGGGAAATGCCACACACTTTTTTTTATTGTACTTTAGGTTCTGGGGTACATGTGCAGATCATGTAGGGTTGTTGCTTAGGTACATACATGGCAAGGTGGTTTGCTGTCTCCATCTGCTCATCATCTGTATCTCCCATTTCTCCCCACGTTATCCCTCCCCACCCTCCGCACCCTCTCCACCCTCCACTGTCCCTCCCCTAGCCCCCACAACTGACCCCAGTGTGTATGATGCTCCTCTCCCTGCATCCACATGTTCTCATTGTTCAACACCCGCCTATGAGTGAGAACATGCAATGTTTGATTTTCTGCTCTTGTGTCAGTTTGCTGAGAATGATGGTTTCCAGATTCATCCATGTCCCTACAAAGGACACGAGCTCATCATTTTTTATGGCTGTGTAGTATTCCATGGTGTATATGTGCCACATTTTCTTTGTTCAGTCTATCATTGATGGGCATTTGGGTTGGTTCCAGGTCTTTGCTATTGTAAACAGTGCTGCGATGAACACATGTGTGTGCCACGCACTTTCAAACAACCAGCTCTCATGAGAATTCACTCACTATCTGGAGGACAGCACCAGATGGACGGTGCTAAACCATTTATAAGAAGTCTACCTCCATGATTCAATCACCTCCCATCAGACCCCACCTCCAACACTGGGGACTACATTTCAACATGAAGTTTAGAGGGAACAGTTTTGAACTATACCCAACATGATTCATTGTTGAGTGAAGAGAAGTAAATTACAAAATATTTAATACATTTCAAGATGATTCCCTTTATGAAAAGAATAAGTAGGTGTATACACATTTATAGGTTTATAGGTACAAGTATATATTGACTAAAAAAAAGTCCAGAAGATTATAGCTAAAGCATGAATGATCATATTACTGATATGTAGCATCACAGAAGATTAAGACTTTCATTGACTTTTTTTTTTCCCCCCAAGTAATTTCTATAACAATCGTGTGGTCTTGTGTATAGAGGCATAACCAGTAAAGCCGGTTAAAGTAAGGAAACATACAATGGTGTGAGAGGGTTTCATGCCACTGTGAATCTTCACACACACATGTGACTGGCATTTGGAAACTTGATTTCTTTCCTTTCCTTTCCTTTCCTTCTTTCCCCCTTCCCTTCCCTTCCCTTCCCATCCCTTCTCTTCCCTTTCTTTTCCTTTCCTTTCCCCTTTCCTTTCTCTCTCTCTCTCTTTCTTTCTTTCTTTCTTTCTTTCTTTCCTTCTTTCTTTCTTTCACAGAGTCTTGCTCTTTCTCCCAGGCTGGAGTGCAGTGGCAAGATCTTGGCTCACTGCAATCCCCACCTCCCAGGCTCAAGAGATTCTCCTGCCTTAGCCTCCCAAGTAGCTGGGATTACAGGTGCCCACCACCAACCTTGGCTAATGTTTTTGTATTTTTAGTAGAGATGGGGTTTCCCATGTTGGCTGAGCTAGTTTCAAACTCCTGACCTCAGGTGATTCACCTGCCTTGGCCTACCAAAGTGCTAGGATTACAGGTGTGAGCCACCGTGCCCAGCCTGGAAACTTGATTTACTTTAATGAAACAATAATATATACAGTCCTTTTAAAACATGTGCTTTGAATGAAGAGACCTTCCAAACAGGCTTTGTGTGAGCAACATGGCTGTTTATTCACCTGGGTATAGGTGGGCTAAGGCCAAAAAGGGCATTAGCAAAGGGCAGTGGGATAGAAGTTGGTTTTATAGGTTTGGGTACTTTTTGGGGGGATGGGGGTGTTGCAGAGTAAGTTTAGTTACAGTGGTGGGGTTGGGGTGAGAAGTATTTACATTATTATAAGAACAGTTAAGATGGTAGGGTTGGGTGAGAGGTATTTACATTATCATAAGAACAGTTAAGATGGCAGGGTTGGGTGAGGGGCTTGTCAAGGGAAGCTCCGCAGGGCGGTCAGCGACAAAGGCCAATGCAGGCAGAGGGTGGGAGACTTCAGCCAAGGCAAGCAGAACTCCAGACTTTCAGGCTCCAGGCTTGCATATGGAGATCTGACACAGTCTTTTTAAAAGTAATTGCCTCTATTGTCTCTCTCCCTCTTTTTTTTTTTTTTTTTTGTTGAGACAGAGTCTCACTCTGTCATCCAGGCTAAAGTGCAGTGGCGAGATCTCGGCTCACTGCAACCTCTGCCTTCCAGATTCAAGTGATTCTTGGGCTTCAGCCTCCCTAGTAGCTTGGATTACAGGCATGCACCACCATATTCAGCTAATTTTTGTTTTCAGTAGAGATGGGATTTTACCATGTTGGCCAGGCAGGTCTCCAACCTCCCGATCTCAGGTGATCTGTCCACCTTGGCTCCCAAAGTGCTGGGATTACAGGCATGAGTCACCATGCCTGGCCTAATTGTCGCTATTCTTAAATTGATTTATTTAAATTCAGAGAATATCCACAGTTCTTTCATACTGAAACCTATGCAGGAAAAAAAAAAAATAGCAGAGTGTGAAATGGGTAAGACAAGGAAATATCTCTCAAGCTCTTCTTACAAAGTTTGATTAAAGAGAGTGTCTGCAATGCTCTGCTTTGCTCCCCAGCTGGGTCTGCTGTTCTAGTGAGAGCCAGCAGTTATTGTCGTTTTTCTGCAGCATCCCCCAGGCTGCCAAAGGCTCTGCTCTGTAAGCTTAGAAAGACTCAACAACTACAACACTGGTGTTCATGGCAGCAAGGTTGATGATATTCCTGGGTTTGCATACATTTGCTCTTTTCAGTGAACCATGTCCTCTAAAGGTCACCTCGCTTCCATTCAACATGGTCTGTGTACCGACTGTCCAGGGGCCTCCAGGAACAGCCCGCAGATTGATGGCTTGCTGAAAGCTCCCTCCTTATCTCTCACTGTAAATTCCTTTCATGAGTAATCTCTTGTGCCCTGGATGCAGCTCTTCTTTGTATGCGTGCTGTGAAATAAAATCTCAGATAATGTGTGAGCTAATTTTCTTCTTCCCTCCCTACCCCCATTATCCCTACAATGTGACCTCAGAGCTAATTGTTTGTTTAATTAGTAAAGCTCAGTTTAAATGGCCCTAACTGGTGAAGAATGGAAAGTAAAATATATTAACATGTTTAAACAAAGAAAAAAGTGTACATGTGTGTGCACTTGTGTGTACGTGCAGCAATGTGCCAGGAAAGCACACTTTTGCAAAATTAGTAATGAAAAAACTATATTCTTATCTTGTAAGATATTGCCTTCATTACCCTTTATTTTAAAAATGAAAGAAGATTGCTTCTTTTCTACTGTAATTTTTATCCAAAACAGGCTCCCAAAACTCTTATAGAATTTTAAAATATATGCATACAGGTTATAATCACTTTCTCTAGAGTGACTACTATTTAAATTGAATTAGATATACTCCTCTCTGGTTACATATTCAAAAGTCTCAAGCTCATACTAAATTTTTTTCCTGTAAACTATGTCATTCTTTGCAGTAGCATTTGAAGGACACTGCATTCAAAATATTCACTTTGGGGCTCCGGGTTGGGTTTGATGGCTCAAGCCTATAATCCCAATGCTTTGGGAGGCCAAGATGGGAGGATCACTTGAGTCCAGGAGCTTGAGTTTTCGGTGAGGTACGATGGCACCACTGCACTTCAGCCTGGGTGATAGAGCAAGCCCGTGTCTCTTAAAAACAAAGCAAAACAAAAAATGAGGGCTCTGGATTCCTCTGTTATTGTTGTTATGATCAATAACAGGCTGGAGTGCAGTGGTGCCATCCACTGGGGCTGCTTTTAAAATACACTTGGGATGTTGGGAGCTGGAGAACAGACTATGACTCTCACTGAGTGAGCCACTCAGCCCACCTTCCAGCAGTGCTGGGATTGTGGAGTTGGGAGGTATTGCTGCTTGTTAATAGTTCAGTAGATAGGGCAACTCGGTGTGGCCTGGGTACACAATGAGGCTTCCTTTAGAGAAGGAAAGACTGCAGTAGTCAAAAGACGAGGTGTTTTTTGTGCACATTAATTGTGGAGAACTAGTTTGCACCCTGGCATGGGTCTCATGATTTATGACAGAAGTCAAGAAATGTTGCTCTGTGAAGAAAAAATGTCCTCTGTTAACTCACAAAGAGGGTGGTCTTGACCCATACACCCCTTTTAGTCTAAAAAGCACAGGAAGAATAGGAAATAGAGAATTCTCACCACATACTCGCAGAGGGATAAGTAATGTTATATTTTTCGGTTAGGAATAAGAGACTTGATTATCCAACAAGCTCACAGTCACTGTCAAGAGCCAGCTGGGGCTGCTTTTAAAATACACTTGGGATATTGGGAGCTGGAGAACCCTACAGGTAGCAAGGACGCAACAATTTTAATACTTTGACTTCAAACCTTGGATTTGTGTGGGTGTTTATGAAATAAAATTAGCTACTCTAAGCACAAACATTTCACTTTATATTTTGTCTTTTTTATATCAGGGCATGCAGGTAAAAGCAAAATTCAGGAACCAGAAAAACAAGAAAGTGCTGTTATGTAATACAATCCTCTATTCTGTTATGATTCAGCAGATTCACAGGATTTGAGCTCTAGACAACCTTATACCTGACAACCTTGGTAAGAGCTTAGGTTTTTGAATATGCAACTGGAGAAGAGTATATCTAGCATATACTCATTTGTTTGATGTTTGTCCATCAAACAAATGAAGCCCACTCCAGCAAGGTAGTACGTACACAACAATTATCCTCAGCTTCTCAAATAGACAAACACAAGGCAAAGAAACAAACAGCTTCCCTTCCCATGAAGTAGGGGCCAAGGTCTCAGAATGCACAGGATAATTGAATGGCTGCCAACACTGCTTCTTTCCCTGAGTTTGCCTGAAAGTCTTTTCTTTTTTGTGTGTGTGAATAACTAAAGGAGAGGCAGCTGCCACAGCAAATAGGATTCAAAACCCCATTAATATTGGTGACTCATCAGCCAGATTCTTTTTCCTATGTCTGAAAATGTCAGGAAATTAAAAAGGCACCGTGGCATCTCCAGGAGATGAGCTCCAAGTCAGAGCCATAACCACTTCTAAATATTCTTGGCCTCATTTGGAAATTGGCTGTCACCTGAGACATGGCCTGGTTTGTAGTCACATCTGTGGGGGAGCAGAACAGATTATGAATCTCACTGAGTGAGCCACTCAGCCCACCTGCCAGCAGTGCTGGGATTGTGGAGTGGGAGGTATTGCTGCTTGTTAATAGTTCAGTAGATAGGGCAACTCGGTGTGGCCTGGGTACACAATGAGGCTTCCTTTAGAGAAGGAAAGACTGCAGTAGTCAAAAGACGAAGTCACATGCAACCTTCACTTAACTAAATGACCAGATGAATGAGACATAGGTAGAGATAGATATTCAGAAACATCTGGATAATAGCTCTTTAATTTGTAGCCTTTCTCTGAAGATTTAATCCTAATATTTGACTTCCCAGTCACTTAAAACAGACCATATGATCTAATTTTAATTCAATGAGCTTCCTCAACTTATAATATGGAGACCAGCCACTCTTTGTGTATACAATGAGCAAAAATGTATCTTCAGAAAAATAAAATTTCAAATCCTTATTACAATACTAGAATGAGAAAAATAGCTAGGAACCATAATGTTGCTTAGAAGGTTGTCAGGTTCTTGGCTAAAGTGTTGGCTAGAATTCATTTATTTAATGAGCTCATTTTTAACTGAAGTTCCAGCTCTGAGCATGGATGAGGGGGAGTAGCTAAGAGGAGTCTCTGTTCAAAAAAGGAAAATCATGTCCATGAACATCTGTACCAGAGCATGGGCTATGGGAATCAGGGAAGGTTCAAGGGATTTTATAGCAGGTGAGCTGTAATTTGATAGACAGTAGCAAAGAGCATGTTAAGATGGTGAAGAACCATCTGGGTAGAGTGCAGGAGGAGAAGGTTAGCGTTCACGAAACAGCCAGGCTGAGGTTTGGTGTCTAGTGGGGGAAATGAAATTGGAATGGTAAATTATGGAAAGCCTTGAAAGTTAAAGGGAGCAGTTTGGATGTCATTTTATGGTCAATGAAAAGTCACTGGAAGTTTCTCATGGAGAATAAGAGGATTCTTTTATCTATTTATTTATTTTACCAATAATTATTGAGCACTTACTATATGCTTTAATCACAGGCATACTTGACTTAGCAGTATAAAAAGAAGCCCTTGTTGGCTTGTACTCAAGGAGAGAGTAGAGGAGACAGATAAGAAGCAAAGAGACAATAGACACAACACAGCAGAGTAAAGAAGTGTGCTATATTAGATAGGATTGTGGTAAGGGAAGGCCTTTCAGAGTCAATGTCATTTGGTGGACGACCTCAAACAAGTGACAGAGTGAGTGAATCATGTATGTCCTAGGGAAAGTCAGTCCAGCCAATGTCATTCCAGCAAATGCCAAGGCCCTGAGGCAGGAACTCATGAAAGGAAGACCAAGGAGGCCAGTGCAGTAGAACACAGTGAGCAGGAATAAATGAGAAGAGAATAAGGTCAGAGACGACTGGGAGCTGGACCCCTTCCAGCCATCTGATGGACGTTGTGTTTTACTCTTGGTGAAATAGGAACCACTGGAGGATTTTGAGTACAAAAGTCACAATGTCTCAGTTATGTTTCTGAGACATCTCTCTAGAGAACAGATTTTAGAAAGACAAGGAGAGAATCATGAAGAGCAGCCAGGAGGTTTTTGCAATAATACAAGGGAAAGTGAAGGTGGGTTAAGCCTAGGTATCAGCGATGCAGTGGGTGAGTAGGAGTCAGATTCTGGACACACTTTGAAGGTAGAGTCAGTGGGATTGCTGGTAGGTTGAATGGGGCAAGTGAGAGAGAGAAAAGAATCAACAATTACTGCAAAGTTTTTGCCTTTAATAATAACTGAATGTAGGTGACATAACTCAATTGGGAAAACTGTGTAAGCAATGGTTGTGGAGGGATCAGAAGTTTGGCCTGAGCTCGTTGGATATAAGCAGATTAGTAGCTATCTACTAATATTGAGTAGATATTGAGTAGAGAGTAGAGGATTTGGATCAGAAGTTTGAGGGAGAAGCCAAGGCTGTGCAAATACATCTGAGAATTATCAGTATGTAGATGACATTTCAAACATGAATGTTGTGAGCTCACTTACAGATTGAGGGAAGATGTAGAAGTTTCCAGAATGGAAGTGACAGTACTCTAAAGTCTAAAAGCTAAAGAAATGAGGAATATCCATTTATTAATTCCAAGAAGGAGAAGTAGTGATGTAGGAGAGAAACCGAGAAGAGAGTGGGGTCCTCACAGATTCCTTGAGGAAGGCATCATTGTTACCATCATCACCTCTTATAAAGTGGATCCATGTTTCCATAGCTGGTATGTAGCAGTGCCCTTGCTATTAAACATTATACATACTGCCTCTCATGAAGAGGTAAGAGTTACCTGCATGGGGTGGAAACACACAAAAGCATTTTGTTTTGTAACCAGGTTTTTGAGCTCCATAGCCCAAGCTATGCCTGACTTAAGAATCTACTCCAGTATTTCTGGAAAGGAGGAAACTCAATCATTGTGATGCTACACTAAGGAAGAAAGAATTCATTTTGAGACTACAGAGAAAGATTTTTTAACAGTAGAAGGCATTGCAGTATTTATTATAGACATTAGCTAAATAGTTTACTATTAATGGTTGAACAAAAGAATAATTTACTGTTAATTGTTGAACAAATGAAAATGCTACAGTCGGAAATCTAGCAGTAAACGGAGATTAATTTTATTCTGCTTGAGACAATGAAGATATTGGGCTGCTAATTATATTGGGGAGTGAATTGATATATCTCATTTTGCTTTTATCATATAGAATAATTGGCTCTATGCCTTGTTTTTCTAACAACCTAAGCTACATTGTTTCCAGTTTTGGCAAGTCATTAAACATCTCTGGGCTCCAGTTTACCCGTCCAAACTTAAGGGGTCACGTGAGTGAGATCACTTTCAAGACTTCTTTCTATTAGGTTGGTGCAAAAGTAGTTGTGGTTTTTGCTGATTGGTGCAAAAGTAAAAAAAACGGTGCTGTTAAAAACCACAACTACTTTTGCACCAACCTATATCTCTAGTATCTAGTATCCATACCTCACTATTTATGGCAAATTTATTCCTATATTGAATTCCTGCAATGCAATGCACAACTCCCAAATGCTATGTCTTTGGGGCCCTGCAAATTACTTTAAAACAGAAATGCTGAAGGTGGCAGCCCTATAGATAAGAACGTTAAAATATTCCAAGTCAGGTCGAACAGTTCCTGAAACCTCATGTTCTTTGCAATTTTTCCTTTTGGTTTTAATTTTCCAAGAAAAGGAAAAATGCGAACGTCCCCTCCTCTAAATCCTAACAGCACTTTATCTTTGTCTGTCTCAGAGTACTGATTGCTAAAAAACTTACTTGCACCTACACACCTTAAGTGTTTGCGTTATGAAGCTGTGGTTGAATCAACAATCTCCTCATGTCTTTCAAACTCAGTGTATTCATTTGCAAGGACTACTAGAACAAAGTACTAATGGGTGGTTTAAACAACAGACGTTTATTTTCTTGCAGTTCTGGATTGCTAGAAATCTGAGATTAAAGTGTTAGCAAGATTGGTTTCTTTTGAGGCCTTCGTCCTTGGCTTGTAGATGGCCAACTTCTGCTGTGTCCTCATTTCATTTTACTTTTGTGTGTCTATGTCCTATCCTCCTGTTTTCATGACACCAGCATGTTGGATAGGTCCATCTTAATGACCTCATTTTAACTTAGTCCCCTTGTTAAAGGCCCCATCTCCAAATAAAATCACATTTTGAGATACTGGGGTTAGGACTACAACATATGACTTTTCAGGGGACACAATTCAATCCGTAAGGTCCAGGAAGCACAAGTCTCCAATTCCCAACTTGATCTTGTTTCTGTGCACCACGGTGCTGACTGCTCATCCTCCATTCTGGAGAAGTTGCATCTGTGCTCAGGTAAGGTGGGATTCATAAGTGATAATAGAAATAAAAGAAGTAGAAGCTAATCTTTGCAGTTTGGTCAGTAATTATACCTGTTTATCAAGACGTGCTTCACTCTGACTTTCCGTCTTTATGGAACTTTGAGGCTCTAACCTAAAAACAGATAGTGTGTCTTTGATGAGCAGTATCATCCTTGGCCTTAGGGCAACATTTCACTCTGAAAGGGATTCTGTTGCTTTGAAACACAGCATTTCACTTGCTCTTCTGGAGGTATATTCCATACCATTTACCTGATGCTCAGAGGTGAATGCATAAAAACACTCGACCCTTTTCACATCTGGAGAAAGCCATGATCTATTCAACATGATATTTAATTTCTGATAACTATGACAAAAGAAGGCAGAAAATATTGCCTTAAAAGCTGTGTTTCCCTAACCCATTATAGATCTCCCATATAATGTTCTTTAAATGATTTTCCAGTCTCTTAGAGAATTTTAAGCCCGGGGAAACTGTTAAGAAAAGGGCTTCCATATTTTGAATTAGAGGTATTATTTCAACGGCATTTGGGAAACGGCAAGAGTGTGCTCATGTTTCAACTTACATCCTGCTCTTGGAGCTAGGAGATCAGAGCTTAAGTCACAGGTAAGCCCAGACCTTAGGAATCAACTCCACCACTTCTGAGTCTTGATTCTTGAAGTCCGCAATTAGTGTAATGATTTTCTGCCATTCTTAACTTGTGGATAGTATGAAATACAAAGTGACAGAATTTGTTATTTTCATAAGTTTAAGAGCAGGCTGGTCCGCCGATCTCATCTAGGCTTGTTCATGGGTCTATAGTTAGCTGTGAAAGGTCTAGGATAACCTCAGGTGGACAACTCAGCCCTGTTCCTTGTGTCATCTTGTGTTCCAACAGGCTAGTTTCCTCGAAGACAGAGGAACAAGAAGGAGAAAAGAGAATCAAAGTCTTTTGAGGTCTTGGTTCACAACTGGTGCCCGATCGCTTCTTCCTCTTTGTATTGGGCAAAACACATGGCAAGCCAGCCCAGTTCTGCAGCCAGTGTTATGTTGACAGTCTCAACTCCAACCCTTACCCTACCTCTTCCTGGTCATGGTCACTTCTGCTGGTTGTAGCCTATTGCTGTCTGACAAAATTCAAATTCTGAGATGGGCCCCCTGCCTTCTGCTATATCACGTTCCGTCTCTTCTTCTTCCGTTATCTCTCCAGCCACTTGCCTTCCTACCACTTTCCCTGTGTTGGAGGAATAGGAAGAGAAGGCTCCATTGTTGATTGGAGAAGCTTCAAAATCATTTGGAAATGAGTGTTGACACAGGGCAGAGTCAGATTGAGGCCATTTTGCCAACAATCTACTACCACAGAGAATAACCAATTAGGCCTCTGTTCCCATACAGTTTGTGACCACTGAATTTCTTAGGCTCTCCATGTACACAGTAAAACATTTCCCATGATTTGATTCTAGTTTTTTTCCCTTTTTAGATGTGGAAACCATGCAGAAACCTTCTTAGTCTGTAAAGTTATTATTTGGTGTTTTCTATCACTTCTAATTGAAAAGATACTGCATTTTTTTTAAATTACAAAGTTTGGGATGACTCAGGGGAAATTTTAAGAGTTCCATTAGGAGCCACATGGGACATACCTCACAGCTGCAATATAAACACAGTGAAAAGTGTACACTTTATTCTTTCCCTTCGTGGGAAGGCCATTATTATTTCCATTTCATTGTTTTCAAAGTAATTGAAAATGGTCAATTTTATGTTCCTCTATGGTAAACATATTGAGTGGAAAATTTCAAATTTAGCTATTTCTCCTGCTTGAGAACATGATTTGTATTGTAAGTCATTTGCAGTAAATGAACTGCTTGGACTATTAAACTGGAGGATCCCAGAATATATGTATTTTTCAGCTGTGATTTAAATCCTACCTTTTTTAAAAAAGAGATCCTAGTCATTTATAATAAAATGAATATATAGTAAGTTCTTTAAAATAGTTACAGAAGCATGAAGAGGGAAAAGTGAAAACAGAAAAAAGTCCAAGCCAACAAAATTACCGTAATTTAGCATTAAGTTAGGCTTTATGTTTCCCAATTATAAAGAAACAATTGAACTTCCGAGTCAGGAAAGTTCAATTTATTCTCTAGAGCACTGCTCTTATCCCAGGGTTAATGACACGATAGTGCCACAAATAATTTGCTGTTAATAACTGTTAAAGTTGTTGATGTATTTCCTTTTTAAAATATAGATAGGATGGTGTTTGGAAAAAGACTCTCAAAAGTGTTTTTTCCTTTGCTCTCTCTCACACCACACAATAAACACAGACTTCTGTGACCAAATGTGTGTGTGTGGAAGGGTTTCTCTCCACCACCAAGTGAGCAATTAATTCTGCATCAGATACCAATTGGATATCCTCCAATTCAGTGCCAACACTATCTACCTGGACACAGCATCAGGTCCCACAAATTGAGGGCTCAGTCTCACAAGACTGCCCTCTTCACTTCCGACAACAGTCTCAATTCTGGGACTTTGGAACTTCTGACCCACTGGCTTCAAGTTGGGGTTCCCATGACCCCTCTTTGGGTTTGATTAATTTGCTGGAACAAAACTCAGGCAAATACTTAAGTTTACTTGTTTATAATAAAGGATACTAAAAGGATATACATGAAGTGTTGCTCAGGGAGAGGTAGTGATGCACAATTTTTCTCAACCCCTTTATCAGACTTGTGATGAGGGTACCTTATTTATGTGGCATACCATGCTCAATCCTTTGCAGAAGGGAGCACATAAGCGAGTGAGTGCAGGATCTAGCTGGCTGCTTTGGTCACCAGCAGAAGCAAGCTCTGTGTAGGCCCTGTGGTGGCACCCAGATGGAGGTATCTGTGACCCCCAAAACCCCAGAGATCATGTTACTGTGCTCTCTTAGCTCCACCGCCTGTGGACAGCAGTGTGTTAACAGCTAAGAGGGCCCCTTGCCTTGTCATGTGTGGCTGCTGCCCTCTGCCAGTGAGGGCAAAGGGCCAGTGTGACAGCCTTTTTTGGGTACCTGAGCTCTTGTCCAGTGTCCAAGAAGAATGAGGTTGCTGGAACACTTGAAGGATGGGGAAGGTGGAGAATTTTATTAAGCAATGGAAATGGCTTTCAGAGGAGAAGGGAGCTGGA
This sequence comes from Ateles fusciceps, assembly GCA_036589455.1. Taxonomy (NCBI): domain Eukaryota; kingdom Metazoa; phylum Chordata; class Mammalia; order Primates; family Atelidae; genus Ateles; species Ateles fusciceps. The sequence continues at coordinate 4,940,045 of JAZHEH010001955.1, forward strand.
AAGAGGATGGGATGGGTAGGTAATCTCCCAAAGTCCAGCTGACTCTGGCAGGCTCTTCCCTGATGTCAAGCCATCTCTCCCAAGTTAAGCATCTCTCCTCCAGAGTCCAGTTGTCCCTCTGAAGTCAAGTTGCCTGTCTTCAGTCAAGCCACTTCTCTCTCTACTGACTGAGTATGGGGTCTTCGTAGGCACAGGATGGGGGATGGGGCAGTCTGTAGGTAGTTCTGGAAAAGGCAACATCTGATTGGTAAAAAGACACTATTCAGAAAGATGCAATCAGGAGACGGCAGGCAAACAGGGATAAAAATTCTCAATTTTGGTTGTGGGTTTCAGGCTTTTCAGCTTGAAGGTGGGGTTTCACTGGGAATATGCCCGTCTGCCTAGAATTTCTCTGCCTCCTGCCTCTCTCAGTAGGGGTGAAAGAGTGCATTATGGAGCTTCCATGTCCTTTCTGGGAGCACCACCCTCCAGCAGCCTCTATGTGTTCAGCTGTTTGGAAGCTCTCTGAACTCTGTCCTCTTGAGTTTTTAAAGAGGCTTCATTAGTTAGGCATGATTGATTAAACCATTGCCCACAGATAACCAACTTGCCTTTCAGCTCCTTCCCCTCTTCCCAGAGAGGCTGGGGGAGGGGACTTTCAGTCCCACTCCCATTCATGTTTTTGTTTTTCCTGTGACCAACCCTCATCTTAAAGCTATCAGTCAACATTAGCATACAAAAAGACAGCACTTGGGAGATTCCAAGGATTTTAGAAGTTGTATGCCAGGAAATAAGGAAGAAGACCAAATATATATTTTACAATATCACAGATGGATTCATTTTCATCCACTTACTTTTTTAAGTGGGAAAGACAAGCATGTGTGTACAACTAGGTTGCTGTTATGTATTTATACGAATCTAGCTATGTGTAAAATGTAAAAGTCATCTAATACACACATCAAAGTGGTGAAAAGATTGAAAGCTGCTGCCCAAAATGATTCTTTGCCCAGTTAATGCATATTGGTTCTTTATCTTAATTTGCAACCTTGGGAGAATATCATGAACTTTCAAAATCCACAGCTGTCTCTGGATCTCCTATAAGGGGACGATCATCAACAGCAAATAGACAAATACTAATGATGTAACCACCTCTTGGAATAAAACACTTTCAAAGTTGTTTCCTGCTTATTATTTCATCTTAGCTTCACAAATTTATAAGAGGTTTAGGAAGGTACTTTTTTCATTTCACTGATGAGCAATTGGGACCCAGAGAGATGAAATACCTTGCAGAAGTTCATACCTTTCAGAAACTAGAGCTAGCCTGATTATTTTTGCTCCTGAAATTGCTGGACTGCCCTGAATGACCTGAATTTATCTTGATGGAGATGAGAGATCGCCATTGAAGGTTCTTCTTGATTGGATAAAACCAACCTCGGCCTGAGAGAGTCTCACACTCACTTTAAACTGTGAGTTACATAACCTTATAGCTGGCCAGGGCAAACACCCCCATGGCTCAAGCTATCTCTGTGCTCAGTGCATTGAACTACTTATGTGAATATCCCAAGGAGGTGCTACGACTAAACTGGAAGAGTTAAGTTCTTCCCCAAAATGCTCAGTCTTGCCAGAACAACTGACTCTAAAACCTGGCTTGTTACTGACCCTAGGTTCTTGGGCCTGCGATGCAATGTAAGTTGACACAAGGCCTAAAGAATTTTCCCACACAAGGCTTTATTGGAACTTACACCAGGGCATAAAGGAGGCAGCACAAGAGAAAGAATTTTCTGGTTGGCTCCCCCAGAGGGAGATGAAAATGCAGTTTTAAAAGGGCTGCAGAGGGAAAGGAGTGGTGTTTAGGCATGTAGAGGCAGGGGAACTGTTAGCAGTTGGGCAGTTTGATAACATGCTTCGTCATACGTTGCATGTCTTATTTGCATGTTAAGGCTTCACCCTGGGTGTGATTTTTAGTATTTTAATGAAGCTAAGGTTAAGGGTTGGTCATTCTCTTGGCCTTATGCCTATGTGGGAGTTAGGATAGACTATATTGAGTAAGATTTATGGTGGAAACTGCTTATTTTAGCTTCCTCAAGGTCCTGTAGTCAGTGGGTATGGCACCTTGCATAAGATTTATGATGCAGGGTCTGAATGATCTGATGGACGTCTCCACTGGCCGGGAGCCCTTCCTCTAACCAGCTTAAAGTTCTTGGTGGGACGTGGTGGGGGAAACGTCCATTCTTGTTCTGTCTCAGGTTGATAATTAAAAGGGATACCTGTTATGTCACCATGTATCTAGACCTCATTACTAAGATACCATTAGCCTGGAAGAGACTAGAAGACAAAGCATTATGCTTTCTCTATCTTGTTTTTTTCAAATGATTCACTAGTTAGATAATTATTGAATTTAAAGCATTTTTTAAAGCCCGAAATAAAAATTCTCATCTAAAGCAACAGAAAGCAGATGGTGTACGTGAATAAGAGAAGCAGCTCAGAGTTATGCACAGCTGTATTCTCTGCTGCTAGAAGTGGAATTTGATTAAGTCTGTGATTCACTTCCAAAATGACACATCCTTAACATCCTAGTGTAACACCAAGCTTTTGGCAGCAATGAAGCTAATCTTTGTCCTGAAAATAATACCGCCTTCTCCTTACTCAGGAAATTAATTCAGTGACAAATTAGAGTGCAGTGTTCTTCATCAGCATCAAGATTTTCTGTAATAACTAGGAAAAAGCAGTGAAAATAACAAAAGTGTTTATAACGATAATAATGTCAGAATGCAATAACCGTGACTCTATCAATATCAGATTCATTTTGGCGTAGAGGTCTAGTGTACTGCTTCAGAGGATAGCCTTTGGCTTCTGACACATCTTTTAAATTCTTAATTACTGTGTGAGATCAGAAAGTTGTCTCACTTTTTCTCTTTTAAAATCAGATAATAGTATTTATCTTAAAGAATTATCGAGGATGAGGTAAGATTATGTAAGGAAATCTCTCACCACAGTACTAGGCATGGAGTAAGCACTTAATAACTGATAGTTCAAAACAAAAACTAATGGACTAAAAGATGTGTATCTTACTGGGCTTTTCTGATAATCACTTGCACAATTTGGAAGACATCAGTTGAAACACAAGATATCCAAGAATATTATGGTACTTAGATGTGGAAATTATATTTCTAGCATAAGTATAGGGTTGACTTTTTGGTACTTTCTATGGTGCTACCAATTAATGTCAGAAAATATAAAATGGTAAGTTTAACAACAATTCTCTTTCCAATCTCTCTCTCTCTTCTTCTCTTGATCTCCTTTCTTTTTTTTTTTTTTTTTTGTATCTCCCTCAATCTTTCTCTGACAAGTGGCATTTAATCTACTAGGTTTGCTTGAAGAAACCACAGTATCTCAAAGCTCTCAGTAGTCAACAGCTAAATCTAAAAGAGATGATTAAGCTGCTGGACTTAGAATTTAAAGTATAAATAAGAGTTTATAGGAATTGGATGTTAATAATGACTCACTCCCATGATTTTCTTTTTAAGGTCACTGTTCATATGGGGCTAGAAAGGCTGGTATTTCAGCATAATACTCCATACCAAGATTTTGTGCCCCAATTCTTCCACCATAAGGGACTGTTGATTCTTTGTACTGGAGGTGGTATTTCAAATGATTGCCAGGCAGTTAACAAGGAAACTCAGGTGCCAGATATTTTATTCCAGCCTGCCTGACCTTTTGCTCTGTAACTGGTAAATGTCAGGCAACAAGAGAGCTGGCACATCTTATGGGAAAACCAAGCACAGGTATGGAAGTCAGGGACTGATTTATAAACTGGACCTTGCCACTCATGATTTCTTGGACTCCAGTTTTATAATTTCACATTGTCGAATAACAGAAAGGAGAGGCTTCTTCCTGAAGAATATTCCTTATCACAAATCAGCCATGTGGCTTGAGCCAAACTTCTTTGCTGGTAAATTGAGACTCGTGGCAGGAAAGTTAGGGGCAGAGAACACCTGCACTCTGGGTGTGTGTTGGGGGGCTGCCTCAGTGCCTACCTTATGACAGACACCAAAAATCAGTGGGTAGAAACCCTCACATCTCAAGACTTTGGGATTCAGCAGAATTTTCACTGGGGGACAGCACCCAGATATACCTCCTGAGATGTCAGAGAAAGTCAGGTGGATAGGTCAGTGGGTGAATGGGTCTCCACAACCCCTCCCTCCTTGACAAGCACAGTTCAGTCACTCTAAGAACACACTCGTGATGGCTGTAGCCACCACTATCTATTAATGCACTTGGACTGTGTTGGTTCTTGGACTTTCCAAACAATCTGAAATCAACTAACAAGCTGCATACCAAGGTATTTCCAGGGTAAGCAAGAAAAGCTATTTGTACTTCATCAGTTACCTTTACTGATATGAATAACCATATGGCCTTCTTGAGAGTTCCGGCCTCTGACCTAGAGATTTGTGTTCATCCTATTATTTTATGTGCCTGTATGAAACCAAAAGTGAGATCAGATATTGGTGTATAGATTTGAAGAACTAATTTCCATTTCTGATGATAACATCTCCTGTTGGATCTGAAAAGAATATCTCTTTATTTCCATCATCTGGGCATCTTTTTTATTCTAAGTCAGAAAACTAAATATACTGACCAGCATGGGCTGAAAGAAATGACACCAGCCTACAAGCTATGAAGGCCCAGCGCATGCTGAGAGGGGCAAAGAATCAGAATTTTAGCTCGGGGGAAACCTTAGATATAATATGGTCTAACCACCTCATACTGAATCCCAGAGAAGTTAGTGACTTGGACAAGAACTCAAGGTGCATAAGTATGAGAGCCAAGAATGGAATACACATTCTAGCATCCTTAACTGTAAAATAGTAAAATAATCTCAGTGAGGTGTCATGATGATCATATATTCTATCTGTAGTATTTTCACATGTTGTAACTTTTTTTTTTTCAATTATTCCAACATAGCTGTTGGGATTTTTTTTTGATAAGAAATTATAACTAAGTACATTGTAGGAATATGATTAGCCATGACTATCTGAGCTTCAGGTCCCTCATCTGTAAAAGATGGCTAATTAGAACAATCTCATATGATCTGAGAGTATCATATAGGATAACATCTGTGAAAAGCATTGCAAATTATAAAGCAACATCCAAATATTGGTTGGTGTTATTATCGCCCCAAGTTCCCGTCACAATGTAATCTCAAATGCCTTCAATAGAACATCATTTGTCTGAATTTAAGTTTGGGGCACAAGCAGGGAATTAGATTATTCAGCAGAAATAATGAACCTGAAAATATCCTTATTGAATGAGGAAAGACATATTTTGACATTGTAGTTAGGACACAGCAATACTAGTATTCATTTTTATAGGTAATTTATTTGCTTAGCAATCCTATAGAAATGTTTTGATATATTTTATTCTCCATTGGCTACAGTAAAATCTGACTACATAATATTATTTTCAGAAATAGAACCAGATACCTGAATACTAAAGTGAAATGGAGAACGAAGTAATTTATTTGCTTAGCAATCCTATAGAAATGTTTTGATATATTTTATTCTCCATTGGCTACAGTAAAATCTGACTACATAATATTATTTTCAGAAATAGAACCAGATACCTGAATACTAAAGTGAAATGGAGAACGAAGGAATAAAACTGAAATATAAATTGATTAATCAAAATTCTTTATTTTAAAACAATTCCACATATAAATAGAATTAGAGTAATTGATTGTTAATTTACTTACTGTGAAATTAAAAATATACAATGATATATTCTATTTACATTTCTAAAGTAATAAAACTCAGCTGATATCTAAGCTGTGGGTTGGAGAACGGATATTGAGAAAGTAGGACATGGTTTGCTATTGCTGGCTTTTTGCTAGTGTGAACCTTAGGGTCGCTCATGGGAAATAGCCTGACAATAGCATAGTTGTGAGAACTTGTTCAGGTCTGAAACAAGTCTTTGTGACTTTTGCTTCAATGTGGAATGCACTGGTTCTGAGAGACACCTTTAATCTCTGTTTCCAAAGACAATATTGATGGTTCCACTCATGTTCTGTATATAAGGATCCTGATTTAAATACTGCCATAGAAGCACTATCAATTCTTTCTGAGATGAGAAGGGATATAAGCAAACCCAAAGACCAAGGAATGTATAGTTTTGTTGATCCTTACACTTACTCTACATATGGTTTCCATTCCTTGCTTCAAAATACATTTATTGAAATTATGAATCCACTCTGGTGTGGAGACATTGATTGAATTCCATGTTAGTTCACGGTAGCAAGCTAATTAGGAAGTAGTGTTATGGAGACTATTAATAACTTCAAGTAATGAGTTAAATTTGGCCCACAATAGTCCTTAGAAAGTTAAATGCTGGTTGAACCAGTGGAAATAAACAACCATCTTCCTCTGATTAGTAGATGCTAAGAAAACAAAAGGCAGAGCTGACAAAAATAATGATTATATTGATTATGTTGGGGCTCATATCCTTTACTCAGATGAATTCTGTTGACCAACCTATACCTTCTTAAGGAATCACAGCATGAAATAAAGACAAGGTATGAGTCACAGTCCTGTGTGGTGTTGAAGAAACTGGCTTTTAAGTCATGATTCATGAGGACTTAACCTTTGGGAATTAAAAAGCCTTTCTTCTTATCTAAAAGTTAAAGAAAAAGAAACTTTGATTCTTAATTGTGATCCCATGAAACAACAAAATAAGGGCTTTTGTATTATTTTGATCATTTATATTTTGAATTATATTAAATAAATGATTAAACTTCATATGCTATCTGTTTTTAATCTAAAGGAGTTAATTGTCTGGTAACTCTGGCCTTGAGCTAGAAATTAGAAGTCCAGCAAGACTCCTTTATTTGATTTTTAAATTAACTGCCTTTGCTAAAGAGCCTGGGATAGTAGCACTAAGGCATCATTAAATATAAAAAAAATATTTAGGCCAAGAGATGACAGTACTAATACAAACAAGAAACCAGGGCAGTTGAAAAACAGCCCTCAGATAATGGTGCCTCATTAGTATATTGGAACAGTCAAAATTCTAAATAATGGTCGAAAACAGAAACTGGACCACTTGATTGAGACTGGGGTGAGGGTTATAAAGTCAAGGTCCTACACAAGAAAAATATTTTTGGGGCAAAAATCTTGGCTCTATTTCTTTGTGTTATAGACAAAAAGTAATAGATGGCAGAGTGCCACAACAAATCTCAACTGTGGAGAATATAGTAGAGAAAAATTTGATCTCTGAGGCTGCCAGGATTGCAATTATAGTTGCTCTTAAATAAATCCAACAAAAGCACTGCATGTGTGGAGAGAATATTTGGCATTCTTTGGTTGAATACCCAACACCAAATTTCAATAGTACTTCAGTTTCTTTTGGGGGTGTTATCTCTCCCTTATTCTACATTTATTTTGTGTGTGTGCAAGGTGAATTCCTTCTGCATGCCTCCATTTATGCAGCTGAGAGGTCCACAGCATTTTTCTCTTCCTTCTGATGTTTCAGTGGAATAGACATATGAACTAACCTTGACTGACTGGGGGCTTTCTTTTACGACTTCGAAACTTGAAAGCTTGAAGCAGGGGCGGAAGAAGAAAATAGCTGAATAGAATTCTTTATGGTTGCAAGTATGAAGTAATAACCATATACCTTTTGGTATGAGACAATTGTATTTTTCTGGGTGTTAGCCTTCTGATGTTCTTTTACTATCTGGTTCTCCTGCTTTCATCAATTTTGTGAGACCCTGAATTACTTCCAATAACTTCCCCTTTGCTTAAGTTAAGTGTCCATTTCTGTTACTTGCACTGTGGAACCACAATAGTTCCACCATGGACGTTAAACATAGCCAGATTGCAGGAATAAATCTCTGCAATGAGCTCTCAGTTTCCCTGCAGAGTAGGGGTTATTTGAAAGCTCATGGAGATAGTTTAAGAATGAAAGTACTTTGAAAGGAGATTTATAATATTAGTGTTCATATTCCTTAGATGTCTGATCATAATTCTTCCCTGGAATGAATTGCTCCTGGAAAATTTAACACCTACTGAAATGCTGCATAACCTAGACCTTACAGGTTTGATAATAGAAACCACTTTTGTATCCGCAGAAGACAACACATAATTGTATACAGAAACACATTGTGGTCTTGTGTTTATTATTAAATAGGAACTCTTACTGATTCATGTTCATAGCATTTGTGTCATTAAATATCTACATAAAATAAGTTAGCAAAATATAATGAATTAGTAACATACATTCAAAATTGGAAGAGACTAGAAATCATGAAGTCCAATCCATTTGCTGATGCTTAATCCCTTTTATAACACACCCTGAATAGCTGTGTTGTTGAAATCCCTGAACAGCTGTGTTATTGAGTGAACACCTTTAGTTATTGAGTGTTCACTACTTCAGTAGGCAGGCAGCCTACTCTGTGGCTAAATAGCTATATGTATCTACAATATTTTTCTTGACTTTGCACCCAAATATTTTTTTCTTTAAATTGTAAGTATTTAGTAATCACAAAATTGGTTCCTGGTGATACAGGAATTTACTTCAAATATTTACTTGGAATTCCTTAAATTCTTTTTCTATCTGTACCACCAATTAAAGATGAAAAATGAGGCAACACAGATGACATGATCTTTTGTACAGAAAATCCTAAAGAAGCCATCAAAACTAACTGATAGTAATAAACAAGTTCGACAAAGTTTCAGGATACAAGGTCAATATACAAAAATTAATTATATTTCCATACAATATCAAATGAACACTCTGAAAATGAAGTTAAGAAAACAATTTCACTTACAGCAGCATTGAAAGGAATAACATACTAAGGATAAATTTAATTAAAGAAGGGCAAATCTTGTACACTGAAAATTTAAAAGATTGTTGACAGATAAAAGAATATATAAATATCTCTATGTAGTGTTCTGATGCCTCAGTTTCATGAATCAAAAGATTTAATGTTATTTAGATGACAATATGCCCCAAACTGATCGGCAGATTTAACATAATCCCTATTAAAATGATATCTAGCTTTTTTCAGAACTCGATGATCTAATCCTGAAATGTATTTGGAAATGCAGGGAGCCCAGGATAATCAAAATAGTCTTGAAAAAGAACAAAGTTGGAGGACACACACTTCCTGATATAAATCATAGTATAAACCTGCAGTAATTAAGACAGTGTGTTATTGGCATAAGAATAGACATATAGATTAATGGAATAAAATTGGAAGCCCAGAAATAAATCTTTAAATTTATGGTCAATTTTAACAAGAGTTCCAAGAGAATTCAACAATTCAATAGAGGGAAAGAGTCATCTTTTTAGTGAGCAGTGCTGGTATAAATGGGTATTCACATACAAAAGAATAAAGCTGGACCACTGTGTCACACCACATACAAAAATTAACTAAAAAAAGAGTCTTCCACCTTAATGTAAAATTTTAAATTATGGTAGTGACTCACACCTATAATCCTAGCAGTTTGGGAGGTCGAGGCGGGTGTATGGCTTGAGCCCACGGTTTGAGACCAGTCTGGGCGGCATGGGGGAAACCTCATCTCTACAACAACTACAACAACAGGAAACAACAACAACAACAACAAAAACTTAGCTGGGCATGGTGGCACACGCTGGTAGTCCCAGCTACTTAGGAGGCTGAGGTGGGAGGATTGCCTGAGGCCAGAACATGGAGGTTGCAGTGAGCCAAGATGGTGCCACTGTACTCCAGCCTGGGCTAGAGAGCCAGATACTGCCTCAAAAAAATTAAAAAATTAAAAATAAAATAAAAATTTTATAAATGTTAAAATTATAAAGGTCTGAGGAAAACACGGGATTAAATCTTTATGATCTTAGGTTGGATAATGGTTTCTTAGATATGACACCAAAAGCATGTGTGAAAAAAGGGAAAATAGATACACTGGACTTCAAATTTAACACTTTTTTGTTTTGCCATAAATTGTAGTATCAAGAAAATGAAAAGTCAAATATAGAAGGAAAGGAAAATATGAGAGACTCATATTCACAATATACAAATAACTCTTAGAACTCACAAATAAAAACACAAATAACCAAATTTTAAAAAATGGGAAAAACATTTGAATAGCCATTCCTGCACCGAAGATATACAAATGGCCAAATAAGCACATAAAAAGTGCTCACTAGCCTTTAGGGAAATGTGAATCAAAACCATAAGATACCACTTTGCATCCACTAAGATGGTCACAGTTAAAAAGACAAACAGTAACAAGCATCAGGGAGAACATGGAGAAATTGTGACCCTCATACATTGCTTGTGGGAGTGTAGATTGTTGCGATACTTTTGGAAAACAATTTAGCAGGTCCTCAAAATGTTAAACATGGAGATATGATATGACTCAACAATTTCATTCTTAGGTATATATCCAAGATAAATAGCAAAACATATGTCCACACAAAAATGTGTACATGAATATTCCTAGCAGTATTATTCTTAACAGACAAGAAGTGAAAACAACCCAATGCTTATCAACTGATGAATAAATAAAATGTTATATTCACATAATAAAGTATTATTTGTCTACAAAAAGGAGTGAAAATATTTGTACACTTGTGTTCAGAGCAGCATTATTTATAATGGACAAAAACAAGCCAAATGCCCATCAAGAGATAAATGAATAAACACAATGTGGTATGTACATTAAATAACATATTATTCAGCTTTTAGAAGCAATGAAATCCTAATAAATGCTACAAAATAGATGAACGTTGAAAACCATGTGCTGAATGAAAGAAGTCAGACACAAAAGGCCACATATTATATCATTCCATTTATATGAAATGTTCAGAATAGCTGAATCTATGGATACAGAAAGAAAGTTACTGCATTTTTGGGGGAGTTGGGAGGAAATGGGGGATGTCTGGTAATGATTATGGAGTTTCTTCTGGAGTGGTTAATAATATCTCAAGATTAGATATTGGGGTTGTACTACCCTGGGAATATTCCAAAAAGCATTGACTTGTACACTTTGAATGGGTGAATTTGAGGGTATGTGAATTACATCTCAATGAGGCAATTTAAAATAAGTGAAAACAACAAACAAACAAAAAATGGGCAAGACCAAGTATAAATCTTTTGACAGTGTAGATACTCCTTTTCTGTTATTCTCCATCTCCATCATCCTATGTAATTTTTTTTTGCAGCATTCAAAAATTTTATAATTCTACCATTTGCTTTCTAATTATTGCCTGTTTTGTTTACCAGTTTTTGAGTTTCTTGAGGGCAGGGATTATTTCTAGCTTGTTTACCACTGTATCCTCAACACTTAATATAATGCCAGACCCATAGATATCCAATAAACATTTGTTATTGTTGGTGGGCAAGGTGAAAGTAACGTCTAAGCTGAAACTAATATGTTAGGTAACTTGTGAAGTAAGGTCCAAATGGTTTAGATTCACCGAGTCAATCTAAGCTGCTCTATATTGCTCAGAATATTTTGAGACCACATCAACAGTCACATAGAAATCTAATACCTGATAACCATGGTATCGCACTGCAACATTAACAAAATGGAATTAGTTGATTTGGTGTAATGCTCTTGATGAGCCTGAAACAGCACAGGAGTTTCACATGACGTGGATGAGTTTATCAAGAGTTGAAGAAGCTCAAAGACCGTGTATCAGCAAAAAGCTTTATGCATAATCCCCGTGCAAATGGTTCCCATAATATTGATATACTAATAATGATAATATTATACAGCATTCTTCAGTTTACAAAGATCTTTCACATGTATCTTCATACGGCCAATAGCCAAGTGAATATAAGTCCATCCAGAAACCTAGAAAATAGCCTGGGATGCTCCAGCTAGTACAGATTCTAGTCACCTAATCTCTGTGTATGAAAAGGACAATGCTGTCAGATGTCAGTAATGGGAACCCTTCAGTCACTGATCATCTTTTAAATACTTCAGGGATACTTACAAATCCTGCAGGGAAACTCTGTGCTTCATTCATCCAGAAACTCGCTCTCTGTTATCTTATACTTTTCTGGTTTCCCTGTGTGGTATTCTTTAATGTATATCATCTATCCATGATCATGCTCTCTCAAAACATTTTCTTACGACCCATGGCCTAATCACTATTTTCTGCTAACAAAGCTATCGCTAGGTAGTTTCTTCATCACCTCCATGTTCCTAAAGCCCATGGTGGACTCATCATCGTTGTGACGACCATTTCCTCGTGGTGGGAACTTTGATCTTTCTATATGAGTCTTTTTTACAGCCATCTAAAGATCTGTGTGGTCTTATTTCCTAATCAGACCGTAATTATCTTTGGTCTGAATCAGTCATTACAATTTTTTTGATACTAAATATTAATGTTGATAATTATTAAGAAAAGACAAAAGAGGATTGGAAATAGAAAGTAAGTGGATGCTGGAACAAAGATAAGATTTTTCTTTGCTGTCTTAGTTGGGAGAAGAACAAAATGAAGCAAGCATCGCTCTCTATTCCTGCCTCTTCATAAAGAGGAATTTTTGCTATCTGCTTTGGGGATTAATTATTTAATTTTTAAGCATGTCATTGCTTTTTTAATAGGTACAAACATCAAAATATTGCCATTTAGAATGAGTAAGTGAAAATGATTAATCGACCCTAACCTTTAAATGCGACAGAACAAATAGTTCTCACTCTCAAGCCCATTTGATTGACTTGGTAAATGTTTCCTAAGCCTGTGGCTTAACAAGAACAGATTTTATTTTTTTAAATAAAGAACTCCACAGAAACCTACAAGATTTATCAAAGTATTCTCTTCTGTATAAATAAATGCCCAAGCTCTATAACTGAAACAGACGTATTGCCCCTCTCTCAAAATTATTTTAAAAATTAAAGAAGTGCTTTGAATCCCATGGGAAGGGAAGGCAGTGGATCAGATTTGAATTTCTTCACCAGTGTGCCTTTTAGATGGTCATTACTTGGCTTGTGTTTGGGAGGACAAACGTAAGATGAGTTAGAATGATTTCTCCTTGATCATGAACTTAAGACAGTATAAAAAGTAAAACTTTAATTTGACCTAGATTTTCTTCCCTAAACACACAAAAATCAAGTTATTTTCCCTTTATAGAATGACTATTACATGAACAGGAATCAATGAAAACTCCTGCTGAACAGAATTATTTGTTGGGTAGAACTTGCTGTTAAAAAATTCAACAAAGCAATGTTCTTTGCATCATTCCTTTAGATGTGAAAATTGCTTTGTTGTACAGAATGCTTCTTTGCAGTGGATTTTGACTGCACTAGCACTTCAACATTCTATTATTTGGTATGTTGTTTCATGGTATTAATATCTCTTCCTTCCTAGAGAAAATGCTAACAAGGTTGAAATTCTTGTAAGCTGCTCTGTGACTTCCAAAATTTCAAGGGATCTGATGATATTAGGACTAGATTTTGGTGCATTACTATTTCGTCTCCTGGCTTGATTATTGTACAGTACTTGGGATAGTGTTCACTCTTTTCTTTCATGGTAAATAAAATAATGATTTAAGCTGTGGAAATGAACACTGGATTTGGTGTCAAAAGAACAAAGTTGAACTCTACCTTTGGCACTTACTAATTGTGTAAGCTTGAAAAATCCACTGAAATTCTCTGTATTCTGATTTCCTCAAGCAGAAAATGGAGATAGATTGTAGTCCCTGAAATGCAATAATGCAAGTGAAATGTCTGGAAACTAGAAAGCACAAACAGGTATTATGTGGCTTTATTACTATGAACTAGCTAACCCTCCAAAGGTTCATTTTTCAGTTAGTTATTTGTTAACAGCAGAACTGTTACTTATTAACAGTTATTTATTATTTTATAGAAAATGAACTATACAGAAGAGATTCTCAAATTTATTCAGGTAGTGGAGCAGGTGGATGGCATGGTGCTCTTCACAGAACACCATGAAATAATGACATATTTAATTTCATCACAGGAAATAGTAGCATTCAACTAATCGAAAATATGCATTAAGCCTATAGATGTAATGTCAAATCACAACCAAGAGCACACATGTCCATGAAAACAGTTTTTCTATTTATATTACAGATTCTTTGTTCATTCATCATTGGTAGTTTTTATGTCATCTGTTAGGCTTATTTGCAGAAAAGAAGCAATGGTTGGCAAAGATTTAAGAAATATTAATGAGGGGAAATTCTGTTTTTTTCCTTTTTCCTTTTTTGTAGAGACAGGGTCTCACTATGTTGCCCAGACTGGTCTTGAAAACACCTACGCTCAAGCAAACCTTCCACCTCAGCCTCTCAAAGGGCTGGGATTGCAAGCATGAACCACCACACCTGGTCCAGAAATTTTTAAATTGATAATATATTCCAAAAATATAGATTCAACTCCTCTTCCTTCTTCAGCTCTTTGCTGTAATTGAGACAGGACTAACTCATGAATATTCAGCGTTGTGTGGGAGCAGAGATTGAGGACCACCATCAAAAAGGATGATTGCATACCCAGGCTGGGCCACAGACATCTAATTAATCCATGATGTGGCTGTTCTAAAGATGATCTATTTATCTATTGAGTTGCAGATAGAGATAGGGACAGAAATAAAATTGGGGCTTGTGGGACAAATGTTCTGGACTCTGCTCAAATCTCTTTTGAGACTGTATTTTTAGCAACTACAGACTGCATAGACATAATAAATACCCAATACATATGTGTGGGATAAATTAAGGAAAGTATAAAGGAATAAAATAGGATTAGGGCCAGGAACATGATTTTAGAGAAGAGGGAGAAAACTAGGGATAATGGACAAATTAGTAAAAATGTATTCTGATGCGGGTATCCCATGTCTTTTGAGCTTTATCTACATTTTCAAGCTCAATCTTTATGCAGAAGATTTCAATGAACAAATACAGGGTTCATTGGTAAGAGACAGTGTGCTTTGAAAAAGTGAGGGGGCCATGTGAGAGAGGAAAGGACTAAGTGGATGCCCCCTGGAGGGAGGCTCTCCTATATGCCCACTAAGAAGGAGGTGGGGGATGACTGGTACAGCTGGGATGCATGGGAGATTGTGAGGTTAGGGCAGCCCCAGGCACCTGCTCTTTCAAGAGCAGTGAGCAATCATGAAAGCAAATGTCCAGGGCCTCTCACAGCATATGAAGCTAAACAAGCCCTGATGTGGTTTGGATCTCTGTCCCCACTCAAATCCTATGTTCAATTTAATCCTCCGGGTAGGAGGTGGGGCTTGGTGGGAGGTGACTGGATCATGGGGTGCCATTTCTCATGGTTTAACACCATCCCCTTTGGTGCTGTCATCAGGATAGTGAGTTCTCCTCAGATCTTGTTGTTTAAAGGTGTGTGGCACCTCCCACCTTTCTCTCTCTCCTATTCTGGCTGGCCATGTAAGACAAGCCTGCCCCCTCCCTCACCTTCTGCCAGGATTTTAAGTTTCCTGAGGCCTCTCTAGAAGTTGAGCAGATGCCAGCACCATGCTTCTTGTACAACCTGCAGAACCATGAGCCCATTAAACCTCTTTTCTTTATAAATTACTTAGTCTCGGGTATTTCTTTATAGCAGTGTGAGAACAGATTAATAAAAGACCCAATAGTCTTTTGTGCCCTAATGCAACTCACCAACCACTTTGTTTTTTTCACCATCTGGCAACAGGAACTTGGCAAGCTCATGGGTCCCATGAATCCTTTGGTTCTAAAGTATAGACATGCATTGGCTCCTTAAGGCCATACAAATAGGGGCTTGGCTAATAAAGGTGGTAGTAACAGCACAGGTCATTTATAAACTCAGTGTATTTTGATTAGAAAAATGCTGTTTTTGAAATGTTGATGAAGGTAAATTCTAATCATTTTTATGGGTGGTTTTAGGATTAAAGAAAAGTAGCTTATAGATTCTTCCTTTACACAGTAATGAAAAACACTGAGACTTAAAGCCCTAAGAAAGATTTTATTGTTGCTCGTGTTAGAAAGAAATACTCTACTAAGTCCAGCAAAGACTTGTTTAATATAAAAATTGCACTGTTTCTCTTCTTCCCTCTTTCCCTACTGTATTACCAACCTTATCTATATATATCAGAAATGTGTATTATTGCCTAAAATCTGTTGGCTATTTGGCCAAATAATTCACTGAATTGGAAGAGTCAGGCTTAGAAACATGCCCTTGATTTAGAAAAATTTGATAATCTACTTTGCATCTTCTACATACTTATTAATACCAAATCAGAAGTGAGAAGTTAAATTGTTTTCCTTGGAAATGTTTCTGTTTCCCTGGCTTGTGTATGAATTTTCATCAGCCTTTTACCTCCTTCTCCTCACCATAATGTGTCACAGCATAAAGCACCTTATGCTCACTCAAAGGTCACCAAACTTGGTGTCAGGGGACTAAATTCTGATCCAGACATGACCCCATTGGATAAGTAACTCTACTTCTATGGACTTTTATTTCTTCATCTTTAAAATAAGAGAATGAGACATAGGGAACGCTTTCATACACTGAGCCAGAACTATGCTCCATCTTCCATAGGCACCAGGGTCCTGGACCTGGCAGAGCTCAGCTGCCCTCCTCTCTGTAGTACTTAGAGGTTGATATGTATGTATAGATGCCCTAATTTCCCTAAATAATCAGCAATACATGTGTTATTCATGAATGTCTCTAATTAAAAAGACAGTAGGGATTTTCATGCTCAGTGTGAGACGGACCATTATGCTGGCAATGTCAAATTTGCTGAAAAACAAAAACAGCTTCCCTCAGGTAGTGCAGAAACAAGGACAAAAATAAAGGTAGTAACTTAGTTATGAGCAAAATACAACTCATAGAAATTGTGTAGGACGGTGTGGCATCATAGCCATGACATGATGTCCTGATGAAAGATAAATGGTCTGATGTGTTGCACTCCAGCCCCTCTCAATCTATTTAGGGACTATCAGGAGGATGGCTGGCTCCCATGTTTATCTGCAGATGGAAACCAAAGGAAATTAAGAAAAGCAGATTTTAAAATGTGAACTTGACATAGCAAGAAGCTAAATGTTCAAGATTGAATTATGGTTTGAAATTCTTTATGCCCTCCCTGCATCCAAATTCTATATCTATGTGCATTGCAATGTGACACTGCAGAACCACCCACTAATATGGTTGAAATCTGTTTTCCCACCCGATGATGCTTGACTGGATTTTGTGACTTACTTACAGAATGTAAGTGTAAGTGACAGTGCCAGGCTGAGTCCTGTGTTCTCTGATTTGTCACCAGCACATACCCTGCATTGCTGCTGGTTTGAGGAAAATGAAGAGTCATGTTGAGCAGATGTGAACCCAGCCCAGACCTTCAGTCAAGCCCAGGTGACCTGAAGCCCAGTGCAGGGCCCTTCTATCCATCCTACAGACTCAGGTATTGAAAAAATACGTATTGATCACTTACTATGTGCCAGATACTGTTCTAGTCACTTGGGGTATAAAAGACATAACGTTTCTTTTTTGTAATAAAGTTTGTCTTTATGAAACATGCATAAGCCCTACATTTTGCTGTACGTTGTTATCTAACCTCGCTGTGGCCAGAGTTGACCAAAATCCTTAGAAAGGCCTAGTTAATGTGTTATGAGATGGGAATAGTCACTAAGTTGGATAGTAAGTCTACCCACTTTCCTTTTCCTTCTCTCTTTCTCTGTCCTTGAGCTCCTTCCTTCCTCCTTCATTTATCTTTTCTCTCCATCCTTCCCTTTCCTCCACAAATATTGATTTAAAGTCGGGTATGTGTCTAAAAGTGTGCTGGTGCTGAGAAAGCAGACCAACACAATCCCATCTTTATGAAACCTGACAGCTAGGATGAGCATTTTAAAGAAGAGCAGTGTGACAGACATATCCCAAAGAGGTTGACCTAGGTTGCAGTGTCAAGGAGCATTTCCCAGAGGACAGGACAGTTCAAGATGGACACGTTGAGTAACCTGTGTGGACCGAGGAGTGGAGGGCTGAGAGAGGGTGGGAGAGGAACTTTCCATGAGACATAAAAGCATGCATAAAGAATCAAAGACAGGGAAATGTAGGCTTTAAAAACAAACAAAATAGAACAAACATCATTATCATCAACTAGAAAAACAAAAACTGTAGAATGTAAGGCAGAAATTGAGAGAAAGTGACGTGAGAGGAAAGATGATGCTAGCAGACTGTATGACTTACCTGGGAATAAAGCTTGAATCATTATAATTACGTAATCACTGAGAATCAATGTAACCCAAAAGAGTCATATAACTATTTTAGGAGAATGAAAGCTAATAGAAGAACTAGGACGTTCTTCCCATTTTCTTCTATGAGAGAATTTAATAGATAACATAAAACTGGAAAAATAGCTGTGTGATTATGTTATTTGAAAGTTTTGAAATACAGATTTTTAAAAATAGCTAAAGGAGATGATAATGAATGTTGACAAAGAGGAGTGGGGAGAAAAGAGGTGAAAAAAATTTTTTTCCCCTCAGCCATAAAGCTGGTAGTATTTAACTTTAGAGATGATGTGCATGTTTTACTTTTGCTTTAAAAAAATAAGGCTTAAAAAAGCAAAGACAAATGCAGTTGTTTAGCTTCTAGTATGCACAATTTTCTTTTACTGGAACATTCTGGAGAAACACAATCAGTAACTTAATCTGACAATCTGGGTTTCACTCATTAAATTCTTGAGTGCAGGAAATAGCTTCTATTCCAAAAGGGCAAATATGGTAACCAGTGAGCTGGAGTCCTCCTGCAAAACAGTCACAAAACTTGCCAGAGGGCTCATAAACTCCTGCCAGTCAAACCCTGGAGTGTGGTCCTCTTCCCTGGCCAGCCTTCATCTCTTCTTCCTCGACTTTTTGACCCCGACACATGGGAATTTAGTCAAATTCCTCCTTCACTGCTGCCACCCACTTCTCCAGATAAGCAGCCCCCACTGCCCTGGGGCTGCTAGAACACATAGAAAACCTTTCCAGCTTCTTGTCTCCCTGCTGTTTCTGAAGTAAGCAAGCAGCCCCTTTTGGTGTCTTGGACTTTTTATATCTCCCTTCTTCAGAGAGCAGATGGGGAGCAACAAAAATAACCAACGTCAGGGAAATGACTAGGCTCTAGGCATCTCGCAGAGTAAGTTCTGGCCCAAGTGGTCATGGTGTTCAATAAACAGCAACAGAGACCGGCTGCTTCTTCTCCTGCTGCTTCTTAGGTTCCTGCCCTGTAAAATGGCGGATCCATGTCATTCTCAGTTTTATCACGAACAAATGGACTCATCATTCAATACATACTGTTATTCATGTGATTCTATGGGCACTAGCCTCCTGGCTGTTACTAGAACACATCAAACACCTTTCCACCCCAGGGTCCTCTCTCTCTGGGCGACACCTCTCACAGATAACCACATGGTGCAAACTTTGGTTCTTTCAGATCTTTTCTCCAACAGCACCTTGTCCATGTGGCCTTTCCTGATCACTTTGTTTAAAAATCACAACCTTCTCCAAGCACTCCTTGTCCCTAATCCTGCTTTGCATGTTCTGTAGCACTTATTGTCATTTAAAATGCTGTGAATAATGCTGCTACAAACATTCACATGCATGTTTTTGTATGGACGTGTTTTCAATTCTATTGGGTGGATACTTACGGAGTGACATTTCTGGACCACACGGTACTCCAAGTTTAATATTCGATGAACTGCTTTTTTTTAACTTATTTGTTTATTGCCCATCTTTCCCTTCTAGAAGGAAAGCTCATGACAACAGGAGATTTTCTCTTTGTATCCCAGGTGTCTAGAACAGTATCTGGCATATCACAAGTGCTCAATAAGTATTTTTTTAAATACATGAAATAATAACATCAACTAATAATAGATCTTAAGCTCAAGTCAGTGAACAGTACAATTTATTGAGCATTTTCCATCAAATAAAGACCAAAATTGTGAGAAATACTTTTGATCGATTCAACATATTAACACTTTTTACCTCAGGTCCAAATAATAGATACTGTAAGAAGGAGTAGAGTTATGATCATTTTCTAATAGAGTAATGGGTATTCAATAAATATTTGCCGGATGACAGCTATAAATGGCAGAGCACATGGTTCCACTGAAATATATACTCTCAAGTTTCCCCTAAAATTCAAATAAATCCATTGTAAGTGAAGAGTCTTAGAAGCTGAGTATAAAGGATGTGTGAGGTGTAAGGAGAGGAAGCAGAGCTGAGCAGCTGGCACCAGATTATGTTGTTCTTTTGGCCATGTGCAATATCTGTGATCTTCAACACGAAGTGATTTGGTAAGGTTTGTGCATTAATAAAAAATTTCCCTGGTGGAAGTGGGGGAAGATGGATTGGGTAACCTGGGCAGCAACAGTCAGGCCAGTAAGTTGATGGTCATAGTCCAGTCAGAGATGGTGAGGACCCGAATAAGGCATTGATAGTGGGATGGAGAGAAAAGTGCAGAAATTTCAATATTCGGCAAGTTAAACCTTCATACACTCCCAGTGGGGTCATAAAATGGCACAGTAACTTTGGAAAACTGTTTGGCAGTTCCTCAAATATTAAACTTGGAGTACCATGTGATCCAGAAATATCACCCCTTAAGTATCTACCCAACAGAATTGAAAACACGTCCATACAAAAACATGCATATGAATGTTTGTAGCAGCATTATTCATAATAGCCCAAAGTGGAAACAACCTAAATGTCCATCAACAGATGGAAGGATAAACACAATGTGGTATACCCATACAATGGAGTATTATTCAGCCAGAAAAAAGGATAAAGAACTGATTCATGCTATAAAGTGGATGAACCTTGAAAACATTATGCTAAGTGAAAGAACCTTGAAAACATTATGCTAAGTGAAAGAAGCCAGTCACAGCAGATCACATATTGTATGATTTCATTTATATGAAGAATTTAGAATAGGCAGATCCTTAGAGACAAAAAGTAGATTGCTAGGTACTTGGGAGAGATCCCTAGGAATATAGGGAGTGACTATTAATGGTTACAGGATTTCTTTTGGGGTAGTGAAGAAAATGTTCTGGAAATAGAGAGTGGTGATGGTTTTAAAACTCTGTGAATATATTAAAAGCCACTTGACTACCTTTTAAAAGGGTGATTTTTGTGGTATATGAATTATGTATCTATAATGTCATTATTTTAAAAAAGGACATTTAGCAAGTAAAATGGACAGCCTTAGTGACCTATGGTTGTGGAGGAGGAAGACAAATGCAATGTAGAAGAAACTCGAGCCTTTCAGTTTGTGTAGCTGATGTGCAGATGATGCTCCTTTCTCAAAGAAAGCATTTTTAAGAAAAATAGGGAGGATAGGTAGGGAGATGCTAAGAAATAAGTAGGAGGCTAGAAAAGTGATGCCCAGTGAGTGAACCAATGGATGGAGTAAAAAGTAAAGATTTTTTAATTTTATTTTTATTTATTTTAAAAAACATTTAAAAAATATTTCTGGAGAAGGAGAAGTGATGGAAAGAGTACACTGCTCTTTAAAAACATAATCAAATAAATCAAATTTGATTAACAAGTATAAAGATGACAAGTATAAATTGGCCAACGAAGAAATACTAAGAAGTAACAAAAAAAGTCATTTGGAAAGAATAGATTAAAAATGGCACAACTTTAGCACAGAGATTTATTTTGGCCCATGAAGTTCAGCTCATATTTTACTGCATTCCACTGGATAAATTGCATGGCCAAAATGGAAAAAAAATTAAAGTCAAATCTAATCTTTAAAGACTTTATGGGTCTAGAGGGCTAGAAGAAACATTCTCAGACATAAACATGCAGATCTTATTTAGTGCCAATTCTGTCAACTTCAGAATCTTGATAAGAGCATGACAATTTTGAATAAAACTGACTTTCTTCACAGGCTGCACTGTAACCAGCACTGGCTGCTCCTGACCCAGATCGCTGCTGTTTGCATTGGTGAAGGGACGGAGTAAAGGGGTTGGGGCTCAGGCCTGTTTCCAAGTCTAAGCTCCAAGGCCAAGCCTTCCTCCCAGGACTCCTCCATGTTGCCATGGTAACTTTGAGTCACCAAAACCACATCTCTGTCCTTTACGGCACAAGGATAGTTTGAGTCAGAAGAAATTGGAGATGATAGACGAAACTTCTCTGGAAATAGAGAGTAGTGATGGTTTCACAACCCTGTGAATATACTAAAAGCCATTTGACTACATTTTAAAAGCGTGATTTTTGTGATATATGAATTATGTATCTACAATGACATTATTTTTAAAAAGTACATTCAGCAAGTAAAATGGACAGCAAGTAAAAATGGATTTTTATCATACAGGAAACTGTCCCCTTCCAATCAGGCAAGCTCATCCATGCATTAAAGGCCAATCCCAAAGAAGTATGGGAGAACCATGTGACTTCAAACCATTGCTCTATGCACTGAAAACTATGTTTAAAGTCGTATTAATAGTTACCAGTATTTGGATTTCCACTAGGTGTCAAATGGAATATAAAAAACCAAAGCTTAGTTACTCAGATAGAATAAGCCACATGGCTGGTAAAAGGTAGAATCAGGATTGGGCATAGGGCCACCCATACCTAAATCACACTTTTTTTTTCACTGCATTATGTTCTTTTCACAATCGCCTTCATTAATAGCAAACATCATCAGTTTTCCCTGCACATTTATTCCTGAACATTATCCCAAGGCTGGGATCTTATAATACTCAGAGTCTCATATCTCCCTGCAGCTCTCAGAAACCCGTATTGGTCCCAGAGCCCATCAGCAAATGCTGCCTTTAAGCACTATGCCATATAAATCATTTTAAACAGACAGGATTCTATCCGGAGGTCCATCCCATCCATCCTTTGAGAAATCGCTTCCTTTACTTTCCAAACTGCCCTTTGGCAGCCCAGCCTTGCATAGCTAACACCCCTCCTGTCTGGTAGAGCCAAGCTCACATTTCATTTAGGAATTAGTTTATTCAGAAGTATTTAAGCTCAACTTTGTGACTTTGGAGACATGAAACACAAAAAAGAAAACTTGAAGCAATACCTGATTAGCACTGAATAATTCAGAATTAATCAACGTGTATTTTAAGCTGAATGCCTAAGCTAACACATTCAGAATATGAGCCCTCTGATCACTCAGAAAAAAATCAAAAGAGAAACTGAAGTTCAAACAGATTTAGAATCAACATTTTAATTGTAGCAACATTTCACAGTCTTCTCCTTTCTTTTGTTTCCCACAAATGTATTTTCTCCCCAGATCCTTATATTTTATTTTTTTCTCTATGATAGTACTTATCTTAAGCTGTACTATCATGTAGTTCCTTCTCAGTTCTCCACATCAACAGAGAAGTATCTGGCAGCATGAGCCAACAGAGTGACAGGCAGGGCCAGAGGTAGAGTGGTAGAGTGTGTAGCCATTACTAAGAACAAGAGGCTTTGTGGAGAAAAATGCAGCTCTAGAAATTCGAGGAAAATTCAGGAAGCAACAGGTGATGCCATCCACAAAAGTCAAGGCCGACCAGGTGTGGTGGCTCATGCCTGTAATCCCAGCTCTTTGGGAGGCCGAAGTGGGCAGATCACGAGGTCAAGAGATCGAGACCATCCTGGCCAACATGGTGAAACCCTGTCTCTACTAAAAATACAAAAATTAGCTGGGCATGGTGATGCCTTCCTGTAGTCCCAGCTATTCAGGAGGCTGAGGCAGGAGAATCACTTGAACCCAGGAGGTGGAGGTTGCAGTGAGCTGAGATCGCGCCACTGTACTTCAGCCTAGCGACAGAGTGAGGCTCTGTCTCAAAAAAAAAAAAAAAAAAAAAAAAAAAGAAAAAAGAAAAAAAGTTAAGGCCTTGTGGGATACAAAGAAGTACTATCAGGCAAGCAATCGTAATACAAATAATTGTATTATTATTTATCTTTTTTTAAATAGTGTCAAAGAGGACTGATTTATAACCAATCGTGTTACATAATGTCCCCTTTATCTCATTAATCTTCATCCCAGAATCCTCTCACCTCCTTCATCTGTAGCCAGATCTTTTTTCTTTCTATTAATTGTCAGCTCTTCCTCTCTGCCCACCCAAGAACACCCAAAGTTCTTGTTAAATGATGCTTGCTTTTTACTCTTCTCTCCTTCCCTCTTCCTTCTGGAATCCTTTCTTTCTCCCATCCTTTCCTGTTTCAACAATTTTACATCACATATTTACTACAGAGAACAACTGTACTTCTGTGGGTCATGAGAGTGAAGTACTTGTGCCATGGGAGCTGCCAAAGTTTGAGATGTCTGATAGAATTAGCTCTGCTTTTCCCAGTGGTCCTTCCTTCTACTGGGCAAGGCTTTGTCCTTAGTGCATAGACAACTCAAGTGATTCCTTTGATGCCTATTTACACTCTAAACAAAGGAAAAGCTGATGGTTCCTCTGCTCATGTGATCACCTGAAATCATAGTTTATTTATCCAGTTTGAAGCAGTGCTGTACCTCCAATGAGAAGAGAGATGTAGCTGGACATGTTTATAGAAGTAGAAGCCCTTCCTACATTTTTCAGAAACCCAACTTACCCCATATCTCACCAGCAAAAATCCAGTAATGAGGTGAGTGGAGATTTAAGTCAGAAGTTCTATGTGTTAACGCATTTTGTGTTGCTATAAAAAAATACCTGAGACTGAGTAATTGAAAAAGAAAAGAGGTCTATTTGACTCATGGTTCTACAGGCTGTACAAGCATGGCACCAGCATCTGCTCAGTTTCTAGTGAGGCCTCAGGAAGCTTCCAATCGTGGTGGAAGGTAAAGGGGAAAGATGGTGAGAGAAGGAGCAAGAGAGGAGACGGTGCCACACTCTTTAAACAACCAGCTCTTATATGAACTAATAGAGTGATAACTCACTCATTGCTGCCAGGGTAGCTCGAGGGATCTGCCTCCATTCCCCACATTCCACTAGGCCCCACCTCCAACACAAGGGTAAAAATTTCATATGAGACTTGGAGGGAACACACATCCAAACCATATCTCTCAATGAAGTCTTTTATCCTAGCTATGAGCCCATCATTCTCCAGCCTGTTAAAATATTCAGAAATTCATTTTAAAATATTTCACATATGTAGAAATAAGGTCATAAAACCTGGATGAGCATGACTGGGAACTTCCTAGGCAATTATGATCAGGACCTAAGGCAAGTATATAAAATCAGTTATTAGGGAATAGATTACGTACCTGTTAACTGTGCAAACTTGGGCAAACAACTCAGTTGTTTCAACTTTAAAATGAGAGATTATGTAATCTTACCTCTATTAATCTTTTCAGCTTTCACACTTTAAGATGTTAAGTTACTTGGGTTGTTTTCATCTCTCATTTTCATGTCATCTCATAAACTTCTAAAGTTGTCCTGCCTTCTCTTCTATATAGTTTTGGTCTCAAGAGACAAAGAGAATGAAATCCACATTTATTGTGCCAGAGGAAACTGTACGATTAATATTATCATCTCTAATTACTTTAATTAATACTATCATCTCTAATTACTTTAACAAATGTTGTTTATTTCTCCTACTATTTTTCTAGACTACCTCTAGCTTTTTATATTTCTCATACCATTTCATTTTAAAGCACCCGACATTTTCTAAACCTTGAAGCTTATATTTTCTCTCTATGCGCATCTTGAAGAATTATTTTGTTTGCCTTATGTATTTATGCTGCTTAGTTAAAAGCACTAGTAACTGCCTTAATTTGTATTCATGAGGCCCTTTTCAAAAAGAGTCTTGACTTTGTAGTTGGTGGACTGATAGATGTGGTTGCTAAAATGCTGACATTCTAAAAATAATTCTTAGTCAAACTTACAGTACAATTACATAACACCAAAAAGGAGCATTCCAGAGGTACCCATTGCAAAGGTGTTCTTACCTTAGTTAATAATACCATGTTACTGGGTTAATGCACTGAATCTGAAGCTGCTCTCCTCTCTAGCAGCTCCAACGTGGGGAAGTACTTTATGAAAAGTTGTCTGTCACACTTGACAAAACTAAAGCAAAAGCAATGATATGCAAATAATTTATTATTTATATTCTTAAAGAATTTTTAATTTTCACCTAACAGCAGGAAAATTAAAGATTTCTCAGATTTTCCAGTCATATGGGTTGAATTAGCATAAATTACACGCACGTGCATGTTTTAGTCTGGCCAGTAATTCCACTTACACGAAATCTTGCTTCACATTAGATGATAGAATGAAATAAGATGCCAGAAAAATAGAATTAATATTTTAAGGACTGAAGGTTCCAGCCAATTTGCAAAGTGAACTTTGATTCTCTCTGATTTCCATGGGGCCCTCTTCAGCCTTCTTCTTGCTAACATAGGAATGATGTTGGCTGCCCATGGTAGACTGGACATTTGGATCACTACTTCTTCCTTTGGCTCTCTCCTCATCATTTGTGACATGACTTTGCAGCTCCTCCCATCAGGCGGTGGAGTCTATTTTTCCATTCCTGGAATCTGCATTGATCTTGTGACTTGGTTTGATCAAAGAAAGGCTGTGGAAGCAACACTGTTCCAGGCTCATCCTAGAACCAAAAATATTTTGCAGGCTTCCACTTGATCTTGGATCCCCATATGCATCATTTGAACAAACTCAGGTCAGCCTGCTGTAGGATGAGAGCTCATATGGAGAAGTTAGTCCAATTGTTCTAGCCAAGCCTCCAGAAATGTGACCTAAGACCGCCAAGATGCCCCAAACTAGCCCAGATCAGAAGAATCCTGTAGCTGAGCCCAATCTATTTTGTTACCCCACAGAAGTGTAAGCTGGGCTAATGGTTGTTGCTCCACGCTTGTAAGTTTTGGGGAGGTTCTTTTAAGCAGTAAGAGATAAGTGACATACTATCCAAATTGCTTCACTGAGATGTTCTCTCATAATTTTCACCTAAAATTTCCCACATCATAAACTTATATTTCACATTCCTTGACAATCCAAATGCTCTGAATGGCTTCATTAAAATACACTGAACAGGTAAAGTAAGTTCCTAATAGATGTGAATGACTCTCCTATAGATAAGTTGCATTAAACATGGAAATCACCCAAATTAATCATAATTGCTGGAATTTTGGAATTAAGATTGTTCCTCCTTACCCCAAAACACTTCCACGTTGGACAATGACAAGTAGTGAATGAAAATATTGGCCTCTTTGTCATCTCAGTTTTAATTTCTCTTAATATAGAGTTTCAGTAGGGAAGGTAGAAAATGTTTATTTTTAACATTCGATTATCTCTTTTATACCTTTTAGAATTGAAGCATCTGCTTTTAGTGCATTAGTTTTTAATAAAATTATCCTTAATCTTCATTGAAAAAGGGTAATGCATGCTCACTCAAGAAAAGCTAATACACTTTTTCAGCTTATTTGATAAATAAAAGTTATATATATTTAAGGTACACATTGTGATGGTTTGATTTACATATACATTGTGAAATGATAACCAAAAATAAATTAATCAACACATTCATCACCTCACATAGTTACTCTGTGTGTGTGTGTGTGTGTGTTTGTGTGTGTATGTGAAAGAGAGAGAGAAAGAGAGACAGAGAGAAAACATTTAAGATCTACGTTTTTAGCAATTTTTTTCTTTTTGAGACAGTCTTGCTCTGCCGCCCAGGCTGGAGTGCAGTGGTGCGATCTTGGCTCACTGCAACCTCTGCCTCCAGGGTTCAAGCAATTCTCCTGCCTCAGCCTCCTGAGTAGCTGGGATTGCAGGTGTCCCCCACTATGCCAGGCTAGTGTTTGTATTTTTTTTAGTGGAAATGGGGTTTCATCATGTTGGCCAGGTTGGTCTCGAACTCCTCATCTTGTGATCTATCTGCCTCAACCTCCCAAAGTGCTGGGATTACAGGTGTGAGCAAATTTTAGGTACACAATAAAGTATAATTCACAATGGCCATTATGCTGTATATTAGATATCCAGAATTTATTTATCTTATGATTGAAATTATGAAAGGTAAATAACGTTTGTTCTTTTTACATTCATCATGCACTTATTTTAGGCTGTGTATTGTTCTAAACTTTTATATACATTGACTTGGTTCATCTCATAGCAATGTTATGCAGGAGATATCATTTCCACATTTTGCAGATGAGGAAACTGAGACACAGAAGCCAGATGGCTTGCCCAAGGTTGTAAGGCCACATAGACCAAGCTTCACCCTGGGGCTCTACTATGTACTCCAAGGAGACATTTGATATCATTATTAACAGCATATATTTCACTCATTTTTAAATGCTTCGGATTTTTATATGGTAAACACAGTTTTAGACAAACATAATAAGCATATTGCAGTATTTAGTACATAATCCTATTTTATAAAACAAAGACATTTATAAAATATTGGCCCCAAGTATCTCTCTCCTAATTTTTATACATCTTTTAATAAATCAGTTTATGTGACCTAAATAGTTTCTAGAGCCATTTTCTATCTAACTTAGAGGTTGACTGTACCTTTAATTGGTAATAGAGTAATAACTCTTTGCTGTGTAAGTCTTGGAGGACGGATGAGATAATTTTGCAGAGTGCTTTTCAAGAGCAGAAAAATGTAGTGTTATATTTCAACACATCTTTTTCTTTGTACTATTTTTATCACGAGTTTGAGCAGCAGTTAGATAATGAACTTACCCTTAACATGACAAAACTCAATCATGTATTTTAGACTATGAATCAGTCATTCCGTAATGCTCAATGGATAATTTAAATGCAGAGTTTGCTGCAGAAGGAAACCTTCTCTGCCTATATGAAAGCAAAAATATTTATCCGTAAAACGGAACTTTTATCCAATAGCTGTAAGGCAAACAGATTCACCTCTGTTGCAGCGTCATGATATTTCTCAAGAGAAAAATTGAATTCAGCTAATTGGCTGCATTTACAGTCCATGCAACATCTGCACTTAAATTATTAAGCATCACTAATGTTCTAGAATCTCTCCAAGAAAGCCAGAAACCAGGGTGCTTTGTAGGCTTTCAGTGATGACTCATCTTAGACTTAGTGACAGATACATGGAAGGCAAAAATCTGGTCTCACTGTACCTGCTTCAAGTCCTGCTGCTGGAGTGACCTATCAGCAGCACTGAAAATGCTACAACCATAAAGATCCATGGGAAGTGAAGTACTTGGCAAATGCAATTCGTGTGTCCCGGTCAGCAAGAGTTTGTGAATTTGGAACATGTTCTAAGGTTAAAAGAAGGCTCTATGTGAGATCAGTGTTTACAGAGCTAGCAGCATTACATAGTTATGTATCAGCACCGCCAACTTCCTAACTGTTGTACTAGCCCAGCCTGCAGGACTAGCACTGCTCTACTTCTGCTTTAGTAGATTTATAGTCTACTAAATTCCTCAGTTAGGATGACCTGATGCAATTGCAGTCTGATTTGAGCCCTCAGGTTTTAAGGCCAAGGGTACTGGTATCTAGATCTCAGGCATTTCACTTCATCTTGACAAACTTCAGGGATCTCAGTGACCAGCCTTGGTTAAGAGACCAGCATTGTAATTATGGCCGGCCCTAGAATGTAGTTAACTCAGGCTCTAGAGCCGGATTTCCCAAGTGGAATCCTGGTTCTTCCACTTGCTAGCTATCTGGGCTTTGGGACAAAGGATAAGCTCAGTCTCTGTTTCCTCATCTGTAAAATTAGGATAATAATAATACATACCACATAGAGTTGTTTCTGGTATCAGTGCATGTAGAGTGCTTAGAACAATATTGACCATGAAGAAAATGCCCAGTTTTTAAAAAATCGCTTATTATGGACAGAGTAGGAGTGATGGTCCCTGCATTGCAGGGTCATTTTGAGGGTTAAATGAGAACATGTGTGTCAATGTGCATATATAGCATGATGCTGAACAAAAATTAGGCACCAGCAAAAGTGATTAATAACAGCTGCCATTTGTTGTGAGCTTACCTCATGGCAAGCACTGTGAAAGTGCTTCATGCACATCCTCCCAGCAACTCTTTGAGGTAGGGCTAGTAATACCACTATTTTACCGAGGAAATAATTGAGGCATAGAGAAGTAATTTGACCAAAATCAGGAAAAAAAAAAAAAAACTGGCCATATTCATTACAATATTGTGTGCTGCTTTGAAGGATAAACCCATAGCTCTTAATGGATTAATGTAGTGGAATATTGTTTTTTATGTAAAATCCAAGATGGGTGATTCTAATTTGTGAGAAGTCCCCCTCTAAGCAGCGATGCAAAGATTTAGGGTCTTTCTCTGTTGTGGTTTCACAATTTTTTACATTTGATCTCCGAGGTCACCATTGTTTCTCTGCCTCAAGGAGGCAGAAAGAGAAAGAATGTGAAAAATTGCATATGTTAAATGGGCAAGGCTAAGCTGCACAGCACTTATGCTGATGTTTCATTAACTAGAACATAGTTATGGCCACACTTATCTGCAAGGGAGACCAGGACATGCAGCACTATTGTGCACTGAGGAAGCAGAGGGTTTGGTGATAGGCCAATTGTCTCTGCCAAGGTGGCAGGGATGGGAATCAAACCCAGGCACATCTGATCCCAATCAATTGACCAATATACTCTCCTTCTGCCTTCACGTCTCCTCTTTTTTCCAAAAAGTAGCTTGGAAGCTATAAAACATCATAAAAATGCAAATTGTCATCCCTATCATCTCCCTGGTATGCACTCAGCCTTCACAGAGCTGAACCCTCTGACCCCACTGTAATATAATTTGGATTAAAAATACTTTTATAGAGTTTGTATCATAAAAGAACAGCTTTAATAACCTGATTCATAAATATTCCATTTGTTTAGCTGTTAATACTCCTTAGTATTAGATCAACATGTGCCATTCACTGAAATTCACTCTTTGGATCTGTCGTGTACTGGGCGTTTCTGTATTTTTCAGGTTATGTCTGCTGAATACTAAGTTCATTGAATCAACTACATCAAAAATTTCACCTTTTAAAGCCTCTAACAGAAAAATAGCAAACAACCAATAGTGACTGAATTTTTGATTGTGTAGTTTAGAGGTTTGTAATTCCAGTCTATGACATTTAGGTTTGCCAAGAATTAGATTGTCCTTCCACTGAAATTACTTTTCAGAAAAAAAAAAAAATGTTTAGCCTCTGGCTGCATTAGCTTGTTTGAACATGCAAAAATGTCTAAAATATAACGGACAAACAATTTCAGATATCAAATAAGAACATAGCACCCAGCTGTGTCTAGTCCTAAATCTCCCTAAATTACATTACAAGGCCCTGCGGGAGTGGGTGAATTTTCAGTCATCTGATTCCATTAGCTCTATATCACCTATGATAAGAATCAGGACTATCAGGTAGATATTTTGTACTTGGTGGAATGTCTCTTGATTACCATTCAACATAAAAGGAGAACTTGAGAATATTGAAATTCTCTCCTCTTCTAGTATGTGACATTTTGGAAAAGGTTATTTCATATGTCACAATATAGCATAACATCCTTACAAGGAAGAACAGGCTCAAACTTTCATCTAAATAAAGACTGAAAGTGAAAACAAAGATGGGTGATTCTTCAGAGTTAACCCTAGTCTCTATAGGCTGGTAGATTTTTAGAAGGAGAAGTACAGGTAAGGAAAGCATTCAGTCTCACGGACTCACATGAGGTCAGGAATTATATAGTGATTCCCCTCTGTGGTAGATCGCTTTCACCCACACTTTGGCCACTGCTGCTACAAGATGTCCACCTTCCTCTGGAATAAGCAGAGAACAATTTAGTATCAGTTCTGCTGGGACTAAGTAAGGAGTTTCCTTCTCTCAATCAGAGATGAGACCAACAGAAACCTGCCCACACATAGAACATTTGCCCTTAGAAATACTGGAAAAAAAAAGTAGTGTAAGAGGTGGGGTGTGGTGGCTCACACCTGTAATCCCAGCATTTTGAGAAGCCGAGATGGGCAGATTACGAGGTCAGGAGATAAGACCATCCTGGCCAACATGGTGAAACCCCGTCTCTACTAAAAATACAAAAATTAGCCAGCATGGTGTCACGCGCCTGTAGTCCCAGCTACTCAGGAGGCTGAGGCAGGAGAATCGCTTGAACCAGGAGGTAGAGGTTGCAGTGAGCCAAGATCATGCCACTGCACTCCAGCCTGGGGACAGAGAGAGACTCCATTCTCCCCCCCAACTAAAAAATAGTGTAAGAAAGGCTCCACGATGATTGCCAGATGTGTGGTCTCTATTGATATCAACCATCTTCAATTGTTGCTGTTTTTAAGGGATATTAGAAAACGGCATAAATGGAGATCTCCCGGAAGGAGGAATATATCACACTGGCCACCTATGCTGGAGATGCTGGCATACCCTCCCGTATTGGGCTCACCTTCACTGTCCACACTCACTGTCATTTTCACACCTTCTAACTGGGCCACTGTTGCTAGCTGTCCCTCAGGAAAGTAGAAAGGAGGTAGGAGGCACTGCAGATGGTTCTCATCTCATTGCTAATTCAGAACTTTTCATTGTTTCCCATTTGAATAATAAAATTCTTGAGTGACTCATGCTGAGAGACAACACAATGCCTCTTTTCTACCAGGGTTCATCCTTAGCAAAATCAGGTAGAATGAAAAAAATGTGTTAATTGTCCTTCATTCATTGTTTCCAGTTTTTTGCCTTGTTTGTAAGAGAGACGACCTGTCTACTTTCAGTACCAGCTATAGGATTATGTGACCTAAACCCCGTGAGTTCACTGAAGGGTGTTATTTAGTGGAGCACAAGTACTTGTGGAAAACCTCAGCGAGGAAGGGTTTGAGGCTGAGCTATTTGAGTAGATACAGGGGAGAGGGGGAGGGCACCCCCATTCATTCTATTAGCTATAATCTTGAATGGATGACCAACTGATTGACTCTCAGATGAAAATGGTGAAAAGCTTTATAATGATATCTGCAACTAACATTTAGTCATCAGAAGCACAACACATTATAACAATCTCATTTTCATATTCCATAAAGTGTCATTCTTACCATTATGGAAAAGAAAGCCATTTGTGCCAGTGTGAAAATAATGTCTGGTAAAGACAACTGAGCCAAATTCTGATTCTCTTTATCCCAGTGTTCTATAAAACTAAGGAGATTTCAAGTAAAAGCTCCAAATATAAAGGCTTGACTAAGTTAATATTTTTTATATTAAGATTTAACAATAATATTCTGATTGTACAATGAAATCATACTAGAAATGAGAGAGAGAGAGAGTTGGGGATGAGAGGAATAGAAATCACTGGTAATTTCTCATCATTAGAAATGAGTGCTCATAGAAGACACTGTAGTAATCTGCTCAGAACCCTTTGCCATGGCTGTGTACCCATGCCTCAGCTATGGAGAATTTGATTGCTGAGAGCTCATAGCTTTACCCCAAACTGGAAATTGCCCTTAGCTGCAGGGTATTGCCTCACCAAGTTCACACTCTGTCTTAGTCCATCAGTGTGCCAGTGTGGTTGGGTTCTGATGAGGGCACTGTTAGGTTTCAGGCTGCCAACTTCTTGCTGTGTCTTCACATGGTTGAAGGGGCAAACCAGCTCTCTGGGAGGGTCCTTTATAAGAGCATTAATCCTAGTCATGATGCCTCCACCCTCAGCATCTAATCATCTCCCAAAGTCTCATCTCCTAATACCATCATCTTTGGAGTTAAAATTTCAACATACAAATTTTGGGAAGACATAAACATTCAGTCTATTGTACATCTCTCGCGGGGGTAGCTCCAGTTAATGGCTGGTTGGTGTAGTTGTAAAAGTTCTGACTTCATTGTCTAAATTTAGCAAAATTCCGAAGGGACTTTTCCATTCTGAAACACTCTGTGGGACTGCCTGAAGCATCCGCTGTAACCACACTGCAGCACAGCTTCTGTCTCTGCCCAATCCTGCTTCCCTCTCTTCCATGATGACTAATCCTAGAGATCAATTCCCAAAAATCTTTGTGCAGGAGAAGTCTCTCTCTAGGAATAGCATCTCTTATCATTTTGGTATATCTTTCTGTGTTAGTCCATGTTCATACTGCTATAAAGAACTGCCAGAGACCGGGTAATTTATAAAGGAAAGAGGTTTAACTGACTCACAGTTCAGCACGGCTAGGGAGGCCTCAGGAAACTTACATGGTGGAAGGCTAAAGGGGAAGCAAGGCACCTTCTTCATAAGGTAGCAGGAAGGAGAAGTGAGAAGTGAAGGGGAAAGTGCCCTTTATAAAACCATTAGATCTTGTGAGAACTCACTCTCTGTCAGGAGAACGGCACGGGCGAAACCATCCCCATGACCCCATTACCTCCACCTGGTCTCTCCCTTGACACATGTGGATTATGGGGATTGTAATTCAAGATGATATCTGGGTAGGGACACAAAGCCTAACCATATCACTTTCCCCGTGTATATTTTGCCAAATTGGGATGACACTCAATGTATGCATTTTGTAACATCTTTTTTAATTTATATTTTGAGCATTTTAATTTTGTTGATTTATTTTAAAGTACATGTTATTTAGTAATTTCATCATTTTCAATAAATGGATGTGTCATAATTTATTTAACTACTCTCTAACTATTCAATATTTATGTTGTTTCCAATTTTTCCATATCCTAAATAATACCACAATGGCCTCAAAAAACTTTATAAATCTTTGACCACTTAAGCTTATTTCATGAGGTTATATCCTCAGAAGAGGAATTACTGAGTCCAAGAATATAAACTCTGTCAAGAATCTCAACATACATTGCTAAATTGCTTTTCAGAAATGGTTTAGATATTATGTTTTAATGGATTTATGTTTCTACCACAATTTAGGATAGTACCAATCTTACCATTTTCTTGCCAGAATCAAATATTTGTTATTATCCTTAATTCAGCTTGGGCATTGCTCTTTAACACCAACTTGCTGCTTGTGGGTTGAAGTCTAAAATTAGCCTTTTCATTAGACTGTACCTTCTCTTCCAAGATTCATGGAAACTTGCCACCTCATCATTTCAGTACTTTGATGTAGGCTCATGCTATAAAATCTGTACATCAATGCCATGCTAAGCACTTCCCCTTACTTTGAACTAGAGTTATTTTTGGAGGCTCTGATTATTAATTTCTTTTTTTATACTTCCTGAATTAAAAAAAAATGATGACTAATTTTTTTTCATATGCTCAAATTCAGGTCCAGGTTACTAATTTCTTGATCTTCTTAATCTCTATATTTTCCCTAGCACCAAATATGAGTCCTTGTATATAACATGTGTGCAATAAAAGTATTTTGAAACATAATTCATTGTCTGTAGTCATTTATCAGCTTGTAAGCTATGCAACTTCTCACTTGGTGAGGCAGGGAATCAGTGCAAATCACTTAAGTATCCAGTTAACTTCTCATCTTCTTATATTATAGATGCAATAGTCTTCTACAGAGCAACTGTGAACGAATTTTGATGAACAAGTCCTTCGATGCTAATGTATTTTGTTTTGAAATTTTGGTGCTGAGCTCAATTGACGTTTCGTGCTTAAAGAGTTCAAAGCAGAAGTCACAAAGAATATGATTTTCTCATTTACTTTTTAATCTTAATATATGTATTTCTACAAATATATGTTCCTAGTGGTATAGTCTTCGGCTTATATATTAACAGTAATTAATATATAACATAGCAAAGTATCTCTAATGATATTTCTTTGCCAATGAAGTAAAATCTATTTTGGGCAACAGAAGTCAGTGGTTATTATTAATAATTAATCTGAATAAGATTAATGAGGTAACCAAATTGTGATGACTGTTTTGTTCAGTTCACATGGAACTGTATTTTAAGTAGCTTAGGCCAGATTCTCTCTATGCATTTCTATCAAGGGGAAAATCCAAAAATCTGTTCTGTTTTAGAGAACATAAAATTGCAGTTTCCCACTCTGACTCAGATCTCTCGTTTCTATTCACTTACTGAGTTCTTTATAGAAAATACATGTTAGCTAAAATCAATGAAGCAACTCTAAAACTCCTAAACAATATACTGGTACAAAATAATTAGCTTGGGAGCTCTAATGTTTCAGTGGGTAAGCAGGCCAATTTTCTCATCCAACACTCAAAAACTCTAAAATGTTGGGTAGTAGACATTTATTTCTGAAAGCCAGTGCAGGATCTAGGGTATTTTTATTGAAAAGTTTACCAGTGGTTATATGGCAGTAAAATTAATTTATAGGGTAAGAATTTTCTATTCCCTCCAGTTCACAACGTAAAACTGCAGTGGGCCATTTTGTGATAAATTTAAGATGGGTAGGAGTTTAAGAGCAAGGCAAAAGTGAGGAAACTCAAGGATAGGAATCATAATCATTTTCTCAAGTTACTGCCATGAGTCTGCAAGCACCAAGATTAAACTCCTCTGCTATAAACCCCTCAAGGCTCTCTCTTTGATTTCCATGCAAATAGAAGCAGGCAAGAGAGAAATGAGTTACCTCCAATAATCAAAACAAATCAACGCGCTAATGAGAGTAAGGGTAGAAAACATAGACAGCATCTCCATCCCAGGAATGTAATGGATGTCATCACAAAATCAAAATACGATTGCACTTCAGTAATCTAGAGCCATCAGTAAAAATTTTCCAATAGTAGCTACCTGCAATTTAGTTAGATAAGTCTTAATGCTTCCACCTCTTTCAAAGAGAGGTAGAGAGCAAATCCAAGATTGCATGATGAATGCTCATATATTTCTTCACATTGGTGAGATTTAAGAAAGATGCTTAAAATGAGAATGTGACATGATTATAGAATGTAAATTGACTTGCTGTTAGGATTTGGCAAGTAGGTAAAAGCTTGTACGGGCACCAGTACGAACCAATGTAGTGTCTTATGAGGGATACGCCTAACCATTAAATAGTAGATTAAAAGGTTGAACTATTTCTCAAAGCTTTGGCAGTTAAGGAATAAATACTGGCTCACGTGATGTATTCACGATATTACTCGAACACACGATAAATACAACTTTTTAATTTAATTGTTATCTTAAAGCATAGTGAAGTCTATTCAGAATATACTATGTAAGAGCATCTGAACAAACTTGTGTTAGTGGAAATTAGTGGATAAACAGGGCTAAATTATTAACACTATGACAAATTTGGTTCCAGTTGACTATTACACATTACTGAATTTATGAACTTTTGCACTACAGGTGATTTTCTTTTTCTTTCTTTTCTTTTTTTTTTTTTTTTTTTTGAGATGGAGTCTCACTCTGTCATCCAGGCTGGAGTGCAGTGGTGTGATCTTGGCTCACTGCCACCTCTGCCTCCGAGGTTGAAGCAATTTTTCTGCCTCAGCCTCCCGAGTAGCTGAAATTACAGGCGTCCGCCACCATGTCCAGCTAATTTTTGTATTTTTAGTAGAGACGGGGTTTCACCATGTTGGCCAGGCTGGTCTTGAACTCCTGACCTCTGGTGATCTGCCTGCCTCAGCCTCCCAAAGTGCTAGGATTACAGCTATT
Organism: Ateles fusciceps; assembly: GCA_036589455.1. NCBI lineage: Eukaryota > Metazoa > Chordata > Mammalia > Primates > Atelidae > Ateles > Ateles fusciceps. The sequence goes on from JAZHEH010001955.1 coordinate 4,977,384, forward strand.
AGCCCCCGTGCCTGGTCCAGGTGATTTTTAAACACCATTACTGCTTAAAAAAAAAAAAAAGATTTGTGTCAGTTCATGTGTTTTTAAGTATAGAGTAGAATCAAATAGAAATAGTGATTAAAAAAAAAATCTCTTTACTCTTAACCTACCAACATTGCAATAGGTATCCACCATTTGCCTGGAAAAAGAGGGAAAAAGTTTAGAGGCAGAGAAACATCTAATTTACCATCAGTCTTTAGAGAGAAAGCATTTGGATTGCTACAAAAATAATGTAAATTGTATTAGATACAACAATCACTTAGGATTGATCTTTTAAGAAATCCGGTGTGCTTTCTAAAACGTCAGAATTTTCACTCTGACTGGTAGCCAAAATTTAGTTTTGTAATTCATTTGTCTAAAGGTTTCTAAACTCTGCATTACACACACACTTATGCATACACGTTCCAGGGAACCAGAACAGAGATTGGAAAGAAGAGACTTAAGTGTGGGGGAGATGCCTTTGGAGCCCTCAATTGTCAGCTGAAAACATTCTACTTTACTTCCAGGGAGACCTGGAAAGTTGGAGAGACTTGGAATTTGATAAAATAGATGTTGTTGTAGGCAGGATAATTACCCCTAACCCCAGTGTTTTCTATGTCCTAATTCTTGGAACCTATAAATATATTAGGATACAGGGCAAAGGAAAATTAAAGTTGCAAATAAAATTAGAGTTGCTAATCAGCTGATCTTTCAAAGGGAGATTATCCTAGATTATCTAGTTAGGCCCAATGGAATGGAAGAAGAGGAGGCAGAGGTGTCAGGAGTCAAAGAAGGAGGCGTAATAAAAGAAGTGAGATCAGAGTAATGCCATGTACAAGGTACTAAACCCTCATTGCTCACCTTGAAGATAGAGGGAAGGGACCACAAGCCAAGGAGTGAAGGCAGCCTCTAGAAGCTAAAAAAGGAAAGAAAAACAGATTCTCCACTGAAGCTTCTGGAAAAGAACCCAGCCTGCTGATGCACTGATTTTGACCCAGTGACAGCTAAGTCAGACTTCTGACAAACAAAATGGCAAGATAATAAATTTATACTAGGTCACTAAGTTTGTGCTAACTTCTTATGGCAGCAATAGAAAATTAAAATGAATAGATTAGGGTGCTGCTGGAACACATGTCTACAAATGCTGAAGTGGCTTTGGAACTGGGCAGCAGGAAGAGTCTGGAAAAATTTTGAGAAGGTTGATAGAAAATGCCTAGATTGCCTTAAACAAACTAAATATGAGTCTAAATGTCGATTATTCTGCTAGTGAAGGTGTGGAAGGAAGCAAGGTGCATGCTACCGAAAACTGGAAGAAAGGGGATCTTGTATAGTGGCTAAAACTTAGCAGAATTGTGTCTTACAGGTGTGTGGAAAACAGAATTTATAAAAGATGAAATTGGACATTTGGCTGAGGAAATTCCAAACAGTGCATTAAAGTTGTGGCCTTGTGACTTCCTGCAGCCTCCAGTAAAATGCAAGAGGACCCCAGTGTGTCTCGCTGTCCTCCCTGTGTCCACATAATTTCATTGTTCAGTTCCCACTTGTAAGTGAGAGCGTATAGTACTACATTAGTTTGCTGAGGATAATGGTTTCCAGCTCCATTCATGTCCCTGCAAAGGACATGCTCTCTTTCCTTTTTATGGCTGCATAATTTTTCATGGTGTGTGTGTACTAGTCTATCATTGATGGGCATTTGGGTTGTTGGGGTGGGTGGGGGGAGGGAGAGCATTAGGAAAAATAGCTAATGCATGCTGGGCTTAATACCTAGGTGATGGGTTGATAGGTGCAGCAAACCATCATACATGTTTACCTGTGTAACAAACCTGCACATCCTGCACATGTACCCCAGAACTTAAAATAAAAATAAAAATCTTAAAAAAATGTAAGAGGAAAGAAGTACACAGAGAAAAGAACTGTTAAAACAGAGAAACAAGGATTGAAGTTCCTGAAATTCTCAGCCTATTCCTATCGCAAAAGTCAGAATGTTCAGTCACAAAAAGAGCTATTTGAAGAGATTAAATGTATGACTTACTTATCTCCTCAGGCATCTAAGCAGAAGTTAAAAACAGAGATGGAATTATCTAGGTAAGATCTGTAGAGAAGTCTCTCATCTAATGATGTGAACCCTGTGATATACACAGGAAGCCCACAAGTTTCTCAAGGATTTTCTATCAGTAGAAACACAGCTTAGACTTAAAAATACAGACAGCATATAAAATAAAAGTGGGTGATCGAGAGAGACGAAGAGGCAATTCACTAGCTTGACAATAAACAAGCCAGAAACATTGGAGCAGATGTTAGTTCATAATAGAATTCACCCCAAAAAGTCCTTTTATTTCTTCCTGCAAGGATGGAAAGAATTAAAGACATTTGAAAGTAGAAAGTACTAGTAGGTAATAAGAGTTCAGACCTATTCACAAAAACTTAAGACACTGGTGGGGACAAAATAGAAAAGTAAGTTTGTAAATGTTTGGATGATTATATATTGATGCTATTTAACATAGTAGCGATTATGTAACAATTCCTTTGGTAAGATGTATATAAGACTTTTTATATACATCTTTTTAGTTTTTATAGTTTGACTTTTTAGTTTGACTAATATTACAACATTTTATCTTAAAACAGACCATCCCAAGATGGGACTCCTTTATAATAAGTTCAATACATAACAACCTAAAGTGACAAAAATATGTACAGATTGACTAAAGATGTGATGACTATATTGCTAGCTCCTTCAATTGGTAGAGAAACAGTCTTGATTTAAAAGAACAGTGGAGGGCAATTCTTTCAAATAGTTCTGCTTATTTAATATTTCCCCCTTTACCTCTTAAATTGCTAATATAAAAACTGCTAACATTTGTGAAGGATTTATTATATTCCAGGTTCCATGCCTTATGCCACCTAAATAAATTATTTCAGACCTTTTCCACAAGACACAATAAGGAATATATCTTTGCCATCCCTATTTCTCAGGTGAGGAAATTGAAGCGCAAAGAATTGAACTAATTTGCCCAAGTAGTAGGTTGAAAATTAGGGATTTAAATTCAGCTCTACAGGACTCTGGAAACACAGCTGTTAGTCACAACGTTATCCCTTTTAAGTATCTGAAAATTAACAGCTTGTATTCAAAGCTCTCTGCTAAAACTGGAGAGGACCATGCCATTCCAAAGCACAGGTTCTTCAATATAGTAAATAGGTATAGCATCTTCCTTATAATCCTCCTGTCTGAGTTTAGGGAGATAAAACAGAATGCAATAGAAAATGCTCTTTCTACATTGAGGTAATCGCCCATGCACTTTCAAAAGGAATAGCCGGCATCACTAATATTGATTACATACATATTATGATCCCAATACTGGACCAAGTGCCTTCTATACTTTGTCTTGTTTAATCCTCACACTTGAGAGAGTCTGTTTTACAAGGGGAAGAAACTGAGGCATAGAATGCTTACCAATCGGCTTAAGGCCACACAGCTAGTAACTGGTTCTGAGCCAAGGCTCTAGAGCCATCCTGAGACCACTGTGATTTCCAGGTTAGGTGTAACTATTTTTTTTTTTCTTTTGGCATGCAAAAAAAAAATATGCCAAGTTAAATAATCTATTTATTTTGGGTTCTGTTTAAATAAACGTTGAGTGGGATTCGGGAGGGAAAAAATGTCATTGCACAGCATGGAGAGGGCATGAATGTTTTGTGCCTGAAAGACCCTCTGGCAGCTCAAGACAAGTTTGAGAGTGTTCCTGATGGACTATCCCAATGTTGAATACACCATTTACCATGTTGAATGTTATCCTCACCTCATTTGTCTGAAGCACCTGAAAATCCATCTGGGACAGGTTTCCCCCTCATCCATTTTCAACACATTAGTATTCTGTCTCCCCAATCTGCTGTCTCCAACTGCAGCTGGCGCCTCGGGTTTGTGTGGGTCCCTGAGTCATAAAGACTGGGTACTTAGCAACTAGATCTGATAAGCACAGGATGTTCCATCTTTAATGGATGATTTACAGTTTGAGTTTGGCCTTCCGTATCATTTGCTAACATTTTAGACTGTAAACTGATCTAAAAACAGTCTAGATCGGGGAATAGACAGGAAATCATCTCTAATCATGGTCTAACTGACAAATATCGTGGTCTGAAATTCACCCTAACATTTCAGTATGTTCTTTTTTCCTCTTTTTAGTACTGAGTAACTTTAGCTGTATAATAACAAATTTTAGAGGTTGACTCAATATTTCCCTGATCTCATTTTCTTCTTCATGTTGAGGGAAAAAGAAATGAGTTGTTGCTAAGAAATACTGATAGCTACCAACTGGTTTCCTGACATTTGAGCAAGCTTAGAAACCCATCAATAGTACATTACTAATTAAAGCCAGTTCAGATAATTTCACAGCCACATCAATCATTGAATATTATTGATAAACTACAAAGGGAAAAAGGCTGATAATATTGTTCAGTATCCCTCCCAGTCTCCCACCTGAAGAATCAGAATTTTCATTAGCTTAAATGCTACTGAAGTGCACTCATGAGATGAGATACCCTGGGAAAATGTCAATATTCATCAAAACTAGCCTGTTAAAAAAAGATGATATCTCATAATTCATAGACAGGTTGGACAACTTCCTATGTAGCATAATATAAATGATGCCATAAGAAAGATTTCTGTCCTAAATTTCTTTGCTGCAGTTTTGACCACAATGTTTGTGGCTCTCACATTTAATATTCCTTTGATATAGAAGAAAATATCTGACAGGGGTAATACCTGTGGTCATGTAAGCATAAATACCTGGGAAGAGCAGGTTTTCAAGGGAAAGAGATTCACAACTGCTAAGAGAATCACGAGAGGCAACACAAAAGAAAGTGAGTGTGGAAGGGGGAGCCAGAGATTAACCTGAGATCAATTGGCAAGTGGGGGCAAGGTGAAGGACTGAGTCAGGGCAGGAAATGAAGACAGAGGCACAATGGAGAAAGAGAGAGGCAGAAGCCAAGGGTTTTGGAAGAGACATAAGACAAGCTGGCAACTTCAACAGAATCTATACAACTACTGTGGACACGTTGGCAATACGTATCCAGAAGTTAAACTTTTTTAGGCCTTTGATACGGTAATTCTAATTTAAAAATTTGATTCCAACAAAATAATTCTAACTACAGAAAATTCACACCACTACAGTGATAATACCAAAAACTTGCCAGCCACCAAGCTATCCAACCACAGGTTAGTCGTTGAGTAAACTGTGTCTATCTTCTTAATTAAATCCTATAAATACTTCAAAAATGATGTTTCAAAGAACAGATAACAAAAAAAAATGCTTATGATATAAGATCGAGTTAAAGAAGTAAAATAATAAAACTGAATACATAAAGTAATTGTTATTACAAAAATACATAAGCATGTTGACGGAGGGCAAGTCAGACTGTTTTAAGTAAGTGTGTGTGGTGATGGAGGCTACAGGAAATTAACACTTTCCCCACTCCGTCTATTATTTCTTTTGACAATATATTTTCAAATGCTCTTTAATATGCCAGTATTGTTTTTTGTCATGAGAATTATTTCTTGAGTAGCAAAGTCACTGTGATCCCCAAGGTAGATCTCAACGCTAGCTAGGTATGTATTTATTTTCTCTGAAAGTCTTGGCTTTAACTGAAGGCAACAGACCTAGAGAGAAGAGGGATCTCTTGGATTGAGGCTATAGGATTAACTCTTCTCCCTTAGTAGAGTCTCTAAATAGAATAAAAAATTTATTACCACATAGGAAAAAGAACACATTGGGCACATTATATCAGATCAATTTAGTTGTGTTCTTTCAGATGAAAACTATAAATATAGATGAGTTTTGGTGGAAATTGCAATATCTTTAAAATAATTATTCAAAGTTTGCCAAAAATTTAGCCAGAAAGGTAGGCCCTGTTCTAAGGGTGACATGGGGACACTCGAATCATCTGTCATCTTGAAAGCTCAATACTGGCTGATCTTGATAGTAAGCAGATGAGCAGTTATTGTTACGATAATTGGATTTTGTTAGGATAGGAGACAGAAATAGAGATGAATCTATTTTCTTCTTAGAGATTTGACATTTTAAAATATATCTCTGCCAGTGGAGAATTTGGTGAAGGCTGCTCTTTTTATAGTGGAAATCTTAAAGAAAAACATGTTGCATGATGATTCATGTGAGGGTGCCAGGCTATTTAAATGAGGATAAGGTATTATTTTAATACCTTAGACTACAAGGAGCCTCGGAGTGTTTGACACTTCAGAGGAAAAGCATTTACATTTGTAAATTAAGTTGATTGAACCGTCACTGACATGGAAGGCAGCATTGGGAGAGTGTGAACAACTTTGGAATTAAACAAAGCTGGGTTTGAATACTTTATCCAATGTATATTATCCATATGCAAACAAATCCAAACATATTAAAACTCTTTGAGCCTAACTTTGTTTATAGAAAGTAAATGACAATAACGAAAATCAAAATGACCAGGCACTATGTCAAACAGTTTATGTTATCTCATTTAATTCTTACATTCACTCCATGAGGAAAATACTATTAGGAAGAAATAAAATTACGTATGTATATAAAATGTCTGGCACATACAGATGGGCACATTAAGTTTAACCCGTTTCCCTTAACAATAAGATTCACAATCCTAGACCACAACCTGCTACATCATGAATAGTGAGTGGTTAGTCAGAGTGCATAGCTTTGGCTGTTTTTTACCCATCTGGACAAACTTGGATAATTTTGGCTTACTAAAAGCAGATCCCGAGAGAAGGATATAAGCACAAGCTTATTTGAGGAGTGGAGAAGTGAGAAAGCAAAAGAAGAAAAGTCAATAGAGGGTGTCTTGGTGAGTGGGTCACTGCTTTGGACATTTGGGGCTCAGTTCTACTAGGGATCGTCTATGAGACTATGTACAAAATAGCTCAAAATTTATTTCCAGGAGACAACAGAGCTAGAAAATTTGTCACTGCTTGAGGGGCACCTGTGGGGCATTATTTTCTCTCGCTTCTGTCTACCCCATGTTCATTTTGGCTGAGCAAGATCCTACACCTAGAAAGGGACCAATCTGGTAACCTATGAGGTGAGCAGAGGGGACGCTCACCGCTTCTGCTGTCACTATACAACACTTGTAGTAACAACAGAACGCCAAGTCTACTCTGAAAAAGAAAGGGTCACCAAACTGCAAAAATTGTACGCTTTCTTCATTTGAGAAGCTCTTGTTCATAAACGTTCATGCACCCTTGCCTAGACTCAGTTGAAATCACACAACGTCTTTGTATATACATTAGCCATAGACACACAAAGGGACCATTTAACAGATTATTTGAGCTGTTCAAACAAACAAAACCTGTTGCTACTTGTCCCAGCTGTGCACTCCAGCCAAGGACATGGCTGTGAAGTATTAGGCAAGGGTGTCACCAAGAACATTGGCAGAGAGACGGTGGAAGGGAAGGAGAAAAGAATTTACAGTGTAGGACCCCAAAAGCAAATGGAACTCAGGGACCTGGAAGAACTCAGAGCAGGCTGTCTTGCAATAGCAAAACCAGCAAGTGACAAATTCACTTTCCAAATAATGCAATGACCTACAGGCAGTAAATGTTTGAAACTAGGCAGGTGAACGTGCTGAAAATGATGGCTCTTGAAATCTGACAAACCCTGTGCTATGTCTCAAAGTGATTTGCCAGGACTTCCCCCAGCAAACGGTTCACAAATGATACCCACTATGCTGGTCTTTCAGCAAACTGGGCGAAGAGCAGGCCCAGTGTGGGGGATTGAGAAGGAGTTAATAGGACAACTGAGGGAGAGACCTCCGTAGGTCCTGGACAGCGAGGATGGAGATAGGAGGGATTCAGCAGTCCCATTCATTCAACAAGTCTCTAAAAAAATGAAGAAATCATTCGCTCTGCTTTTCAGGAGCTCATGGTCTAGGAGGGTAGAGGGATGTGTAAACCAACAATCAGATATCTTCTGGTAAATACAGAATACAGCCACAATATAGTTTAAAAGGGAGGATGCTTTGGGATGACAGAGGAAGCACAGTTAGTTAGGGTCAAGGGAGGTCAGAGAAGGCACCCTGTATTTGCTAATGCCTCTTCAGAGTTTGGAAGGAGATTCAGCATTAATATTTAGACTGGGTATGTGGGATGGAAGGGTCAACCTGGAAACAGAAAGGGTATCAAATGTAAGCTGCTATATGAAATGTTCCTTCCCTGTAGGGAAAGCGAGGACAAGAGCAGAGGAAGTGGGGCACCAGCCCGCTGGCAAGCAAAGCTAAAGAAGCCGGTGTGTGGTACTGCAGCCTATGGATGCAACTTTACTGTTTAATAATAAAATTTCTTTATCCTAGCACCTGGTATTATGTTTCAAAAAATTTTTGTACGTTTTCTAAGAAAAGAAGGAATTGGTTTCACTCATTATTGATTTTTTTCATCTTTAATGTATTTGCATGAGCTTCAAAAGTTTGGGGCTACTGGAATAACACCCCTCTGTGATCTGACCTAGGGATGTGTCTCAGGAAGGGAAGGGATGTTTGAGAGAAACTCTCTTCCCTATCTTGAGAAAACCTGATGTGTGTGTGTGTGTGTGTGTGTGTGTGTGTGTGTGTGTCTGTGCGTGCACGTGGCAGCTGGGGACACATCCTATTAATCTCTCTTTCATTGAAAACCTTTTTCCCTCTCCAAAGGGCATACTTGTCTTTGTTAGCCATGCCTACTTTCCCTTATCAGAGAGATATAAGGGAAGATCTTTGCTGTACACAGAAGGGACACTTTGGTACCCTTTTTTTTTTTTTTTTGTGAGGCAGTGTCTCATTCTGTAGCCCAGGCTGGAGTGCAGTGGCATGATCTTGGCTTGCTGCAACCTCTGCCTCCTGGGTTCCGGTTCAAGCAATTCTCTTGCCTCAGCCTCCCGAGTAGCTGGGAGGTGCACACCACCATGCCCAGCTAATTTTTGTATTTTTAGTAGAGACGGAGTTTCACTATGTTGGCCAGGCTGGTCCTGAACTCGTGATCTGCCCATCTTAGCCTCCCAAAGTCCTGCAATTACAGGTATGAACAATTGCACCCCACCAACATGGTTGATTTCTAACAGGCAGATGCTTATTGTTCAGGCAGTTACACTTTGAGTAACAAGGGTCTAAAGTAATAACCGGTTTATGACTCTATACTATGGGCCTCCAAGTTACTGTGTCACTTTAAAAATATGACTTTCTGCACATTCGTCTGTTAAAGAACTTTGACACCATTGCACTATGAGGAATCTCTGCAACCAGAAAATCAAGAGTAGAACGTAAACCTATAAGATCTGTGACTAATCCAAGTTTTACACTTAGTAACTGTTTGAACCTGAATGAGTTATTTAACCTCCTTGATGCTCAGTTTCCTCAGCTGTAAAATGCATAGAACAGTCTCTGTATTGCTATATCTAGAGGTGGTTTCTAAGCTCAAATGAAGTGGCTAACATTAACTGAGGGCTTAGTATTTGTCAAAAACTGTGATTAAACCCTTTAAGTGTATTAGTTCATTTAATACTTGTAACAATTCAACAAAGTAAGAACTGTTATTATCAGAGCCTCCCCCAAGGGTATGTAAGGTCCCTGGAAAATATTTCCAATTTGGTTTAAAGCTGTGTTACAAAAGTCATGAAAAATGTGAAGAATATAGTTGAAGATTTAGAATTAGGGGTAGAGAATAGGGACATACATATAGTCTATTGCTCCATCGAACAATTTGCAGTGTCCAGGCACTACTTTTTCCTGTTCAGGCAGGTCCAGGAATCATCTTTTCATGTCCTTTGTTACCAAACACGTTACTCTTGGCAACTTAATATCTCCCACCGCAGGAAAAAATAGGAATGTTGTGTGCCTTAGTTTTCCAAGCTATGTAAGAAATTACCATAAAGTGGCTTAAAACAACACCCACATATTATCTCACAGTTCTGTAGGGCAGAAGTCTAGGCAAGGCATAGCTGGGTTCTCTTCCTAGGTCTCACAGGCTGCCATCAGGGCATTGGCTGTGGTATAAAAGGTTGGTGCAAAAGTAACTGTAGTATAAAAGTTGGTGTAAAAGTAATTGTGGTATAAAACTTGGTGCAAAAGTGACCCAGTATCATGGGATCTCCTGAAAGAAATACTGCTCAGGTCAGCAAAAGCAATCTCCATGCCAGGCCGTACTTCCAGAAATGGAGGTCCAGATGACCCCCGATAGGTGAAATTCCTAGAGCTCTGTATCGTATCTGGTCAACTCCATATGCATGGTAGAGGGCTTGAGAGCTCTCTTATGGGGACAAATGGAGCTTCTGGGTCATATGACTCCTGGTCTAGATTTGGGGTCCCCTGCCTGGAGAGTACTGCCAGCCCTGGCCAGTTGTAGGTTCTGGAAGCATACATAAAAGCTTTTAAGGAACTCACTGCAAAGTGTCCCTTTTCCTTCCTACCCTCCACAACCATTGAAACTATTACTTTCAATGGTTCTTGCCATTACTTTCAATTACTTTTGCACCAACCTAATTGCATTAGTCCATTTTCATGCTGCTGATAAAGACATATCTGAGGCTGGGTCATTTATAAAGAAAAGGAGGTTTAATGGACTCACAGTTTCACATGGCTGGGAGGTCTCACAATCATGGCAGAAGACTGAAGACACTCATCGCAGCAGCAAGAGAGAACTTACGTAGGGGAGCGCCTCCTTATAAAACCACCAGATCTTGTAAGACTTATTCACTATCATGAGCACAGCCGGGGAAAGGCCTGCCCCCATGATTCAATTACCTTGCACTTGGTCCCTCCCATGACATGTGGGAATTATGGGAGCTACAAATGAAGATGAGATTTGGGTGGGGAAAGCAACCAAACCATATCACTGATATATTCTTTTCTGGAGGCTATGGGGGCAAATCTGCTTCCAAGAACCTTCAAGTTGTTATGAGGATCACTCCAAAATAGCATTCTTCATGGCTGCTGGACTGAGGTCCTCATTTCAATACTGGCTGACAGGCAGGGGTTGCTCATAGCTCCTAGAGGCCACCTGTTTATTGCAACATGGCTCTTTCCATAAGCTGTCTTGTACTTCAGATTTCTTTTGTTAGGAAGAACTCATACTTGTAAGGACTCATCTGATGAGGTCTGGTCCACTCAAGAAAATCTCTCTTTCTTAAGTCAAACGTGCCATATAGCATCACCTAATCACAGGAGTAAAGTAGATCATTTCCACAGTCTCAGTGCACACAGGGGGAACAGAAACCTTAGGGGCCATCTCAGAATTCTGCCTGTAACATCATAGCTGTTCGGAACCATTTATATTAAAACAATAGAGACCTTCTTACCACTATACTTCCCTAATGTCATTTATTTAATGCTGATTACATAATATTTATAACCATATATCATCTACGTGCTACCCAAAAATAGTTATTTCCAGTGGCTCTCTTAAAGCTTATCATTCTTTGTTGATGATTACAAGTCTGACTCAGAATATTCAGAAAAAAAATGTAAATAATAATTCATTTTCTGGTTATGTTCATTTAACACTCAGTTTTGTAGAATAAATGTACAAAACACATTTTTCAACTATATCTCCTTTTGAACTCTTTAGATTCTAATCAGTGGATTCCTAGATAGTGAACCCTTTCAATGTTGACTGCATCTCTGCCATCTATATAGCATGAGGAAGGGAAGAGAAGGACTGTGCAGAGTGACAAGAGCAGTCTCATTTGTATTAATACAAGGAATGGTCAGTCCTCATCTGGAATTACTTAGGACTGATAGACATACATCACACCACCATACTGATTAGAGGAAAGAAAGGACATTGATTGGAAGGACTCACTGGCATTGCAGAGGAATGGTCTTAAAAAATGAGATGATTATGACCACCCCTAGAGAATCTGACATGTGGAGTGAAGACGTGGAGAGGATGAGCTGACTGCTCTGAGTGTCATGAATGAGGATACACAGAATAAAAAAAATGTCTGCCACCAGCATTAGCCCCTTGGGTGCGATAGACCAAAGATTAGATGCATTATGATTAGAATCCAAATGGCAAGAGCCAATTAATAGGCCCACACACAGAACTTAAAACCAAGGGTTGGCAATGGACCATCCATAGTTCAGAGCCCTTAACTTGTCATCCGTTGAAGGTTAGTAAAAGTTGCCCCAAGTCACCATAAGACAGGTGACCCAGTATCATGGGATCCCATGAAAGAAATACTGCTCAGGTCAGCAAAAGCCATCTCCATGCCAGGCCATACTTCCAGAAATGGAGGCCCAGATGACCCCATAGGTGAAATTCCTAGAGCTCTGCATTGTATCTGGTCAACCCCATATGCATGGTAGAGGGCTTGAGAGTTCTCTTATGGGGACAAATAAAGCTTCTGGGTCATATGGCTCCTGTTCTAGATTTGGGGTCCCCTGCCTGGATAGTACTGCCAGCCCTGACCAGTTGTAGGTTCTGGAAGGATACATAAACATTTTTCAGGAGCTCACTGCAAGTGTCCTTTTCCCTCCCTACCCTCCACAAGGCAGTACACAAGGCAGGGGCTTCACTTGCTTGGGTCCAATAGTGGTACTGCTTATTATCATTCTTGTTTTACAGATGAGCAAACTGAGATAGGAAGAAATTAAGTAATTTTTCCAAAGTCAGACTGTTAGTAAGTATCAAGATACACAGAGAATCTGGTTCCTGTACTCATAACCAATATGCTACATGGTCTCTGAAATACTGTAGTATATGTGAAAGAACTTTGTGAGAATGAAAAATATTTCTCACATTTTCATAAAATACAGAAATGCTCCAAAAATGCATTCTAGTTAAAAATATAAAGAGCTGTGAAGGCCAATTATTATATGATAAAAATAACCCCCCACAAATCATTTAACCAATTAAAAGTAAACACTGCAGGAAATATATGGGGAAAAAGAGATAGTAAGAAGAGACTTCTGGCAGAAAAAGCCATAAGCTCTCATGCAAGGCAGGATACTCTATTTATGGCTAAGTCCTTGATCAAGAGGACTTAGAATAAGACTGAAGACTATGATTTACATGGTCAGAAAAGAGCTACAGAGCAGCTGGGTATTGATAGCATTCTTCTTGCTTAATGAGGGGAGATGAAGAAAAAGTTAGAGGTTTCTAGAAACACATCACAAAGGAAACATCCATGGTAGAAGATGGCCTGAACTCAGCAACAGACCAGCTATGTCAACTGATCCAGAGGCAGTTTTATGAAGTGTTAGAGGAGTAGCAACCATTCACTCCTCACATTAGAGGCCTTGTTTTTATGCTTAAAAGAGCTGCTGAAGAAGAAGTTGTGGTTCCAATAATGGCGGAGAAAAGCAAAATAATGAGAGAAACTAAATCTCATGTACATAAAAATTATTAGCCTTTGGAAAAAAATTAACAACACTTTTGAAGGCACTAAAAACATAAATGAAGTTAAAGGGAATATGAGCATTAAAAGGAAGGAAATGCATATAATAAGTTCTACATTCATAACACTTTTCCATAAAGGCTCTTTCCAGTTTACACAGTAGGGGATGGCTAAAATTTATATACAAATCTACAGTCTTACTGGCTTGAGGTATCAGAGAGACACACTTGGGCTGCCAGAAAGGCCGAAATTGAGAAAGAAGTCCTGAAAAGGGGGAACCCAAGGGAAAGACCACAAATTTGCATGTAAACTTTTCTCAAGTATCTGTCTGCTACAAAAACTACATGTGTGCAAATAAGACAAGGAGCGTGGCGAAAAGTAATAATTGGATGACTTAAAAAGCTAAGCAGAAATTTCAGCTGGTGTCCACCACAGGGATTATGGAGTTTGGAGTTTGAATGCTGACGAGGTAGAAGGCCTTAGTGTAAAGATTAGGGTTCTAGGATTGGGATTAATGGGAACATTAAAATAGATCCTGGAATGGTTTGGATCTGTGTCCATGTCAAATTGTAATCCCCAGTGTTGCAGGTGGGGCCTGGTGGGAGGTGATTGGATTGTGGGGGGTGGATTTCTCTGTTGGTGCTGTTCTCAGGATAGTGAGTGAGTTCTCAGGAGATCTAGTTGTTTTAAAGTGTGTGGCACCACCCGCATCTCTTTCTTCCTCCTGCTCTGGCCATGGAAGACATGCCTGCTTCCCCTTCACCTTCTGCTGTGATTGCAAGTTTCCCGAGGTGTCCTCAGAAGCAGAAGCCACTATGCTTCCTGGACAACAGCAGAACTGTGAGCCAATTAAACCTCTTTTCTCTATAAATTACCCAGTGTCAGGTGTTTCCTTATAGCAATGCAAGAATGGACTAATATAGACCTGGACTTACTAACTATAAAATCAAGTTGGCTGGGCATGGTGGCTCACGCCTATAATCCTAGCACTTTGGGAGGCTGAGGCGGGTGGATCACAAGGTCGAGAGATCAAGACCATCCTGGTCAACATGGTGAAACCCTGTCTCTACTAAAAATACAAAAATTAGCTGGACATGGTGGCGCGAGCCTGTAGTCCCAGCTACTTGGGAGGCTGAGGTAGGAGAATTGCTTGAACCCAGGAGGCGGAGGTTGTGGTGAGCTGAGATCACGCCACTGCACTCCAGCCTGGGTAACAGGAGTGAAACTCCATCTCAAAAAAAAAAAAAAAAAAAATCAAGTTGACTACAGGATGATAAGCCAGTAATATGACTTCTAGCAAAAGCAGAAATCAATAATCTTCAGAGGAATATAAAGAGTATAGAATTTTTTTACAAAATGTTATCCACAAATGCTTAGCATATTATATTACTAAAATATGCAAAGAAACAGGAAAATGAAGAAAGAGAAAAGGTAGTTAATAGAAAGAGGCTTTGAGGCATAGGAGATATTGGAATTAGAGGATAAAAGGTATAGCTTTAAACCCCCAGCTGTAATTAATATGTTTAAAAATGTAAATGAAGATTGTCATCATGAGCAACCAATGCCATCACTTCAGAGAAATGGAGATTATTTTAAAAAACAAAATGGAAATTACAGAATTAAAAAGTAACAAAAGTATTGGAACTAAAAGTGAATTTAGGAAACTTATAAGATAAAAACACAAGGCCTTCATAGCAGAGATGTACTTACCCTAAAGTAAAGGGTAATCTAGAATTCACCCTAAAGAAGTTAAAAAAGCAAGACTTGAAATGATCGAAGTAATTGCCAGGAAACTTAATTGCTGGCCAGAACAAAGTTTAATACTCTTCAAAAAACAACAGCCATAATCAAAACTCTAAACAATAAAAAATTATGCTGTCTAGCATCCTGCAAAAAAAAAAAAAAAAAATCTAGAAATACCAAGAAGCAGGTCATTATGTCCTATAACCAGGAGAAAAACCAGTCAATGGCTACAAACCCAGAAATAAGACAGGTAATGAAATGACAAGACAAAAATATTGAAGCAGTTACTATAAATGTGCCAAAGTCACAGAAAGCATGTAGGTAATGAGAAGAGAAATGGATTCTAAAGATGAAAAATATAGCATCTGAAATATAAAGGGCACTATTTTAAAAACACTGAACAAAATTCAACATTCATGATAAAATCTTTCAGTAAATTGGGACTAAAGGAAACTTTCTCAATTTGTTATAGGGTGCTATGAAAACCTATGAAAAACCTACAGCTGACATCACACTTGTGGTGGAGAACTGAACACTCTCTCCATTCAGATTGAAACAAGGCAAGGATGCCAATTGTTGCTACTTCTATTCAGGATTGCATTGGACATTCTGGCATGTGAAACGAAGCAATGAAAAGAAGTAAAGGGTATACATACTTAATAGTAGCAGTAAAACTGTATTTATTCACAGAGGACACACTCATGTTTATAGAAAATCCTAAGGAATCTACAAAAACATTAATACTATAGCTAACCTTCTTACATTAGCCCCAAAGAGCTGTCTTGCTCAAGTAAGTTTAAAGGGGTCTTGAACCCTTGACCAGACAGACAGCTTCTCACAGTGGCAGAGAAGTGGCCACCTGAACATTTTTCTTCAGTGCCTTCACTGCTGGATGAGCTCTACGGCAGACTGGGGACTCCAGGGTCTCCTTTGAGCAATGGGGTTTACCCTGTCTCTTCCTTATTTGATGCTACAGGATCCTCTTCCCTTCTTCTTCCTGTCTTCCATACCTATTGGAGCAAACAAAGTTTAGCCAGATAGAGAGGTCAAGATTTTGTAAATAACTTGGGTCCAGCTGTCTTGTGTAGGGCACTTTGTTTGATGTGTTTGTTTAGGTATACACGTATTGTGATGTGTATTGTGTCTAATATGCTATCAAATTGGCCTATAAATTAAAAAGTGTCCATAAATTAAACAATACTAGCCCAAGTTTATTAGTTTGAAGAGAATGTCATATTTGCTAAAATTTAACTTTAATATTTTTACCTCAGTAAATCACCAATGTTCATAAGCTTAAAATGATTAAACTGGCTTTAAATGGTGACTAGCTTTGTGTAGTATCTTGGTTCTTGGAAATGGTCTTGATAAAACCGTTAAAAGTGAAAAAGTTAAATACATCTAAATGGAATAGATGCTTGGTGAGCTTTTTGAATAATTATACATTTTAAAATTATAAGGATCTCTAGGAGGAGTCCCCAGCAGGGACATGGGGAGAACAAAGGGTATGACCTGTTGGTTCAGAGGGAAGTTGAGTCTAAACTCCTGAGTTCTCTCCTGATTCCTTGGTGATAGTAGGGGAAGGTGTCAAAAAGTGTCAGCCTGCCCTGTAGAGGGCAGCTGGCAATACTGGACAGTAACTGAGGGACAGGTCATTGTGTTGGGGTCACAATGAGTCTGTGCCAAAGATTGCAGGGAGACAACCTAGGCCAGGAATCAACTCAGTGTCACAATCAGACCCCAGGTGATGCCATGATACCTGGCCATACTGAAAGAGGATAAACCACAAACCCTCTGGCTATAAACCTTAGCAACCAATTCCAGCAAGGTGAGCAGTGACCAGTATACACTGGAAAAGTCCATTGCCAGCAAGCCAGCAAGTACCAAAAGAATAGCCTAAGAATCCCCTTTATTGTCACAAAAGGACACAGTGTGCTCCCCATTCATACACCTTTAGAAGAGTGGGAAGGAAGACTAAACATTTATCTGAAAGGCTAATATGGTTTGGCTGTGTCCCCACCCAAATCTCATCTTGAATTGTAGCTCCCATAGTCTCCATGTATGTCATGGGAGGGACCTGGTGGGGAGGTAATCAAATCATGGGGGTGGGATCTGATGGGTTTTTAAGGGGAGGTCCTCTGCACATGGTCTGTTGCCTGCCACCATGTAAGTTTTGACTTTGCTTCTCCTCTGCCTTCTGCCATAACTGTGAGGTGTCACCGGCTATGCTGAACTGTGAGATCATTAAACCTTTTTCCTTTATAAATTATTCAGTTTCAGGTATGTCTTTATTAGAAGCATGAGAACAGACTAATGCAGAGGCATTGTTTAAACCAGAAGAAGCTGAGATTTTGTTAAGTGTAAATATTTTTCTTGCCTAACTCAGAGAAAGCCTTAGAGAAAGATTTTGAATGTCCTCATCACAAAGAAATGATAAATATTTAAGGTGATAGATATGCTAATTTCCTTGATTTTATCATTAAACAGTTTACACATGTATTAAAACATCATGTTGTGTCCTGTAAATATGTACAATTATGTGCCAATTGTAAAAAGAATAAAAGTAAAATAAAAGATGACTCTCAGAATGCTACCTCAAAATCAAAACAAAACCAAACCCAAGCAATGGCTGTATTTCTTTTGTGCAGCTCCTTTGTCAAATAGTCTGAAATGGATAAGGTACAAATGTGACAAAATTTGATTTGTCTCCAACCATTACCCTCAATCACACTCAGATGAATCAGCCTTTTAGGTAAAACCAATAGCTTTCTTGTCGCTTTCTATTAATAAAAAGTCTAATCCAAATAACTTCATTGTCTTGGAGGTGCCAAAGATTTCTTAAAGGTGACATGAAACATATTAACCATAAAAGAGAAATATTAATAAATTAGACTATTAATATTAAGAACTTCTGTTTATCAAAAGACATCATTAAAAGGGAATTAAAAAGTAACTTACCAAGTAAGAGAAGATACTCACTTATGAAGAGTGAGATTTATATGGATTCATATGCAGAATATATAAGGAACATGTATATGTCCATAAGATAATATGTGTCAATAAGATAAGACAACTCAATAGAAAAATGGATAAAAGATTAAACAAATATTTCAAAAAAGTAATAAACATATAAACACATACAAAGTTCCTTAACTTCATTAGTCATCAGAAAAATGCAAACTAAAACTGTGAGGTATTATTACACAACCTTTAGAATAGCTCAAATGAAACAGAGACTATCAATTATAAAATTAGGATGTGGAACAATAGGCCTTCCATATTGCTCCTCAAAAAACTATTTGATAACTGATATAGTTTTGACGTTTGTCCCCTTGAAATCTCATGCACATGAATCAATTCGGAGGTACTGAGCCTGTGAGGTTTTCCTGTTGCACAAGTTCCCTGGCACAGGGGGATCTAGCTGTGCCTCTCTCACCATCACCTTCAACTGCTATTCCCAGAGTCACACCCTACACCTCTTGCCTTGCCTCCCAGGGTTTCTGGCTTGCAGAAAGATACTTCTTGCCTGATTGTCTTTTGCAGTTGTGTTAGTTTGCTCTCACACTGCTAAGTGTGAGTTCCACATGGATGGGGAGGGGAGGCCTCACAATCATGGCAGAAGGCAAATGATGAGGAGCAAAGATACATCTTACATGGTGGCAGGCAAGAGAGCTTGTGCAGGGGAAACTGCCATTTATAAAACCATCAGATCTCATAAGACTTATTCACTACCACGAGAATAGTATGAGGAGACTGCCCCCATGATTTAATTATCTCTGCCTGGCCCCTCCCTTGACATGTGGAGATTATTACAATTCAATGTGAGGTTTAGGCGGGGGCACAGCCAGACCGTATCAGCAGTTCTGCTTAATCAACAGAAAAGGTGCAGGCTGCTCCCTTTCTTCAGCTTGCCATTTATCTCTAATCTTCTTATTCTCTGGTAGGTTAGACAATGGGTCTGAATAGCCTAAGCTTATGTCTAATTTGGAGCCAATGCTATCTGGCACTGCAGATATTGATGAATGGATAAAGAATGGCATTCCAGATACATATGAATGGACATTTAATATCCTGTTTCTTCAAGCCTTTCTGTGTTAGGGAGAATAATTCTTTCCTTCATCCTCAAAGACAACCATATCCCATTCTCCAGAACCTGTGAATATGTTATATCACATGGCAAGGAGGAATTAAGGTTGTTAATCAGCTAACTTTAAAATAAGGAGAGTATCTTGGATTATCTGGCAGGCCCAGTGTAATCACAAAGGTCCTTAAATGTGGAAGAGGGAGGCAGGGTAGTTAGTGTCAGAGCAATGCAATGTGAGAAAGACTTGACTGGCTATTGCAGGTTTTGAAGATGAAGAAAGGACCCACAAACCAGGGAATGTGTGCAGCCTGTAGAAGCTGGAAAAAGCAAAGAAAGAGATATTTCCCTAGAGCCTTCAGAATGCAATGCAGCTCTGTCAACACCTTGATTTCAGCCTAGTGGACCCATCTTAGACTTCCAACCTCCAGAACTGTAAGGTAATACATTTGCATCATTTTAAGTCACTAATTTTGTGGTTGTTATGGCAGCAATGGTAACTAATACACTCTCTTTTAGTTTGCAGAGAGAATGGATATAATCCCCTCTCAAAAGCTATGCACTTTCCTCCAGGTGGGGGTAAAGGTCCAGGATTCCAATGTGCTTTTCTCTTCTTTACCCTCTGCCCCCAAGTTCTCTCACTTTTATCTCCTACAGAGGTGTATTAGTCTGGTCCCACATTGCTATGAAGGAATACCTGAGATTGGGTAATTTATAAAGAAAAGAGGTTTAATTGGCTCATGGCTTTGTGGGCTGTACAGGAAGCATGGTGCTGGCATCTACTCAGCTTCTGAGGAGGCCTCATGAAATTTACCGTCATGATAGACGGGGAAGAAGCCAGCACTTCACATGCTGGAGCAGAAGGAAGAGAGAGAGGGTGGGGGGAGGTGCTGCACACTTTTAGACAACCAGGTCTTGTGAGAACTGACTCACTATACGGTACCAAGGGGGGGATGGTGCCAGACCATTCATGAAAACTCAACCCCGTGATCCAGTCACCTCCCACCAGGCCCACCTCCAAAAGTGGAGATTACAACTCAACATGAAATTTGGGGAGGAAACAGATCTGGACCATATCATTCTATCTCTGCCCCCCCAACTCCAAAATCTCATGTCCCTCTCACATTGTGAAATGCAATTATGCCTTCCCAACAGTCCCTCAAAGTCTTAACTCATTCCAGCATTAACTTTAAAGTCAACTCAAAAGTCTCTTTTGTGACAAGGCAAGTCTTTTCCACCTATGAGCCTGTAAAATAAAAGTCAAGTTAGTTACTCCCAAGACATAATGGGGGGTACAGGCATTGAGAAACAGTCCCATTCCAAAAGGGATAAATTCGCCAAAGAAAGTGGCTACAAACCCCATGCAAGCCTGAAACCCAGCAGGGCAGTTATTAGATCTTAAAGCTCCAGAATAGTCTCCCTTGACTCCATGTCTTACATCCAGGGCACACTGGTGTGAGGGGTGGGTTCCCAAGGTCTTGGGCAGTTCTGTCCATAAGGCTTTGCAGGATTTAGCCCCTGTGGCTAATCACAAGGGCTGCTGTTGAGTGCCTGAGGCTTATCCAGATGCAGGGGCAAGCTGTCAGTAGATCTACTATTCTGGGGACTGGAGGATGGTGGCCCTCTTTTCACAGCTCCACTAGGCAGTGCCCCAGTGGGGGACTCTGTATGAGGGCTCCAACCCCACATTTCCCCTCTGCACTGCCCTAGTAGACGTCCTCCATAAGGGCTTCTGCCTGGATATCCAAGCTCTTTCATACATCCTCTGAAATCTAGGCTTCCAAACCTCAACTATAACACTCTGTATGCCCAGAGGCTTAACATCACATGGAAGCTGCCACGACCTACGGCTTTCACCCTCTGAAGCAGTGGCATGAGCTGTATCTGGGCCCCTTTTAACTATAGGTAGAGCTAAAGTAGCTGGGATGCAGGGGACAGTGTCCCAAAGCTGTGCAGGGCAGTAGGGCCCTGGGCCTGGCCCATTAAACCAGACTTTCCTCCTAGGCCTCCCAGCCTGTATTGGGAGGGGCTGCCTAAAAGGTCTCTGAAATGTCTTCAAGGCCTTCTCTCCATTGTCTATTGGTACTTGGTTCCTTTTTACTGATGCAAACTTCTGAAGCCTGCTCAAATTTCTCCCTTGAAAATGGGATTTTCTTTCTACCACATGGCCGGGCTGCAAATTTTTCAAACTTTTATGTTTTTCTTTTCTTTTAAATGTGATTTCCAGTTTCATGTCATTTCTTTGTTCACACATATAAACCTGGTTGTTAGAAGCAGCCAGGCTACCCTGAATGCTTTGCTGCTTAGAAATTGCTTCTGTCAAAAATCCTAAATCATCACTCTCAAGTTTAAAGTTCCACAGATCCCTAGAGCAGGACACAATGCAACCAGACTCTTTGCTAAAGCATAGTAAAAGTGACTTTTACTCCAGTTCCCAGTAAGTTCCTCATTTCCATCTGAGACCTCATCAGCCTCAAGTTCACTCTCCATATCACTATCAACATTTTAGTTACAACCATTCAACAAATCTCTTGGAAGTTCCAAACTTTTCCTCACCTTCCTGTCTTCTTCTTCTTCTTTTTTCTCTTCTTTATCTTTTTGTCAACTTCCTGTCTTCTTATGAGTCCTCCAAACTTTTTAACCTCTGCCCATTACCCAGTTTTAAAGCTGCCTCCACATTTTCAGGTATCTTTATGGTAATGCCCCACTCCTCATTATCAATTTTCCATATTAGTTTGTTCTTGCATTGCTATAAATAAATACCTGAGACTGGATGATTTATAAAGAAAAGAGTTTTAATTGGCTCACAGTTCCACAGAATGTACAGGAAGCATGATGCTGGCATCTGCTTGGCTACTGAGGAGGCTTCAGGAAACTTACAGTCATGGCAGAAGGCAAAGAGGGAGCTAGTGCTTCACATGGCTGGAAAGGAGGAAGAAAGTTAGGGTGGAGGAGGTGCCACACAGTTTTAAACAACCAGATCTGGTAAGAACTCACTAATTATACATTACCAAGGAGACATGGTGCTAAACCATTCATGAGAAGTCCACCCTCATGATCTAATCACCTCCCACTAGGCCCTACCTTTCATACTGGGGATTACAGGTCAACATGAGATTTGGTGGGTACACATAGATACAAACCATAGCAAGGGATTGGAGGGAAGAAGATAGGTATTGAAGACAGTGACTGGGGGTTGCAGTATCTTTTTAACTACATGTTGGTAAGCTCTGGAGAGGTTGTCTGGCCTTCGTTATTTGCAGCTCTTTATAGAATGCAGTTACTTTCAGTATTTTAAGCCTCACTTTGGCTCTCTGTGTCCAATTCCAAGGCAGTAGGATAAGTCCAACAACCAGTTGTCAGTTGGTATAACTGTGCAGTGGCATTCATGTTAAAATTTTTGACTATATACCACATACTTAATCTATATAGCTTGGGCACTGATTCAAATCAGTTTTTTTCCTGCTATTAATAATTTAGTGATAAATATGCATGTATAGTTCAAAAGTCTAATACTAGTATGAGATTGCTAACCTAAGAAAGGAGTGCCTTGCCTATATTTCAAGAAGAATCATCCAATATCCAGTCCAATTGGTATGTGCTTGAGAGCT
The DNA here is from genome assembly GCA_036589455.1 of Ateles fusciceps. Lineage (NCBI taxonomy): Eukaryota > Metazoa > Chordata > Mammalia > Primates > Atelidae > Ateles > Ateles fusciceps. The sequence goes on from JAZHEH010001955.1 coordinate 5,000,189, forward strand.
GGGTGGGGCAGAAAGCTGACTGAGCTCTTTAGTATCCAGATTTCCACTCACTCCCCTTGTTTTTGGCCCCATGATCTCCTTCTTCCTCAGCTTGCCTATCCAAGAAAGTTACCTAACTCAGTGTCTAGGGGTGCAAATTTAGGGGTGTGAGTGCTCAATTGACTAGGTCCCATGTTCCCAACTCCACTCCACATCGTAGGCTTGTTCAGAAGATTCTAATCCTTCTTATCACTGTGCCTTTGAGGGTCTATGGCATGAATCAGCTTGCTTGGTATTGTCATTTCCTCCACCCCCAACAGACAGTTTGGTTTCAACACTTCAGCTCTGCTAAATCAGTTATGACTCATCCATCTGTTTTCCAACCTCCAAAATTCTGTTGACAATCTGGCCTTCCCTCTTCTCTTCTCCTGCTCTCTTGTCTTTGTAGACAGGCATAAAATTACCTTATATTCTTTAACTGTTATTTGAAAGAGGTTCTGAGATGGAGCAAAGAATAAGCACATATGATCTGTCTGCCGTATTCATCCATAGATCTCTTCCCTTTGTTTCTTAAAATCCTTAAGCTGTGTATGAGTATTACCTGCAGGAAATAGTGCACACATGACAATTCTACTTCTTTGGATAAAAACAAGCTATTTCTCTCATTTTGAACTCCTCCAACATTGCCTATAATCTAATGTGATTCAATACATCTGTAAAGCTTGTGTGTTCCCAGTAGCAACTGAGATGAAGCGGCAAGTGTGTCTGCCATCGGGGTCATTTGGCAGCACCTGGTTGCCATGGTCACAGGCTCTTTAAAAATGGAGTAAATACTTAATGAAACACTATATCCTTCTCCTCAGCACTAGTCATTTATAGTATTCAAATATCTACAGGTATGGCAGACTCACTGAGTTTCAAAAATATAAAAATGGTCCCGCTTCCTAAAAAGCATACATTTTCTACTGGCAGTAGAAAAGCCTTAAATAAATCAAATTCTTGCTTTTGACAAGCAGATGCTAAAATAAAACTAAAATATCTTCTTCTAGGACTTGATTTTAGTTTACTTTCAGAGATCATTCACTTGCCTACCAAAAAGATTGACTTCATTTTTAAAAATTAGTTATGGATTACGTCCATTTGGTGAATAAGGGTCCTACGATCTTTTTCTCTGCTCATTTACACTTAATATTAGTGACTATTAACATTAAATATAGACGTATTTTATGTCACCACAGATGGAAATTTCCATTTGAGAGACTTTCAACTGTCTTAGCAAACATCAACTAGCCAATCATTTTTTTCTGCAAAGATCCTTCTGCTGTGCTTAGACTCAGAGAGCCTAGAAATTCTGAAGTGATGCTTCATTAGAAAAATGTGGTAAATTTCACAGAGGTACACGAGGAAAATGTAATTCTCTAAGTAGACTGATTTTTTTTTTTTCAATTGGGGAAGTTGTGAGGAGGTAATAAATTGGAGAAAAAAATTTGCGGTTGATTAAAGTTTCTCTGATGCTTTCTGAGACAACTAGAATAGCTCAGTGTAAACACACATTCCATCATTTATCCCAGGCAAAAATTATATAATATATTTTAATACCGAAATTAGGAGAAAGGTCGTTACTTTGCAGTCTGTTGGTCTGTAGATGGCGGGAATAGATGAGCGCCCTCTGGTGGTGAATTTAACAACAATAATAATTTTTAAAATGTTACTGTTTAATAACTCAAAGACCAGATTGAATTTAAAGGATCAGCAAGAGGCACCCTTCAAATTACCATTTTGGATTCTTTCTCAGGTTCTGGATGAGGAAAATAGGCCAATGCAGAATACTTATTCTTTTATTTTGCTAGAGTCATCTAGAATTTTAAGTAAAAACATGACTCAAAAATCCAGTGATAAATGTTTTGTCATCTAGTGCCTCTCTCTCATTCACTTACTCTCTCACTGAGTGTCCCATATGGGGAAATACGGGAATCTTGTAGGCTGAAGCTGCAATGCTGAGAAACTGACCTGCTCTCCACCATCATTGTAGTTCATGGTGAATTGGCATATCCTTCAATGTCTTTGTGTTAGTCGGAGGAAGGATTTGTTGCTATTAACTTCTCTTCCATTATGTGCAGCCAAAAGGATTTTACCCTGTTCTCTTGACTTTGTATAAAGGCATAAAATTGTATACATTATATACTTTTGCTGTTATAGAAGGGGGATTCTGGAATGGAGTAGAGAAAAACAAATGTGATCAGTCTGCTTTGTATAACATCTCTCCCCTATTTTAATTAAAATATATTTTTATATAGTATTGTAGAGAGGCTACTATACTGCAAAGATATATTACATACTTCATATTTGGCTTTGAAAAATATGAAATTGGAACATCTAATAGGGGCTATCTTATAAAGTAATTATCTATAGTAAGTTCTCCCCTGGACAGTAGCTTTTCCTTTTTAGTTCTAAATTTAAAGCCTTGAATGCAGATTTTATCAGTTAGTTTCCACACACATAAAATAACTAGCATGAAGAGTACAAATTCACAATTACTCAATAATCAATTCTTCTTTACAGCTTCTTCGGTTAAATTATTTAATTTATTCTGTAAATATAGTTATTAAAAATTTTTAGGATATCATTGAAAGGAAAAGAGTAAAAACTTTAAAGTGCCAATATTTTTGTGAAAATAAAATTTCAATGAGAAGTGTATATTACTTTGCGTCATGATTGTGTATACATTAAGCGTTAAATAAATGATCTTTATTTTAAAAAAATTCTAACAGCAAAACGTTCTGGGCTACCGTGATGCTGTTCTTCTCAAAATAATATCCTTGAAGTTACAGTTTGATTCTGTCAAAATAAGACAAATAAAAAAACACCTGTCTTTGATATTATGATGACTTGAAGACTTAAAGTCAATTGCATCAAACTAAGGCAGACACATAAGGAATCATATTCTGTCAGAACTGTGGGAAAAAAAAGAAAGTCATTTTGATGAGAATTGAAATGTGGTTTTATCCCCCTGTCAGAGTAAGGAAAAGACTGAGAGGCACAGAATTTGAAATTCTAGATATCATACCATATATATCAGAAATGTAAACCATCAGGGCTTGAAGCTGAATACAGTGGTTGGCAAGAGCTGGCTGTGCATCAGAATAACCTGGGGAGCTCATTAAAATAACAGAATCCTAAGGAATCCTAAGGCTGCCTCTGGCGGATCTAATGCATCAGGTCGAAGGTGAGGCCAAAGTATCGATACTTTTGGCAAGTGTCCTCCCATAACTCAAGCAGGGGCCCCCTGGCAATATTCCAAAACCATTCCTCCCCAGACTACCCCTTCTTGACTCTGAAATTCATATCCAAATAACAATAACCATAAGGCTATTGCCACTTTGTAAGAGGACCCTTCCTTGGCTAACCTACCTAAGGAGCACTGCCCCATTACTCTCCATTGCCTAATCTTATGTATCAGTCAGGATAGGCTTGGTTATGCTGTGGTAACAACCAGCTCCAGTTTTTTACTGGCTTTAAATAATGAAAGTTATTTTTAAATTCATATCAACTTTCCAAGTATGACAACATTTTAACTAAGGCATCTTCCATGTGGTGTCTCAGCACTTCAGTTTTCTTTATCTCATGACACCTTTAAGTCAACGTGTGCCTTTCTAATTGCCACATCAAAGGGAGAAAGAGCTGGAGAGCTGAACACCACATCCAATACATTAGCTTGGCAGTCACATTGCCATTCCACTCACATGTTATTGGCCAGAGCTAGTAAAACAGTGATGAATGACTTCAAGAGGGTGGAGAAGTACAACCCACATATACTCCAAAGTACAGGAAATCCAGATGTTTATTAGCAATGTTTAGCCCCCCATGCTTTACTTTTGCTTATCACACTCACCTCTTTCTGATATCTTCTCCATCCATTTGTTCATTCAATTTGTTTATTCTTATCTGTCTTCCTGCTAAATTGTAAAGTTTTTGAGATCAGAATCTTTATTTTATCATCAATGACTGTTACGCTGCCTGGCTTACAGTGAGCACATGAAGAAATGCATGAATACGTGAAGAAGGAGGTCTACCTAATAGAATTCAGTCAGTCATTTAAATTAGGATAATAAGGGGGAAAACATCCCAGATACAACAACTGCTTGTTTCTTTAGCTTGTTTATTTCTTTAATTAGTTGATTAAACATTCATTGAATATCTATATTCTTCAAGGCACACAAAACTGATCGTACCAATATAATCATAATCACACCTCAGGTTTACAGTATCTGCTGGTAAAAGGATTATAAAATACTAGAATCTTGTTATCTAATGATAAACTGGCAGTGATTACCTGTTTTACAAAAGCTTCATTATTTTCTAGACAATCCACATTAGGATTCCTCTCAACAGCAATCTCCCTAGAAGAACTTAAAATATGATTCAATTACATATAAGCTCTTAGGGATATATTTGCAAAGTCAATCACGGTTGCAGTCATGCTTTTCTTCTCTAAAGGTTCTCAGTGGGAGTGAGGAAATCCAGTCATAGAACTTTAGGAGCCATCTTGGTTCTTCAGTGTATTTGATCTCATTTCTAAACTCCCTCTAGTGTCCAAAAAGAATACATTCCATTGATACTGGTAATGAATATCATCCCATCAATTTGAAAGTAGCAAACAAAACATTTTAAATATTCTTTTGAAAAAGACAAGATAAATCTTTTAATTGAAAAATGTGTTAAAATGATATTTCTAAGTTTTTTTATCAAACACAAAAAGCTATTTGAAAGGAGATAAACACAAATGGCTCATTAGTTCATAACCACTTTTGCTATTTAAAAAATGCATACAATGTATGCACATGGTCAGAAATTCAAACCGCATGGGAAGGCACAAAACAAAGACAGAAAGCCTTTCTCTCCACCTTCAGTCTTACTCCTCTAAAGTTATTCACATTAAAATGTCTAATGATTAATTTCAGGAAAAGTAGACAATCATATGTATCTTCCAGCATGTATAGATCTATATATTATGTTGTTTTTTATAAATTATGTAAAAGTTATCAAATTATAAAAGACATTTTGCACCTTGATCTTTTTGTTTGGTCTTTCGTATATTTCCACATCACTACCTACAAATATACCTAATTTTTCACAGTTCCATAATATTCCTCCATTTGGTTACACTCTAGCTTCCTAGTCTCATGTTGATAAACATTCTACTACTAGAAATAATCTCATATTGAACAATGCCTGTACATATGTTTTGTGAACAAAGTTTTTGGGTATACCTAATGGTAAATAGAAATTTCTGAGTCAAAGAGTACAAGATCCCTAGTGGGTTCTTTTTGGTTTGTTTTTTGATTTGTTTCGTTTTGTTTTTAGAAACAGGTTTCTTTTGGTTTGTTTTTTGTTTTGTTTTTAGAAACAGGGTCTCATTCTGTCATCCAGGCTGGAGTGCAGTGCAGGATCATAGTTCACTGCAGCCTCGATCTCGTGGGCTCAAACAAGACTTCCCCATCAGCCTTCTGGAATAGCTAGGACTGCCCAGCAAAATTTTAAATTTTTTGTAGAGATGAGGTCTCACTATGTTGTCCCAGGCTGGTCCTGACTCCTCGCCTCAAGCGATCCTCTCATCTTGGCCTCTTAAAGTTCAGGGAGGCCAAAAGTGAGCCACAGTGAACCTGGCCAAGAGTCATAATTATTAAAATATTACTAAATTCTCCTCTAAAGAAGCTATACCAATTAGTTTTAGAGGTGTTAGCTTTTTATTGCCTATTTTGCCATCTTAAACATTAAATTAATGGTAGTGGAGAAATAAAGAAATATTTAGTTAATTTGGAATCCCAAGACTAGAAATTTTTGTTTGCAACAGGCTTTCCTGAAGTTTTAATAAAAGAAGTCTCAGTTTAGAGCTTTTGTTTAGAGCTCAGTTTAGAGATTTTGTTTAGAATGTAAGTAAAGTAGCCTATATAATTCTGGGTGGATCCTTGGTACAGTAAGGTATATGATTGTCTTTTATTCAAAGGTACAGACTTTTCAAACATAAAAAGATGTTTTAAACTTTTCAATAAATAAAGGTTCTTGACATTAATTTAATTACAGATATGTTTAATGATCTGGTGTATAAGAAACACAATTCCAAACACGGTAAAATTTTATCTTTTGCATTTTTACATGAGATATCAAAATGCTCCTATTCACACGTAGACTCTATTCACTGGGAATTTTTACCTACGTAATGTCACATATACTTTGGAAAATCTTGTTTAGTAGAAAAACATAATTTATTTGAATTGTCACCAAATGAATTTTTATAAGGCATACCAATTTAAGTGCATATATTTAATACTTCTCTGAAAAAAGAACTCATATTACTGTGTGTTTATGCTTATTTATATTTACTGTTATGTGCATTTATTTTATTTTTGTCAATGTCAAACACTGATATAAACTGCCTAGTCACTGCATTAACTAAACCAAGTATGAAGATTTACAAGTGAAATGAAACAAAGGTTTATTTCAAGCAGCTATACATAATTTTTATTCAAAAATATCAGGAGTAATCCACCTAATATTATTATTCTCTGCTTACATTGGGATTCAGTGCCTGAGCAGAATAATGTCTATTGCTAGAACTTTATCCAGATAATACCCATGCATTCATGCTCACATATAACGGTCAATCAAAATTTTCTAGTCCAGATAATATGAACCAGCCTTATTTACCAGTCGCCTGAGAAATTTACTTTTATGGGCTGCATGTCTGAAACTCAAATATTAAAAATTAAAAAATTAAAAATAGATTGTATATGACACCCATACATAGATCTATAGACCCACAAATAGCTTATCAACTGTAGTAATCTGTTAGGGCTTCCATAACAAAATACCACAGGCTGGGTCACTTAAACAATAGACATTTATTTTCTCTCAGCACTGGATGCTGGAAGTCCAAGATAAAGGTGTTGGCAGAGTTGGTTTCTTCTGAGGTCTCCCTCCTTGCCTTGCAGACAGCTGCCTTCTTGCTGTGTCTTCACATGGCCTTTTCATGGTGAGTGGGCCTCCCTAGTATTCTCTCTGTATGTCTTAATCTCCTCTTCTTATAAGGACACTCATCAGATTAGATGAGGGCCCACTCATATTAACTCATTTAATCCTGTCTTTAAAGGCGCTATCTCTAAATATAGTCACATTTTAAAGTACTGGGGGCTAGGATTTCAATACATGAATTTAAGGGGAAGCACAATATCAATTTACCTCAAAGCTCATAACACCAATCTACCTCAAAAATAATCTACAGTATTACAAACAATATGAAGAAAAGAATTTTCCTATACCAGAGGTTTAGGTAATGTTAATGAACAAGAATGATCTGGTGTATGAATAGGATAGGATAAATTAGGAATTATTCACACTTGTTCTATAGTATATAAAAGAGTATAGTATATAGTATATTATAGTAAAATATAATATAATGTACTTTCAACAGTGGCTGAAAGCCCAGGTTCTGAAGCCATAAGTTATGACTGTGAATTCCAAAATTTATTAATTATGATCTTAGGCAAAAATACTAAAGGAACCTCTTTTTTTTTTCCTGTTTCCTAGACTTGAAAATGGGAATAAAAATCATGCCTCCCTCATGTGGATTGTGCTGGATTAATTGAGTCCATACATGTAAAGTACTTAAAACAGTATCTGGCATGTAGTATGGGCTATAAGTCTTTGCTAACTTTGTTGTTGCTGTTGTTAAGAATTAATTAACCTACATTCAATACCTGGAGAATTTCTGAAGATCAGAGTGAATCAAGCAGAAAATGATGAGCAGGAATGGCGTATATAAGACCAACGTGGTATATACAAGACAATTTTTGCTTTTATCAGGAACACAGTGATATTTCAGGGGGTACAAGAGTGAAATTTTCAAACTGGGAGCAGCCTGACATACAGTAGGACATTTAGATAAGGTCAGTTTGACATGACATTTTGACAGCAGTGACATTTTAATGTGATCATTTTATCTTGGTCACATAAAGCAGCTGCTTCAAAATGTAAAAGCCCCGTTTTATTACCAAATAAAGGGGGCAAAGCAGAAACCCCTGACTGCTCCTCACCTTTAAAAAGCATTACTCCTTGACACCCATCCCCTCACTTCCTAGCTTATCCCTTGCATGGATAGGTTTATTTTTATTCTTCCTAATTTAACTCATAATAAGTGCTCTTGCCATTGCAATAAAAAATATAAAAAATATTAAAGATTCTTAGAATGTTTTCCAATATTTTTTTCCTCACAGTATACTTAGGGGCACAAGCATTGCTAGATGTGTTGGGTTCTTTTGTTCCTACTAACCTGCAACCCTTCAAAACAGGTATTTCAAGGAAGTGGCAGTCAGGTGAGCTGCAGCTCAGTTCAAATGCAATAAAGCTTCGAACCAAAGATTAATTCGCGACTAGCCACTTATCAAAACCAAAGACAACCCTGCTACCTTTCATAACAAACTGTCAATTACAAATTGGCACCAGCAAATCATTAAATCACTCTTCTGCCTCTAAAGAAAATATAATAAAACATAATTTCAGAAAATGATACTCATTAGAAATTGGACAAAAGATTGATAGGCTGAATTTATTTAATGACTAAACTGTAGGAGAGCTGTCATATCATTCTTATGAATTTTTACAATAAAATACCTAGACTACGCTGTGACAGTATACACATGAAAAGGTATTTTTTTGGGGTTGTGTGCAGCAGTAGCCTTAATGCAAGATTTCTATACTTCTCGTTTGTCACTGATGCTGTGGGGTCTCTGCAGACCTTCACCTTACACGTTCAAGTTCTCTCTTCCTTGTCAGGGTGGGTTTTGAGGTGGACAAATCTAAGAATCAATGTTTATAGGAAAACCACATGTCTCTGGTTTAAGGTGATGGTAACCCTTCATATGCCAAGACTTTTTTTGTATGTATTTAAAGCAAGGGAAATGTTTTTAAAAAATTAGGCTGGGTGCGGTGGTTCATGCCTGTAATCCCAGCACTTTGGGAGGCCAAGACGGATGGATCACGAGGTCAGGAGCTCAAGACCAGCCTGGCCAACATGCTGAAACCCCGTCTCTACTAAAAATACAAAACTTAGCTGGGTGTGGTGGCATGCGCCTGTATTCCCAGCTACTTGGGAGGCTGAGACAGGAGAATCGCTTGAACCTGGGAGGTGAAGGTTGCAGTGAGCTGAGATTGCACCATTGCACTCCAGCCTGGTGACAGAGTGAGACTCCATTTCTAAATAAACAAATAAATAAACAAATAAATAAATAAATAAGAAAAATAAGAAAGGAAGGCTAGGCCAATGTTACTTCATGGCCCATTTTAAAATTCAGTTGATTCCAGGGCATATTTTAAGGCAAAGTTCAGCAGAAACGTCTCTAAAAACTGAAACACACCTCACAAAATTTGCTTCTGCTTCTGAAGAGTCCAGAAAGCAAAAGAGGGCACAGAAATCTTTCCCCTTGGCTGAAATGATGCAGCCTGGCTCATGGTGCAGTGTGGGGTTAGCAAGTCCTGTGGGTCACAACCTATAGAGCCACAGACAGAGGCTTTGTTTGTTGCCTAAAGTAAAAGTCTACAGAATCAGGTCATGCCTTCTTTTCATCCTTATGTTGTTTTGGCCTAAGCCCCTCCTGACCTAAATGGGCCAGAAAAAAGTCCCTTCCAGTTGCGTCCCCAGCTTTCTCTGGGAGGTGGTCAAAGGCTGCCCTAGCACCCGGGGACCATCGTCTCATCCTTCTCTGCTCCTACCTTGTTTCCTTGGAGCCCACTCCAAGCTGCCCCTGTGCCAAAAATTACCCACATACTAGTCCATAACAAGATTTTAATAAACAACAAAGAATCCAACATGACACGGGTCCCATTCTCTAACCACAGCAAAATACATTTAAAAATCAGAAATAATAAGGAATTTTATCACACATATTTCTGCACTAAAAATCCCTAGATATCATTATAAAAATTATGAAATATATAGCATTAAATGAATCATAACAAAACAGCACATATTAAAACAGGAGATATAACCATATACAATTCTTATAATTAGCCTTTAAAAACTGAAAAATTAGGACTTTGCACGTAGTGGACAAACTCCTGCTTCACTAGGAAAAGGCATCAAATTGTTAGAAATTTTTATGGTTATGTTTTACCAGACCTTCTAGAATTGATACTCTTTGTTTCATACCAATTGTTTCTGAGATCTACACAGGTTACATTTTATCCTTTCATTATCATTTCTTCCTTGAGCTTTTCTATGATCTCTTGTTTTAGGGAAGCCATACTTAGTTATCTGGTTTCATGGAGTGCTGTTTATTGAGTATTTTTATTCATTGAGATTAAATTAAGTCAATTCAAACTCAGATCATGTGTATCTTAGTCTGTCTTTGCTTATTATGTTTTCTCTGTTCCATTTTTGAAACATGTTTTCTTATGTCTAACCTCCTTTTTTTTTCTTTTTGACAGAGTCTTGCTCTACTGCACAGGCTAAAGTGCAGTGGCGCCATCTTGGCTCACTGCAACCTCCACCTCCCAGGTTGAAGTGATTCTCCTGACTCAGCCTCCAGAGTAACCGTGATTACAGGCATGTGCCACCATGCCTGGCTGAGTTTTGTATTTTTAGTAGAGATGGGGTTTCACCATGTTAACTGGGCTGGTCTCGAACTCCTGACCTACCTCAAATGATCCACCCACCTCAGCCTCCCAAAGTGTTGGGATTACAGGCCTGAGCCACTGCGCCTGGCCCTAACCTCTTTGTGTTTGTTTGCCAGTTTTAAATTATTGCTTCTTGTGTTTGAATGAGGATGTTTTTCCTGGATCAGTGATTTTCAGGAAAGCAGAACAGGGGGAGATACCAGAGGATGCTGTGGAATAGCAGTCAGCTTCGACTTTGGTCTGTTGCCTCTGAACATTTTTCTGTCAATATTTTTCACCAGGGATTTAATTATCCTCTGGGCAGTCTTCCTAGCTCAGGTTCAAGTCCCACAGGTGTGACCAGTCTCGACCAGCTGCACAGCACCTGCCATTTCTTTGCCCTTTGGCTCATCAGCCAAACACACGCCATGTCTTCCTCTCTCTTCTTGCAGCCCCAGCTCTCCTGTCCTTCTTAGATTTTAAGTGGAATTCAGGGAAGTCCTCATAGTCTGCCCATGGTCCCTGATGAAGTCAGAGCCTCTGCCCCAAATCTGCAGTGGCAGGCAGCATACTTCCACACTCAGATTCAGTTTTTAGTGCACTTAGCCACTCATCTTTATTTGTGTGGTTTGAGGTATGGGCACTTCATATTTCATGTGAAGAAGAAATTTCTTTGTTTTCTCTTCTACTAGTTGCTTTTCGGTGGATTCAGAGAGGACATGTGAGAAGAGATATCTTCATACCACTATTTAAAATTGGGAGACCTGAGCATTGTTTTAGTCATTGAGGACTATAGGGCAGATGGATTTTCTAGCCCACACATCCACACCTAAGTAATTTATTACCGGGAGTTTGTGTCAAAAATTCCAACTTTGGAGTAGTTAAGATAATAGCAAAATGAGTTAGGGCTGAGTGTATATTACTGCTTTAAAAATATTCTCATTGCTGGGTCAGAAAAGCCTCATCATAACTTCTTTGACATTACAGCAGCTGTATCAGAACATAGAAGCATCAAAATGTCATGTGCCTGCTGATAAAATGCTGAGTAGCGATCATGGAGGGAATAAACTTTATTCTTTAGTGAGGATGAGCACTTTTCCCAAAGTTGGCTGACAATCTCAAGGTAGGTGTCAGAAAGGTTACTTGTCACACATTTAAACTTGTCCAAACTCCCAGTGGGCTTGCACAAGGCTTTGAAAAGAATATCAACCATGACTCTAATTGTGCTTCACCAGCCACTGGTGAGAACTCCTGTGTTTCTCCTGAGCAGTCCTGAACGATCCTTAGATTTACATCTTACTCTCTGTACATTGGACTATGGACATGTTAGAGGTAGTTTTGTGGGGTTAATAAGAGGCAGGATTGAGGTTAACCTGGGCGGTGTTGGTTGGCTATGAACTTGGAAATCACCATCCTCATTGGGAGGGTGGTCTAGTTTTACACATGGTTAATATGGGTAGTTTATATTCAAAGTCTGTAAGGAGCCCCTTGAGTCAAAATATCTCCCTCACTGGACTTCTTCCTATGCCTGGAATCTGTGACCTGATAATTCCTTTAATTATTAGCACCTGAAGGGCTCTTTGAATTGAAAAGACAGGTGACAGTAAAAAGGAGAGGAGTTCGCCCTTTGGAGTTAGACAGCTCTGAGTTCTAATCTTGACTGTGTTCCTTACTAATTGTTTAACCTTGGCAAGATACTTATCTCCTTGGACCTTCGATTTTTCCATTTGTATTGGGTGTTAATAATAATAACAGCTATATTGTAGGGTTGCCAGGAGGAATATATCACATAACAAAAGCATCTAGCAGAAAAGTAGGTGCCCAGGAAATGGACACTTTAGTACTTGAAACATCTGGAACAGCACACTGAGCTGTGAAAGAGATGTCACCATCGTAGTTTACTAGCTCCTTGGAGAAAGATGTCAGAGAAACTAAGATAAAACACAACTTTTCAAGAAGGGAGAGGAAAAAACTGGTATGGGACACTTTCAACTAGTAGGAATTTCTGAACCTCTGCAAAGACCCAGAATTGTTTTAGTATTTGACACCAGGGCCAAAGGGAAAGCACTGGAGAACTGAACATTGACCCAGGAATGAATGGGAATGCTTTTGGGAATGTTTAAAGTAAAAACACTCTGAGTCTAAAGGGAAGGGAGTAAGAGAGTTAAACAGCCTAAGTTATGAGACCACAAGCCTCGTGCCATCAGTTTTCAAACTTGGAATGAATTAAAGAAGGAAAAGCATCACCATCCCTCATCATTTTGTTGTTATTATTATTAACCCTGCTCTAAATTGTTATTGCATATAATCATCAAAATTCCCATGTTGCACAATTCAAAGCTCATTAGAATTTCACCCAAAGTGGGGATAAGTAAATAGGCTCTGAGGGTCTTCTTTTATAGTAAAATGAATATGCTTTTTTACCATACAAGAGGGTTTTGTGGTTTCTGTTTTACTTTAATTTTAATTTCTTGTCCCAAGGAATTCTAAAATGCATTTTCTAGGTCATAGCTGTATTTAGATAATTGACTTTATTAGAGAAGTGACATATGGTGAGATGTTGCCGTACTCGCTTTTAGATCCTTCCTGACCATGGCTGAGCTCGGCAGATTAAATAAGCCTTGACTGATGAAGCCATCCCTGCCTTCTCTGACTACAGAAGGAAAACGGTTTTAATGAGATACTCAATTCTAATAAAAAGATACTCCCAATCCTAATAAAACTTCCATTTATATTTCGTAAATTATTTTTTCCTAAATAAAATGTCTTACATGAAGAAAGTGAAAAGTGTGTTTACTAAAATACACTATGGTATTTCTGTGGAGTTGCAACATATTCCTTTGCACAGATAGAAATGTTTCCAGTTCATGTAAATCCTTCTGACAGGTAAAAAAGAAAGCCAATATTTCTAATCTTGACTCTCTTAAAATATAGTTACTTGAATCATCCATACTTTAGCTCCTAAGGTGTGATGTGTTTATTTAACTGAGAGGTTTACTTTGCCATTGACTTCAAATCTCAAAGGAGTGTTTATAAATACTATTCAGACTAGTTGGACAAGCCAGGTCAATTCTCATTTTCTATTTACATGTAAGTTCTACCATGGTATAAAAGTTAGTCAATAACATGATATGTAAATAGAGTAAACACTATTCTCTTTGTGCCAAAAAAGAAAAATATTGGCTCCTTTTTTATAATCTACAATTAATACGAAGTATTTTTAAAACATGAAAATCAGAGAATGGCTTGAACCCAGGCGGCGGAGGTTGCAGTGAGCCAGGGTCGCGCCACTGCACTCCAGCCTGGCGCCTGGTGACTGAGTGAGACTCTGTCTCAAAAAAAAAAAAAAAAAAAAAAAAACATGAAAATCAAATTTATTTCAGATTTAATTCACGGAATCTTGTCATGCTTACTAATAAAACAAATATTTTTCTATTATGATATAGTTAAACATCAATTAACTAAACCAATTAATCTGAGCCTTCAATTTATAAATGCGTTTTTAATACTTTTTAAAACAAATAAGAAAACCACACAATATTATTATATTTTTATTTTTAATTTAAATTAAATTAAAATTTTTTTGAGACAAGGTTTCACTCTGTCAGCCCAGGCTGGAATGCAATGGCATCATCATGGCTCACTGCCACCCCGACCTCCTGGATTCAATTGATCCTCTCATCTCAGCCTCCTGGGTAGCTGGAACTACAAGCGCACACAACCACACTTGTCTAATTTTTCTGTTTTTTGTAGAGATGGGGTTTCCCTATGTTACCCAGGCTGGTCTTGAACTCCTAGGCTCAAGTGATCCTCCTGTCTTGGCATCTCGAAGTGCTGGGATTACAGGCATGAGCCACTGCACCCGACTCTTATTTTATATATATATATAAATATCTATATAGATAGATATTTATATTATATATATTATATATGTTAAAATCTGTCTATATAGATAGATTTATATGAGCCACTGCACCTGACCCTTATTTTATATATATATTAAAATCTATATATCTATATATAGAGATATATAGATATATACATATTTTTTTGAGACAGAGTCTCACTCTTGTCACCCAGGCTGGAGTGCAATGGCGTGATCTCAGCTCACCGCAATGTTATTATATTTTTAAAAATCCATTTGTTTTTAGGTCATTTTCTGACATAAGTACATGACATGATTTGACTGTGTCCCCACCCAAATCTCATCTTGAAATGTGGCTCCCATAATCCCCCACCTGTCATGGGAGGGATCTGGTGGGAGGTAGTTGAATCATGGGGGTGGGTTTTTTCCCAAGCTGTTCTTTCAATAGTGAATAAGTCTCATGAGAGCTGATGGTCTTATAAAGGTAATTCCCCTGCACTCTCTCTTGCCTGCCACCATGTAAGACATGTCTTTGCTCTCCTCCTTTCCCTTCCACCATGATTGTGTGGCCTCCCCAGCCATGCAGAACTGTCAGTCCATTAAATCTCTTTTTCTTTATAAATTACCCAGTCTCAGGTATTTTTTCATAGCATTATGAAAATGGACTAATACAATGCACATTTATTCTCTACTTCTCCCATGTTCTGTGTTAACAGGCACTACTATAAGGTTTTGAATGATGGTGTGTAGCCTGAGAAATATTCAAACATGACAATTTAATTTTATTTTAAAACTTAAGCTCACATTTTTTAGGAAGATCTTCTAAGTGGTAAATGTTAACCCTTAGGCAACTAACTATAATATATATATAGAACAACAAATTTCTTAACTTTTTATTGATATTTAAAAATTCCATTCTGAAAAATGCAAACTGTAAATAAAAAGGTCAAGTCCTCATAGGAAAGAGAATAATATTTGCTAAATATCTAAGAATTGCCAGTCATTTTCCTAGTTGCATTAAATACTCCTGGAACTTCATGTTTCCATCAATATTTATATAGGCTTTTCAAAGGAAAGATGTATCTGGTGAAAGAAACTTGTATCAGAAGAAATTAACTATGAAAAAAAGGTGATTTTTCTGAAAGCCTCATTTAACTTCATAATTTCATACATTTGACTCCTCTACTTTTTAAAAACTTTCTTCTAGGCAGAGGCACTTATACAATCTATTTCATCTTTGCCACAATGTGGTGAAAATTTGACATTTTGAATCATTTTCCATCTTTCTGAGGAACAATTGGAGAAGACTTTGCACCTATAATAGAAATTATACATCTTTTTGAAAATACTTTTGATTAAAGACTCTTCAGGCATCAACTGCATGTATTCAAAGTAAAGCCTAATCATGTCAGGGTTTTGCCAGCATAATTAATATACGCAACCATCTATGAAGTTCAGTCTTGCAGGGTACAGGAGTTGAAGGTCAGAAATTATAGTGTTGAATACCTCACTTTAAAGATGAAGAAATTGACAATCATAAAAGAAATGTGATAAAGTTATTTTTCAAGCCTAAGACATGATGGATATCAAGAATTACAGAGAAAAAGTGTGTGTTGTAAAAGAATTATGAATGTATGGAGTCACATTTCTAAAACCTGAATTTTATGAGCAAAATTATGTAAATCTATATAACTTATACATTGGTATGTTTTGTAAATAAGCATCTGTAGTCACATAATGTCAGAATATGTGATAATCTGGATATTCACTGGGAAGGCAGGATGTTCCCTGCAGGTTGCCAGTGCATTGTTTAATGCCTTGGAAGTGATAGTTTATCTGAAATGAGGTAAATATTCTTTCCAAAATACGTCCTATTGACTTGTGAGCTGTTCACATGAGCTGATCCTAATTTATACATGTTTTCCTGCATGGAACTTAGAAGAGAGAAAAAACGTCTGGAAGTGCCACACTTTCTAGATGTTGTTGATCAGGGATGCCAAACCCTCAAGGCAGCATTTCCCCAATCAACAGCTTGTCCCTTTGTCAGCCATTCTGCCCAATTAAGAGAACAAGTAGCTAGCCCAAATTCATTCAATTAAGTATGTATGAAGCACCCATTCCACTTTAGACATGTCCTGTGTACCTGACTTACATCAGAGGGCAAAGTGGACAAATTCAATGCTCTCACGGAGCTTACATTTCAGGAAAAACAGAGGATGCATAAGAATACAATTCATAAATAAAGTATTTGGTGTGTTAGAAGGCAGTAAGTTACATACAAAAAGGAAGCATGGAATAAGATAAAAAGGGAGGGGTCAGGTGTATTGAGGTGAGGTGTGATTTTAAGAGGAATATTCAGAGTAGGCCTCAGGGGTACAAGTGAGGTTTGGTGGAATTGAAATTCAGGGAGGAGTTCGCCATGGAGTTACAGAGGAAGAGGCTTGAAGGCTGAGGGGAACCTCATGGCAAAGGCCACAAGACTGGGATATGTCTTGAATATTCTGAAAAACAAGGGAGCTTTGGCTGGCACAGATTGTGAACAAAGTGGAAGAATGGTAGGCATGAGATCAGAAATGGGCGAAGTCAGATGATGTTTTCCAGGCCACCGTGAGGTCACTGGCTGTTACTCTGAGTAAAATGAGACTTTGAGGGTTTTCAGTGGAGGAGGGCATGATCTGATTTACAGTTTTAGGTTATTCTGGGTTGCCATCTGAGGACAGACTGTGGGAAAGCAACGGTAGAAGCAGGAAGACTAGTTAGGGAGCCACTGCAGCAATCCAGCTGAGAGATGATAGCAGCTTGGATCAGGGAGGTGCTAAGAGTCAGTGCATGCATCTAGTCTGAAGGCGAATTCAATAAGAATTTCTTGCAGATTGCACATGAGGCATGTTAAAAGGTAATCTTAGGCATATTAAAATTTTAACAAGTTTATTTGCACAAACAGTGATTCATGAATCAAGCAGCATCTGACTGCAAATAGTCCAGGGCTCCACTGAGGGGACCTGGGGAACACTCTTAGGAGGTGTTAGAGGAAGCAAGACAAAGAAAATATTTGATTGGTTAAAGTAGCAAGTTCCTAGTTGGAGGTTAGTTGGTGGTTTCTGATTGGTTAAGCTTAAGTTTTGTTTTATTGTTTACGTGGAGTTGGGTTTGGGTTCACTTATTAGCAACATAAGATTCTGGAGCCAGCTCAGTCTAATGACCTCACAAGTATAATTGTAGTGGCTGTGAAGAAGTGGGAGGAGTTAATGGTGGCTAATTGCTTCGGCCAGTCAGCTGGAGGGACAGTGTTGCTTTCCCCTGAGACGGGTTTATGAGGGAGAATGAGTTCAGCTTTGGGCATGTTGAACTGCGCTGACCTACAAGAAGGAATGAAGGCTGGAAATTGTACATGTGAGTCTAGATTGGGGCACAGAAGTCTGGGCTAGAGATGGAAGTTTGAGAGTCATTGGCAGACTGACGATTTATCAGTTACTATTTAGTAACTAGAATGAGGAATTAAACTTTGCCTGGTTGCATTTAGTCTCTTATAATTCATAACCATTTTTTCCAATTAATAAATAATTCAGATTGAAGTCCTTGGCTATTAATCACCACTTCCCCCACCCCATCGGCACCTTCTAATCAAGAAAATGAAAATGTATTGAAAGAAAGCTGCACAACAACAGGAGTTATATTCATGCTGACACCTTACTGCTAAGTGATTAAATGCACTTTCACCCTGAAGTTTGAGTTTGCTTAAACTGGCTGCTTCAGAACCGTAAAGAATTTAGAGTCAGCCAGTCTGCTTCCTGGCATTCATATTCTGATTTATAGTTTTTAATCTTGAAGCAAAAACCTAAAGAGAGCGGCACAGAAACCTGCTCTTCTGCTTCCAGTCTGCAGGCATGGCAATGACGTCACTGCTCTGCTTCACTCCAGACAGGCACGGATGAATTTGTGGAGACACAAAAGACTCACATCTTTTAAAAGACCTCCCAGGAACTGTTCAGAGTCCCCATACTGATGAAGGCACCTCTATTTATAGAGTAGGGTCCTGCCATCTGGTTGTGGGGGAAAAACCTTCACTCTCTCTCCTGGTAATATAGAGGACATAGTCAAAATGTTCTTTTCTAAAAAGGTTAAGTTGGAAGAAAAAAATTTAACTGGTTTCGCATCTAACTTTTTCCATCGAGACTTGCAGAAATGAGAGTCCAGTACAGGTTTCTAAGGGTTTAGTAAAGAGAGACCCTGCAGCTTCATGATAAAAGCAGACAAAATACAGCAAAGTGCCTGGACTAGGGAGTGGCCGAATCTAAGAGAGGTTTAGTTTCTCCAAGACAGAGAAGACAGGAGAGGTCCTGCAATTTCTGCTATAGTACCAGGACCTCTGAGTTCCCCGGTCATTATATAATGAACCTCTAGAGAGGTGGTCAGTTCTCCAAAGAATGGCCTGGAGTTGGAGGCTAATAAAAAGCCCAGAGGGAAAGATGATTAAGCCTCAGGCAGGCACGGAAGTAGCAGAGCCACCACCTTCAAGTGCACATGGACACAGGCTCAGGGTACCTCAGGGGTGAGCTGTGTGCCTTGGAGCTTAGAGAGCCCATGTCCAAATGTTCTAGCTTGCACTGGTTCCCTTGGCGTGTGCCGTACCCTGGGATAGCCAGAAGCTCACAAACATGGCTGAGATTCAACTTCCTTTGACTAGGTGGGGTCTGAGAAACAGAATTGATTGCTTTTCTTTTCTTTTCTTTTCTTTTCTCTTTCCCCTCCCTCCCTCCCTCCCTCCCTCCCTCCCTCCCTTCCTTCCTCCCTTCCTTTCTCTCTCTCTCTTCCTTCCTTCCTTCCTTTCTTTTCTTCCTTCTTTCTTTTTTTCAGACAGAGTTTCACTCTTGTTGTCCAGGCTGGAGTTCAATGCCACGATCTTGGCTCACTGCAACCTCTGCCTCCCGGGTTCAAGAAATTCTCCTGCCTCAGCCTCCTGAGTAGCTGAGATTACAGGTGTGTACCACCACGCCTGACTGATGTTTGTATTTGTAGTAGAGATGGGGTTTCACCATGTTGGCCAGGCTGGTCTCGAACTCCTCAACCTCCCAAAATGCTGGGATTACAGGAGTGAGCCACTGTGCAGGCTGATTTTATTTTATATAGAAATAAAAGAATGTGACGTGTTTGCACGCTGGTTTTATATACTAAAATGCATTTATCTTCCACAAAAGACTCCTCAAATATTCATTTAAATTTATTTCCTTAGTCCTGTTTCTCACCATTTCCTTTCCCCATTTGCCCGCCTCACAACTCTATATTTCTCCCAGTCCCTTTAATGCACATTTTAGTTTCCCACATCCACACTTTTTGTGCACCCTTCAGATATTAACTCCTCAGTAGAGCCTCCTGATTTCCTCAAAATAATTTGTCCCATGCATTTCTATTTATGTTAGTTAGAGCATTCTATTTTAACACTTTCATGGAAAACATTATATTAAGCTCTGCACGTTTATGACCCTTTCTAATATCATTAGCTACTTCAGAGCAGCAACCGAATGTTTTTAATCTTTCTCAGCCCATTACTTAGGTTAGTGTCTTGCTCATTTCAAGGCTCAATAAACATATTTACTGTTTGTTTAATTAAGTCTATGGAGGCAAGGCAAGGAAATAAAAGTCATACAGGTTGAGAAAAAATTAAATTATTTCTTTTTGCAGGTGACTTAGTTTTCTTCAAAGAAAATCATAAGAAATCTACAGGAAAACTAGAACAAGTCAGCGAGTGTAGCGAGATTGCAGGGTACACGGTCAACAGCAAAGAAAATCAAATCGTATTTCTATATGTGAGAAATTAATAATGGGAAACAAATTTAAAACATAATGCAAGGTATAATTGCTCTAAAATAAAACACTTAGGTACAAATCTATTAAAATATGTACAGGATTTGTATGCTGAAAACTACAGATAGTAATCAAAGAAATAAAAAAAAATCTAAATAAATGCAATGATATACCGGGCTCACGAACTGGAAGACTCAACATAGTAAAGATGTCAATTCTTCTTAAACTGGTCTATGGGTTTAATGCAGTTTCTATCAGTATTCCAGCAGGGTTCTTTGTAGGTATAGATAAAATGATTCCAATTTACATGCGTGATGCAAAGGAACAAGAATAAACAAAACAAATTTGAAAAATAAGAATATGGTTGGAGGAATCACACTTCCAAATTTTAAGGCTTCTACAGTTATAGTAGTCGAGACAGTGTGGTATTGACAGAGGAACACACATAAATCAATAGAATGGAATGGAATGGAATAGAATAGAATAGGAGAATCCTGCATAGACTCACTCAAGTACAGCCAACCGGTACTTGACAAAGATGCAAAAGCAACTCAATGGAGAAAAGATAATCTTTTCAACAATTGGTATTGGAATAATTGGATATTAAAGGCAAAATAACCCTGATTTGAACCTCACATGTTATGCAAAAATTAACTCAAAGTGGATTATAGATGCAAATGTACATATACAACTTTAAAACTTGGAGGCCAGGCATGGTGGCTCGTACCTGTAATCCCAGCACTTTGGGAGGCCAAGGTGGGTGTATCATGAGGTCAAGAGTGCAAGACCAGCCTGACCAACATGGTGAAACCCGATCTGTGCTAAAAATACACAAAAATTAGCCGGACATGGTGGCACGTGCCTGTAATCCCAGCTACTCAGGAGGATGAGGCAGGAGAATTTCTTGACCCTGGGAAGCAGAGGTTGCAGTGAGCTGAGATCATGCCACTACACTCCAGCCTGGGCGAGAGATTCTGTCTCAAAAAAACAAAAACAAAAAACTTTGAAGAACAAATTTTCATTACCAAGCGTTAGGCAGACTTCTTAGAATTAAACCAAAGTCAAAATCATTCTACCAAAAGACACATGCAATCGTATCTTTATCGCTGTGCTATTTACAATCACAAAAACATGGAATCAACCTAGGTGTCTATCAGTGGTAGCCTGGATAAAGAGAATGTGGTGCATATACACTATGGAATACCACACAGCCACAAAAATAATGAAATAATGTCCTTTGCAGCAACATGCATGGAATTATAGACCATAATCCTAAGCAAATAAACACAGGAATAGAAACCCAAATACTACATGTTCTCACTTATAAGTGGAAGCTAAGCACTGAACATATATGAATATGAATATGGTAACAATAGCCACTGTAGACTGCTAGAGGTTGGAGGGAGGAGGAGTGAGTTTAAAAAAAAAAAAACTAACGACCTATCAGGTACTATGCTCACTACTAGAGTGACAGGATCCATACTCCAAAGCTCACCATTACGCATATTCCCAGGTAACAAATCTGCTCATGTGTTCCCTGTAACTAAAAATAAAAGTTAAATTTTAAATAATTAATTAATTAATTTTTTTGAGACAGAGTCTTGCTCTGTCACCCAGGCTGGAGTGCAGTGCCTGATCTTGGCTCACTGCAACCTCTGCCTACTGGTTTCAAGTGATTCTGCTGCCTCAGCTTCCCATGTAGCTGGAAATACAGGCACCTGCCACCATGCCCAGCTGATTTTTGTATTTTTGGTAGAGACGGAGTTTCACCACATTGGCCAGCCTGGTCTCAAACCTCCAATATCAGGTGATCCGCCCACCTTGGCCTCGAAAAGTGCTAGGATTGTAGGCACGAGCCACTGTGCCAGCCTAAAAATTTCTTTTTAAAGTTATCTTTTTAAAAGTTCATGAAGGTCAGGACATTTATGGGAACTCTCTGTACTTTCTTGTCAATTTTTCTGTGAACTACTCTAAAAAAACAAAATAAAATAAGGGTAAAACTAAAGCTCCAGCAACAACAGAAAGGTTTATGGAAGACTAGCTTGACTGGATGGTAAATGTTGATAACAGCATAGTTGTCTTGTATTGCTCCAAGAAAAGGCTCAAGTTACACATGAATAAATGTTTCAGAAGTAAGAGGTTGCCTTTTAACAATAGCTCATCCACAGCACATGAACATAAAACTCTAGTTGACATGGCAAATGTCCTATCCTGGAATTGCATTTTCCAGAATATTTGCAGATTGATTCAGACTATCAACCACTGCTTAGGTTATACATTAATGATCCAGTGTTGGGATTATTAAACTCAAGTAAGCCTTCATAAAAATATACTTCTTTTTTTATTTTCTTTTTTTCTTTTTTCAGATGGAGTTTTCATTCTTGTTGCCCAGGCTGGAGTGCAGTGGTGCGATTTCAGCTCACTGCAACCTCTGCCTCCCAGGTTCAAGTGATTCTCCTGCCTCAGCCTCCCAAGTAGCTGGAATTATAGGCACATGCCACCACACCTGGCTAATTGATGTATTTTTAGTAGAGCTGGGTTTCGCCATGTTGGCCAGACTGGTCTCGAACTCCTGACATCAAATGATTCGCCTGCCTATATCCCCCACTAACAGAAGCTTTGGATAGAAAGCTCACCCTTGAAGCTTTTGAATTAGAACTGAGAGCCATTCTGTGAGTTCACCATATTTTAAGTTTTTGTAAGGATCTTTGTTAGAGGATTTTTATCAAAGAGTTATAATTGGATAATATTGCTTTCAGGGATACTTGCAAAGTGATGATGACAATGATTATCCAAATTAGCAAAGGGCTCCTCTACATTACCTTTGAAGTACACAAAACCCCAAAACCAAATAAAGATACTTATGGCCACTTCCAAGAACCTGTTTTTCACGAATTATTCCCTATAAAAATGGATGGGAATAAAAATGAGATTTTTAAGTGCTACTATAACAAAAATTAAATACACAGTGCAAAACTTGAATAAATATATTGTGACGTATTTATTTGTAAACATGAAGTTCACTAAATGAAAACAGTTGATTTGAGAGAATGAGACAAATGATATAATTTCAAAATTATCTGACTTTTACTAAATTGTGAAAGCTCTGTGAATCTAATTTGCTATTCTAGTTTACTCACATATAGTAAGTCATACAAGTAAACACTAACATACTTCCTGCTATATCTTGAGAATCTAAATGTCAAATTTTCTGCAAAAAAAAATGTTTTTAAAGCTTTTCTTCTACATAACTTAGGCATTTCAATGGATACTAATTTAAAAACAACACAGCCAAAATCTTACAAGACATTTTAATGATATTTTGAGACATTCTGAATGTCAATTTTAAGTTTATATAAAGTGTGTGTGTAATATATATATATATATATACACACACACACATACACTTTGTTTTTTTTTTTTTTTTAGAAAGGGTCTCACTCTGTCACCCAGGCTGGAGTGCAGTGGCACCATCTTGGCTCACTGCAACCTCTGCTTCCTGCATTCAAGCAATTCTCCTACCTCAGCCTCCAGAGTAGCTTGGACTACAGGGACGTGCCTCCACGTCTGGCTAATTTTTTTTGTATTTTTAATAGAGATGGGTTTTACCATGTTGGTCAGGCTGGTCTCGAACTCCTGACTTCAAGTGATCCTCCCATCTTGGCCTCCCAAAGTGCTGGGATTACAGGTGTGAGCCATTGTCCCAGCCTTAAGGTCATATTTGAATGAAAGATTTTCTCAAACAATCCAGTCAACATACTTAAAGTTACACTGCATGCATTTGTTTATCTACAATTGATGAGAGAAAGAGAGATAGGTGTGCACGGAAAGTGATTTTCAACTAGACCAGAGACATGATTATTTAAATCATGCTTTTTGAATATCAGGTTGAAACTAAATGATGTATCCCCAAAAGCACCATAGCACTAAACTTTAATAAATATATTAAACCTATAAAGAAAAAATAAATACTCTTACGAAAAGACCTTAGTGTGTAAGTATTTGATTGACTCAGAGGAAGAAGCACAGTGTGTCATTTAATCAATGACTTGAATTGTGGGTTAGGTTAGATATAGATTTAATTTCCCTAAACAAAAATACAATTAAAAATTTGGAAAACCTGAACACAAAACAGTGGCAATTTGTTTTTAGTTTAAAGCAATAACAAACTACTGTGTGTATTTGAATGAGACTAGTTGATGGAGGGGGAATAGAAAGGAAAGTAAAAAAATATGGAGCAAACATTTTAAATGAATACAAACACAATAAACAGAATGAATGTACACTGTACATGGGGGGGATATTAAAGTTTAAGAATGCACTTACATGCCTCATCATTATCCCCCAGGGTAATGTAATGGAAGACTTTCCTAGAAATATGAAAAACAGATACTGGTAAATGAGGTAAATTAATCTACAAGAGAGACATAATTGTTTGAAGAAAGATGAATAGCACACTGTTTCAGTCTTAGAAATTCAATTTACAGAAATCTTCAGTGGCTCCTATTGCCTCCAAGGGATGTACTCCCAAGGGATCAATACTAATGTTCAAAACCTCCACATTATGTCCCCAAGCCATCTGTCCAGCTTCATTTCTCACCATGTGCCCTACTCTGTTGAACTTAACACATTTTCCTGACTTCATAGCATCACTCATATGATTCTTCTGCCTAGTACGCTCTTTGCCAATTTCCACACTCTCCTGTAATTAATATTAATTAATACCTATTAAAATTCTACCTAACTTCCAGGCTCAGCTGAAAGACCATTTTGTCTATGAGTTCCCCTAATTATTCCAACTAGAAATGATTTAGCTTGAATCCTCCATATAACCCTCTTAGTGCAACTCCTTTCTCTTTTTCTTGGGGTGGGGTATTTCATAAAATACTTGTTTCTTTTTTTTTTAACTGCATTTTAGTTTTGTCCTACTGTTTTTGTGTAGTCATTTCTAATTTTTTCTGTCTTCCTTCTAAAAATAAATTCCACAGGGATAAAGAATTTTACATACTCCTCTTTACAGTAAAAATTTTCTTTACTGTAAGGTTTTCAAAACTGTTATGTGCTCATTTGTATTATTAATCTCCAAGAAATGGTGGTTAGTACATAGTATTTCCTAAAGTTTTTCTTCATTGAATCTTTTCTTCTTGAATGACAATTTATATTTCTTGAAAATAGTGTTCAACAAAACACTTCCAATATTAATAATTCCATCAATATAGTAATTCCAACAACTTGAAATTATCTATAAAATTCAAAATTCTTAGCATTGTCTTTTTATTTTATTATTATTAAGTTTTTGGTGTAAAGCTTGTTATAGTATCTTGAATATAAGGTGGTCCTGATATTTTGGTAAAAAAAAAAAAAAAAAAGAAAGAAAATAGTATTCAAAAAAAGTTTAGGAAATCCAGTTACCAGTTATTTTAAATTAAGGAGAACCAAAGATCAAAATTAATTTTATAAGTTCACTCGCTCACTCATGAGCAAATATTTATTAAATACCTAAGACCTTCCCAACATTGTTTTAAATGCTGACGATATTGAGAAAATAAGGAAAATCTCTGTCCTCGTGGAGGTTATATTTTGGTGGTACATTTTTCTTTTAAGGGAATTAATAGGAAAAGAAAGGCTAGACTCTTCTGTTAGCCTGTTTATTTATTGCTTCTTGTATTCTTCATTATTTTCTGCATATTTGGTTTTTCATATAGTATCATTTTTACAGCTTGAAAAATTTTTCTAATTATTTTATGTAGTGCAGGTGTACTTGAAGCAAATTCCTCAGTTTTTGTTTATCTGAGAGCTAAGTGTTTCTCTCTCATATACAAATGATATTTTTCCTGGATATAGAATTTTAGGTTGATATTTTTTCTTTCAATGTTTCAAAGTTGTCATTCTATGGTTTTCCCTCTTACATTATTTCTAATGAGATGACCTCAAATCAAATACTCTGTTTTGTATGTAATGTGTCATGTATTTCCTGGTTGACTTTAAGGTTGTTTCCATTTTGGTTTCAATAGTATATGTTTTCAGCATGTATCATAAAACATGTTCCATATCAGATAATGGTGAATGGTAAAAAATAAAAGAGAAAGGGAATAAGAAATGTAAAGGGATGGTGTATTAGTCTGTTTATGGGCTGCTAATAAAAACATACCCAAGATTGAGTAACTTATAAAGGAAAGAGGTTTAATTGACTCACAGTTCCACATGGCTGGGAGTCCTCACAATCATGGCAGAAGGCAAATGAGGAGCAAAGTCATGTCTCACCTGGTGGCAGGCAAGAGAGCTTGTTCAGGGGAACTCCCATTTATAAAACCATCAACTCTCATGAGACTTATTTACTGCCACAAGAACAGTATGGAAGAGACTGCCCCCATGATTCAATTATCTCCACCTGGTCCTGCCCTTGGCATATGGGGATTATTATACTTCAAGGTAAGATTTGGATGGGGACATAGCCAAACCATATTAGATGGTGTGTGTTGAAGTTTTAGATGGGATTGCCTAGAAAAGCCTCATTGAGAATGTAATAGAGACATGATAGAAAGAACACTGAGATTTTTAGATGTGGTCTTAGATAAGTCATTCAATTTTATAATGTCTCAGTTTCCTCAGCTTGAAATGAGTGCATACAGTGAAAATCAGGCTAATTTGATAAATATCACAGATAAACAAAATGTAAAACTAAACCTTTTCAGGTTCATAGTGCCAGTAGTAAATTCATTTCTTGGCAAAATAAAACACAACCTTTAAAGGAAAAAAAACCCTGCAATCCAGATGCTTTATAACATATCATCTGTAATATCCAAACTACAATGAGAAATTATTATAGATATAAAGAACTAGAAATTGTGCCCTAAAATAAAAAAATAACTCTGTCAATTAAAAAACAGACCCCAGCATGACAAAGTTGTTAGAATAAGGATATAGGAACCCTGTAGTAGTTATTTTAAATGTGTTTGATGACTTAAAAGAAAAAAATTTTTTTTGTAAAACAACTGGACCAAAAAATGAGATAGACAGCAACACAATCATAATGGGAAACTTCAAAATTTCACTGACAGCACTAGACAGGTCATCAAGACGGAAAGTCAACAAAGAAACAATGGACTTAAACTATACCCTAGAACAAAAGGACTAATATATCTACAGAACATTCTACCAAACAACTGCAAAGTATACATTTTATCCATTAGCACACAGAACACTATCTAAGACAGCCCATATGCTAGGTCACAAAATACATCTCAATACATTTTAAAAATTCAAAATTATATCAGGCATTCTCTCAGACCACAATGGAATAAAGTCGTAAATCAACTCCAAAAGAAACCCTCAAACCCACGCAAATACATGGAAATTAAATAACCTGCTTTTGAGTGATCATTGGGACAAGAATGAAATCAAGATGGGAATTTAAAAATTTTTTGAACTGAATGACAATAGTGACACAAACTATCAAAACCTCTGGGATACAGCAAAAGGGGTGCTAAGAAGAAAGTTTATAGCATTAAATGTCTGCATCGAAAAGTCTTTAAGAGCACACATAGACCATCTAAGGTCATACCCCATGCAACTAGAGAAATAAGAACAAACCAAACCCAAACCCAGAAGAAGAAAAGGCATAATGAAGATCAGAGCAGGACTAAATGAAATTGAAACAAACAAACAAAATACAAAATATAAATGAAAGCAAAAGCTGTTTTTTTTTTGAAAAGATAAATACAGTTGATAGACCATTAGCAGAATAAACCAAAAAAAGAAGAGAGAAGATCCAAGTAAGCTCAATTAGAAACGAAAGGGGAGATATTACAGCCAATATCACAGAAATACAAAAGATCATTCAAGGTTACTATGAACACTTTTACGTGTATAAACTAGAAAACCCAGAGGAGATGGAAAAAGTTCCTAAAAATATACAACCCTCCTAGATTAAGCCAGGAAGAAACAGAAACTCGGAACAGACCAATAAAAAGCAGCAAGATTGAAATGGTAATTTAAAAGCTACCAACAAAAAAAGTCCAGCACCAGACAGATTCACTGCTGAATTCTATCACACATTTAATGAAGAATTCTTACCAATCCTATTGGCAGTATTCCAAAAGACAGAGAAAGAAGGAATCCTCAATTCATTCTGTGAAGCCAGTATCACTCTAATAACCAAAACCAGGGAAGGACATAACAAAAAAAGAAAACTACAGACCAATATCCCTGATGAACATAGATGCAAGAATCCTCCACAAAATACTAGCTAACCAAATCCAACAGCAAGCATATAAAAAAGATAATCTACCACGGTCAAGTGGGTTTTATACCAGGGAGGCAGGGATAGTTTAATATCCACAAGTCAATAAATGTGATACACCATACAAACAGAATTAAAAACAAAAATCACATGATCATCTCAATAGATGGAGAAAAAGCACTTACACAATACAACATCACTTTATGATGAAAACCCTCAGCAAAATCAGCATAGAAGGAACATACCTTAAGGTAATAAAAGCCATCTATGAGAAACCCACAGCCAACATTATACTGAATGGGGGAAAAGTTGAAAGCATTTTACATGAGAATTGGAACAAGACTAGGATGTCTGCTTTCACCATATCTACTCAACATAGTACTGGAAGTCCTAGCCAGCACAATCAGACAAGAGAAAGAAATCAAGGGCATCCAGATTGGTGAAGAGGAAGTCAAACTGTTGCCATTTGCCAATGACATGACTGTATGCATAGAAAACCCTAAAGACTCATCCAAAAAGCTCCTAGACTTGGTAAAGGAATTCAGTAAAGTTTCAGGGTACAAAATTAATGTACACAAATCAGTAGCTCTGTTTATACACCAACAGTGACTAAGCTGAGAATCAAATCAAGATCTCAACCTCTTTTACAATAGCTACAAAAAACATCAAATACTTAGGAATACACTTAACCAAGGAGGTAAAAGACCTCTAGAAGAAAAACTACAAAACACTGCTGAAAGAAATCACAGACGACACAAACAAATGAAAACACATCCTATGCTCATGGCTGGGTAGACTCAATATTGTGAAAATGACCATATTGCCAAAAGCAATCTACAAATTCAGTGCAATTTCCATTAAAATAACACACATCTTTCTTCACAGAACTAGAAAAAAACAACCCCCGAAATTCACATTTAACCAAAAAAAAGGGCCCTCAGAGACAAAGCAGGACTCAGCAAAAAGAACAAATCTGGAGGTATCATATTATCTGATTTCAAACTATACTATAAGGCCATAGTCACCAAAACAGCATGGTACTAGCTTAAAAATAGAAATATAGACCAATGGAACAGAATAGATAATCCAGAAATAAAGCCAAGCACTTACATTCAATTGATCTTCGACAAAGCAAACAAAAACAAAGTGGGGAAAGGATTCCCTATTCAACAAGTGGTGTGAAATAATTGACAAGCCACATGTAGAAGAATAAAACTGGATCCTCATTTCTCACCTTATACAAAAATAAACTTGAAATGAATCAAAGACTTAAATCTAAGACCCTGTAACCATAAGAATCTAGAAGATAATATTCTAGAAAAATCCTTCTAGACACTGGCTTAGGCAAAGAGTTCATGACCAAGAACCCAAAAGCAAATGCAACAAAAACAAAGATAAATAGATGATGTCTAATTAAACTAAAAAGCTTCTGCACGGCAAAATAATCAACAGAGTTAACAGACAACCCACAGAGTGGGAGAAAATCTTTGCAATCTGTACTCCTGAGAAAGAACTAATATTGAGAATCTACAAGAAATTCAAACAAGTCAGCGTGAAAAAAAGCAAACAATCCCATCAAAAAGTGAGTTAAGGATATGAACAGACAGTTCTCCAAATAATATATACAATGGCCAACAAACATATTTTTAAAATGCTCAACATCACTAATTATCAGGGAAATGCAAATCAAAACCACCTTACTCCTGTAAAAATGGCCATATTCAAAAAATAAAAAATAAAAAAATAGATGCTGGCATAGTTGTGGTGAAAAGGGAACATTTTTACACTGTTGGTGGGAATGTAAACTAGTGCAAACACTATGGAAAACAGTGTGGAGGTTCCTTAAAGAACTAAAAGTAGATCAATCATTTGATTCAGCAATCCCACTCCTGGGTATCTTACTCAGAGGAAAAGAAGTCATTATACAAAAAAAAAGACACTGGCACATGTATGGATAAAGAAAATGCACATTTGATATGTATAATGGAATGCTACTCAGTCGTAAAAAGTAATGAAATAATGGCATTTGCAGCAATCTGGATAGAATTAGATACCATTATTCTAAGTGAAATAACTCAGGAGTGGAAAACCAAACATCATACGTTCTCACTCAAAAGTGGGAGTTAAGCTATGAGGACACAAAGGCATAAAAAGGATACTATGGACTTTGGGGATTGTGGGGAAAGGGTGGGAGGGGGAGAGGGGATAAAAGACTACACATTGGATACAGTGTACACTGCTTGAGTGATGAGTGCACCAAATCTCAGAAATCACCACTAAAGAACTTATCCATTTAACCAAACACCATCTGCTTCCCCTAAAACCTATTGAAATAAAAAAAATTTTTTTAAATGGCCAGGAAACATATGGAAAAAAATTTTCAGCATCACTAATTTTTAGGAAAATGCAAATCAAAACCACAACGAGAAGCTACCTTACTCCTGCGAGAGTGGCCACCATCATTTAAAGTTTTAAAAATAACATGTTGGAGTGGGTGTGGTAAAAAGGGAACACTTTTTACACTGTTGGTGGGAATGTAAACGGGTACAACCACTGTGGAAAACAATATGGTGATTCCTTAAAGAACTAAAAGTAGAACTATCATTTGATCCAGCAATCCCACTCTTGGGTATCTACCCAGAGGAAAAGAAGTCATTGTACAAAATCTTCCCCTGTTCTAGCTCATCTTTCTGGTTCTAAACATTTTGGGCACAAAATCTTGTCACATGTTCTATATTGTGTTATTCTCACAGTGTAGAGTTATATAAACTAAAAGAAAGAGAAGAGTCAGGATCATTTTCAGAACAACTCTGACCCAAATTTCCTTGAGAAATACTACAAATGCATTAATAATAATGTTTTATTTACCTCTGTGTCTCTGGCACAGATCAGAAAGTCCCACACATAATGAAGCTGATCAATTTTGGTGAATGATGAATGAATGAATGACAGTTCTTAGAGCTAATATTAACTTTGGATCTCACAAGGCAAAGCCATAGCTGTTAGGCTGAGTTCCCAACTCCGTTAGGGCATGTGTCCAAGCCTTTAATCAATTTGGCTATACTCCTCACTGATCCTGTCTATGGCAGTATTTAAGCTTGGACAACAGAACTTACTTTTTCTTTGGTGGATTTTCATGGCCTATTTAATATGGTTCCTATAGAGTATTAATATATCACATTTTGTCCTTGTGCCCAGCCTGCTCTGAATAAATAAATAATCTTTCAGCGTTAGAATAGACCTCAGGGATTAATCCAACTGCTTCATTTTCAGATTTAAAATATCTTGGCCCTAAAAAGTGATTTGCTTAGGATTACACAGAATGTTGATGGAAAATCCAATTCTGTTCAAGTATTAGTTTGGTATGTTTAGTGGTCTAAACATCTCACTAAGAAAATAAAAAACACACTTTTATTATCATTTAGAAAGAAAGAGGAAAATGAGAGAGAGAGAAGAGGAGGAAGTAAAGAAAAAAGAAAGGAAGGAAGGGGAAAGAGAGAACACAAGCTCATCCTTCCTGCATTTGCCAAAACTCTATCACAAAGAGAGAAAGAATCAAAGGCCCATGAAATGGAAATGTGATGGTCACACCAGAGTCTAGTTTTCACATGTTTTGCTTGCTTCTAGCTGCTTTTCTTTCAGGCTAGTCCAAATCCCTCTCAGGCCTGTGTGTCTGTGCTAATTAATTGTTAACTTAAACTTCTATTAAAAGTCTGCAAGGCTGGCAGCTAAAAGTGGAGTGTTAAAATATTTAAAAGCCCTTAAGCCCGGGGCATAAGTTGATCAGCAGCAGGAGGGTGAAAGACAATATCCCCCTGGTCCTGGATAGCTAAATGAAGGAAGCTGAGTGTGCAGCGCTCCTTTAGAAACCTTTCTTCTGACTTGTTTCTATTTTCAAAGCCTGGACATCAGAGAATTGGGGCCCAGTGGTCGGTGCCATTTTGGATCGTCCAGCTCCTTATCACACATACCCACAGTGCCTTGAGAATAACATAATAGTATCCAAATGAGGCCAGCTTCATCAGATTAAGTGAAAATCTTAGGGTTAAAGAGATTTAATGTCATTCTTTGCACACAGCTAAATTACGATTGAAAGGCCAACTAAATGGCCCAAATGTGGCTACTTTGTAACCAGTGGTGGATATTACTAAATGACAATGGATTGAATTTGATTAATTAACTAGGAATATCATTTGTCTTCTCGCTGTCTGGTAAGTTACAAATCAGAGGGAATTTGGGCAGAGAGAGAGAGACAGAAAATGATTCAGCAAAGACAGTTTTATGCCTTTGTTCTCATACACTCACATGTTTTGAAAATTGTGTTGGGGACTAAGGGAGATATTTCAATAATATGAAAATGTTGATTGGGGTGAATCATTGTTCTCTGCACATCATTAAAAATCAGTGGGTGGAAATATACAATGTGACTCTTGCCAGAGACAAAAGACTTAGAAGAGGTAACTTAGTATGTTCCACTTTTTTTTTTTTTTAAAAAAAAGGTAAAAACGTATTGTAGGAATCCTTAAGTAGTACGGACTATGTTCTCAAAAAGGAGTTCTATAAGATATTTTTTAAATCTCATCTTTGACAATACCTCTGCAACCATGTTCTGAGCACATTATAAATATCTATTGAAAAAAGCTAGCTTATTTTATTTGTCATAAAGTAAAATAAATGCATTCCCAGAATAGAGAAAGATGTAGTTTTCTTATAGAACACATTCACTCAATAACTGCAAGCCACAAGAACTTCCAAGACACATTTCAGAGAAGTATGATCTTTAAAGCATTGTAAATGTCAGCCTCTGGGCAGTAGCTTTCTTCTATACCTACCATGTACTCCATGCTCTGTCATGGACACTCTTTTAGGTGCTTTACTAACAGTAAGTCATTTAATTTTCATAACCATCCTATGAAGTGAAAACTGCTATGATTCCCATATCATACAGTAAAGTGAGCCTCATTCTGGATCATGAACTTGGTCAAGTTGCACAACTAGTGAGGGTTGGAATATGAATCCAGACCCAGGCTCACTCACTCCAGGGTCCATATTCCCAAGCAAAATATTTTATACCATTTTAGGAATTGGTTGGAAAGAATGAAACTCCTTGCATTGACAAGTTTTGAATCTAGGATTCCAGGGAAGTCCAGCTATCTTTAAAATCACTCACACAGATTTTGATGACTAAATGCTTGAACTTACATCTACCCATTTGAAAACCAGAATAATAACACCTACGTATAATATTCCTGAAAAATTAAATAACTTTGCATGCATTTAAAATGCCTGGAACTTAGTTTTCCAAATTGTTGTTAGTTGTATTCCCTGAGGGGTATAGTTATGAGTATGGCATAAGCTCAAAGGCCTTGGTTCCAAGAGTGATTCTCAGACCAGCATCACCAGCATCACCAGGGGGCTTGTTAGAAATGCACAGTCTCAGGCACTACTCCAGGCCTCTGAAGTAAAATCCTGCATTTTAACACCATTCCCAGCGATCTGTGGACCCATTAATGTTTTAGAAGTACCACATGACATGCACACAGGATTCACTACCTGAGATTTTGCTTCCCTTTTCTCTGTAACTTACATGTACAATGGCCTCCCAAACAGAATTCTCTGGGAAAGTCCTAATTTGAAATACTTCTTCCTGTTATCAGACATAAGTGGATTAGACTGCATGTTCTGGTCTTGAGTTTGGAAAAAATGATCTGTGTATATGTTTTGCATTTCAACATTTTTCTATTTTTCTATGCTACAAAAATGCCTTTCATCTTAACTCCTAGTTCCAGCATCTGCTCCATCTGTCTTGGTTCTGCCTGTCCACATTCCTAAGGGGTTGATCTGGGGGCAGGCTATGGGCTGCTGTGCCAGCTTTCATGGTGCAGTTACACAATGCAGCATTCTTTGGAGCACCACATCTCCTCCTCCCAGAACCTCTCAAAGGGACAGAGAAAGCTAGAATCAACCATGCAAAGTCTTAAAAGCTAAAATTTAGTCAGAAGACTGAAATACCTATTTGCATTAAAAACAAAAAACAAACAAAAAAAAACCCGGACCAAAAAAGCATTTGACAAGGGGATTAAGAGGCAGGAAAGGAGCCGTAGAAATAGGTACGGAATGTAGGAAGGGATCATCACAGAGAAGCCTCCAGAAAAGACAGTTTCTTAGAAAAAGAAAACAAATGTTGTTTCCTGGTAGACGATGGTGTGAATCTAAACATTAAAAAAAAAACAACCCACAAGTATTTCTTAGAGGTAAATTGTCCCATGGATGGAACTGCATTTGGGTTAACTTAACAACAAATATCTGAAAGTTACTGTTGATAATAAATTGCAACAAATGGCAGGTCCACAGACAAATGCACCAAGTCCTGTAGTTGAGGATGCTGTATTTCCCCCCATGCCTTTAAAGTACATTGCAGCCGGGCGTGGTGGCTCACGCCTGTAATCCCAGCTCTTTGGGAGGCCAAGGCAGGCAGATCACTTAAGGTAAAGAGTTCGAGACCAGCCTGGCCACCAGGGTGAAACCCTGTCTCTACTAAAAATACAAAAGTTAGCTGGATGTGTTGGCGAGTGCCTGTAATCCCAGCTACTCAGGAGGCTGAGGCAGGAGAACTGAATGGTTTGAACCCGGAAGGCAGAGGTTGCAGTGAGCCGAGATTGTGCCACTGTACTCCAGTCTGGACAACAGAAGCGAAAAAAAAAAAAAAAAAAAAAGAAAAGAGAAGAAAAAGAAAAGTACATTCCTGTCTATGCCATATTTCCCCCTGTCCTTGCACCTTTACAATATAACTAAACTTGGCGGTTTGATGTTCAAAGAGCACTGGTTTGAAAGTCAGGAGAACCTAATTCATTCATGAGTTGCTTTCACCTGGCATTTAACCTCTCTGTGTCTCAGTGTTTCTCATCTCTTAAATGTAACAGTTTGACTGTCAGTATCCAAGACTCCTCTAATTCTAACATTCCTGGCTTTAAAGATTTCACAGCCATCTTCATGACAGGGTGCCTCAGGCCTTAAAGCCAGGAGTGCTTCTTGTTCAGGAGCCACATCTGTTGCCCTTGTCAACTCATCTTCTGCTCAGAGTACGCAGCACACAGAGCATTACCACCACAGTTCTTTGTTTATAGTTTGAAGCCTCTAGCTCTTCTAGCACGGAAGAAGTGAGGGAAGCTAATGCAGCAAGGTCTTTAGAGAAAGGGGAAAAGTGGCATTAAGGGAGGAGAATGAGAAAAAGGAAAACTGTGGAAGAAATAGGACATTCTAGAAAAATTTGCCACTGCTCAGAGATCATGATTACCATTGGGTGGAAGGAGAGGGAGTGCAAGAGGAAGAAAGGAAGAAAGAAAAAAGAAAGAAAGGAAGGCATCAAAGTGACAAAGAAAAGAGGGAGGAAAGGCAAGTCCAGGGGCATGGCAAGGTAGGTGCCGAGTAAGAGAAGCAGCCATTTAATTTCTCTCATCCTCATTTCCACCTCAACTGCAAAGACTCAAAACCTAAAAAGACAAAGGCTGCTAGAAGGCTGCAACGCTTGCAATGATGCTGTTCAGTGCAGAGCAGACTGGCTTCTCACATCTGATGTCCTGTTTAGTGAGTTGGCCCAATTTTGCTCTTGCAGAGAATGCCAACTGCCCTTCTCCTTCTCAAGAGAGTTTGCTGTTTTCATTTGTTATCTTGAATAGTCCTTGCTGCTACAAAAGGTAGAGTTCACATTTATTTTTAAAAAGTGCTTATTTCATGTGGTTTGACATAAGAGCAATATTTTAGCTGGGAGCCCAGCGCCTCAGTCGATTTCAAGAAGACCTTGAGCTTTTGACAGAGTGCTTCCTGCTGTGCTTTCTAGAAGTAAGAAATTCAGCTGAAAACAAGACATGCCAGTATCCATCAAAGGAACAGGTGGCAAAAAAACTGAAATATTACAGGGAAGCCAAGATCTGGGTTCTAGTTCATGTTTGTCATAAAGTCATTGTTTGATCTTGAGAAAGTCAAACTCTCTGAGCATTAATTTCCATATAAAGAGATGGAAAAATATCAGTACTTATTTTCTCAAGGATGTTGCAAGCTTCTATCAATCTTCTTACAAATGCACATTGTTTTAGTACCTATGACTTTCTTTTTCCTGATAGTCCCATCAAATAAGAAATACTTTCCTCTCACTTTGGAAAGGTTTGAAAATTGCTTTACTTTGGTATCTTATTTTCAATTCAATTTGAAGAAAGTCAAATGCATTTCGGTAATATAAAGAAAGATCTTACTGCATAGAAATTGAAAAAAAAATCCTTGAAACAATACTTGGTCTTCAAGAGAGAGACAAATCGATTCAAGGGTTATATTGTGTAATCTCAGAGAGAGAAAATTGGCCTTATTCCTTTATATTTCACTGGAACTAGAATTTGCCCAATGGAATATTCTGATTCTATTGTATTTGGTGTTCTAAAGTATTTAAGCTCAGTTTATTTTCTTTAAATCCTTATTTATATAACTTTGCTCAGTAGATCCTTCTCTTTATTTCAGAGTGAAAGTGGCAGAAAAATATCAGACAGTAGTTTGGGCAATGTGAAGTCTTAATTCCTCAGATTTCTCACCAAATCTTGTAATGAAAATTGAAGAGATCGTAGGGAATATCTTTTTCTGAAACGTTCATTTCAAAAAACATAAGGCCAAGTTAATTTCTCTCAGTTATATGAACAGTTAGTAGTAGGATTGGAATTTGAACTCACTTTTTATTGGACTACTCTGCCTTTCTCATCAAAAGATTTTCATGATTGCTAGTGAGCAAAATTAATATTTCCATTGATGATTTCAAGGTGGGTCAGGATTACAACAGCCATACTAAATTACTGGCATCACCCAGGACTAAGCTGTAGGTTACATTGCATTGGCCAAGGATAAAACTGAAGCAAAGTTGCATAATAGAAAGAGGGGTAGGGGTTTAGTAGGCCAAGAATTCACTGGCTCTTTTCCTCATTGCTTGCTGTAATGCCCCCTGCACTTACTAACAACATGGACACTTTCACCAGGGGACTTCTGATTGTCCTTCCTTTAATGCAGGCAGTTACTTTTCTGGCTGGCTACTTTCAGCTTCTCTCTAATATCCCAGGATTTTCAGCAAATCCAAAAGTTTGTTGAACCCACACTCTTCCAGGTCATCTTCTTGGAAGAGATTCAGTGTAGGATGACTTTAGGCAGGCTCTATGCTAAGGGTTTCTATCCGGTGGGGAAGGAATCAGGTGATCCAGTAGAAATACAGCTCACTCCCAGTGTAGCCTTCTTTCTCTCTTTGCCCTGTCATCTCCAACTGGCCTCTCACTTTTAGATTTATCCCATCCGGGTTGGGAACATCACTATCTGTGTCTCCCGAACTCAGTGTCAAATTCTCTGAGCCATTGTCTTGAAGCTCTCTCTCAGTTGGCTTAATGTGAAGGGGATACATATCCACCTCCCTGGGGCAGTGTTGCACAGCACACCAAAAGCCCTCTCCACAAAGTCTTCCTGGCAAGCCACGGCCACCTCTTTCCCTTGACTTATCCTGAGCTTCAGTTTTCTCATTTATAAAATGGAAATAATCCTATCATCAAACTCTCAGAATCATTGTGAGAATTACATAAGATTAATAATATGACAGTGCTTTGAAAATTATAATGTGCTAGATACATTTCAATTATTACTACAGCATTAATTATTTCTCATTGCAGACTCATCTAAAAATTCAGCTAATTTAAAATCAAAGATAGACTCAAGTTTGCCCCAAGCCTCTCTCCACCAACACTTCCTTCATTAAATTTTTTCTGTAGAAACCAACCCTATCTTAAAAACACTAGTCATTAAATGTATGGTTGTACACAAATCATTTGTTTTTTGCAAATTCCTGCATAAATCTCTGATTTCAGGCTTTCCCAACCAAGCCAATAAAATTAGTATACTTACCTGGCACAGTCAAGCTCAGCCCAGGACTAATGATTTTTCCCTTCTTTATATAAGGTTGATGTGCTTTGAAAATAGAAAACATATTAACATGATTTCAGTTTTTACAGATGGTGTTTTCTTCACTCTTTCAGAATAATTTTGGTTTTGAAGATAAAAACCAATATAGCATTACCCAGGATGGAACAATTAAGAAGAAATCTACTAAGATTCACATGCCTTCTCACATGAGGAAATAAGAGGATCAGGCAAATTGAGGGGGAAAACCAATCATTTTATAAT
Organism: Ateles fusciceps; assembly: GCA_036589455.1. Lineage (NCBI taxonomy): Eukaryota > Metazoa > Chordata > Mammalia > Primates > Atelidae > Ateles > Ateles fusciceps. The sequence goes on from JAZHEH010001955.1 coordinate 5,038,933, forward strand.
AATATATAATATATATTATTAATTAAATATCAATCATCAATTAAATATATATTAATTAATTATATATTAATTAACATACAACATATCAATTATAATATACATTATTTATTATACAATATATAATTATATAATATATTATATGCAATATATATTTATTATATATTATATATATTGTACAACTATATATATAATAATAGATATATCTTTATTTCTTATAAACAAAGATATATATATATACACCTTTGTTTAGTATATCTTTGTTTATAAGAAATATACATATTTCTTATAAACATATACTTATTTCTTATAAACATGCATACATATAAAAATATACATATTTCTTATAAATATGTATATTTCTTACAAACAAAGATATTTGTATATATACGCATATTTCTTATAAACAAAGATATATATATATATATCCCCAGACTAAGCATATTTGGCTACATAGAAGTTGAAAATACAGACTGAGTGTCTTTAGTCTCCATTCTCCATCCTACCCACCAAATGCCAAAGAATAGCTTGTACAAAGTAGTTTCCATTTATTTCTGGTTGACCATCAGAGCTATGGAACCAAAGTGATTATTACAGCCCAGTCGGTGGCAAGATTCATTCTTTCATTCAACTTTGGGAATTGGTTAAGGGCGTAGTCTCTGATGACAAACTGCCTGAATCAAATCCTGGTATACAACCTGTGGGACTTCAGGCAAAATCTTTAACTTCTTTGTGCCTCAGTTTTCTAATCTGTAAAGTAGAATGAGTAATAGGATTGCTGTGACAACTAAACTGCATTAATGCATATAACGCACTAGTAAAAATGCTTCATACCCTGTAAGTGCTCATCAGGTGTCACTTAGAATATTGAACACTTACGTGCTCAGTGCTGGGTTTGACCTAGGCATAGAATGATGGAAGGTAAAGCAAAACAACCAGCTCAGCTCTCCTGGTACTTACAGAGTGGTAGGGAGGCAAACTTTAACCTAAGATTCACGTATTAATGTAGAATGTTTAATAATACATGTTAAAAAGATATATATATATATATAATGAGATACACAAGAGAGATAATCAGGGCAGGGAGGGGTGGGGAAATGTTAGTGACTTAGCTGAGACCTAAAAGATAAATAGGAATTAGTCAGAGAGACAGAACTTTGTAGACAGAGAGAACAGCATGGGCAGAAATTCGCCTGTAAGAATGTGAGAATGTGATAGTCCAGGTGAACCATAATGAACTAAGGTGATGGAAGGGGAGAAGGAGATGAGTTAGTGATGGGTTAGATACAGAGGTAAAATCTGTAGGACTTGGATTGGATAACATGCACAAAGGAAAAGGAAATATCAGGACTTTTTCTAAGATCCAGGTATATATATTCCAAGTTGAATGGTGATACCATTCACAAGAAAGTAAAAGTGATGCCACTGATTTTTATACTATGATTATTTTTTCAAAGTGTATGCTGAGACTATACCTCACCCATTAAATGGCCTTTACTGTTTACAGTGGAGGAGAGAAAGTAATTAACTTTATTTGAACTTCCTTACTTACAGCCTAGAGACCTTGTTTGGCTTTTGTATCAGACAGAAATGCTACAACTCTGAATAACAGAGAACTTGACAACAGTGACCACATTATATAAGGAACAATTCATTTCACATAAGAAGTCTTGAGACAGCTAGTCTAGGCTGGCTCTAGCTGCTCAGGAACGCCATCTAGAAACCAATCTCCTTCTAATTTCCTTCCATACCATCTTTAGTTTGTTGTTTTATACTCATAGTTACAAAATGGCTGCAGCACCCTTAGGCAGCATATATTTTTCCCAAGCAGGAGGGAAAAGGTAGAACCAAAATCTTTGTTTGTCATTTCAATTGAGAAAAGAGGCCGTTCTCATAAGACTTCCATGTATAACTCACTGATAAGTGAGAAGTGGCTGGAGAGAAGAGGACTGGGAAGGGCATTGTATGTTCCAATCAACGATTTCTACCAGTTATTATGCATTTAATTAACTTAATCTTTAATATTATTGTACTATATATTTGGAAGCTGACACTTAAAGATTTTACATAAAGCTTGAACTTAACATTAAATTAAGTTACAGAACCTGGGTTCAAACTTAGCACTCCTCAGCCATAAGGCCCAATCACTTTACACTGTATTTCCTTGCACCTTAAAAACTTCTAATCCAAGTAAATGAAAAAGAAAGCAGAAACAGAAAGTATTTTATATCATAGTATATGGAAAGTATTTAAAGGTATAATCATGAGGGTATGTGAACTTTGTCATAGTCTAATATAATACCCACATATAATACCATCCTGAAAATGCAGCCCTCACTGAGTTTAGCAAGGTAACTTTGAAGGTTTCTGTTTTAGCAGTTTTATTCCATAGTAAAATACTAAACCGAAGAGACATTGTTAACAAACGAAGATAGTAAGAAGAATTTAAAAACTAGCAGCTGTTTTTAGGATTAGGAACAACTTCTCAAAGAACATAAATTGTCTACCCAATTACAAAAACACAATAAATATGGGGGAAAGGGGGAATTTAATAGAAAAAGTAAACTCGTAAGCAAGAGGAAAAGTGTATATTTACTCCACATGTTGTGTGTTGTATCGGGACATGGTTTTCTTCTTAGCTGTATAGAAACTAGGACTTGCATTTAGCTACTTTATGTAAAACCTGAAAAGTGAAAATCACATGGTCAAGTTAATGTGTGATTTGAATATATATTTCAAAAGCTAAAATTATCATCTATATTCTCCACCAGACTTTATCTGTGATTTAATCAGGGAGAATATCCTTCTCATTTATTTCAACTGCCAAATGCTACCACTTTTAGTAGAAGAAAAGAAAATATATCATCAGAAATAGTCCAAGTTTCTTTGACTGTGATTTTGCAAATGAAAGCATTACCAAATAGTAGACAGGGTAGGAAGGAAGGTTTGACATATGCTATCCAAAATCAATTTGATTCAGTTGGCATGGAATATTTCCTACAGCAGATCTGTGACAGGCTAGAGCTCTGTCTACGTAGAAGACTAACTGAATCTTCACCCCATGAAGACAAAGCTTTTGTAAGTAAAAATGGAAACTTCTTATATGTGGTTGAAGATGCCAATAGGCAAAATTTTGTCACAGAAGATTTTTCAAAAATAATTCTTTGAATAAACCTTTTTCCCCAAGTTCTTTCAGCTTAGAGTGCCATAAACGAGGAAGGTGAGAAAGGAGCTGAAATATGTTTTAGTTCTTCTTGTGTTCCAATTATTGCATTTATCCCCCATTTTACAGATAAGAAAATTGCATCTTAAAGAGGTTATGTGACTTGTTCGTCAGCAGAAGTGCTGAAAATTGAAATATGGTGTAGATAATGCCAAATAATTTTGTATAAGCCAGCCTAACAGAATTCACAATTTTCACCGGACAAGGTAGAGATGTAAATGTTAGATGAGTATGAGTGAATAAGGCTATGGTGTAGGAAGGATGGGAACTTGCCTACAGACAAGAGATGTCAGGGCCGAGGTCAGGACTCTGGATAGCTCTGGATCACTTTCAAGTTTCTTTCTGACTCCACTTTCTGTCCATCTCAATCTGTTTTATTCTATTTCATAGCAACAGCTTTCAATACTGCTTAAATTCTTCTTAGATTGCTTGCATAGCTAATACTCAATAGATGCAAATATAGATACAGATATGTGGGGTGAGGCAACATGGTGCAATGGATATAGGCAAATCACATAACCTATTTTTTGTCTCTGTCTTTTTTCTCCTCATTAATAAGGAATATATTTCAATTAATAAAATGATAGTGCCTCATTTTATGCCTAGCACCTGTAATAGATACTTAGAACAGCATTACTCCCCCATCCCTCACCTTATGTCCTCTTCAGGGAATGTCTATGCAATCGTCAGGGCTCATTTTATTACAACTGACAGAAAAACAGCTTAAACAAGATTAAGCAAAACAAAGAACTTATTTGATTCATGTGACTGAAAAACCAAGGGGAATGCTTTCCTTAAGCAGCCAGGGATTCATGGTGTGTGTGCTCTCCATCTCTCAGTAGGCTAACTTGACAGGAGGAATCTTTTATTATTACTCCAACAGAAAAGGCACGATTATAATCGGGATCCCTTCAATTCTGCATTCCCAAGCCTTGGAGAAGTTGCTGGTTAATAGCCATTCCATTGATCTTCACCCATCAGTGGTAAATTATTTCTATCAAGAAGTAAGTTTCTTATGGTAGTGCTTATCCCATTCAATACACGTAGAATGGATACCCCATACACACACAAAAAAGATGAGGGTGTTTATCAGAGGAAAGGAAAGGGAATGGAAGAAACAACTTATGATGACTTTAGAAGGTTTTCTATATAGCTCTGATCCTTTGGAATTTAGCTTAGTTTCAGGGAAAAGGAAATGATCACGTATTGAGTATCTTCAGTTTTAAAAAGATTTCCCTATGAATTAGTCAATAAGTATTTGAATAAACAAATGACTTAACATCAAAGTCCCTAGGGCCCAAAAGCATACTGCAGTTTCAGGGAACCCAAGCCCTAACAGAAAAAGAATGATCTGACCTGGAGTGGCACAGGGTGGCCAGTACTCTTATCCCTGAAATGCTATGTCTCCTTTGAGGCATGGCCCAGGTCCTGTGAAAAATAAAGCCCTGGTGAAGTCTAATCAGTCAGGCTACAGCAAGTTCTTTAACAACAGCCATCTCTGATGCAAGCTCTTTCCATAATGGACTTAACACTGTGATGTCACTTTGGCCATGTTCCACAACAGGAAAAAGCTAAAGCTAAAGAAGTCTAAGATTAACTGTGATAATATGTAAAATGCTAAACTTAGCATCTGGTGTATAGTAAGGGCTCAATAAACAATAAACTTTAGTTTGCTCTTGCATAAAGCTACAGAACTATTGTAATTTACTCTCAGTGAGACATTTGCTTTTATGACATCATAGCCAGAGCTGGCTATAAACTATCTTTGCTGTCATCGAGTGTATGGTCTTTCTCTGGTAGAGATATTTTTAGGAACAAAATTCTCACCACTGATTCTCATTTTGGTGCAGCACTGCATCCACTGAGAGCCACCCACTAAGTCATTATAGCAAGAAAACATTTTATTTATTTTTTTTTTTTTTTTTGAGATGGAGTCTTGCTCTGTCGCCCAAGCTGGAGTGCAGTGGCACAATCTTGGCTCACTGTAACCTCCAGCAAGAATTCATTTTGTTTTCATATTTTTAGTCTTCTTTTTTTTTTTGACAGTGCTTTGTGAACTTTGCTTTTAACCTAAAAAAGATTTAGATGTGTAGGATTACATCTGGACTCTTGGCCTGGACAACTACTCTTCAAATCTAACATCATTTTGGATACATTTTTGGAATCCAGTTCACATCTATATCTCTTAGTTCCATACTGGACTTGCCTTTTGTTGAGCCTCCTCCAAAATTATCTACCTGTTTGTAAACCATTTTCCCATAGTCTCTCCATATGTTAGCCCAGATGACTGATTCATTCTTGATCCCTTTGTTCTCTAAATCTTGGAAATGGAAAGGTCTCTAAGAGCTCCCATCATCAATCAATTTGTCAGCAGTATACCTCTCCCCTGTAAACAAATTAATATGACACACACACAAATAGCACAGCGTTAGATGTAGAAAGGTGGAGGCAATCCACATATTCTTCATGCTCCTTTGGTGAATTCAGGCTTGTGCTTAGCAAGAATCTACACCATATAGTCTCAGATCCTCCTTCAAGAAATGACTCACATCCCAGCTGCTGGGAGAGTGTTTAGCAGACAGTCTCCAGCTGTCAGCTCCTTCAGACCCTACATCAACTTCAGAGAGCCTCTTTGCCCAAGGCCATGTTCTTCCCAGAGCCACATGCTTTTGGCCCAATGCAGGACACTCTCATGCTAAATACTTGCTCCAGGGCTCCCTGTCAGCTTTTTAAGACATTCTCAGACTTACGTCAATGTTTGTCTTCATTCTCTGTCCAGTTCTGCTTTCTTTCTCTTTACTTTTTAGGTTTTGGTGCCTAATAAATGTTTTTCACCCCAAACTCTGTCTTAATGTCTGCTTCCATTAGCCTAAATATGGATTACCTCAATTCTCTTAACCGCCTTATCAAAACATCACATCCAAATACTCCCTGTAATTTTTAATAACAGATATGTTTAATGTAATTCTATTATTTAAAAAAGAGTGGTTTAATAGGTCTTATAGCATTTGCTATGTGGGAATTTTATCCATATTTGGGAGTAGGATATCTGTCTTATGAATCAATACTATTTTTTTTCAGGGTAGAAATCCTTAAAAAAAATAAAGCATATGGGATAGTACAACTGACACTCAGTGTTTGTGTACTGTGTGATGTGAAACAAACTAATATTCAAGCCAGGGATGTGTCTTTTTAGTGATGATTAGAAACACAGATTCATCTTCATAATTAACATATGATATTTCAGTCAAATGTCTTCAGTGCCATAACTGCAAAGGAAAGCACAAATGCCTTTAGTTATAGCACACATATTTTTGTAATGGTTTTTTCCAGATATTACCGCAGAGCAACATGTGTTTTCTGCAAAAACTCTATCTTTTCCATTTTTCAGTAATGAATACGGAAGTGATTATGTTAAAGTCGAACAGTTTGGCCTGTTATTCAGTAATGTAAGCCAAGATCCATTATAATAAACATAACTACAGTAAATAAAGAATCTCTAACCAGGAAAAAAATGGTTTCCAAACCATGGATTATCCATTTTATTAACAAATAATTTATTATTAAAGCAAACGATTCTTGAGACCACGGGTTTGGGGACCTAAGAATTTAACAACTTTTCATCTTTTTAATTTGTTTCTTCACATTGTTTAGTCTCTGCAATTTTCCTATATTGGCTGTGATAGTGTTTTTCAAGATTCAGTTAATTATTATGAAGCCAGTTATTAATAATAATTATAAAGGAACAGCACTAAAGCTTCATATGAAGTTCTGCAGTTTATATTTTCACAAATATGACCTCATTTGTACCTTTTGGCCTTGAAAACCATCAAGTTCTTTGCTTGCCTCAACACAACAGTTATGCAAGGAAGTGATAAAAATGTTCTTTATGTTTATATCATTTTTCTACATCATGCTTCTTGTTTTCTTCCCAGAATTACTACAGCACTTGTTAAAGCCACAATTTGTTCTTTTAATTATATACTAACTGGCACTGCTACTTAAAGGATACACTGAGTTTTCTTGCCCAGGTAATCCTAGGAGAGGTAGAAGCTCTATTATTGGAGACAAGACAAATATATTTATTTTCTGCTTACTTATTACCATGTGCATTGTAGAAGCTCGAAGTACATTTTCACCTTCTTTCTTAACCTAACAACCTACTCTTTTATCAGAATGCTCTGCTGGGCACTTCCTGTATGATGATTCTTCATGCTTTTCCCCAGAGTTGCCCTGTTATGTAACTGATCCAATTCTCCCATGCACTGCTGACATTTAGTGTAGTCAATATTGACTGTCCACAGCATGGCAGAACCAAGAGCAATCTATGGTGTCAAAAACACCTTGCTTTCTATTTACAATGGCAAAGACATGAAATCAACCCAAATGCTCACAAATGATAGCCTGGATAAAGAAAATGTGGTACATATACACCATGGAATACTATGCATCCATAAAAAGGAAGAAGATCATGTCCTTTGCAGAAACATGGATGGAGCTGGATGCCATTATTCTCAGGAAACTAATGCAAGAATAGAAACCAAACACTGCATGCTCTCACTTATAAATGGGAGAAAACCAAACACTGCATGTTCTCACTTGTAAGTGGGAGCCTAACAATGTGAACATATAGACACTGGGAGAGGAACAACACACAATGGGGCCTCTCACGGGTGTGCTGGGGGGAGGGAAAGCATCAGGAAAAACAGCTAAGGCATACTGGGCTTAATATCTAGGTGATGAGTTCATAGGTACAGCAAATCACCATGGCACATGCTTGCCTGTGTAACAAACATGCACGTCTTGCACATGTACCCTGGAACTTAAAATAAAAATAAAAAACAAAAGTGCGTAGCACTTATTCCCTCTCTCTCTTCCTCCTGCTCTGGCCAGTGAAGTGCTGGCTCCTCCATCATCTTCTGCCATGACTGTAAGTTCCCCTGAGGCCTCCCCAGAAGCTGATGCCACCATGCTTCTTGTACAGCCTGAGGAACTGTGAGCCATTTAAACTTCTTTTCTTTATTGGAAAAAAACAAAAAACAAAACATCTTGTGTTTGCCATTTTCTTGAGTAATAAATGTAAATAAATGAATAAATTCAGTATTTGTAATTTGTGATGCTATTCAAGATATTAAATATATTATTAAAGATATAAAACACATGAAGAATTTAACTACATTTTGAAGAAATAAGTCCACAAAAAAAGTTTCCTCTACCTGCGGATTTATTACAGTTAGTGAGTGACTTTTGGGGACATGGATTTCAGCTTACTTAGGACAGAATAATACTCAGCAAAATCAAGGTTGTATCTAGAGACTGAAATAAATGTCCCTTAAAATGCATAAAATATGCAATGTAAGCAGGAATGATGAATTCTTCCAAGTGACATATCATTAACTGTCCTTAGTATCTGAGATGAAAGCTTCTCTGGAGGGTCTAGGCTCTCCTAAACATTAATTGTCATTAGGATTCTTTGTTTCAGTAACTTAATCCCACTTTCATTATTTTCCTTCTTACCTATGCCCTCTGTAACTCCTATTTCACAATAAACAAAACAAAACTACACAGCCTTAAATTATTCATTTATTTATTTTTTATTATACTTTAAGTTCTGGGGTACATGTGCAGATCGTGCAGGTTTGTTAAATAGGTATACATGTGCCATGGTGGTTTGCTGCATCCATCCCCCCCTTCAGCTACATTAGGTATTTCTCCTAATGTTATCCCTCCCCAATAACCCCACTCCCTGGCTATCCCTCCCCATCCCCCGACCCCCCCTGGCAGGCCCTAGTGTGTGATGTTCCCCTCCCTGTGTCCATGTGTTCTCATTGCCCAACATCCACTTATAAGTGAGAACATACAGTGTTTGGTTTTCTGTTCTTGTGTCAGTTTGCTGAGAATGATGGTTTCCAGCTTCATCCATGTCCCTGCAAAGTACGTAACTCATCCTTTTTTATCGCTGCATAGTATTTCATGGTGTATATGTGCCACTTTTTCTTTATCCAGTCTATCATTGATGGGCATTTGGGTTGGTTCCAAGTCTTTGCTATTGTAAACAGTGCCACAAATTCTTAATGATGCATTCTTCTCACCTTCTGTGTTTAAATCAGGATGTCATGCTTCAAAAGACTCCACTAACCCAAATTGTCTTCTTTCCTAAAAAGCAGCTCTTTTACCTACCATGGTATGAAGAGGAGACTACCAATTGACTGAATGTTTATGTCCTCCTCAAATTCATATGTTGATATTCTAATCCCCAGTGTGATAATATTAGGAGATGAGGCTTTGGGGACTTAATTTGATTACAAGGGCTCCACCCTCATGGGATTATTGAATTTATAAGTGGAATGGGATTAGTGCACTTATTTAAGTAGACACAGGAGACAGCTCACTTCCTTTCTCTGTCATCTGCTGTGTAAGGATACAACAAGCTGATGGCTATCTGCAAATAAAAAGGGGGGTCCTCACCAGACACTGGATCTGCTGGCACCTTGATGTTGTATTGCCCAGCTTCAAGAGTTATGGGAAATAAATGTTCTTATGACACTGGGCTATGGGAATTTGTTGTAGCAGCCTGGACTAACTAAGACAGAGGCCAATTTTTTTCTTCTTCAAGATGGTTTCTAGACAATTATTCCTCCATCCTCATGTGACACATACTCTATATTTTTGATGCTCATGCCACCAGCCATTTCTTAATCAAAACCTTGAGCACCTTCCCAGCAGTCTTTCTCACCACCCCAATTTCCGTCATCTCCTAAATCATTCAATTACTTCAATCTGTGTTAGTGACTCAACACTCTGGCTTTTCAGTTCCTTGACGCTTTGTATTCAACGACCTTCTCCTTAATTTCATTTCAGCCAGTTACTCTCATAGTCATAGATCATGACCTGGATCCATGATAGCTCAGAAGTTTCTTCACCTATGAAATTGCAAATGGTAAAAATTAGTTACTTTCCTCTCTGACATCAGGCACCTCTCCATTCAGCGTTCTCATTCAACTACTCCAAATATCTGGCTGCTTCTCAGAATCTCTAATACATAGTTATTTGCTCTCCTTCCATATACTTTAGCCCCTTTCTGTTTCCACTTTCTTCCCTTTGTGGTTTAAAAATGTAAAAATCCTTATATCAATTATGGTGTCGAATACATTCAATTTAAATTTCCAGATTCATTATCTATGCTTTTCTGTCTTTCTCTAATCTTTTGGCTTCATCAACCAAGTAAAAGAACTGAGAATACCTGTAAAAAGGATGGTGATATAAATTATTTAATTATAGAAATGTTTTTTAAAGTGTGAAATTTAAAACAACAGAAAAAAATATAAGTATTATATAGCCTGAAAATGGAAATTATAGCAACCAAAAAAAAAAAAAACGGAGGGAAAGAGGAAAAGATGTTGGACACAGTAAATCTGCGTATGTTTCATCTGTAATGGTTGTGTGTAAAGTGATATAATTTAAAGCCAACAAATGAAGTAATAAGTGTACAAGTATATTTAACAGTGCAAAATCAAACAGTAAGAAAAACATTATTATTGACTAAGATAGGATTACATTCATACACAAAAAGACAGCTGGCCTATGTACCAGTGTAGAAAGTTCAGAAATAAACCCAAATACATACTAGAATTCAATGCAACATAAGAGTGGATTCTCAAATTCCTGGAGAAAAGACAGAGCATCTGTATTAGTCCATTTTCACACTTCTATAAGGAAATATCAAAGACTGTATAATTTATAAAAGAAAGAGGTTTAATTGACTCTGTTTGACATAATTGGGAAGGCCTCAGGAAACTTACAATCATGGTGGAAGGTGAAGGGGAAGCAAAGACCTTCTTCACAAGGCAGGAGGATAGAGAAAGTATGTGTGAAGGAGGGACTGTCAAACACTTATAAAACCATCAGATCTCATGAGAACTCACTCCCTATCCTGAGAACAGCATGAGGGAAAACTGTCCCCATAATCCAATTACTTCCCTGCCTCGATATGTGGGGATTACATGTACCTCTCCTGACATGTGGGAATTACAATTCGAGATAAGATTTGGGTGGGAACACAGAGCCAAACCGTATCAGTATTCAATAAATGGTGTTGGGGCAAGGGGACAGTTTTCCAGATCAATGCTTTACATTTTACACCATTTAATTGAATTAAATGTTCAAATGCTTTTTAAAAAAGACACTACCAAAACTAGAAGCATCCAGATACTATAATAGAAAAGATTAATAAATTATGCTAATGTTTAAATAAAATATTTTAATTTTTAAAATACTTTAAGTTCTGGAACACATGTGCAGAATGTGCAGGTTTGTTACACAGTTATATATGTGCGATGGTGGTTTACTGCATCCATCACTCTATCCTCTACATTCAGTATTTCTCCTCATGCTATCCCTCCCCTAATTTTTAAGTAAAAATGTTTGTATGTCAAAAATACCATAGAAAACCAAAGGCAAATAACTTGGTTAAAAAAATTACAACTTATATAACAAAGGGCTAAAATCTGTAGTGTTGAGAAATTGAGAAGAAAATGGCCAACAACCCAAGGGAGAAATGGACAAAGCATAGTATTCACAGTTCACAGGAAAGACATAAAAATCATTCTTAAAAATAAAGGATGCCACACCTCATTCATTATGCAAGCAATGCAAATTACAACTACACTGGTATACATTTCCTCTCTCATCAAAATGGCAAAAATCCAAATATTTGATTATACTATATGTGGTAAGACTCTAGGGGAAAAGGCACTCTCATACAGTGTATGAGAATGTAGTTCTGAATTTTAATTCTTATCACTCCTATGGATGGCATCCTTGTACTCTATCATAATTACAAAGGCACATATGATTTGTCCAAAGAAATCAACTTCTTGAAATTAACTTTATGGTTATTTCTACACACATAATATGATAAATGTATAAGGTTATTCACTTTACATTGTTTATGATGGTAAAAATTAGAAACAATATAAATGTACATCAATAGGAAACTGGGTAAATAATTAATACAGCCATTAAAGATGGAGGAAACACTCTTTGTATTGATAAGCTAGATATCCTCTGTTTGTCCTTCTAATCCAGAAGCTGACAAACTACAGCTTTGCAAGTCAAATCTGATCAATTGCCTGATTTCATAAACAAAGGTTTATGGGAACAAAACAGAGCTGAATGCTTGTGATAGAAACAATATGGCTCCCAAAGACTCAAATATTTACCATCTGGTCCTTTACAAAAATTACTTGTTGGTCCCTCTCTGATTCACTTTTAATTTTTCTCTACTCTGTTTTCTGCTCCTGAATGTTCACCTCTATGCACTGCAACCTGAGCTCTCTTGCTTCTAGTTTCCTGTGGGAAACAAGCCACTGAGTGGCACCAGCAGCTAGCCAGAGTGTTGGAAGACAGATAGTTGATCCCCCATTTTGGGCTATTGTGTAGCAGTGATTTTATTCTTCTATCTAAGGTCACAGCTCTTCATGCAGCTTTTAAGGAATGAGGGCTGTGGGTGAGTGCTCAACTGAAGAACAGCAGAGAGAAGAGAGGAATAGGGAGAAGATATTTCACTGTAGTTTTTAACAGACTTTATATTTTAGGGAAGTTTTAGTTCACAGAAAAATTGAATTGAAAGTACAGAGTTCCCATTTTCTCAGTGATTTTACACATGCACAAGCTCCTTCACTATAAATATCTTGCATCAAAATGGCATATATGTTACAACTGATGAATCTACACTGGCACGTCAGCATTACCCAAAGTCCATACTTTACATTAGGGTTTACTCTTAATGTCGTTCATTTATTTCCTTGGATTTTAAAAAATATTTGTTAAACCACATGAATATAACACCTAGGTAAAGATTAAACAAAATAAATGTTTTAAATTATTCAAAGTGAGAAAAATAGAATCAAAGAAAGTAACACAATGCTATAACATAAAATGAAGGAATTATTCAATCTTGGAATTAGCCAAGGCTTCCCTAAGGAAACAATTTTCAAGCTGAGATACAAGTCTCTGGTGAAGGTGAGACCACAGTGCACTCCAGAACTGAGATATACATGGCATGGTTCCAGAAAAAGTAGTGAGAGCAAGAGTGATGAAGCTGCCAAGGTAGACATGGCTCAGACAAGGCAGAGCTGCACAGGACTTTATCATATTACAAACTTTATTTTAAGAACAATAGGAAGCCCATGATGAGTGTGATGGGAACCATGATTAAATTGAAAAGATCACTCTCACTTGAGGACACATAGGAGGGTGGCAAGAACTGATATGAGAAGCAACATTGTAGTTGTTTAGGCAGTGGATGATTATAGCTTGGATTAGGTTGATGGCCATGAAGATGGAGAGGAAGAGATAGATCTGACAGATACCCTTATGACATTAAAGCTTCTGCTTACTGGTTATTATATTTTCATATAAGTATGGAATATTAAAAAAATAATATCATATAGAAAATCACCATCTTGAACCAGGGAAAACTGTTGACACATTTTTAAAGAAAGTATTAATTCATACCAAACATATACAAATAACCTATGCAAAAATTTTGTTATTTTTAGCTATGAGCTATAACTTGATATTTTATTAATGCAATGTATGATACTCTAGCAGAATTACTCAGGCTAATGGAAATTCTTCTTCAACACATAATTTTCTAGATGTCCTTGGCCAAGGACAGCCTGCATAATGAAGAAAGAGACAGCTAGAAGACTGACAGGGGGGTTTTATGTGCCAGACATGAGATGGGGATGCAGCACTTTTATCCCAAACCCATTGACCAGAACTGAATCATAATGTTCTGCCTGGTTGCAAAAGTGGCTAGGAAACATCTTTCACCATAGGAGAGAACAAATTTTGTGGAAGGTTATCCATCCTCAAAAAAAAATATTCTGCAATATTGGACAATAGATGTATAATCACCATATTGAAGAGCATTACATAGCCATTTAATCCAATCTCAATTGGGGAAATTTTCAGTTGAAACCTGATGGTATGTAAACCCACACAAGTGAATGCATACAGTTGTTGAAGTACCTGATAACCTCCTAATTACATTTTTGCCATATTATCTGACATTTCTTATCATAGCATAATATTTCTCTGGTCAAAGTACAGAAACAGCAAGAGTTCAGCAAGGAATATGTTCAAGATTCTCAACTGGAAATCATAGTCAACTCTTTCTCCCACATGCAAAATACTTTCATTACCCCCCCCCCCCCCCAAGGTTAATAAAATCTCATTCTATTACAACATCTGGCTCATCTGGCTCATTATCTAAATTATTCCTGGTGTATTTGAGACTCCTCAATGTGATTATTCAAGTATAGCTCCTCCAGTAGACTTTACCTTGATTTGCAGACTTGAGAAGTTAAGAAGTTAAGAGGTGATTATCTTCCCTCCATGCCTCCTGTGTACAATTTGGAAACGTACTGAAACTGCAATAGACATTCCTAATTAAAAGAGAGGAGGAAGACAAGAGGCCCACTGGAGTTAGTGGCCCATACTATTTCCAAAATCTAGCCAGGTACATGTTACCATGTCTTTGATTAGTGCTCAGTTCTCCCTGGCAATGATTCTTTGACCTTTGGTCCCTTGGCTCTGCTTTTCTGCGTCATCCTTCTTTATGTTTTCTATAAAAAGATCTGTGTTTTTAGCAGAATAGGTTTCTCAACCTTCTTTATGTCCATGAAAGGTTTAGGGCATTGAAGTCTCTTTCAATTTTGAACTCTCTTTCCTCTTGTTAGTCCAAGTGGGTGTTCTCCCTCAAAAAAAGTTCGAAAAAATTGATACTTAAAAATGTATTAAAGTGATCATCCTAGTGAAAAGATTGTTATATTTTCAAGCTTTTTTTCTCCAAAGTTTAGTGTTATTTAGAATTTGTATTTCGTATGAAGGGGAGTTTTTAAAATAAATTTTGAATTACTTCAGTTACACAAAAATATGAAGAATATTATCGTTCATCTGTCACACACCTCAAACAATAAAAACTTATGTAAAGATAGATGAGGCTATTCACTATTTACTTCTTACCAATCTGTTAGGTTGATGCAAAAGTAATTGCAGTTTTTGCCATTACTTTTGCATCAACCGAATAACTTCCTGCTTTCTTGTTTCACCTAAGGTATTATATACCTAGTTAACACCACAGAATGGGTGCATTCCTGATATATTTTTTCCAAGCTGAGTAGGCTTGGAAAGATTATTTAACCTCTTTGTGTCTCAGTTTCCTCAGTAATAAAATGGGAAGGTAATATAAATAAATTACATGCATATGTATATATAAAGCCAATAAGCTAATATGTAACTGGTACACAGTACTATATAGATGTTAGCTATTATTATTTTTAGCTAACATAATTCTGGTTGTGATAAGACCAGAAGTTTCTAATTTGGTCCTGTTGATAATTTCTCTTCCACTTAGCCGGTGAGAAATTGGAATGAAGCAAGTATCCTCGTAATTTACCACCCACTTTTCTCAAATCTGCGCTTCATAATCTGCAAATACATATTGATTTTATTGTGCTGAATGGTTGGAATCATTTTAGAAACGATTCCTGGTATTGAAGGGGGAAGGTTACAGCTTCCACTACCTTGTACTTACCCTGACAACTCAAAGAGAATGTATCCATTACTTAGGTCCTTCAGTCTCCACCCATCTCCCTTGTGACGACCCTTTCTTCCCATTAAGAGAGAACTTATTTGTTAAATCCATCCTATTTCCTTCCCCTCCACCCCAAGTTACAGGTCTGAGTAATTTAATGTGAAGTAGTACCCCAGTAATTCAGCTAGACATTCACTCAGTGGACCCAAAATGATATGGCAAAAAACATTTCAAGTTTCAAGGTCAAATATAGCCAACGACCCCTTAGGATCATCATCTGTGTGTGTGTGTGTGTGTGTGTGTGTGTGTGTGTGTGTGTGTGTGATGGAGTCTCACACTGCCTGCCGCCTGGTCTGGAGTGCAGTGGCACAATCTTGGCTCACTGCAACCTCCACCTTCCAGGTTCAAGTGATTTCCCCTGCCTCAGCCTCCTGAGTAGCTGAGATTACAGGCGCCTGTCACCATGCCTAGAACATTTTTTATATTTTTGGTAGAGATGGGTTTGACCTGGCTGGTCTTGAACCCCTGACCTCATGATTTGCCCACCTCGGCCTCCCAAAGTGCTGAGACTACATCTTTTCTTTTCAACATTAACATCACTGTGGCTTGTAGGAATATCTTTTATGTAAAACGGTAGACTGGTTAGATTAGCATACATGCACATTTGACATAGCCTCAACTTCTAAATAGCTGCATCTAAACCCACATTGAAAGCAGAGCTATTTCCTCAATTATGTTGCTCTCTTCTTTGACAGAAATTTAAAATAATTCTGGTGGTAATTTACAAGGAAAGTATCACATGGAAAATTCATTCAACCTGTAAATCATGAGCAAATTATTATAGCAAATAAAAAGGTGTCAGAAGAGCCGAAGTGTTACAGGATGTCATTAATTTGGCAAATTTTATTTTTAAGAGACCACAGTAAAGTATTAATAGCTTTGTAAGTAATTAGGTAATGGCCATGGAAGTCTATTTTCTATCCAGAGATTTTCTGGTTATCTTGAGTAGCCTGGTATAATGATTAAGAATATGGGGTCCGAAGCCATATTCCTTAGATTTAATTCTGATTATGCCATTTACTAGTTGCAACAAACACTGATGATGCTCCACTCAGGTTCTCTTAGATTTTTCTGAGATATCCTACAGCTTCAATGTGCTTTTCTTTAAAAAGCATGTACCTGTGACATCCTTCAGAGGACTACCCTTGAGGGATACTAGAGCCTCTTGTGAGAATTGGTAGGAAACTGGAGGTGCTGGATAGTTTACCTGCCTAGGTTGGCATGGCCATTACTTACTGAAACAGGTTGTAGAATCCCACATCTACTGCCTTGAAGTTGGACAAATTGTACCGTTGACAAGTCAAGCCATTACTTGGCTTCTTCCCCTGTGTTTTCTGCGTTCTCTACTTTCTTACTCATTAATTCTGAAAGCACTTTCTTAAGAAATCACTTGCGTAAACAAATTCTCCTCTTGGGGGCCTTCTGAGAAATCTGACCTAATACACTCTCTGGGTGATCTTGGGTAAAAAGCTTAACTACTATGTTGAATCCAGTTTATTCACTAGTAAATTGGAGAAATGATAGGGTTGTCATGAGGAACAATAGGAGATAAAGTTTTTAAAGAACATGGTGCACTGCTTGGCACATGATTAGCATACGAAATATTAACTACTCATTTTGTGGCAAAGCACTTAAAAGTTATTAAGCTTAAATATGAGTCATGAATTTCTTTTGCTCAAAATGATTAGTATGCCAAATTTTCTGACCTTTCCTAAAATAAAAAATAGTTTCTCAGAGTATGTTACCTTGTAGATATTTCTAAAATTTATAAGCACACTTAATCTGTCCTTTCAAGGTAAAAATAACATTTTAACAAAAACAGAAAAGCACATGCAATGGAAAGGTATTTCAAAAATGGATAGTAGAAATACTTTTATCAGTGTTGCTGAAAGTGACATAAAGTACTATTAATTAAAATTTACACATCTGAATATTTACAAACACGGAACAGAATTTTCTATTAAACATTTTTCCGAAGAGTTTCAATGGCTTATTATTTCAATTTTAAAAACATTTCCATTTGTTTCTAAGCTTCTCTATGAGATTTTTTTCTAAACTATAGCATCCATGAAAACAATCATTAGATAAACTTTCAAATCTTCACATTGCTGCAAGACAAAGTATTAATTCATGATTTTAAAAAGATACATTTGATCCTATTGAATTCAATACTTAAAATATTTTTTTAGTAAGAAAAATATTTTATAATATAAAATATATAATTTAATATATGAAAATTCTTTATTTAATCTTTATTTAGTCCTTACTAAATTTATTTTTGTATATAGTATACAATTTTGATATTATTATATGAATATAACTTCCAAATCATTTAAACAGAGAGATGATGGATAAAGAAACAAATACCTGTTTGTTTGTTTTTTTCCCTTCAAAATTTGTAGGATCAAAAGTTTGGTGAAGAAGCCAGTTGGCTCATGTGGAGTTTTCTTCCTCTAAGGAGATTCTTCAAGCAATCACTATGTCAAAAGACACAGATGTTTTCCTTTCATCATATGTTGAAGATCAGATCAGAGATCCAAACTTATTTAAAAAGTTATAGATGCACTATTCTTCTCCCATTGGACTGGCAGGTTTTGTAACAATTGTTGCATATAGAGTAGACAAATTGAAGAGCAAGAGAAATTCTAAAATGTCCCTTTACCTGATCCACATGTGCAGGGCAGCCAGAGGCTTTGTTGCAGGAGCAGTGACTGTTGGTATGGGCTATTCCATGTATTGGAACTTCTGGGCAAAACCTTAGCCTT
Source organism: Ateles fusciceps (assembly GCA_036589455.1). Classification (NCBI taxonomy): domain Eukaryota; kingdom Metazoa; phylum Chordata; class Mammalia; order Primates; family Atelidae; genus Ateles; species Ateles fusciceps. The sequence continues at coordinate 5,057,582 of JAZHEH010001955.1, forward strand.
AGAAGAAGACATGCTGTATTAATCTTGGAGGAACTTGCTTTAGTAGACATCTCATTATTGAAGTTGTATGTTTATGTTGAAAATAAATTATTTGAGTAGGTTCAGATTATAACATGGTATTTTGAATATTGGCTTCCTTTCTTGTAGGTTTGATTTGCCTGGTGACCAAATTACTAGTGACTAGTTCACTAACGAGGTCATTCAATGGAGTTGAGTTAACATAAAAGAAACATGTCGCCTTACTGGGTATATATCCAAAGGATTACAAATTGTTCTACTATAAGGACACATGTACATGAATGTTCATTGCAGCACAGTTTACAATAGCAAAGACCTGGAACCAACCCAAATGCCCATCGATGATAGACTGGACAGGGAAAATGTGGCACATATACACCATGGAATATTATGCAGCCATCAAAAACGATGAGTTCGTGTCCTTTGTAGGAACATGGATGAAACTGGAAACCATCATTCTCAGCAAACTGACACAAGAACAGAAAATCAAACACCGCATATTCTCACTCATAAGCGGGTGTTGAACAATGAGAACACATGAACACAGGGAGGAGAGCATCACACACTGGGGTCTGTCAAGGGGAAAAGGGGAGGGACAGTGGGGGGGTGGGGAGTTGGGGAGAGATAGCATGGGGGAGAAATGCCAGATATAGGTGATGGGGGAGGAAGGCAGCAAATCACACTGCCATGTGTGTACCTATGCAACAATCTTGCATGTTCTTCACATGTACCCCAAAACCTAAAATGCAATAAAAAATATATATTTAAAAAAAAAGAAACATGTCACTGAAATGCATTTGATGGTGTTAAAATGTCCACTTTCTTAACTGTTGAAATGAAATTAGTTCTAAAGAAGATAGCAGGCCAAACCTGAAGTACTTCCAATTTGCTACAAAATCTTGCATGCTTTGGATATTATATAAGAATCTTTTTTACTCATTATTTTAACTTTTTAATGCCTGTCTTGTGGACTGGTTCATTTAGAACTGTTTAAAAAGTTTTCCATGGAATATAATTTGTAAAGCCTCCCACAGCTGAGAGTATGTGTGTGTTTTTAAACTAAATGTAGAAGCCTTAAAATAGAGCTGCAGAGTAGTAGTATTGATTTCAGAATCACAACTGTAATCATGAAAATAATTTAATTATGAATTACAGTTTAGCTCTTTTATAATTGTGGAATTATATTTTTGCTTCTGTTACAGTAGAATAATTTTTAACGTCATCTTGAAATGGAAATATGTATTTTAAGTGCTCATGCAAAAGTAAAATGAAGAGCACTTTTTTTAAAAAGTTTGATGAATTAAGCTGTTCTTACAAATTCTGAAAATCCAAAAGAATGATCTAATTATAACAATGAAGAAACAGAGATTATCAGAGTGGATAACAAAACAAGACTGATGTGTATGTTGTCTACAATAAACCTATTTTAAATATAAAGATTTAGATAGTTAAAAAACAAAGCAATGACCAGGTGTGGTGGCTCATGCCTGTAATCCCAGCACTTTGGAAGGCCAAGGTGGGTGTATCACAAGGTCATGAGTTCAAGACCAGCCTGGCCAAGATGGTGAAATCTCATCGCTACTAAAAATACAAAAATTATCTGGGCACACTGGCAGGCACCTGTAATCCCAGCTCCTTGGGAGGCTGAGGCAGGAGAATTGCTTGAACTCAGTCAGCAGAGGTTGCAGTGAGCCGAGAGCTGTGCCACTGCACTCCAGCCTGGGTGATAGAGAAAGTCATGTCAAATAAATGAATAAAGCAATGAAAAAGATGTATACCATGGTAACACCAATTAAAAGATATCTAGATAAACTAGATTAATTTTAGTTAAAGCAGACTTCAGGACAAGAAAAATTGTTCAGAGTAAAAGAGTCATCATGCAATAATAAAGGAGTAAGTTCTCTAAGATTGTGTAACAATTCTATTTTTTTTTTTTTGCTATAACATTTAACTTTATTAATAGAAGTGGCTTTTTCTTTGCTTTACAGGTTTTTGGGTGAGTTTTAAAGAAGTATTGCATCTTGGCTTTTTTATTTTTGAAGTGGGGGTGTATGTCTCTGTTTAGGTCAGTGCCTTCAGTGTAAATCTTGAGTTTAGAAAAAAACAAACTGCAAATCTGTTTTCAGACTTAATGAAAATTTGTGCCAAGAAAGTCACTTTGAAATATTTTGGAATAAGTTTTACATGGATGATTGACTTTTTATGATAGTTTTGCTAAATTTGCATGTGCCTAGCAACAGATCATCAAAATATATGAGACAAAACTGAAGTGAAAAAAAATAAGCAAATCCACTATTATACTGGAGATTATAGTAGTTGGAGATCTCAATACCTCTTTGTTGGTAATCAATAGGTACAATAGGCAGAAAACAAGTAAAAATATAGATGACTTGCATATAACTATTGATCAACTTGATTTAATTAACATTTATAGATTACTTATCCTACTACAACAAAATACCCAATTTTCTGACATTTGCGTGGAACATTCACCAAGATAGACCACATCATGTGATACGAAATATGCCTTTAAAAGTCTGAAAAACTAGGAATCATACAAAGTATATTCTCAGATCACAACTGAATTAAACTAAAAATCAAGAACAAAAAGATACCTGGAATATTTTCAACTATTTTAAAATTGATCAAAACCACTTCTAGATAACCCATGAAACAAAGAAAAGATCTCAAGAAATGTTTTTTTTAATTGGACTAAATAAAAATAAAAATTATCAAAATGTGTGGGTAAAGTGAAAGCATTATTTAGAGTGAAGTTTATAACATTTGATGCATATATTAGAATGAAAAAATATGTAAGATCAGTCATAATCTTTCAACTTAAGAAACTAAAAAAAGAAGAACCTTTTAAGCATAATTTATAGGGAAGAAAAAATAATAATTAGAGCAGAAATTAATGAAATTTAAAAACAGAAAATAAATAGCTTTTTCCTTCATAAGATAAACAAAATTAGTAAACTTTCAGTCAGATTAACCAATAATAAAAGAACACAAAAATTACCAATATCAGAAATAAAAGAGGGGTCATCACTACTGATTCCATGAATATAAAAAGTATAATAAATAAAAATTAAGAATAATGTTATGCCTACAAATTAAATGAAATGACCAATTATTTGAAAGACACAAACTACTGAAATGTACACAAAGAGAAAGAGATAAACTGAATAAGCTCTGTATATTGTTAAGAAATGAGACTAATAATAATATTCCAAAAAAGAAAGCTCCACATCCAGATGCTTTCATGGTGAATTTTACTGAATATTTAAGCAAGAAATAATATCAATTATCCACAAATCTTCAAGAAATAGGAGCCAAAAAATACTTCATAGCTCATTTTATGAGTCAGCATTACTATATTATCAAAACCAGCTAGATATTACAATAAAGGCTGGAGACTAATATCTCTTATGATTATAGACACAAAAATTCTCAACAAAATATCAACGAATCAAATCTAGCAATGTATAAAAAGAATATTACACAATGAACAAGTGAAATCGATTCCAATTTGAAAAATGAATCAATGTGATCCACTAGGAAAACAGATTAAAGAAGAAAAATCGTGTGATCACATTAATTAATGCAGAAAATGCATTTGAAAGAATCCAACACAACTTCAAGATAAAATCTCACAAGAATCAAGGAATGGAAGGGAGCTTGATAAAAACTACAAAAGACCCTGATGCTTATATTATACTTAATAGTGAGAAACTAAATGCTTTTCCCTGAAGGTCAGGAACAAAGGTAAGGATATCCTTTGTTAACATTTCTAGTCAATATTGTACCGGAAATACTAGCTAGTTTAATAAGACAAGAAAAAGAAAACCAAGATATACATGCTGGACAGAAAAAAATAAAACTACCCTTCTTCACAGATGACATGATTGTTTATGTAGAGTACCACAAATAATCAACAACAAATAAATACGAGAACTAATAAGTGAGGTTAGTAAGGTGAAAGAATACAAAATTCATAAGCAAAAGTCAATTTTTATTCTATATACCAACAATTGCAATTAGAAATTTTTTAAAAGTAGAATATCACAAAAATTTCTTAGATATAAAACCACCAAAATCTTTACAGAACCTGTACACACACACAAAAAAAAAGTCAAACAAACAGTACAAAATGATGATAAAATAAGCTGCATAAAATCTAAATAAATGCAGATATTTCACATATGCAGATAATGCACATTACTTGAAAGGCTGTAGCTATCAATTTTTTCCCCATTCAACCTATAAATTTAATGCCATTCCAATCAAAATCCCAATCAAAATCTTGTCAAACTCATTCTAAAGTTTAGATGAAAAAGCAAAGGACCCAGAATAGTCAAGACAGTACTGAAGAATAGAGAACTCATAATACCTGATTTCAAGAGTTAAATAAAGGTTAAGTAATAAAGATGGTGTGGTGCTGGCAAAAGAATGGGTACATTGATCAAACAAATGGAATTGAGAGGTTATATATTAGATCACAAAAATATACTAAACTGATTTTTGAAAAAGGTGGAAAGGCAATTCAAAGGAGAAAGGACAATATTTTTAATAAATAGTACTGAAACAATTAAACTTTCATACCTTAGAAAATTCACCTAGACACAGACGTTACATCCTTCACAAATACTAATTCAAAATGCTTCTTAGACCTAAATATCAAATGCAAAACTATAAAAATTCTAGAAGGAAACAGAGGAAAAATATGTATTTGATCTTGGGTTTGGTAATGCATTTTAGATATATCACCAAATTTATAATTTATAAAATTAAAAAATTGATATTTTGGGCTTTACTGAAATTAAAACTGTCTGCTCTGTGAAAGACACTGTTAAGAGAATAAAAAGACAAGCCACAGACTGGAAGATCACACTTATTGAACATATCTGATAAAGGGATTGGTATCTGCATTGATTATTATTCAAAATAATCAGTGAAAAAACAAACAATCAAACTAAAAAATTGGCAAAATATCCAATCAGACATCTCATCAAAGAAGATAAATGGATGACAAGTAACATAAAAACATGTTCAATTTATTTATAATTAGGGAAATGCAAATTAAAACAATAATGAAATGCTAACACATACCTGGTATAATGGCTAAGATAAAAAATAAAACAAAAACGAACACCACCAACTGCAGACAGGGATGCAGAATAAAAGGAATTCTGATTCTTTGTTGGAAGGAATGAAAAATGGCACAGCCACTTTGGAAAACAGTTTGACAGCTTTACACAAATCTGAACATAGTCTTACTGTAGGAGTCAGCACTCATGCCCCTAGATATTTACCCAACTGATTTGAAAACTTATGTCTACATAACATCTCTATGTGAATGTTTATAGAAACTTTATTTATGATCACTAAAATCTGAAAGTAACATGTCTTTCAATAGCTGAATAAATAAACTGCTGTTCATCTATACAATGGTACACTATTCATCAATAAAAATAAATGCACTATCAAGCCATGAAAAGGCATATATGGACCTTAAATGCATATTGTGAAGTGAAAAAAGACAGACTAAAAGGCTACATACTGTATGATTTATTCAATTTATGTGACATTCTGAAGGAGGAAAATTTATAGAGATAGTAAACAGGTTAGTGGTTGCCAAGAGTTCAGTGTGGAGAGGGTTGAATAAGTGGAATGTAGGGAATATTTTTTAGGAGAGTGAGACTATTCTGAATGACAGTGTAATGACACTAAGCATTTGTCAAACTTGTAGAACTATTAGCACAAAAAGTAAAACAATGTATGCAAATTTTAAAAATTAGGAATTCAGGAGATCACAGGATGAAATGCAGAATGTGACAAAAGAATCTAACTGCATTACTAATATACAAAGCAATTTCACTACATGGAATAAAGGAAAATGTACTAACCTAGTAACTTTGAAAACAAGTGGCATTTGTAAGATTAAAGGCAAAAGGAACTATTCACAATTACTGTACTATAATTGATACAGTTGTTTCTATAGGGATATAGGTTAATAGCTCTGATATCACTAGATACATATGGCATTGAGTAAATGCATGGCAGATGATGGGAGTGAGGTTTCTCTCTGTTGGAGCAGGAGGTTACCAATAAACAAAGAATAAAGGTTAGATTTATCCGTGTGGTATTGGATTAGAGTTGGAGACATCAGTATGAGATTATGCTTAGCTTAATATAAATACATATGGTAACATAAAAATATTATTAGTATATACATATGCCCAGGTTTGTACACACACACACACACACAAACACACACACACACACACACACATATATATATTTATATTTATTCTGTCTGCTTAGAAAGCATAGAAGCAACAACCCAGTAGCCATGAGCACACTTAGCACCCAGATCTTGGCTTCTATTACCATTTACCAATATAAGGAACCAGGGGATCCTAGGAGAAATGGTTGATTCTAAGACTGGGCAGAAAATATACAAGATGAGCCTAGAACATCTTATAATGCCAGAATGTATGGAAGTGCTAAAAAATTAAATATATAAGCACAAAAATGGAGATATGTCAAAAGGACAAAAGGGCCAACTGGAAGGGCTCTCAAGGGCCAAAGCTGAAATAATTTGAGCAACAAAATAAAGTAGTACTGCATTTTAACTCAAAGTATAAAATAAATATCCATGAGTTCATATTGATATAAATAAAATGAGGAAGAAAAAATAAATCTCCTATGCAGAAGAATTTAAAATAATTTATGTAGATAGGCCACCCTCAAAGAGATAGTGCATAACGCTCTACTCCTTAACTATGGGCTGCACATATTGACTTCCTTCCAAAGATGACCACATGGAAAAGAGGAAAAAGACTAACTGCAGTCAAGAAACCTGACAAATGCTGCCTCAGCCAGGTGATCAAGGTCAACATTAACAATAAAGAGTCATATTGACTGCATGCACCTTTGATACATTATGAGAATGACACTCGACCTCTATGGTCTTTCTCCCTAAAACAAGTAATCCATGTCTTATCCTAAGAAAAATGTCAAACGTATCCCGATTGAAGCATATTCTATCAATACCTGATCAGCACTCTTCAAAACTGTCAAGGTCACCAGATGCAGAAAAATCTGAGAAATTGTCACAGCCAAGAAGAGCCTAAGAAGACACAATGACAAAAAATAATATGATATTCTGTATGGAATCTTGAAACAGAAAAAGAACATCAGATAAAGACAGGAAATCTGAATAAAGTGTGGGTGTTAGCAATAATGTATCAATATTGTTTCATTAATTGTGATAAATGTACCATACTAATGCTAGATGCTAATGACAGGAGAAAGTGAGTGTTGGGTATATGAGAACTCTGTACTACCTTTGTAATTTTTCTGTATATCTAAAACATAAACTTTAAAAAGTGTTAATAAAATAATAAGTAAAAATACATTTGAAAATTAAGCAAGATAATTCTAAATAACTAATGAGTAAAACAAAAAGTCACAATGGAAATTAGAACATATTTTAAACTAACTGTCAACTAAAATATTTACATATCTAACACTGTAGGATGTACATAATCTTTGCATTAAAGAAAATTTGGGCCTTATGTGTGTATAATATTAAAACAAAAGGCTGAGAAAACATGAATGATATTTATAAATTTTTAAGAATGAGAATAAGAATAGAAAAATAAATATTAGTAAAAGGGGAGAAAAAATAAATAGAGGACATTATTTATGAAATAGAAAATTAGTATAAATTAGAGGCTCACTAGAGCCAAAAGTTTATGTAAACACTTAACAAGTCCAATCAAGAACAAAGAAAGAATGGGCAAATAATTGGTATCAGGAATGAAAAGATAAACATCACATAGAAATATAACAAAAGACTACTGTGAACAACTGTATGTCAGTGGTATAGTTTGGATATTTGTCCCCACCCAAATCTCATGTTGAATTGTATTTCCTGGTGTAGAAGGTGGGCCCTTGTGGGAGGTGTTTGGGTCATAGGGCAGATTCCTCATGGCTTTGTACTGTTTTTGTGAAAGTGAGTGAGAGTTTTCATGAGATCTGGTCATTTAAGAGTGTGTGGCACCTCACCCACTTTCTTCTTCCTGTTTTCACCATGTCATGTGACTGCCCCCCCTGCCTTCTGCCATGATTGGAAGCTTGCTGAGGTCTCCCCAGAAGCAGATGCTGCTATGCTTCCTGTACTGCCTGCAGAACTGTGAGCTAACTAAATCTCTTGTCTTATAAATTACCCAGTCTCAGGTATTTCTTTATAGCAGTGCAAGAATGACCTAATTCAGCCAAAAACATTAAAAATTTAGATGATGTGGGAAAATACCTAGAGAAACACAAGCTACTAAAACTAAAACAGGAGAAAAGAGAAAATCTGAATTGTCCCATATCTACTATATAAATTGTATCTGTAATCAAAACCTATCCATAACAAAACACCAGGACCAGTTGATTTTCCTGATGATTTCCATCAAATGTCCAGGGGGGAAAAAATGAGTCAAGTACATCCAAACAAAAAGGAGAAACATCTCACAACTAATTTTATGACGTCACCATAATCTTGATTCCCAAACTTGAAAACACCTTTACCGGAAAAAATTAAAAATAAATATTTTAAATAAGTATAGATGCAAAAATTCTAAACAACATGCTATCAAACAAAATCCAGCGATATATATAAAATCATGACCACATTGCATTAACATTAGAAATCCACTGTTGGTTGAATATTTTAAGGAGTATTAACTTAAAAGAAAAACACAATGTGTATACATTTAGAAGAGGGGAAGAGATATTATTTCTTATAAGGGGTTACAGCCTGCAAGGTAGCTATCCCACAGGCTGAGAGGTATAGTCTCCAGCCAAGATCAGAGACAGCCACTTGGAAGGGGAAGAGTTGGGGCAGGAGATTTATTCTGAATGGGTTGGATAAACATTCATATTCAACAGGTTACAGGAGGAGCTATGATTATTCATGAAGGTGGTCCTGACACATGTGTATTGAACAAACACACATGAAACATATGATTCATGTTTACATGTTCACTTTGGGGCAGAGATTCAACATTTAAATGTGTTACAATTAGGCCCTTTACATCAAAATGTCTTTTTAGGACTAAGGCATGCAAGTGTGTAGCTTCTGTAAACTGGCCAGAAACAGTCCATGGTCAGTGGTCCTTTATCAGGAAAGTTGCTGAAGTCAGTCTCTTGTCCAATCAAAGCTGTAGTTATGGCTGGTGGAACTGGAGGTGAGTTAATTGGCACCTATGAGCTGGATTAGTTGTAATTGTTTTGTTATTGCTTATTTTAAGATCAGTGCTCGTTTAGCTGCTAGAGAAAAAGAAAACCCTTGTGGCAGTTAGGACATAGTTTATTCTTTAGACGTAGGGGTGTATGACTTAACCCTTGTCTGGCATGGTCCTAGGTCCTGTTTATAATTTGGTATCTTATTGCCACTAAAAGTCTGTTCTGTCAGTCCTATGATCTCTGTTTTAATGTTGGTCAGTTGTTGTGTCCAAACTATAAAGGGAAGGGGGAATAAAAAGTAATTACTAACTTATCTGATCTCCCAATCCCTCATGACTAGGAACTAAGTTTTTAAAGGTTTTCTGGGATTCCCTTGGCCAAAATGGGTGCATTCAATTAATGGGGGAGCTTAGAATTTTATTTTTAGTTTACAGCATCCGTGTGTGTGTTTGTGTGCGTGTGTGTGTGTGTGTGTGAGTGTCACTGTGTTGCCCAGGCTGAAGTATAAGGGCGTGATCTCATCTCACTGCAAACTCCACCTCCCAGGTTCAAGTGATTCTCTTGCCTCAGCCTCCCTAATAGCCAGGATTGCAGGTGCCTGCCACCATGCCTGGCTAATTTTTGTACTTTTTTGATAGAGATGGAATTTCACCATGTTGGCCAAGCAGGTCTCAAACTCCTGACCTCAAGTGATCTGCCTGCCTTGGCCTCCCAAAGTGCTGGGATTATAAGTTTGAGCCACGTTGCCTGGCCAGTATCCATATATAAAGAAAAATATCCGTAAAATAGAGAAAAATCATGCAATCATATTAATAAATCAGAAAATGCACTTGGAAAAGTCAGTGCTGATGTATAATTTTGTAAAACATATACATTGAGAAGGAAGCCTTCTTAATTTGATTTAAAAATACAGATTTAAAAATCGACAACAAAAATCACTCATACATAATGTTTAAAAGTTGAAATATTTTCTCTCTGAGAATGGAAACAATTACAACTATTAACAATTTTATTTACCATTTTTATGGAGTTCTCACCAGTATATTAAAAAGCACAAAAGATAAAAGAAACAGAACACCAAATGTTGGCAAGGACGTGGGACAACTATACTCTCAGCTTTATCTTACTGCTCGAGATGTAAAATATTCCAACCACTGTGCTGAATGGTAAACAAATTGTGATATATCAATACAATGTAACCCTCTTCAGCAACAAAATGAAATGGATTACACCCAACAGCATAAATGAATCTTAAAAGTATGCTAAGTGAAAGAGTCTAGACCAAGGGATACATGATATACAATTCTGTATATGTGAAATTTTAGAACTGGACAAATTAATCTAATGTGATAAGTGATTGGCTAGTCAGGGAGTGGGATTTGAACAACTACAAAAGGGACAAAACAATGTCGGGGGTTAATAAAATGTTCTATCTCTTGATTGTTTGGGTGATGACATATGTCAAATTCATCAATTTTTCACTTAAATTCTGGGCATTTTGTTGTGTGAGAATTTTTCCTCAATAAAATGTGTTTTAAAAAGATACCATTAACCATAGCATCAAAAACATCAAGCACCTTAGGAGAAATCTAATGAGTAATCTAATGAAGGTATCATAAAACTATAACACATTATAGAAACTTAAAGAAAACCTAAATATACACAGGAATTATACCACTTTCATGAATTAGAAGCCTTAACATTTGAAAGATGCATTTTCCTCACATTAGATTTACAGATTCAATGTTATCCTAATTTAAATTTCTCCAGGGATTTTTATGTTAATTGGAAATCTGATTTCAAAATTTATATGAAATGCAAATAGTCAAGAACAACCAAGGCATTCTGAAGAAGGATTTAAAGAACTTCTATCACTGGATTTCAAGCTCCTTATAAAACTACATTAATAAAGACAGCGTGGCACTCAGACAAGAAGAAACTAATAGACCATGGAGCAAAACTAAGAGTCCTCAAACAGAACCACACATATATGGACAGTTTAGAGTTGTTGGAAAAAGAAGTATTTCCAATATATGATGTCAGAGCATTGGATATACATACAGAAAGGAAAAAGAATCTTGACTCTCCTCACGCTGAGCACAAAAATCAATTCCTGGAGGATTATGTCTCAACAGAAAAGGTAAGACATTAAAGTGTCTGGAAGATGATGACATAACAGGATAATTTCATGATCTTGTAGCAGAGAATATTTCCAAAAGAGTACACAGAATTACTAATCATAAAAAGAAAAAAATTAGCTATTTGTCTGTCATTCATCTATTATTTATCTGTCTTAAAATTGGAATCATTCTGTTCATTAAGTGACAATATTGGGTAAAAAGAGAAACCAAAATATGGGGAAATGTATGGCAACATGCGTAACTGACAAAGAGCTTCTGCTTCCCTCTTGAATATTAGTGTTCCTAGGGACTCCATTCCCCACGGGAGCCCCGAATGCCTACATTCACTCCCGCGGCATGCATTGGTTACCTTAGAATTTATATTTTCAGATCAAGGTCACTTTAATGGCACTAGACAGAGCCCTTTCTCTATACTCAACATATCCCTCTAGGAGTGAAATCCTGCTGTTTCTGTCATCTTAATAGATCCCATATGACGCTTGTTTCCACTCCCAGTACCACTCACTTGATTCAGGACCTTCTGTGTTCTTGCTTGGATGACTACAGTGACCTTCTAACTAATCTTCTCTAATCCAGTCTTACTCTTGCTCAGTAAGTATTTTTTTCTAACTTAAAATGTATCATGTTATTCCTGCAGAGTCCTCATTATAATGTAAATTCAAAACTATGGATGTCCACAATCTGATGCTTGCCTATTTCTCCAACTTAATGCCTCTACACTCTATACTATTCAGCATATAGAACTACTGCCAATGTATTACTCTCTTAATACCTCCAGGCCTTTGCATAAATTACTCCCTCTGCCTGGATTCCTCATGCCTCCTGTCTTCGTTTAGAAAACCCTCACTCATCTCGTACATAGTAAAAGACTTTCATTGGCTCTCCTATCTGGGCACCTTCACAGTACGTTGGGCTTCCTTCATTATGTAACAAACGAGAGGATTGCAATAAGCTTTTCTGTCTGTTTCTATTTTATCTCTCAACTGTCAGCACCTATGCACATTGCCTGGCAAATTGTAATTGCCTGTTAATGCTTGTTAAATGAATGAATAAATAGGAGTAGACACATATAGAAGAGACCCAGATGATTGGCATTAAATTATGAGCAAAGAACTTTGAGAAAACCCAACTCTAATTAAACTGACTTAGGTGTAATATCAGGGGTTCCAAACTGAGAAATGCTTTTAAATAAGAAAGTTTAGTGTCTCAACAAGTCTGTCTCTCAGTAGAAAATTATTTCCATAGTGAGTCATGGATTTCCTGCTCCTATATTCAGCTGCCTGGAAAATGGATGGAAAGCGAATGGTCATCTCAAAGGCAGGATCAGAGTAAGGCAGAGGAAGAATTTATTGGTGTTTTTATAGTTGAAGGATTTTCAATTATAGCTACATTAAAATTGTCTAGGAAGTTTTTATAAAACATCTATGCCCATGTCCTACCCATGATCAATTCAGTCAGAATCTCTGGGAGTGCCTAGGTATTGACAGTTTGAAAGTTACCCAGGTGGTGCTGATGTGCAGTCATTACTGAGTACCATTAATTATGCTACTGAGAAATGAGAGTCATAGATTTTGCAACTTCTAATATAATCACCAGGTGGTGCACTGTTTTACAGTGTTTTGAACTCATTCCATAATTTCAGGTTGCATCTGATCAAATCTTTTTAAAGGCAGCTTAGAATAAGGTCACCTGTCTCAAAGACCTCAATTTTCAGTTTGCAACTATCACTTGAAAAACTCTTCTGAACATGGAGAGACGATGGTCTCCTGGAGTCTGCATGACCAGTCTGATGAAGATATTGTTGACCCATTTTAATTGTGTATAAAGCTTAAAAAACCATAGTCAATGCTGGGAATTTGAGTACCCAGGCACATGTTGAAGACTTAGAGTTTAAGGCAGTAGTTTTCAACCTTGGTTGCAGATTAAAAATCATCTGGAGACCCATTGCAGAAAATTGCAGATTATTTGGTGTGGGGTGAGGCATCACATAAGTACTTCACAAAATCATCCAGATGCATCCAAGGTTGAGAACTGCTGGGTCTAAGGGTATTGTCCTCTTCTTTGTCTCTTTTTGCTGTTGTTGTTAAATGTATTTATTTTATACTTTTCCAACTTTTATTTTAGGTTCAGGAAGTACATGTGCATGTACAAAACTATTCAACTTTGGAGGAGGCATGTACCCATCATTATATGGGTAAATTGCATGTCACAGGGGTTTGTTGTACAGACTATTTTATTACCCAGGTAATAAGCATAGTATGTTATAGGTAGTTTTTCCATCCTCAGCCTCCTCCCACTCTCCACCCTCGAGTAGGCCCCCATGTCCATTGATTCCTTCTTTGTGTCCATGTATACTCAATGTTTAGATCCCACTTATACTCTAAGAGCTGTGCTATAGGGCCACAGTAAGTTATTTTTAACAAAGTCTTAGGAATTCTTAAGAAAAGTCTTAAAGAAATCTTAAGGCAAGTACTTGCCTGCATTTGGCTGTTTCCAGTGCTGATGTTTTCTTTAGTTGTATCAAGAGTTTCCTTATCAATTTAAAAGAGAAAGAAACTACTAGAATTAAGGTATCTTTTCATTTCTTTAGGATATTTTGGTGTTCAAAGTGGTTTTTTTTGCTTTGGTTTTTCCTTCATCATTCCTCCTATATCTTATCTTCTTTTTAGTCTCTCAAGTTTCTTGATTTGAAACTCCTCATTTTTATTATTTAATTATTTCATGATTCTTTTCACGTCTCTTACGTCTTATTTTAAATTCTCTCACAATCTTCTGGTTTATCTTAATCTAGTTTTTCCTAATTCAAAAGATTATACATTTATTATTTGTTTGGGCCTCTTAACTTTTCTTATCTCAGGTATTAGCTTTCTTTCTCCCTTTTCATTCTTAATTATTTAAAATGTCAATTCTTACTTTTTAATTACTTTTTTAAATGCCAATGAATTAAGGTCTTGGTTTCCTGAATCTTTTATTACAAAGATTTTTACTTTCTTTTGCAACTTTAATACTTTACCATTTTATATTATTTTAAAATTAATTTTGTATCTTAATTTTTAGTATATGATTTGTCTTTATAGTGGTAGGTAATAAGTATAGTTATATAAAAAAATCCCAGTTCACACCCAGAAAAATATAGGAAACATCTTCATTGTGACTGTCCTTTCATATCCCATTTGTGGATTTCAACCTGGTTCAATGTTGGTTTTACAAAATATCTTTCCCCTAGAAGCTTAGGACACTCAGAACAATTCAGTTACTCAAAACAGTCATAATTCTACCTGTTTAATATGTCCTCAAAATACCAGAACAATGCTTTTGACGTCTGATATTGACCAATCTTTTCATTTTGGAAATTATGATCTTAACATCTAAAACTATTCAACTTTGGAGGAGGCATGTTATTTAAGAGGAAGGGCAGACAGGCAGAAGCTTGAATACATGTCAGTAAGAATTCCTTGGCCAACTCTTCCTGCTGGTTTTCACTAAGATTCCCGACCAACAATTTTTTCTAATAGGAGAAAGGTATTCGGTTCCTGGCCTTTGCTTTGATGAATTCACTTCCTTTACCACAGATCTCATTTCATTATTATCCTTTTCTATTGAATTATAGGAAAAGCTTTCTGGTGTGTGATTCTTCTCATATCCATCCCCTAATATTCATGTGCCCAGAATGCTGGTTATTGCCAGCAGAATGTGGTTTTAGGTAGGCACAACTGTACTTCTGAAGGATGGCTCTCATTCCTCCCTATTCTTCTTAGTGGAGATTCCAGACCTGATTAGTTGGTTGGAGTTCAGGGAGAAGGGAATGACCATCCAAGTCTTTGGCCCTGGGTCATTGTCACTTTTGGAAAACATTTTAAGATATAGGGATGTGGCTGAGACAGTCTTCTCCTATCTGTTGCCCTTTCTGCCAAGGAGGAAAAGGATGGCATTTGGGAAACATTAAAGTATTTAAAGGTAGACCCAATCGGCCTTCAGGATTTGTGTCATCATATTGTGTGTTGTGGAACGCTTCTTATTAATTATATGTGTCTTTTAGTTGAAGATTTATGTTACACACATAAATGTGTGTTGAGAGCACACAGCCCAGCAATAAAAAAAATAATTTTAAAGTACTCGAAATCTCTTATTTACATTTTATATAAGCCACAACAAAAATCAAAAGACATGATTAACAGCAACACAGCTACACTCTTACTTTCTCCTTTTTTCCAAACCTACAACACTCTGTAGTTGCTTGAATCAACTGTCTCCCTCACGTCTCCCAAAACCTCCTTGCTACTTGCTCTTGATTCATTTATATTCTCCCTCTACCCCAACTCCTTATCTCCATTTCTTTATGTGGAAAGGCATGGCCTCCTTTTTAAGATGGTAGTGGCATTGGGCTGACAATTATGATTCTCCTTTGGCAAAGTGAAGGGAGTACAGAAAAGGAGGCTGTGAACATTCAAAAGTGAGTCACTTTTACCCTGTCCCAGCTGCTTTTATGTCTTTGTAATTTGGTTACAGTTTGTTCTATTGGCAAGCACATATGAGATTGTTTTCCCCCACCCAGTGACACATTCTTTTCAACTATGCATTATGAGGCATGAGAGCTCTCACTCGGTCTCATAAAGCCATCTCTCCCAAGTCTCTTCCTGATTGAAGTCCTCACCTCTTTCCATTTCCTGATGGAAGTCTGTGAGAACCTCTTTACTTGGCTAACAAAAGACCCTTGCCCTGTGCAGGTGTCTAGAGCTTTCTTCACTTTGAGAAGCTGGTGGATGTGCTCTACCTTTGCTAAATTCATTTATCCACTCAACTGGCAAGAGTACATTTAGCTGATGGTATGCTCCAGGGTAATATGTGCTGTATTAACCAGAACCTAGTTCATCATAAGAAGGCCATGATTGTAATATTTTTGGTCTAATAATATCTCTGGAGCATCCTTTCGAAGGACTAAGGCTTCTCCCCAACAAAGTGGTTGGTTGGACTCAAAGAGTGGGATGGCATTTCCCATTTGAGGCAGAGTCATTGATAAGGACATGTCAATTGAATGATCTTCATGGATTAATGAAATTTAGTCTGTATTATTGTTATTCCCACTTTCAAATAAGAACACTGAGGCCTAGGGAAATTGAATAATGTGTCTAACGTTGTAAGTGTCAGCCTAAATAACAGACAGAGAGATTCTATAAAGATGATGAATTTATTTGGGAGTGTTCAGGGGATATGCAAATCTAGGATATGTGCACTATTGGGACTACAGGCATGTCCAAAGAGGTGGAAGAAAGGGAAAGCTTTTAAAGGCAAAAGAAAAAAGCATGTATAATTTGTTTTGAAATGATGAGATCATTGGTTACAGGGGCTTATCACAGGAGGTGATGCCAGTTCATAGATGAAGATAGTGTGTCAGGCAAGTGTTCTTGTATTCTGGTTAGCTGTCCTGTGATTAATGCAGCAAGTTACAGTTTAAGAAGTCCTTGGCAAGAGTTCTTGTTACACGCATATGTGTATAAGAGCCCTTTAGAAAGTCTTTGTAAAATAGTTCTTATTGTAGGTATGTGTGCACAAGTGCCCTCCCTCCTTGGCCTTCTGGCTTTATTTATTTGTTTATTTTTGTTAGAGTTTGACAAAAGTGACTCCATCTTGATTCCAACAACTTTCACATTTCTCCCTTGTGAATAAAGTCCTTCTTCAAAAGCACTGCTGATCAACCATCTTATAGTTGGGGTTTAATTGTTCTTCAGTGCCATGATGGCCTGTGCTGGTTGCTGGTCTGGTCCCATATCAGGGAGATAGTCAGCAATTTTGAGTCAGTGTCAAAACTCTTTTAGCCACCTTTGAGCAATAAGTAGACTTTGAAGGGCTGATTCATAGGCTAAGTTTGCCTGGGGTTTATTGGTAAGTTCGATGTTGTCAGTTCCAAAAGTGTTGGTTATCACTTTGAAGCACTGGACCAGTATTATTTTGTTGAGAGTACTGTTTCTGCAGAGGCCGGATAGGCAACAAGTATAAAGTTTTTAAAAATTTTACTAAACAAAACCACCAACAACATAAATCTAGTTTGGATTGGCCAATGATTCTGGATCAAAGCTTAGCCCAAGGATAGCCAACTAGATAAATTAAAAGGCCATGGGGAATTGGGTGAGTCCTGTTGGTGTCATTGAGCCTATTCTTTTGTTTTATGTAGCTGGGTTAGCAATTTTATTATTTAGTACCCCATGGTTGGATTAAATTAAAGCAGAGAGTACAGCAGTATTAGGGGTGCTGCTAGCATTACCCATTAGGTAGTCTAAAGGATTTTTTTAGGCCGTGTTAAAGTGTAGGTTTGGCATGACAGGACCAATCTTTTGTCAAGTTATCTGTAGAAGCTACTGATTGTGACAACTTAACGGCACCATTATCCTGTCAAATGAAAACGGTAGGCATAAGCAATGAAAAGTTAATAGAAACAAGAGTCTCAATATAATGGGGAGTATTGTTGTGATGTCTTTAAAAAAGATGTCTACCTTGTAAATCCATCACCTTCTCATCCTGGTGTGCAGTTTGAATGTCTGGTTATGGCACTGGGCAGTCCAGTGAACTCTTGGTGTGTCCTATACATTAGGCACAAGGTTTGGCCCTTGAAATTTACCTCAGGTTATCTAGTTATAGGGCTTCAGGAACAGAGCAGTTTTTGTTTTTAGCTGGATACTTGTAGCCAGATACTGGAGGAAGCTGAAAGAATTCAGGATCTAGTCCAGTGTACAGGTAGATAACAAAAGCTTGAAAACAACATACAGGGTTATAATCTAATAGCAAGGGTATTTTAGCTTTTCTCTGGAAACATAACCTTTTTTCCCACTGTCATCCTGATTCTTACCAAAGGTAATCAGAGTAAAACAAATTCATGTGTTAAATAAGTGTCATTTTTATCATATTTAGCCTGATCACTTATTAATACATAAATGAAGCAAGAATAGTGATTGACCACTTAGGAATCTCAAATTTATAAACTTCTTGAGTCTAGGAAGGCAAACGTAGGCAGTTTTCTGCAGTATCTATGAATAATTTAAATATAACATCTCAGTCAAAACCTTGGTAATATAACCCGTGTTTTCAATTATATTCTGTTAGAAAGAGAACAGACATTTATTGAACTTATGCAAACAATTATATTATCATACACATTAACAATACTCATGAAGAGTTTCCAAATTTTGAAAGCATTAGATAGGGAGAAAAAGTAAATGTTTCTACTTTTCTTCAAAAAAGAATACTTAACCAAATTACTATAAATAGTTTAAAAGAGAAATTTTCCTGAAATCTGAACAACAAAATATTTAATTAACTGACAATATTTTAATAACCAACGTTTTAAATAAAAGTCATAAAAATATCTTTGTCAATTATTTAATCTCATATAATTAATTTTTGTTTTGTTTGATTTTGATCACCAGTTTCATGAACCCTTGAATATCTTTATTAGTGTTCTGACAATCTGTATTTAGTCCTTTGATCTTAAGTCAGAAGCATGTATTCAAGAGTACTTGCTAGGCTCTTTTCCATCAACTGATTGCAGATGTTTTCAGAAAAAAACTCAGTACAATAACTGTGGATGACAAAAACTTAAAATAACCATGGTTAAAATCTGATGAAACTTCACTATAACTAGCAATTGATAAGGAAGTGTGTTATTTTTGTGGATTATAACATAACCATTTTAGATTTCTGTAAGTTTATAAAACTTTTGACACATACTAATAACAAACCCATAAATGTAACAGAGAGGACCAAGAATCACTTGTCATTTGACAGTGCTTTCCCTATAATCTAATATGTCAAAAGTCCTAATTATTTAACATCTCTACAAGATCAGAGAGATATTCTTTGATGTTCTCCAGAGGCCCGTCTGGAGAATCTCAAAGTTAATTCTAAGTCAAAAAGTTCTATCTTAGAACTTAATTCTGGAAAAATCTGCCAAAGACGTCAAAAAGTTTAAAACACTTTGTAAAACAAGATTACAAGTTGCTGTAAAATATTAGTTATTTATTTAACCAGGTTGGTAATCAAAAGATTTTAAAAACAATACAGAAAATTATAAGGAAGTAAAAAATCTTAACCCTTTCAAAGTTCAGTTTTCTGAAGTAATCAAAAAAAGAAAAAAAAGACAACCTGAAACCAGACAAATATTTTTATAACACACAGAGTCTTTGTTTCTCAGGCCAGTCATCAAAAAGGTAAAAAATTAAAGTAAAAAAATTAAAAAATAAGAATAAAAACCTCCTGCAGTGTGATAGCTTCTACTTACAGTATGCCTAGTTAGATAACCTGGAAGTTTAACCTGATAAAAAGGTACTTGAATTTAATCAGAAACTGGAAGAGTGTATATATAGATTATGAATATACATCATATTATAGAGGAATATAAACAAGAAAACTAGTATCTTGAGCAGGGGAATACATGGCTCTTAGTAAGAGCATAAAACATTTCCTTGTTACATGAAATAACTCAGACATATCAGGAAATACCAAGAGTACAGAATCATGTTATACTAGAGGAAAACATTGAACTAAGCTATAAAAATGCAGCTCAGAGATGGTTGAAATTGTAGAGAAACACATTTCAGAGTTAAATTTAAACCCATGCAAATTTTGCTAAGAGCAGATCAACATTTCAAGAAAATCTTATTGTTCTAACATAGGGAATCAAAATCTAATTTTTTTGTATCAGTGTATACATTTTAAAATCTAAAATCAATTTTTAGAAAGACTTATAAATAATTCTAAGTGTAGCCAATTTGATCACCCACAAATTTCTCTCAAACATATATTGTTTACAAACCTTTTAAGACTTTTTCAGACCATCTATGGCAAACTTAGAATTCTAATTTGGTCCTACACTTCATCTACACTTAAATAACCTGTCATTTTATATTAGGACAAAAATTTACCACACGAGTGTCTTTCTCATACAAAATTTATTCTCTTTTCTTCCTTTCTCTTCTCTCTCTTACCAAAAGTACATCTTCATACCCAAAACTTTTCTCCCATCTCTCACTCCTACTAATGGTTTTCTTCTGCTTAGTTTTTATTTACTTTTTCCTTTTTGAAACAACCTTTAAATAAACTCCAAAGTAGATAAAATTATACTTTTTAACAAAAGACATACTCTGTTTTCTTTATAATTTTTCTCATCAAAAACACATCTTGGCTGGCATGGTGGCTCATTCCTGTAATCCAAGCACCTTGGGAAGCTGAGGCAGGTCGATCATTTGTGGTCAGGAGTTTGAGATCAGCTTGGCAAATGCAGTGAAACCCTGTCTTTACTAAAAATACAAAAAAATTAGGTGAGTCCAATGGTGCACACCTATAATCCCAGCTACTCGGGAAGCTGAAGCAGGAGAATCACTTGAACCCAGGAGATGGAGGTTGCAGTGAGCTGAGATCAAACCACTGTACTCCACCTTGGGGGACAGAGGGAGACACCATCTCAAGAAAAAAAAAACCCACATCTTAATTTTCTTTTTATACTTTTCATATAGAATGGCACATATTAAAATTTTTGATTTCTGATAACATTAATTTTTAGTGGAAACCGAAGAAGTAAGCAGTTTTGAACTGTTTGTCATATATGAACAGCTTATGAATGTACATCTTATGTTAATAATTTTTAGAAACGTGAGCCTCTTCATAGAACAATTTTTCAATGTGAAACAAAGTATTTATTAATAGATTCAAATATATTTTGTTTATTCGTAATAAGAAGCCAAAAGTAGGTGAATTTAAATCTCATGTTCAGCAATTTATGTTTTAGTATTTTGTCTTAATTGGAAAAGACCTAGACATTTAATGAATATCTGTTGATTTAATATATTATAGCTTTAAGATTTCAAATTTCATAAAAAGTTAATTTGGAGACATTTATTCAAGTCACATTTACCTAGTTTATTTACTTCTAATAGTTATGCTTAGATTTCTTGTGAAAACTGAAGTATTAGACAAAGCTAGTCATTCTCTCAATTATTTTTCTGTTAACTATTTTTATAGCCTTTGAATATCAGGTATTCACCTAAGTATGAACCTTAGAGCTAAATATTTGGAGATTTTGCCAATAACTTAAAAGATATAGCTGTTTTCACTAAACCAACAATATTAAACTAGCTTTCCTTATCAAGGAGTTACATTAACACTGATCATTCTGTTTTTAAACATTTAGCAGAAACAACTACCACTCTGCTTGACCAGTAAGTCCAGGTCAAAGTAAACATATGCTAACAATTCCGAAGACATCTTCATTTTTATTTTAGAAACAAAATTAAAGCCAGTATATTTGCTACATATTTAGTTAAGTCACATGGCCTAAAAGGTATTTGGGTTAATTGCTATACATTTTCGTAATTTTGAGTATTAATTTACATGAGTGCTCATTTATCTTAAGCCAGTCTGAATGCAATTTCTTAAGGGATTTCTGGCTGACTAAGCCAGATTTTACCATGCAGATGCAACATATAACATGGATAAATACCCATGAACACATACCATACAAAAAAATTTATCTTTCATTTTAAAAGTTTAGTCATGTGACTGTAAAATACAGTAATATAAATTCATCAGTTTATAAAAAGACAGTTGGATGCAAATTGTAATTCTGGTAAAATTAGACAAGTGAAGGTCACCTGTTCAGATGTTAAAGCTTCTTACCAAGGTTTTTGGAGAAGACCTTTAAAATTTTCCTTTTGTCCTTGATAAGTAATCTTATGAAGGCTGAAGACCAAATTTTGAGCAAAGTAGTCTCCACAGCAGTGTAAAATAAGTATCTTTTACCCCTTCCTTCCCCTTCTTTCAGGCTCAAATAAGACTAGGGGTTAATTCCTTGGTATTTACATTTCATAGAAATGAAGGAGGAAAAACAATGTTCAAGCAGGTTTTGACTTGTTTTTGTTTCAATTTCTACTAACTACAAGGACAGTTACAGCAGTGAGATTCTATTTTAATACAAAGAGAAAAAATGTCAGCAAATTCAGAGTATGCAGGAAAAAAAGAAAAATTGAGAAGTTATAAGCTTCTACACACCAGTATTTCATTCAAACTTTAAAATTCTATAGTTGCTGTTTCTTAGACAGTTAGAATAATGACCATTTAAGCTCTGAATTTTTCTTGATTAAATTTGCCCATGAATTTAAATGTGCTTGAGAATGAGCCATAATGTGTAGCTAGCAGGAGTCCCAGAAAACCTGGAGTGCCTTAATATTTGAAAATCCCATTCCATTTTTTATTAATCTCTCAAGGACCATGAAGATCCTATTTATTATTGCATAAAAATTTAAGGAATATACTCGCCAGAGGTCCTTGATTATCAAGATGACCTTATCCACGTCAGATCCTATATGAAGCCAGCAGGGAGCTTACCAAAAAGATGGAAGATTGGCCTGAGAAAAGACCACCAGGGAACAAAAGGCAGGCCATAGAAATGAAGAGCTCAAAGTGCTCTAGTGAGTACTGTACACTGGCTCCAAGAACCACTGATTCCTTCCAAAGGTGTTTGTGCAACGGATCCCACTTATGACACCTGATACATCAGCCTAAATAACAGAGAGATTCTCCAAAGATATTGAGTTTATTCAGGAGTGCACAAGGATTTGCAAATATATGCAGCTTACAGGGACTATAAACATATCCAGAGACTGAGGTTAAGGGAAAGATCTGGGAGCCACCATAGTGTTTACAGCATTTGTTGTTCTCTTCTTGGCACTGAAGAGAATAAGTGAGTATGATCAAGTCTGCATGTGCTAATTGTACACACTTAGCTGATGATGTTTTACAAAAATTTCTCCTTAAACCCAACTAAGAACCAAGGTCCATCACAACATTGAACAGTATATAGTTATAAGTGATGATTTCTGGCCCTTATTCTATCTTACTGATGAAATATTTTCAGTTACAACACTGTCATTCCCTTCTCCTCCACCTCAGATAACCCAACATATTTAAAACTCTCTTGCTTTGTCTCCTGTACTTCTAATCTCAGTGAAAGACACCAACATCCACCTTCAAACAAGGAGATCATGTTGGCATCTACACTTTCCCTTCCCCAGCTATACTTCCCATCTACACTGGTGGCTAAGTCTTGTTGATTCATCTTTCTTTAAAAGCTTATATCTATCCCTATCATTTCATTTTTAGTTATATTCCCTTATTTCATCCCCATATAGAGACTGATGCAAAACTTTCCCATGATTGGGTCCTCTGCAGCTAATTTTATCTCTCTTCAATGGACCTTTTCTATTGCTGCAATCATTTTTCTAAAACCACAGATCTGATTCTCTCACTCTCTTGCTTAAAGTCCCTTGGTGTCTTCTCACTATTTATCTACTGGTTCAGTCTAAATTCTTTTTTTTTAATTTTTAATTTTTTTTATTTATTTTTTTATTGCATTTTAGGTTTTAGGGTACATATGAAGAACATGTAAGATTGTTGCATAGGTACACACATGGCAGTGTGATTTGCTGCCTTCCTCCCCATCACCTATAGCTGGCATTTCTCTGCATGCTATCTCTCCCCATCTCCCCCACCCCCCACTGTCCCTCCCCTATTTCCCCTTGACAGATCCCAGTGTGTGATGCTCCCCTCCCTGTGTCCATGTGTTCTCATTGTTCAACACCCATGTGTGAGTGAAAACATGCAGTGTTTGATTTTCTGTTCTTGTGTCAGTTTGCTGAGAATGATGGTTTCCAGGTTCATCCATGTCCCTACAAAGGACACGAACTCATCGTTTTTGATGGCTGCATGATATTCCATGGTGTATATGTGCCACATTTTCCCCATCCAGTCTATCATTGATGGGCATTTGGGTTGGTTCCAGGTCTTTGCTATTGTAAACTGTGCTGCAATGAACATTTGTGTACATGTGTCCTTATAGTAGAACAATTTGTAATCCTTTGGATATATACCCAGTAATGGGATTGCTGGGTCAAATGGAATTTCTATTTCTAGGTCCTTGAGGAATTGCCACACTGTCTTCCACAATGGTTGAACTAATTTACACTCCCACCAACAGTGTAAAAGTGTTCCTATTTCTCCACATCCTCTCCAGCATCTATTGTCTCCAGATTTTTTAATGATCGCCATTCTAACTGATGTGAGATGGTATCTCAATGTAGTTTCAATTTGCATTTCTCTAATGATCAGTGATGATGAGCATTTTTTCATATGTTTGTTGACCTCATGTATGTATTCTTTTTTAAAGTGCCTGTTCATATCCTTCACCCACTTTTGAATGGGCTTGTTTGTTTTTTTCTTGTAAATCTGTTTTAGTTCTTTGTAGATTCTGGATATCAGCCCTTTGTCAGATGGGTAGACTGCAAAAATTTTTTCCCATTCTGTTGGTTGCCGATTCATTCTAATGACTGTTTCTTTTGCTGTGCAGAAGCTGTGGAGTTTGATTAGGTCCCATATGTCTATTTTGGCTTTTGTTGCCAATGCTTTTGGTGTTTTGGTCATGAAGTCCTTGCCTATGCCTATGTCCTGAATGGTTTTGCCTAGATTTTCTTCTAAGGTTTTTATGGTGTTAGGTCTTATGTTTAAGTCTTTAATCCATCTAGAGTTAATTTTAGTGCAAGTCTAAATTATTTAGTATTGGTCATGCTATCTCCTGGGCTTAATTTCTGTGCACTGACCTCTTTTCATCACCCCTACCTGTGCTGTGATACCTTTTGAAAACTGCTGCCAACTACATTGAAGCACTAATAAGTACTGTCAGAGGCCAGGCTATGCCAGGCTCTTGTGTTTTACTCACCCTGTTCCTCTACAAGGAGTCCCTCCTTCCACATGCCTCCCCCTTTTCTATTTGTGATTCTTTCTTTGAAATAGATAGATGTGGTATAAATATTAATATTTCATTAAGCCACTCCATGTTCTTTTTGGAAATGATACAGGTTATAGATAATAAGCATAAATGATCTGATTTATTGCTCATGCTCTCCATGAATATTTACTAGAAAAAAAAAGATTTCTGTTTATAAATTGATCGGTAAGAATCTTTGTCCTGAATGCTAGGACTCAAGAAAGCTTTACACTGGACCTTCATCCTCTTACCACAAAGAGTTTTCTTAAGAGTCTGTATATGATTACATCTCAGTCTTGTCTCTTGAGCCAAGCAAGATGAGACAATAGCTAGTTTCAATTTAATAAGCATTATATTGAACACTTGTGCTTTGCCAGGCATTCCACAAAGTGCTGGTGACACAAGTCAGCTATGGGAATGAAGTTATATGCCAGTCAAACCATTTCTCAGTTTGGTTGTCACCAGGGACAATTAGTGCAAGGAGTGGCAAGTCCTTGCAAAATGCTCAAGTTAATTCAAGAAAGCTCAAAAACATTTTGTTACCCATAAAAAGCTATTAAACATCTCCTTTAGAAACCTAGACTTATATGTACATTTTGAAATGAATCGTAAAGGCAAAGGAATATCTGTTCATAGTTCCATTTTTGTTTTTGACAGGGCCTTACTCTATCACTCAGCTGGAGTGCAATAGCATGATCATGGCTCACTGCAGCTTCTACCTCGTGGGCTCAAGTGATCCTCTGGTCTCAGCCTCCTGAGTAGCTGTGACTACAGGTGTGTGCCACCATACCTGGCTATTTTTCTTTCTTTCTTTTTTATTTTATTTTTTAGTATGGCTATGTTGCCCAGGCTAGTATCAAACTCCTGGCCTCAAGCAAGCTTCACGCCCTATGTTTACAAGCAAAATCTAAATGCAAGTTAAAAAGAATTGTAGCCTCCTTGACTCAGTTATGTATGCCCTTGAGAGAATGTTCTCTTCAGATCACACAGGTCATGTATATCTCTGGCACCAGAGCACCTAGGAAGAAATAGTTTAAAATATACCCTTGCAAGCCACAACTGAAAAATCACAAAAGTTATAGATCTCTTCTTCTAACAGATTTTGTATCCTTTGACTATCATCTTCCTATTACTCCCCAACCTCTGTAACGACCATTCTACTCTGTTTTCATGAGCTCAATTGTTTTAGATTACACATGTGAGAACAAGTGGTATTTATGTTTCTGTGTCCAACTTATTCCACTTAGTATAATGTTCTCTAATTCCATCGCTGTTGTCACAAATAACGACTTCCTTCTTTTTTAAGGCTGAATAGTATTTTTTTGAATTGTAAGGAAAAGCATGATAATAAAGTTAATAATAAAGTATTGTATGCTTCAAAACTGCTAAGAGAATAAATCTCAAACACAAAAATATTTCTTTCTCAACACAAAAATATTAAGTATTTGAGATGATGGGTATGTTAACTAGCTTGATTTTATTATTCCACATTGTATCTGTAAATCATAACATCACTTTGCACTCTCTAAATTTATACAATTATAAATTTTCAATTTACAATAAAAAAAGAAGTCATAGAACTTTGCCTCAGATCCCAATGTTTATTCTTCACACAGCACATTTCGGTCTAAACATTGTTGTGACAGTAATTCAGGGCATTGTCTCTCTAGCATTAGACTTCAGAAATCCTCCATATACTTTCATCCTTGCCTTCTATAATGCCTGAGCACGTGTAATTTGTGATTCTTTCCATGTATTGAGCAGTGTCGACTCAAAGTTCCCATTGACAGACAATTGAGTGTGAGTTTTAAAATGTTCTTTAATTTAAGGTGAAACCCTAGAGAAAATGAGTTCATAGGTTCTTTGTCTGAGACAGAGGAAAGAAGAGAAGAGTGACAGAACCACAGTGGGCAGAACCAAAGGGAAAATCATCATCAAGGGGTAGTTGGGGAAAAGAGAGAGGGGGACAAGACAGCAAAAGTCAGCATCTCCTTTCACATGGGCAGAACTTGTGTCTGAAGATTGTATCTCTATCTGTACTAAAATTCTAACATATCCAACAGATTTCTTTCAGGCTTTGACTCAGTGAGCTTATAGTCTCATAAATAACTAAAGTGGAAGGAAAAACATATTGATTCTAGCTTTACATCATGAAATAGAAAAAAAAACATCAGTAAGAGTATCAAGTACAAGATCTCTAAAATATTCATTATTAACAGACCAAAGGGAAGAAGCTGGGATAACCATAGCAACACTGAAACATAAGCCATAAACTCTGCAAAATAGATAAACTGGCAGCAGCTGATTACAGTGGAGGGAGGAAGACCATTATTCTGAATTGCACTCTTAGTATGAGATTCTGGTGTTGATTCTTTTCTATGAATACAGTGATTAATTTAAAAAGTAACCAGGTATTCATTATACTGTATGTTTTCAAAAAGTAAAGACTCACAATCTATGTGGCTTATGGAAGAGACATGCAAATTAGCCACTTAACATTTATTTTCATGGCTAAATAAACTGCAGTTAGACATTAAAAACTCAGTTTAATAAGTTCATTATCTCTGTGTCCTGATTCTCCTTCCATATCAAGGAGGGCAGAAACACTAACTAATGGAAAGACTAGAATGAAGGAGGAATTGTAAACATTATTGTTTCATGAGAATCAACTTTAAGTCTTCTGTGCTGAAAAACATTTTGCCCACGTCTCCATGACTTTTGAAACCATTTACTATCTTTAAATGGATGAAATCCAACCTCTTATATGAAACTCCTCAATCTACTAACCCACCTGACGTCTCTTCTCTCTAAACACTTGTAGTATGCACAGTTCATTCCGTCTAAAGCAGCATTAATTACACTGTATCTTGGGGTGGGGAGGCCTACAAAAAAATGAAAGGGGAACACTGGACTCATGGAAGTAAAAGGATTCAGAAACTATTTCAAATCTCCTCTGTTCTCACCCCTCCCACTCTCAGGTTGTCCTGCATTTGTTTACCTTTTGTTTCCTAGAAGAGTATCTTTTAGGATGATTGAAATATTCTCTAACATCCTATATTCTTGGTAAAATTCTGCATCTTGTTTAAAAGTAGAAAATTTCATAGTCTTATGCATGATAAGCATATAACCAGAAACAGGATGCCACCCTTTCTCATTATTCTGGTCAGAACTGTGTACCTAAGATGTCTGTCTTGTGTGTTGATTCTGACCTTGGGGGAGGGAGATTTGTCTCAGGACAGAATCATTGGCACCTGCTTTAGATGAGGGCTACTCAAATATGATTCCAGGTCTCCACCTATCAGGGGAACTTGAAGTCCCCAAATTAGATCAACAAAGCAAACACCAATGTTTTCTTCTCTCTTTCTGGCAATGGCCTCTACTGCTTATGAGATATGGGTCATGTTATAAAGGCCAGGGGAAGCTATTGAATTGGAAGAATAATATAAAGAAAGCCATGATGAAGAGAAACTCTGGGTCTCTATAAAAATTCTAAGGTTTATGAGTCTGTAGAACTGTATCCTGTTTCTCACCTTAATCTTGTGGCTCTAGAAGATTACCATTACTGTGAGACAGTACAGAAGTGAGAATGATGCCTGGCCTATAGTTAACAACATTTGTCAGCATTTTCTAATAAATATTTATTCCTTTTGTATTTCTTAAGGATAATATACCTTCTGATTCTTATAAAAAGCTTTAAAGATAGAAATTCTGTCTCTGTTATTTTAATAGGGGTCTTATTCTTAGCAGAGCACAGGAAACATAGAGGCACCCAAGTTATAACTTGGTGATGCAGAATGGGATGATACATTCCTAACAACAACAAACTAAATCTGATCTCCAAGTTCTCATTTTAAGTTTTTCATAAACAACAGACATAATTTTGGAAATGTTTAAATTTTAATGTGGACCTGTGGGTAGAGTAATATGAGTTGTAAAATTTTCCCCATTTTCTCCTAGAAGTGTTCTGGCTTTATTGTAGGAGATAGAAGAATCCCTATGTGAAGTTGAAATTTTAAAATCAAATGTGAAAGATAAAGATCAATGGAAGATCTTGTAAAATGAAGATTAAGTGCATAGTGTAACTTCATCACCAAATCTCTGAAGAATAGAGATTACTGAGATCAGTGGGATAATGTACTCCCATTGATACAGTATTGATCCCATTAATAATATACTTCCATTAAGCCAAAAAAATGAGACTTCAGAAAAAAATACAGAGAAATATTACTTTTCAGAGTGAATAATAAAAGGAGAGAAGGGCATATTTGTTCAATGCTTCATAATTTTTCATTTAATTACAGGACAATTTAGAAATAGTTCTCTCATTTGGAATCAAGAAAATAGAGAGCCATAGAGGCTAAATGATTTGCTCAAACTTGTAGTAGAGAACAATTTTAATTATTGATTTTGTGATTCCAAGTGTAATTTACATTATGACAGGTATGCCTACCAAAAAATTGTCGTCTCAAAAGGTGGTCCATCCTAGCAATATAATTGTGTAGAAAAAGGTTTTAGTGATTTTCCAAAATATGATTCCAAAATATGTTCTTGAGAAAATTTAGGAATATATATATATAGCATTAATATATATCCTTAGCATTTTGCAGTTGATGTCACAAAAGGAAGCCATAATTTTCCATAAAGCAGGGCTTGGTGCTAATAAAAAAGACTGAGTAGCATGACACCATTGGTTCATCACAGGATGACATTTCTAATGTTCTTAGAAAAATCATTTAAAAATATCTTTAGAACTTTCTCTAGATGAAGTCAGAATTCATTTCAACATGACTTTAGAAAATTCCAGGTATAAGTCTAATTATCAGAAGAAAGGGCAGGGAGGTAACAGAGTGAGGAAGGATTGGGAAGAAAGGGTGTAAAAATGGAGAGACCCTCTCTTCTAGATGTTGATTTGTGTTTGCTCTTTCAGGCAATATGGATGTGGCAGAGCTCTTCTTAATAGCTATACTAGGTTACTAGATTACAGATTGTTTGCTATTGTTTCTGTTATATTTTCTAGAGACTCCTGGGGCCATGAGATTTGGAATCATCTTATTTTCCACACTTGCCATTTACCTTTGGTGCTTCCATTTGAAAAATGTTTAGTCTCTGTCTCCCAAACCCTTCATTTTCGATATATTTGAAAAATCCTTACAGATGGTATTATAAAACCTAATTCAACACAGACAATAGCTGTTCTATTATTTATTTTGCACTGACAATATTGCTTTAGGGGTTCTTTTCCTATTCAGAGTTCTCCCTACACCCCCCGCCCCAAACACACACACACACACTCCACTGCCATCCTTGTTCTGTTCACGAAAAATTCTGTTGGGAACCTAGATTTGCTCAGTTTTAAGCTACTGAAGAAGTCTCAGGATGGAACTTACCTCTTGCAGGGTCCTCAGGGTAGAATGTCTGCTGGTCACATGCCTCTCAGGGTCAGAAGATGCTTAGTTAATTCAGTAGTATTTTTTGTTTGACATTTTTCATTATATAAGTAATGCATAATTATTAGAACATTTCAAAAATACTGAAAAAAAAAACAAGAATAACATTAAAATGATGCATAACCTCACCACCTGGAGATAATCACTGAGAGTTTATTGATGGATGTTTATCTAGTCTTTTTATTGAATATAATGTATATTTTTTCTATAAAATTGAAATTTACTTACATATTATTCAATATTGTTCTACAACATATATTTTAGTGGCTATTCAATATTCCATTTTTTTGGAAAATGTGCATAGTTCATGTAACCAAGCCACCTAACACAAGACATTTAGTTGGTATGACAAGGTGTTGTTTTAACCCTGTGACCTTTCCCCAGTAGGTTTTGCTAGGTGTGTTAGTCCATTCTCACACTAATAATAAATACATACCCGAGACTGGATAGTTTATAAAGGAAAGAGGTTTAATTGACTCACAGTTCAGCATGGCTGGGGAGGCCTCAGGAAACTTATAATCATGCGGAAGGAGAAGCAAATACATCCTTCATCACATGGCAGCAGCAAGAAGTGCCAAGCAAAGTGGAAAAGCCCCTTAAAACCTATCAGATCTTGTGAAAATTCACTATCAGAAGAAAAGCAACATGGGGATAACTGCCCCTATGATTCAATTATCTCCTACCAGGTCCCTCCCATGACATGTGGGGGATTACGGGAACTACAGTTCAAGATGAGATTTGGGTGGGGACACAGCCAAACCATACCATCAGGTATGAGAAAGGAGGCATTATACTTAAGATCACTAATTTCAAAAGCCTTGTCCCAGGTACATAGTGTACATGGAAGAAAGATCTTGAATGGATATTTCTGAACCAGTTTTTACTTTCACTTTTCCCCCAACAATCCTCCCCACCCCAGCTCAAGAAAAGAACCAGAGAAGTTAGACATTGGTGAGAGTTGGGAAGGGGCTCTGCTCCTCCCCTTCACCTTACAGCAGGCTGTTATTAGGCTCAAGTGAGGATAGCAATAGAATAAGGACATTTGGGGGATATGAGAATTAGAGTCTATGTTCATCACTTAGACTAGAACTCAGAAGTGGCAGCTCTGCTGGGGTTCTCAGAGCCACCTTGGCTGCAAGAGTGTTGGGGGCAGAAAAGCCTGAGGCAGGTGTCTTACCTCTGCCTGAAAAGGGGGTGAAATACTACTCATAGGGAAAACTAGTATATCTGCTGGGTTTTGCTCTGGGGTGAGATAAGGCAGAGAAGAATGAAGCAAGGATGTAATGACATGGGGCCAGTTGAGGTCAGCTGGAGTAATGGCTTTACCCAAGGACTTGATGGTGTGAAACAGGTCTCCACAGGTGGTGGCATGAGCACACCAATCGAGAACCAAGAGTGTTCTTTTGCCAACAATCCATATAAAGCCTTGAGGATGTAGACATCATTTCAGGAAGAAAAGAGAGAGGGAAGGAATCCTAAATTTCCTGAATTTGGTCCTGAAAAGACTGAATTAATTAGAGTATACTGTCTTTGGGCAGAATGGGAGCTTAAAACCAAAACTTGTGGAAAATATAGAATGATTTATTAGTTGCCCACTTGTGTATTTTCTTAAAATCTTAAGATATACTTTGAATACCATAAAATTTAATGGTTTAAAATGTATAATTGAATATTTTTATATACTCATTTATTATAGTCACTAAATTGTACAACTGTACCAATAATCTAATTTTAGAATTTTTAATTTTCCCTAAAAGAAACCCATACTAATCAGCAGCTGTAGTCACTCCACATCCTCCCTTCAATGACATTTTTCTTGACCTAAGGAATTGCTAACTAACTTTCTTTCTCTATAGATTTGCATATTCTGGGCATTTATATAAATGGAAACATAACAAGACATAGTCTTTTGTGAGTGACTTCTTTCACCCAGTATACCAATTTCAAGGCTCATCCATGTTGTAGCATCTTATTATAGGTTGAAAAATTTAATAAATATCAAGCCTTTCTCTCCATTTATTATTCACTCTGAAAAGTAATATTTCTCTGTATTTTTTTTTCAAAGTCTGATTTTTTAAACTTAATGGGAGTAGATTATTAATGGGATCAATACTGTATCAATGGGAGTACATTATCCCACTGATCTCAGTACTCTCTATTCTTCAGGGATTTGGTGATGAAGTTACCCTATGCACTTAATCTTCGTAATTACATGGATTTTACAAGATCTTCCATTGATCTTTATCTTTCCAGGTCACCATTCGATTTTAATAGTTCAACTTCACATAGGGATTCTTCTATCTCCTACAAGAAAGCCAGAACACTTCTAGGAGAAAATGGGGAAAATTTTACAACTGATAATACTCTACCCACAGGTCCACATTAAAATTTAAACATTTCCAAAAGTATGACTGTTGTTTATGAAAAACTTAAAATGAGAACTTGGAGATCAGATTTAGTTTGTTGTTGTTAGGAATGTATCATCCCATTCTGCATCATCAGGTCATATCTTGGGGTGCCTACTATGTTTCCTGTGCTCTGCTAAGAATAAGACCCCTATTAAAATAACAGAGATCGAAATTTCTATCTTTAAAGCTTTTTATCAGGATCAGAAGGTAGGTTATCTATAAGAAATACAAAAAGAATAGATATTTATTAGAAAATGCTGGAAAATGTTGTTAACCATAGGCCAAGCATCATTCTCACTTCTGTTCTGTCTCACAATAATGGTAATCTTCTAGTGCCACAAGATTAAGGTGAGAAAGAGGACAAAGTTCTACAGACTCATAAATCTTAGAATTTTTATAGAGACCCAGAGTTTCTCTTCATCATAACTTTCTTTATATTATTCTTCCAATTCAACAGCTTCCCCTGCCCTTTATAACATGACCTATATCCCATAATAAGCAGTAGAGGCTCTTGCCAGAAAGAAAGAAGAGAACATTGGTGTTTGTTTTGTTGATCTAATTTGGGGGACTTTGAGGTTTGCCAATAGGTGCAGGCCTGTTATTCTGGGCAGTCATGTTTGAGTAGCCTCATCTAAAGCAGGTGCCACTGACAGCTTGGTGCCGTGATTCTCTTTGGGGGATGCAAGGGAAAGGGTGGGAGACGGATGAGAGGTAAAAGACTACAAATTGGGTTCAGTGTATACTGCTCAGGGTGATGAGTGAACAAAATCTCACAAATCGCCACTAAAGAATTTCCTCATGTAACCGAATACCACCTGTTTTCCAAAAACCAATGGAAATGAAAAATATAAATGAATAAAAATAAATACAGGGATTATGGAGAAATTTTTCAATGGGAAAATTCTTCTCTCTGTTTGTACTTCTTTGTCAAGAGGCACTCTATTATTCTAGATGCCACTGAGAATAACTTTGGCAGTTCAAAAAAAAAACTCAAACTTGGAGGTAGTCAAGTCTTGGGGGAGGCTGGGGGAAGTGTAGAGGATGAGGACCAGGATCAAGGCTTCTTCCTTCCTGCTCCTCCCTCCAGCTTTCCTCTCTTCAGTTCTTGCTTGCCTCCCTCACTTAAAAGTACAACCCCCGGGGACCCACAAAAATAAGGCAAAAGCTGTATGTTTAAAATAATTTACCAATGAATCAAATAGGATGTAGTGATGGTCTTCCCTCTTCCCAGACTTACTTCTTGTGTAACTTTTACATTCTCTTCTTCAATTATTGCTCATTCAAATATTTAAGGTTGTAAAAACTGCCCATGTTGGTGTTTTAAGTATCTGTCAAAAAATATCTTTTTTATTGTGGTTTTGGATTGATTGCTATTCAATTTGATGCTTATATTTGATACTTTTCTTTTATGCCATTGTTTCTTTGCCTTCCTAATCTCTAATTTATTTCTTTTCTCCTCTAGATAAAAATGGCAAGGGCATTACCTTGTGTATTAGTTTCAAATAAGAAATATTTTTAAATAATTATGATTCTTTTCATTTTGTTGTTTATTTTAATAGTATTATTTCAAAACTTCCATGTTATTGTTTATTGTTTTGTTTTCTACTGTTAAGAAAAATTATTATTCAAAAGCTGCCATGAGGCAAAAAGATGACCTGATATCTTTTTAGTATCATACAAAAGCATTAAGTAAGTCTGTTGACTTAAGGATTATTTAATTCTCTAGGGGATTATACCTCTATTTCACTTACTATTTGCTGTTGGTTAGGGCTCTGACTCTCTGAAGTTACATATTAAATTGTAGATGCCTGTCATGTCTTAGTTTGAAGGCTTAATTCATACATTTTCTCTTTTGATAGTACTGAAAGTTGGATTTGTCAGATTGCTACTTCAGTTGTATCTTGTAGGTTTCACTATGATGGTGTCTTTACTTCTGTTTTCAGCAATTGTTCTAAGTGAATGCTCAGCTTGGTACCTCTGGTTGCCATGCAACTCTTGAATGCTCATCTTTTTTACCCAAAAGGCTTTGGGATAATGTCTGTTTCCTTTGCTGTCTCCCATTTCTTCCAAGCTTTCATTCTCTTCTAGTTTGCCCGCGAAAATACTACCCCCTCTCTGCAGAATGCCTGAAAAATACCAGTGACTTACAGGGGAAACTAAGACTAGCATGAATTTGTTAACAATTGTCAAATTCAGGTTGCTAGTTCCTGCCATTTCCTCTATCCACAGGGGATCTGCATTATTTCATTAGCAGTACCAAGACACCTTGGGCACATATTTAAAATTACTAATTAAAAGACAAATCAAACAAAAAGCATTCCATTGTACTTGATTCAAGAGTAATTCAATGCTTTGATAACTGGCTATGCCACCAGTGCTTTTGAAATATATCTCACAAAGCAACCCATGGCACAATCCTAATCTTTCAGGTAAGTTTAGTGTCAACTTAATAAAGAGCATGTTTCTTGTGCAACCTTGGACTGCAGCGTCAGACGGACCTGGGTGAAAAATCTTGGCCTCATTACTTAATATTTGTCTTTTAAAAGTTTGAATGAAAACTGCATAGCTTAGTACCTGGTTTTCACAGGTGCTAAATAAATAACAACTATGGTCACCTTTATTCTAACATTAGTGTATATAACTCCCTATATATATAACATATACCATGGAGAAAGTTAAGTTCTATGTCATGGATGTCTTTTAAAATGGTCATGTGGCTCAAACTCATTTTATAATAATAAAAGATGTGCTTCTTTCATTTAATCAGACCTCTATTCCCTCTCTACAAAGTTAAAATAATGACAGATAAGATGCCTCTCATCTGAAATAGAAAAGGACATTAGACAAACTGGTATCCAGTCGGATGGGGAAATTATTCTCTTATCTTGTTCTAAATAGCAGTAGCTATTAGGACCACAAAGTAGCTGTTCATTTGGCAGAGAAGAGGTCTCTGAGTTGACCTGTCATTCAGAGCTTGATTATCACAAAAGGGTCATGAGAAAAGTGCTCATGTGGCTGCTTGCATTTGAGCCATTTTGTCTCTGAAATAAGTTGGCGTGCTGCTGTGATAGGATCTAAGTGACTTCAGAACTTCTTTGGATCCCTTAGAGGCTATGGTATCTCTATTCACACAAAAGTTTCTGGCATGGAACCATATTTGGGTCAAGAAAGACATCCTAGTTCAATTTCCTCATTTCACATGTGAGAAAGATAAAAAGTTAAGAAAGTTTTCCAAGGTCACACAATTAACTCTAAAATATCTCCACTATTACTACCATGAATGTCTGACAATTTATCATTAGAGGCTTTCTTTTTGCCTTCATTAAAATGCAGTTAAACTTAGGAGGTATGACAATGCAATTTGCTTAATTGAAGGGTGAGTATTCAATGAAACATTCAAGAAAGGGAATAGGCTCTGTGAAATGAATCACAGACAATTTGGGGCAAAGAGAAGTACAAAACTGGAGGTGATACACAAAGGGAAAGAAGAAAATGGCCAGAAGTCTGAATGAAGCATAACATTAATTAGTATTAATTAATGGATTAAAGGATTAATTAATCCTCATTAATATCTGCTGCCATCACTGACTCCTTTGTAAAAAATAGAATGTTGTGATAATGACTGTGTGTAATGTTCCAGCCTATGTTGGAAAATACATGGATTCTCTTGGGATACATACTTTGAGGGAAATCAGCACTACGTAAGAAAATTCTCTAAACCAAAACTAAATACTGGGGATATCATATGCAGGTGCTGTAGCCCATAGGCCCAGCTGAGCTCCCAGACCACAGCCAGCACTAACTGCCAGCCACCTGTGCCATCTTGGATTTACAGCTTAGTGACGCTTTCAGATTACTGCAATGCCAGCTGATATCTAACTTCAACAGCAAGAGAGATTCTGAGTGCCACTAAGCTGAATCCTTCCAGAACTGCTGGCACACAAAATCATAAACAAGTTGTTTAAACTATATACTGGGGGTAATTTGCTACACAGCAATAATAGTTGAAACAGATGTGTTTCTTTGAGTAAGCACTTTAGTACTCCTAAGTTTCTGTATCCTTATACAGGGAAGGAGGATGACCACTGACCTAAAATATTTCCCTACATGTTTTCATTTTTTTCTTTTTTAGGGTGCTTTTGTAAGAAAACACAAAATAATTCAACTTTCTACATATTATACTTTCCATTCACAATAAAGCAAATGAAAAATCATCAAATATTAATATAACCAAATTTACTTTTGAGACTGTAATGAAGAGGAAGAACAACTTTCAAAAGAAAGTATCCAGGAAAGACTCCCTAGAATCCCATGGCATTTTATCTGATGCTTGCATGTTATTTTAATGTGCATTCAGGTCCTCAGTGATGCTAGTATGCTGAGTCCTGAACCATAATTTTAGCAGAAAATCTACAAAAGTGCTGTCTGATAGACTTTCTGCAATGATACAAATGTTCTATATCTGCACTGTCCATTTCAGTAGCTATTGGACACATGTGACTATTGAGCTCTTGAAATGTGGCCCATGTAAATGAGAAACTAATCAAAATTAAAATTTAAATAGTCACATGTGGCAAGTGACTACTTTATTGGTAGTAGCATTCTTGAACATTCTTGCTAATTGAGTCTATGATCCAACACCTACAGTGATAGGGAAATTCCCATCTTCTGAAGCAGCTCACTCACAACATTTATAATTTTAATCAAACTGGTAGTAGATCTGTATCTGTAACTTTAAAGAACTGGTACAGTGTGAATGGCAAAAAAATGCCTTCCACAAAAGCAAGAAAAAAAAACAAAACAAAAAAACAGCCACTTATTAATTCTCAGAACATATCAATATGCAATGTTACACAGCAAAGGGGAAATTAAGACTGTAAATGGAATGAGGGTTTCAAAGTATACCCCCTGCCTTTGAAATTATAAATCATATTGTGCTATACACCACTTAGAAATTATATTTAGCTCCTGGCTCACTGGAACCAGAAAAAGAGTGACTTTAAAATGGTGAAATATTTTTTTTTTTCTCATGTAACTAGAAGTCTGGGAGAGGCTGCTCAGGGCTGTTTAGTTTCATGATCTAATCAGGGATCCAGACTCATTTTTTTCTTTCAGCACAGTCCCCTTTGCCTCTGCTTGTCTTTCTGTGGTTATGAAGGGATGGGTCCGTGTCCTTGTTCTAGGTAGGAAGAAAGAAAGGAGCAGAGCAGGGGACAAAAGTTTCATGCTAGCTACGTTAGCACCCTTTAAAGAATTGTTTCCCAAGCTTCACCAAACAGCTTCCACTTGTATGTCACGAAGCAGAACTCAGTTGTTTAAGCACTGTTATCTACAAGGGAGGCTGGGAGATGTAGTTTTTTTTTAAGTTGGCATATTTCTAACACTAGTCCACCACCCTTCAATAATTAATTACTGTATAGTTATAAAAAGAAGTGGGAATTAGGTATTGGGGTAAGCAATTAGCTATCTAAGCCTTCATCTCCTCTAAAATTGTGATCTCATCTCCTCTCTGGTTGTACCTGTTCTTCTCCATGAAATCTCTCTTTGCCAAATGCCTTATTGAAATCTAGATATGCAATATCAATGAGATACTACTAATCTACTATTGTAATTATAATCCTATCATAAAGACTTGCAAGCAACTCTAGCTAAACTTCCAGGATTTGCATGAATTTATGAATGACCAGAATAGTGGTTTCAATAAATGGGTGGTTGTCACTTAACATTTACAGTCTGAAAAGAGACATAAAGTTGTTGAATTATTTTTTATTACTCGTTTTTTTATGTTTACTACTTTATCCTTTAAGAAAAAAAACAGCTACTAAACTAAAGTTACAATTAAGCATGCAAACATTTTAAATCACACATTTAAAGAGAAAATAAAGGCATTTTATTAGCCTATTATAAATAATGTTTATTATTTCATTAAATAGAAATATTATTCTGTATACAGCATTTCTTTGTGATTAAGCTGGCACCATTCCCTTCAACTGGACTCTCTAAAACAAGGATATTTCTTGACTTTTCTGTGAAAGCTGGAAAATTATTTGGTTATCAAGTGCCAAGTAGATGAACTAAAAGCTGCAGTCTGTGGGCTTGTGCCATTTCAACACTTAACTAGGGGTTTTAAAGCAGTGCTGTTGTAACTAAAAGGGTATTTGCTATGTGGACCCACTGTTAAATGACACTTGTCATGTGTCAATTAGGGTTAAAAGCACAGTGGAGGAAGAGATGACGCAATATCATTCCTGGACCTCCTGTTCCCACAGATAATCCCTTACAATCTACATCTAATTTAAGTAATGTACTCAGGTAAGTACGGATACTACTGCTACTAATAACTATAACCATCATTTATTTCGATGTCCCAGGCATGGTGCAAAAATGGCAAGCCATCCTCTCTAACCCTCGTGGCAAATGTATGGCAGAGACAGTATAGTCATCATTTTACAGCTAAAGAAATTAAGGTCAGAAAAGTTATGTAATTAGCTCAGTTCCAAGTTCAAACTGAATGTGCACAAGTCTCCAAACCCTACCTTGTCCTTCTAAAAACACTTCTCTATCTTATCCAAAGGTCCTATGAGAGCCTCTTAGCCACCAGTTTCTTTGCCATTTCTCTTTTATCATCATAAAGTCCTGGATTTGGAGTATAGAAAATTCAAATGCAAATCTTTACTTGATTTGCTACTTACCAGCTGTGTGAGCCTGGATTTATCTTTTCACTTCTATGAACCTCAGTGTCATCATCTATAAAATCGGTATTGTAATATCTAAGAAATAATGTTTTATGCTCTTTTAAATTTTTATGGGTACATAGTAAGTGCATATATTTATGGGGTAGATGGGATATTTTGGTATAGGATGCAATGTGTAATAATCTCCTAGACCATTTATCCTTTGTGTTACAAACAATCCAATTGTACTTTTAGTTATTTTAAAATGTACAATTAAGTTATTATTGACCATTGTTACCATGTTATGCTATTAAGTAGTAGGTCTTATTCATTCTTTTTATTTTTATACCCATTAACCATCCCCCACCCACCACCTCCCTGCTGTCCCCCCACTACCCTTTCTAGCTTCTGGTAACTATCTTTCTACTCTCTGTGTCCATGAGTTCAATTTTGATTTTGAGATCCCACAAATAAGTGAGAGCACGAGATGTTTGTCTTTCTGCACCTGGCTTATTTCACTTGATAGTAGTGTGTACCATGTCATGTTGTTGGCAGCATAAAGGAACATAACTTACATTAAAGACTACAAACACAGCAGTTACTTCATAAATATTACTTGAATCATGTACTTGTCACTATAGGTGGAAAAGAACATAAGTATGATCCATTAAAAAAAAAAAAGAAAAAGCAGGAAAGACATGGAGCCAACACTGACAGAGTATATAATCCAGAGCAATGACTTATTAGGAAAGCCAACATAGTGGAGGTGGTTAATTTACCGAGTTCACTTATTTAAGCCTAACTGGGCTGCTATAAAAGGGCACCATAAACTGACTGGCTTATAAACAACAGAAATTTATTTCTCACAGTCCTGGAGTCTGGGAAGTTCAAAAGCATGGTGTCAGCAGATTCACGGCGGGTGAGAGCCCACTTTCTGATTCCTAGACAGTCGTCTTCTTTTTGTTGTGTCCTCATATGGTAGATGGGGTAAGAAAGCTTTGTGGGGCTTCTTTTATCACGGTACTAATCCCGTTCATGAAGGGTCTACCCTCATGACCTAATCACCTTCCAAAGGCCCCATCTCCTAATGCCATCACCTTGAGGGTTAGAATTTCAAATACAAATTTGAGGGGACATAAATATTCAAGCCATGACATTGGTTAACTGTCTATGGTATCAATGAGGTTTAAAGAAATGATATTTAGGAGAGATGAGTTTTATTAGGGAAGTGTAGCGTAATAGAAAAATCCTATCTTTTGGAATTTGTGAATGGGTGGATCCAGGATTTGAACTCAGTGGAAACTGCAGTGTGAACTGCCTAGAGTGATGGGGCAACTGGTGGCGGCATAAAGATGCTGGTCACCTGGAGTTCAGGAGAGGCAGTAATTCTGAAAGACAGCATAAATAAATGCTAACCTTTTAATATTTTTAAAAGAGGCAGAGTTAATAGAAGTTTGAGTTCTCTTGAAATGGGCATTTCAGTTTAGAAGGAAGCAAGCTATTTGTTAAGGATCAATAGTTAGGGAAAGGAAGAAGAAGCAGCAGGATTAAATAGAAGATGAGATTGTATTGAGTTCAATTGAGTTCAGAGTGTTGGCAAACCCTGCAAATATGGCTCGTCCTATTGTTCTACATCAAGGAGAGTGGCAAGGGCTTTATATCTCCCACCAAAAAAGTAGCACTGGGAAGGTTATAACTCAGTTGAGGTGGTTCTGCATAGAACCTAAAATAGTTGAGGACTGAAAGTTGCCTGATGATTACAGATATGTTTCCTTAGGATGAGACCTGGGTGACCTGTCTCAGTTTTAAACTCAGGACCATGTTGGGTTTTGAACTTATGAGACCAAGAAGCAAAGAGCACTGGTCTGGCATTATGAGATCAGATATGAGTTCTGGATACCTCTCTACCATCCAGCCATTTCTGACTTTGAATGTGTCACTGTGCAATCTCTGTCTTGTCAATTTCCACATCTGTGGAATAGAGGTATGGCCTCCATGACTTCTGAAATCCATCCAGTCTCTAATCTTCTACAATTCTATGGTTTTATTTATGTTTATTCAACAATTATTTATTGCACGGTAGTATTGTGCCAGCAGCTTCTAGTTATATACAATAAACCACTGAAGAAAATGAACAAAGCCCTCTGCTCTTGTAGAGTGGACGGACATTCTCGTGGTTTTAAGTTCTCTTTATTATAAGAAAAAGCAATGAAGTTTGAATCTGATAAGTAAAATTTTTAGCTTAATCACTGGAACATTCTGTGATATTGCTTCAGAGCAGATGAATTTGATATGGAAGGTGTCAGGGAAAATATATCAAATCCAAAAAGTAATTTGACAAATTATTTGCTGGGTCATATCATAGCTTCCACACACTGTGTAAACAGTAAGATATTCTTTCCACCCTTTGCCTATGAGAGGTAATAAAATTGTTGACAGTCTTCCTTACTGGCAAAGGCCAGGAAGAAAATTAAAATCCAGAGGGGGAGAAAATAAAATATACTTTTGGAAACTTGGATGAAAAACATGTCAATGCTCTTTTCAGTGATTCAGCCAAAAAGTTATTAAAACCGTGATCATAACGCAAGATATGGGAGCAAATAAAGAATATTTCAGCTCATATCAAATGTACTTCAATATTACATTATGTACTTCTGCTATTGTGATGGGAGGTGGATGAATAGAAAACATTCCATGTGACTGTCATTTTAGCTACTGCATATCCTATTCAAATTTAACCACCAACCTAATTGTGCTAACTAATTGATTATAACATTGGGTAAAGCAAAGAATATATTTTGAGAAAAAGGGTCTTGATTTATTAGGATTTAATCACTGAATTTAAATAAGTATCAAATTAACAAATAAATTTTTGACAGAATGATTATAATGTGTGATTCAGTAATAATAGTGAACTCTTTTATCAGAAAAAAGATAAAAAGCTCATTATAAAAGTTATAAACAATATTTAGGAGAATCATTGTAGCATATTTCAACATATCACTGAGTTTTGTTTTCAAGATTTAGAAAAATCATTGTAGCATATTTCAACCTACCACTGAGCACAGGAGATAGCACAAACTCCTCACAGCATAAACTTCACATGAATACCAGGGCCACTTCCTTGGTACAAGCTCCAGTGAAACATATCATCTCTGGACCTTCAAGATCTTCTTCCAGACCCCCATATTGCCCTTCTCTGGTAGCAGTACATCCAAATCTGAAGCTGACTGGGTCTCCAGTCCTGCCCGTGATTCTTAGTATGCATGAAGATCTCACATATTAAGAACTCCAGTTCTGGAAATGGCAGACTAGGTCATCCAGACTGGCTCTCCTGCTGAGAACAAGCGAAACTGAACAGCAACAAAAGTCAAGTTGAAGGTATTAAAGATTGCCCAGAGCAGTGAAGAATTATGGAGTCAAGAGCTGAGAGAAGAAGGAAACCCAGAGAGGTGTGCCAGACAGGGGCAAATTTCACCCAGAGGTGTCTGCTAGTTCCCAGGGGGACTGAGATGATGATGATAACTTTAGACAGAATCGTAGGGCTAGCAGAGAGAAATGGAAGTTCGGTTTCACTGAGGTGCAGAGGCCGGGGAAAAATACCCAGTTTTGTGGTTGGAACCACATGGGGCTATTTCCTGGGGAAAATAGTCCACAGTGGGTGAAAAGTTGTTGAAATCATTTCCATCCCTGCTTAGATCATGTGATGAGAGATTGCCAATGCCTCTCTGCTCCTTGCAGAAGCAAACTTACACCACAGAAGACACTGTTTGGGGTTTCATTTACATAAAGCCCCCCACACAGTCAAAACTAAAATCCATGGCATAAGAATTCAGCATAGTGATTATTTTTGAGGGGAAAAGTGATTTGGAGAAAGAATGAGAAGCATTTCTGGAAAGCTGGTTATTTTCTATTTCTTGACCTGGGAGGTGATTACATGAGACTTAAGTATTCTGTGATAATTCTCCAAGCTTCCAGATCTTAATGATTCCAACAGGAGTCCACCCAGCTTAGATGCAGTTTCCTGCAAACC
This sequence comes from Ateles fusciceps, assembly GCA_036589455.1. Classification (NCBI taxonomy): domain Eukaryota; kingdom Metazoa; phylum Chordata; class Mammalia; order Primates; family Atelidae; genus Ateles; species Ateles fusciceps. The sequence goes on from JAZHEH010001955.1 coordinate 5,101,350, forward strand.
ACTTCTACTGAGAGTATTTGCACAAGGTTTTCATCTCGCTGTCCCATGAACTTAATGCCTCTCAGACTTCTCTTGTTATCAGTGGACGCTGCTCCTTTCTCCAGTACTTAAAGAACATCAACATCTCCAAAAACCTGATTGCATGCCCCCTTCCAGCTAGGGACGCAAGATTTAGCAAACAGAAATATAAGATGCCCAATTAAAAATTTTAGGTAAACAACAAATAATGGTTTAGTATAATGTGTATTAAGTGTTGCAAGAGGGAAGGTGAGTATACCAAAAAATTACGTGTTGTTTACCTTAATTTTAATGGGACATCTAGTATTTTATTTTACAACCCTCCTCCCAGATCATTTCCTTTGCTCTTTGGATTTACAAAGGTGGGGCAAAGAGGGAAGAACAATAAACCAGCTGAAAAGAAACCAAGAACCAATGTAACTTTGTTTTTCTTTTATAGTTTCTAGTCTATAGTCTATAGACTAAACCTTACTTTAAGGAACATGTAAGAAAACTTGAATACAGTTTTGAGACTCAAATCCAATGGTCCATGCTTCCATCAGCATCATGACCCCAAAGAGGTATAAGTCCCTAGCTCAGAGAAGAAAGTGCTGTTTCTCTTTTATTCCCCACTCTACTTTCAAAAATGGACAAGATCCCCTTGTGGTCTAGGCCTGCACTGTTCAATATGGTAGCCACTGACCACATGTGACCATTTACATTTAATTCAAATTAAACAAAATTAAAAATGGAGTCAATTATTTTTATTTATTTTACCAGCCGCATTTCAAGCACTCAATAGCTACATGTGGCCAATGGCTACCATATTGGATAGTGCTAATTAGAAAGCATGCCACTCCATACTATCTATCTTATTAAGAAATAGATGTGAGGAGAAAAATGACAAAGCATTGTCAAGCAGTGTTCCTGAGTCTGCTCAAGGAGGAGGCCTCCCTGTTGAGCTGCACCTAGCTGCATCTGGCTTCTCACCTGGGGATTTTCCTTCATTGCTCATGGTTAGAAAGCACTGTCTTGATTTAGCACACATTCAAAGCGTTTTTAACTGAGCTTTTTTGAGAGCTCACATATGTATTTAAAGTCTGGTCTGAGACTTCTGCAGGAGGGCAAGGCCTCTGGGGTAAGGCAAGAGATGAGGATTCTAGTAACTTCTCTGCCATCATCTATCCTGAGACCTGGATCCAGGTACTTCTCTCTCTGTGTCTCATATTTCTTTCCAAAAAGGCACATTTTGTTCTTATTAAAATAAAATTCAAAACTGAAGCTTGGAAAAAAAATACTTTAACCTCCAGAGTGAAATTCAATCTGAGTTCTTCGTTGTGTGATTATCTCTAAAAAACATTAGGTATCTCCAAATGTGAATTCCCCCAGAAGTAAAACACTGTTCATCTTTAGGAAAGTAATGGCCTCAGAATTCAGAGCTGGGAATGGTACTTTCAGATTTGAATTTTGGTTTATTATTTGGTCTGGCTGGGGTTTCCTGGAAAACAGTCTGGAATTGAAAATGAGAAGACATTGATTTAAATCCTGGCTGTGTAATATTGAATAAATTACTTAACCACTATAGACTGCAGTTTTCTCTTAAGTAAAACAGAGATAATAACATCAGCATCATACAGTTATAAAGAGGATTGAATTAGGAACATAGGAAAAATGCAAATAAGGATAATAAAGAAAAAGAAAATGTTAAATAGTGTCTGTTATTGATAATAGCTTTTCTTTATTTTTGAGCTATATAATGGAAATAAAATAGTATTAACTTTACTAATTTTAACTCAATTATAACTGCCACCCAATATTATATACTATTTTGCTGTCGAATTTGGAGAAGTATTTTTATATTTAAAAATATATATTTAATATTGATCAGAAAGGTATATAGTGTCTTTTTGTTCATCCGCCAATGAATATCGTTAATAGAAATTTGCCACCTTCAAAAAAATTCTCAAATAAAAAATATATCTATTACAAAACAAACCACCCCAAAACATAATTTATAACAAAAAACTCTTATTTGGTGGTTTATAACAAAAAAACTATTATTTTTCCTAGCTCTAGGTGATTGTCACAACTAGGAAGTTCCCACTTTGGGTTTCTTCATTGTTAGCTAGAGTGACAGTCACTTGAAGGTTTAACTGGGTTGGGTGTTATTAAAGAAAATCAGAGCTGAACAGTAGTTAAAATGGTAAAATAAATAAATAAATAAATAAATAAATAAAATTAGGAGCCATCATAATTGGGGAAAATAGACTGTAGTGTAGCATTGAGATCAATTCCGTGCACAACACTATATGGGGATTTATAGCCAAGAAACAGAATGAGGGCATTGGTAGATGGAAAATTACTAAGAGGATAGATACATCAGGGAAGGGGAGATTATTGTTAGGCTGATCACACAGGACCTTTGTTGAAGGCAAGCAAGGGTGATCAGACATTAAGGATAGTGAAGGAGAAATTTGATTAGCTATAAAATCTCTAAATGACTTAACAGGATTCTTTCTAAAACTTGTCTGTGCAGGTCTGGCAACGATGGGTCTAAGACTGAGGCACAGGGGTCAAGAAGAGAGCTTAAAAGAGCCTGACTAAAGTTGGATTAAGAGGAGAGTCTGTCAACATCCAGGATGGGTCACTTGAATGACTGTCAGTTGGTGCTGACTGGGAGTCCAAAAGGGGCAGTTACATCACCAAATGTGGCCTCTGCATGTGGCTTGAGTTTCTCTCAGCATGGCAGATGGTTCTGCGAGTGTCCCAAGAGCAGTATTCCAAGAGACTCAGGTGGAAACTGCAAGTCTTCTTATGATCTGGCATCAGAGGTCTTATGACCTGGCATGAGAGGTTTTAGAATGTCACTTCCAATGCATGCTACTGGTCAACATATCACTAAGACCAGCCTGGATTCAAGAGGAAAAAAGTTATACTCTACCTCTTGATAATTAGAAGTAGAGGATAGGAATTGATAGCAGGCATCTTTGGAAACTATCACAATATCCATAGTCAAGTTGTACAATGCCTAGTGACTTCTAAAACATAAATGTCTGGGAATGTCATAAACAGGATAGAAAGCTCAGACAGCTTATCTACATGCACACAATCTGATAGGAAGTATTCTAACCATGTTCTTCTTGGTAAATGGTTGTGGATGTTCCCATGAGAGTTAAACAAAGGTGAAAATATTCATAAAGCTCTCACTACATCAGGAGGATACTTCCAACATCTTTGGCTAAAGTTACAAATATATCTGGTAAGTTTAGAGAAACAGCCAAATATATGACAAAGGCATCTCATTCCTTGCCCTTATATAGAAAACTACTTTAAAAACATCAGGTGCTTTTATAATTTATTATTTTTTGTCCCCAAATAGCATTGTCAGATAGAATACAAGATATTAAGATACCCACTTAAATTTAAATTTCAAAGGAATAATGAGGGAGGAGTGTTTTAGTATAAGCATATCCCAATTATTGAATTGAATATGCTTATACTAAAAATAATTCACTGTTTATCTGAAATTCTAATTTAACTGAGCATCCTGTGTTTTTATTTGCAAAATCTGTAACATTACCCCTAACTAAAATTGCAATTTTTTTTTTTTTTTGAGATGAAGTCTCACTCTGTTACCCAGGCTGGAGTGCAGTGGCACAATCTCAGCTCACTGCAACCTCTGTCTCCCAGGTTCAAGCAATTTTCCTGATTCAGCTGCCTAAGTAGCTGGGATTACAGGTGTGCGCCACCATGCCTGGCTAAATTTTTGTATTTTTAGTAGAGATGGAGTTTTACCCTGTTCGCCAGGCTGGTCTATAACGCCTGACCTCAAGCAAACAGCCCACCTCAGCCTAAATAGTGATTTTTGTTTCACACATTTTTCTAAGCATATCAAGTGAAGAGTAAATTTTGCATTTGGTTTCAAAATCATAGTAATTTATCAATCATTTAATTCTTCCCTGTGCTGCTAGGTAATCCATACCTAATTAAAAGTTATCAAAGTCAAATTGATTATAGACCTTCTGTAGGAATGAAGGCAGAACAATAGACATCAAGGGCATACACAATACTTTCTTATACATATTTTGACAAATATGTTATTTAACATTTCTCAGTAACTTTGGCATCATGGCACATTTGCAGAATTAGTACAAACTCTTTTTCCTCTTTGGCCATCATTAATTCCACTTTGTTACAATTAATACTATTTTCTTCTCTTTTGGGTAAAGATGAAAACATCTGGTAACCACACAAACACTTCATCTATTTAAAGGCAAATGTTATCTGCAAGCTTTCTCTTCTTCAGGCCAAATTATGTCTGCTCATTTTTCTTCTTTGGTTCTAGTTCCAACCCTTTTTATCATTTCTGTTCTTTCTTTTCTGGCATTCTATGAATTTTCTATGTTTCTGAAACTATACAGATTGAAATAAATTTAATTCTCCAATAAGACTCTAATAGTAAATATAATGAAAAATACTGCATTGCTCATATAATTCTTTTCTTTTCCTTTTTTTGAGTCAGTCTTGCTCTGTCACCCAGGCTGGAGTGCAGTGGTGTGATCTTAGCTCACTGCAACCTCTGCCTCCCGTGTTCAAGTGATTCTCTTGCCTCAGCATCCCAAGTAGCTGAGACTACAAGTGTGCACCACCATACCCAACTAATTTTTATATTTTCAGTAGAGATGGGTTATAGTCATGTTGGCCAGCCTGGTCTCAAACTCCTGCCCTCAGGTGGTTCACCCGCCTCAGCCTCCCAAACTGCTGGGATTACAGGCATGAGCAACCATGCCCAGTCTGATCATATAATTCTAATCACTAAATATGTTATTTCAAATGCATTAAATATATTTAGAATGCATTAACCAAATTTGGCTAAAATCCAACACATAAATTAAAACAAAATTTTAAAAGGTATTTATATAATCTAAAAAAATATAAATTAAAAGGTATTTATATAATCTAAAAATAAATCAGTAAAAGGAGAAGAGGGAAACAAAAACAGAAGAGATGGCTGAAAATAAATAACAAACCACCTAAAATAATAAAATAATAAAATAAAAAATAACACCTGAATCCAACCATATCAATAACTACATGAATGTTAATGGACTAAATACTCCAATTAAAATGTAGACACAGTCAGAATGATTTAAAAAGCAAGATTCAACCATATGCTGTCTGCAAGAGATACCCTTCAAATGTTAAGACACAGGTAGATGAAATAAATGGTTGGAAAATTATATACCATGCAAATAGCAGGCATAAGAAGGGTGGAGGAGCTATATTCACATCAGGTAAGTCTTTAAAACAAATAGTATGACCAGATATAAAGAAAAATATATTATAGTAATAAAAGGGTTAATTCTTTGGAAAGACCTAGAAACTTTAAATTTTTATGCACCTAAAAGCAGAGTCTTAATATATGTGAATCAACATTTACAAAGACATGTGCCTTAAATAACAAGCTAAGATGTCAAATCTTTATCACCCTGGGTCCCTGAATGACTATGTGGAATAGATCTCCTCATTAACCCACAGTGGACACATAATCATAAGAAGAAATATACCTTTGTTTTGGTAAATTGTTTTATTTGCTGCTAATCTTTTACAGTAGTATAGTTTGGTCTGTCCTTATTAACACAATGTTCTAAATCCTCCTTTTCCAAATATAATTATTTATCCTTCAATCCTGGAAAGTTGTTTATAGTTTTCTTATGACATGCTTATTCCATATATGACAGTTATTTGTTTAGTTGTATAATTCTCCACACTAATAAGCCCTATTGGTCAAGGGACTGCCTCTTAATCACTTTTTTGTTGAATGTCTAGTATTTGAAAGGCACCACGCTACCTGTCAATGATTCAACATCTATTGCATGTGTAATGCATGTACAGTAGACAATTAATAAAAAATTCTCAAATTGAAAACAATGTGATACTTGGGCGTGAAGAGAAGAAGGATACATAATTTATTCTGACAAAGTTATCATAGTTTCAGAAAACTTAAAAATGCATTTTCTGTTTCTTTTCCAGGCTATTGCTTATGGTCAATGAAACCAAATAAATTATATAAGTATCGCAGTTTAGATATAAAAATATTTGCATACTACCAAACTCATGAAACTTCACAAATCAAAATCTTTCTTTTACTCTCTAGAATTTAACAAATAATCCTCACTAGTGAGGTGAGAATCACAGTGAGGATTATTTATTAAATAATGCTCTATTAAATATAATAGTGATTCAATCTAATAGCAATTAAATCTTTGCTATTAGGTATCAAAGAGAAGAGACAGGGGAAGAAGAATCACTCTCCAGTTTGAATGAGATCCTCATGTGAATAAAATGTATATGTGATGTTTTCTTAAATGATCTCTTTGATTTTTAAAATTTTTTAAAATATTTTTTATTTCAGAGCTTTGGGGATGCAAGTGTTTTTTGATCACATGTATGAATTGTATAGTGGTGAAATGTGAGATTTTAGGGCACCCATCACTTGAGTAGTGTACATCGTACCTCATATGTAGTGTTTTATCTCTCTACTCCTCCCTCCCTCACCTTTCAGAGTCTCCATAGTCCATTATATCACTCTGTATACCTTTGCATATGCATAGCTTTGCTCCTACTTATAAGTGAGAACATACAATATTTGGTTTTTCATTCATGAGTTACTTCACTGAGAGTAATGGCCACCAGCTTCACCTAAGCTGATTCAAAAGACATCATTTTCTTCTTTTTTATGGATAAATAGTATTCTACGGTGTATATATACCACATTTTCTTTAGTCATTGACTGATAGACACTTAGGTTGCTTTCATATCCTGCAATTGTGAATTGTACTGCAATACACATATATGTGCAGGTGTCTTTTTTATATAATGACTTCTCTTTCTTTGGGTAGATATCCAGTAGTGGGATTGCTATAGTGAATGGTAGATCTACTTTTGATTCTTTAAGAAACCTCCATTCTATTTTCCATAGAGGTTGTACTAATTCACAGTCCCACCAGCAGTGTGTAAGCATTCCCTTCTCACCATGTCTATATCAACATCTCCTGTTTTTTGACTTTTTAACAGTAGCCATTCTTGCAAGGGTAAAATGGTATCTCATTGTAATTTTCATTTTCCTGATGATTAGTAATGTTGAGAATTTTTTCATATGCCTGTTGGCCATTTGTATATCTTCTTTGAGAAATGTCTGTTCCTGTTATTTGTCCACTTTTTATGGAATTTTTTTTCTTGCTGATTTGTTTGAGCTCCTTGTAAATTCTGGATATTAGGCCTGGAAGTCTCTTTAGTCTCTTTTAGATCTAGGCTTAAGCAGTTATGACATGCATTTGACATCCCTCTGGATATTTTGGTCACCAAAGAAGGGTAAAGGGGGACACCTGGAGTCCCCCTTTTATATCAAATCTATATAACCTTAACCATAAATATTTGACTTCCTATAAGGCAGTCCAGTTGCTATCTTGATCAGATTTTAAGCACTGTAATTTACACTATTGTTTAAAATTCTATGAAATTAGACTACTTTTTTTCTAATAAAATAAGGAATGATTTGCTTCTGCAGATAAAAGCTGTGATCTACACAAGTAGAGTTTTCTGAACACAAATAGTTTTTAAGAGAACCTGGCCCTAGATAGACCATGCACCTTAAGTATATAACATCTAAAAACAGCATTTAGATACACAAGGAGAGAGGTTTGATGTTTGATAGTACATCATCAGAATATGTTTTGAGCTGCATAATGTCATCTGTTCTACATCAAACTGCAATAAAATGTAGCGTTTTGATGTTCTCATACTGTGTTCACTCAGCTTTTGTCTTTAAACTGTCTCAATTACAATGTTCCTTACAGAAGCAGGGATTGTTCTCTCCTTTTCATTCTGCCTGGCCTATTTTAGGCACTGTCTCTTCATGAGGAATTGTTTGGCTGCTTATACACCCAAAGTTCATTTACTAGGTTTGAAATTAGCCTTCAGGATAGTGCTTTATATTTTTGTTTAAAGGATAAATTATGTCTGTTTTTGTAATTGTAAAACACATACTCATAAGAAATTTGGAAAGCAAAGTAAACATCAACTGATATTAAATACCATTTATAGTATTTTTATTTCCTTATAGTCTGGCAAAGGGAAATAAAAAGACTCCAGTGTGGTATTGTATAAATATGTATATTACTTTACTGTTAGATCATATATAACATAGTTTTTGTGGTTTTAATGGCTGCATGGAATTTCTTTCTAGGAATCGTATACTAGATTTCAAATTGTTTTTAAATACATTCTCTTTCTTGTTCAAAGAAATGCTTCTTTGTTCTTTGGCTGACCTTTCTTGGCAGTATGAAATTGATTTAAAAAAAAAACTCCTAAAACAGGAGCTAAACAAATATGGAAATTAATAAAGCAAAACCTTCGTATACTCCTCAGTGAGATTTGCCATCTCTGCCTAGAGATGAAATGTCTCTTCTGCTAATAACATTTACACCAAACATTTGACCAACTCTTACTGTAAAAAGCAAAAGCAAAGTAAAAAAAAAAAAAAAGTATGACTATGTCTTGTAATCTCTTTAGACAGCTTCTACTAGATGCTAAATTAATATTTTTAAATAGGTTTTAGACAAAGATGTGATTTGGACTGAAAATGCTGGATATTTGTGCCATGTCACACTAAGCTTAAGCTACCTTTGAATGCATGTATCAGAAAGAAAGAACAAAGAAAAAGAAACATAACTTCTGATCATGAGAATTAGAAGAAATTCCACCGCCCCCGCCACCACCCAACACATACACACAAAATCAGTCCTCCATGTCTAAGAGTTCTGTATCTACAGATTCAGCCAATCACAGGTCAGGAATAACCAGAAAAATAAAGAATGGTTATGTCTGTACTGAGCATGTACAGACTTTTTTGCTTGACACTATTCCCTAAACAATACAGCATAACAATGACTTATATAGCTTTTACATTGTATTAAGTATTAGAAGTAATCCAGAGATAATTTGAAATGTATGTGAAGTGAAGAAGATATGCATAGGCTATATGCAAATACTATGCTATTTTATTTTATTTATTTATTGAGACAGAGTTTAGCTCTGTCTCCTAGGCTGGAGTGCAGTGGTACAATCTTGACTCGCTGCAACCTCCACCTCCTGGGCTCAAGCAATTTTCCAGTCACAGCCTCCTGAATAGCTGGGATTACAGGTGCCCACAACCATGCCCAGCTAACTTTTGTATTTTTAGTAGAGATGGGGTTTAACCATATTGGCCAGACTGGTCTTGAACTTCTGATCTCAAGTGATCCGCCAGTCTCAGCCTCCCAAAGTGCTAGGATTACAGGTGTGAGCCACCACATCCAGCCTGCTATGCCATTTTATATAAAGGACTTGGGCATCTCTGGATTTTGATATCTGTGGGAGTCCTTGAACCAATCCCCCATTGATACTGAGGTACCAATGCTATTAGCAAGAAGAAATAACAAGACCTTCAAGAAATGAAGATCAACGTGTAATCATTTCTGTAGAGCTGTGCACTAAAGACATAAGAGACATTAATGACAAATGGCCATTTTAAATGTGACACAGACAAACTTAATTTATATTATAAACATCTTTACAGGCTTCACCACTCTCTGCCACTTTTGGGGAGAATTATTGCTTGTCTTATTTGTCTACAAGGATAATGGAGGGGATCCGAGTAGAGTTTTAAAGAGATGACTGGAAAGAAGACTTTTGTGAGGTTTTCCTTTGTAGTGTGTGCTGTACTTCTCCCTCTGCGCCCACCTAAACCAGATCTTCAGTACGGTCTACATTAGTGCTTAAAGCTTTCAGGCTTAGTTGTTATTCTTATGCAGGCGTTGGTGTCATGAAACTGACCTTGACATGGGAGCAAGATATTCTCTGCCTGAAGATACATTCTTATAAGAATACTTATTGAAGTTTGGATGGTTAAAAACTTTGGGTATATGTGTAATTCTCTCCCCCTGGGAATGGTGCAGCAAAATATAAATAGAAATCAAAAGTTAAAATCACTGAATGAAAACTTAGAAAATTTGAAAAGTTGGTGTCTATATTTGGGCGTATCACTTAAACTCTCTACTTCAGGTTCATTATTTATAAAATGGAGAAAACAATCTTTTAACTTTGCTTTACTATGTCTTTTTGGAGTGTTCAATAGGAAATACTTTTAATTGCTTTGCAGACTTCTGAGTGTTTCATATGCATGTTTATAATTGTTTATGATGAAGACGTTGTATTGTTGGCATTTCCAAATAGCGATCTCTTTTACTTCTCTGGTAGTCTGCTACTACAGTCTGTTATGATGTCTGCCTCAGTTATAAATTGGACTAGAAATGAGAAATAAAAAATCTTGGCTAAATATTTTCTGTTGGAAACCCTTTCCCCTGAGCCATGCTGTATCATTTCTTCTTGCTCCATGTTCCAGGAAGTTAAACCACATGGAAGCCTCTGGGGGCTCACTTGTCTTCTCTTGGTCTCTGATTTTCTAGAGCTATTGGCAGAAGATGAGAGCAGGGGAGGGAGAGTGGGGTGACAGTGTCCATTCTTGGCTGTCCTGAGGCCTGGTCACTATGGATTGCCTGTATCTCTCCATTAAAAGCCAGGTCCAGTCCAAGAGCTTTCTCCATCCCCCCTCCTCTTTCCAGATTCCAGTTTTTGCCTCCTCCACGTGCTTCTTCAGACCCAGCATGTTTGCAGCTCCTCACTCTCCTCAGCCCAGAGGTCTTGCACTGCACCTTGTTTCCTTGAAAGCTTGCCCATGCCTCTGTAAGTAATGTAGTCTTTTTTTTTTTTCAGTAAACTGGCCTTAAATTACCTCATTTAAATATGCCACCTGTGTTCTTACCCAAACCCTGACTGGTACAGGTGTCATTACCAAACACATTTATATCTCCACCTGTTTTTGCTTATTTAATATCTCATCATCATCACCTCTTCCAATCTGAGTTTGTGTTGTTTTCCAGATAGTGCTCTGGTTTTGGTTTCAAAAAAAGACTATTTTATACTTATTTTGTAATGAAGAAATTTATGCTTTTCTTTCTTATGACATAAAAGTATATAGAGAGAAAAAGGTATAAAGAATATACACAAAATAGGAAATATTACACAAATGCAAATAATTAACGTGTCTCTCACAAGACAGAAAACCATACCGCTACCGTGACTTCCCAACACTCACTATGACTATTACAAGCGTGCACACACAACACACACACACACACACACACACACACACACACACTAATTCCAAGTAGGTGACAGGCCCAAACAGTGGCCTCACTAAGTTGAAACCGTGGTTGACAAAGAATAAATATGGCTGCTGCCTCACCAATCCTTCCAAGTACTCCAGAAATGAGGGGATGAGGTCCTGCCAACCTAGTTTGTAAATACAAAGTCCAGAGAATACAGAGGAAGATATAGGGTAGGAAGAAAGCTGTGCATTCCACTTGTTTGTGGTTGTATACCATGAACAAGAAATTCCCAGAAATAACTAGGCAGAGAGCTTTTGTTTTTAGGAATCTAGATTTTCTGCAAAAATAGAAGATTAAGGCTATAAAAAATCACCATTTCAACTTGAAAAACATGAGTTATATAACTTTGAAATGGCAGAGGGGAAAAAAAGAGAGAAATAGAATAGTCATGAAACCTCCAACATCAAAAAGCCTTCAGAAAGGAGAGAAGGGGAACTGTTCTGTGGTAGTCACAGAAATTAACCAGAGTCCTCCCCAGAGTGCTTTATGTTGAGGGGGAGAAGGGCCCCTTTTTTCTCCAAATCCCACTAATGAATTATTTTTAGGCTTAGGTATCTTGGTCAGACTTATTCTCAAGGCTGATGTAATGATGAGTCTGATGCTATCTAATGTTTCCATTACATTTTCAAAAAGTACAAAAGTTCATCTTTCTTTTTTAAAGGCCAAGGATACACAGAATGTCTACAGCTTGATTATTGAAAGGACATAATGGAAATATTTTTTAATGCCATTGAAGGAAACCGAACAAGGATTTTTGGTTGTCCTATTAAAACTCTGGACATCATTTTTCCAGTTAACACAATAATGGGACTGATCACTTCCAATTTCTCTTCTTCCATTTGGGATATGGGAAACGGGAATGATGGCTGAAATGATGTTCCATTTACCAAAAAAGGAAACAGCTCCAAAAAGAAACAAACAGGCCTTGGATAAAATGACAGGGTGACTGGAAATGGAGAGCAAGCATGCATGCTCCGAATTTAACAATGTTTGAAACTCACAATGAACATTCTCAAAATACTTGAGTTTCTCCTGCTCTTATGCATCCCACGTTGCCCCTCTTTACATCAGTAGTCTGTATTATGTATTGAACACTAATCAGGATTGACACTGAGGTTGCAACTTATTGCTTGACCTCAGCCAAATGTCTTAACCCTTAAGCCTATCTCAAAATACAGACGCTCAGTGACAGAAATGCCTATCTTCAAGCACTGATGGCTTGGGCTAAGCACTGTGTCCCTGGGGGTTCCCAATTTAAATGGCCCATGAAGCCCAGGAAAACATTTTTCTCCACAAAATCATTGGCATATGTGGGAGACAAGCAAACTTGTTAATGAAAGGACTGGAGCCCCATGGCTTTCCTTCCCCCTCCAAGCCCCCGCCTCCACCCGCTAACCTCCACAGAGCTCCCATGGCTCACAGCTTGAAAATCACTTCTCTAAGTCATTAAACTATTAGTTTCACATATCATCCAAGGAGACATTAAGGACATGAGCATTAGGAATTACAACAGACAAATGCATTAGGGAGTAGAAATAGCAAAATGAAGAGAAACAGCAAGAAGAAATGAATGTTTTTAGGTTTCTGATAATATGCCAAGTATTACGCTACACACTTTACATGCATTATCTCATTTCATCTAAACCTTTAACTTCATCAGGCAGGGATTTTAATCTCCATTTTCCAAATAAGGAAACAAACTCAGGGGATCTGGGTAAACAGTACCAAAGCCCTTAGCTATTAACTAGTGTGACTAGAAATTGAGGCCAAGCCTTCTTTCCATGACACCCGGGAGCTTCCCAAAGGCTTTGCTCTTCCTTCCAGAGACTCCAACAAACCAAGTATCAGTCTCATTTTCAGAAAATATTCTTATCTAGTTTAATAATTAGTTAACTGAAAATAAAAAAAAATAGTTTTAATTTGAATTAGACTTGTAAAATAATACTTAATCAAGTTGGCTCATAGTTTGTTCTCTTGTAAAGTAATACTTAATTTAGGATTTAATGTGTTTATGATAGTTTAAAGAAATAGCACCAAGTTGAGAGTCAGAGAGCTGGATTCTACACATCGTGCAGGTTGTGTGACTTAATAAGCAACTAGCTTCCCTCAGTCTTAGTTTTGTGTATGAGAAATGAGGATTTGGAGTACACCAGAAGAGTTTACTGAAGCTGGTGACCCTGACTCATGGCAGTGCCTCACAAATCCAAGAAGTGACTTTTAATAAATCCAATGCTCTTTTATTTAGTATAACATCATGATGGCCAAAGCAATGGTGTATAAACAAAAAGAAATGTATTACACCAATATTTAAAACATATCTAAGAGTGGAATATAAATTCCATAATAATTTGATATATATCATTGTCTATCTTTGAATACACAAAGAAGTTGATTATATTGCTATAATATTATATGGTTATTTTTCTCTTTGGACTCTTACTTCCATTATACTTTCCAAAAAGAACTTCATCTCACATAAATATACTTTTCTACTGATGATTGTATAATTTTCTTCTACAATAACATTATGTATATAAGTTGAAACTTATTTTCTCCAATGGCTATAAGGCTCTATGATAATTTTTTTCCCTCTAGATTGAATTGTCATTGCAATTACTGGAAATACATAATTAACCAAAACAACATAATCACATTTATATTTTGTATATTTGTATTATATACATGTTTACTAGATACAAACATATTTTGTATAACACATATTTTGTTATATATGTATATTTACTTTATATGTTTAAAATTCCCACAATTGTTAATATATAAATTATATAAATGGTACTCTTTTTTTTTTAACATAGAGTTTCACTCTTGTTGCCCAGGCTGGACTGCAATGGCATGATCTTGGGTCACTGCAACCTCTGCCTCCCGGGTTTAAGCGACTCTCCTGCCTCAGCTTCCCAAGTAGCTGGGATTACAGGTGCCCGCCACCATGCCCCACTCATTTTTTTTTTTTTTGTATTTTTTTAGTATTAGGGGTTTTACCCTGTTGGCCAGTCTGCTCTTGAACTCCTGACCTCAGGTGATCTACTCGCCTTGGCCTCCCAAAGTGCTGGGATTACAGGTGTAAGCCAGCATGCCCAGCCAAATTATACTCTGAATGTACTTGCCGATGATATAGATGAAGTCGTTTTCCCCTAATTACTTTATGTATTTACAGATGAGAATTGTTCCGTTGTAGAATGAGTTGTGGTTCAGCATCAATATTATTTTTATTTTTCATTTTAAAAATAGGAGCTCTAAGAAACATTGTTCTCAAAAATGTGTACTGGAAATGGGCATTTTATTAGAGCCATTTCGTCCATCTCTTTAAAATCCACCATGGCTCCGTGCTAAAATCACATAGTGATTTTCCATCAAAAATTATTTTTATGTTCAATTAATTGGCAACTCAGGTCCTCCATTATTTGTTAAAATATTTTAAAAATCAGGAACAAATTAAATGACTTGTTAACCATCTTTAGAGTAATTCCTAGTTTACCACAAAAGTATAAGAAAGATTTGTAAAATGACAATTATACACATGACTTGGAGAGATATTCAAATGTTAACTTGTAAGACAAGGAATCAACCAATCCAGAGTACTGGACCCTGGTCTTTGTGCTAAAGCGGGTCCTGCAGACCTCTGTGGTGCAAGGTATCAACCTTACACTTGCTGGATTATGAAGTCTGACAGGTCCCAGGTCCCCAGGGAGGGGCTAGGGCTCCTAGGATTCACGGAGATAAACATTTGCCAACCAATGAGAAAGTATGTCAATATTCTAACAAAAAAAAAACTTCCTGGTATGCTTTCCCTCAGAGACAAACCGTATTACAATGCATTCAGAAAGGATGGGGAAAATAGAAGTATTTCAACTTACCCATGACAGTACAATATTTTTGATAAAACCTATTTGCCTTATTATGTGCCTTAAATATATTTTCATTATAACTTTGGAGCTTCTGATTTGGCTCATTCAGGTTATAGACAGCATCCATCATCTAACCTAATTGAAAAAGCCAGTTTTCATTATCAGTAAAATCAGATGAGTTTTCTGTTAGGAAAAGTCTTTTCAATTTAAATTGCTGTGTTGAGATGCATTCCCATGACAACCATCTCACTTCTTAACACTAATCTTAACACTAATGGTTACAACATGGTACCCAGCCACGAGGAAATAAGGCACAGTGGACTTCAGTACTTTTCACCAACAACCTCATCTTTGCTTTGCTCTCAAGGGAACTTCTTCTTCTAAAGGGGCACATTCTGTAGCAATAGCCAGGCATAAAAGAGAGAGGTTATTAAAAGGAAATTGTTGGTAGTCCTGCCATTTCCTATAGTGTACATGAATTATGAACATCTTAGAATAAATCAAGATAGCCCATTTCTAACTCTATGCTTTGCCCTTAAAAAGGCATAATGGAGCAGGGTGCGGTGGCTTATGCCTGTAATCCCAGCACTTGGGGAGGCTGAGGCTGGTGGACCATGAGGTCAGGAGTTGGAGACCAGCCTGGCCAACATAGTGAACCTCCATGTCTACTAAAAATACAAAAAATTAGCTGAGTGTGGTGGCGGGCGCCTGTAATCCCAGCTACTTGGGAGATTGAGGCAGGAGAATTGCTTCAACCCGGGAGGTGGAGTTGCAGTAAGCCAAGATCGCGCCATTGCACTCCAGCCCAAACGACAGTGTAAGACTCCATCAAAAAAAAAAAAACAAACAAAAAAAACCGTAATGATTCTTTTAAGGGCAGGAGTTAGGCATCCAAGAAAAAACACAAAGCTATCCATCAATGTTTTGAGTCAGCCTTTTATTTTTGCTCTAGAGGTTTGTACATACAAAACAAAATACATCATAGAAAAATGCTGCTTGTGTGGGAGGTACACGTTTTCCTTGCAAAGTGACGGGGGAGAAGACTGAGACAGGAAAATGAGAAAGGAGGAGCCGCACAGGTCTATTGTAGGATCCAAGTTAAAGATCTGGAAATTAATTTCTTTAAAAATGTGTACCCTCAGGTATCCTTTGTGAGATTTTGTATACCAATAGGGGTATGTGGGCCTCAATTTGAGGGCTACCAGACAAAATAGTCTTTAAGACTTGTCCTCTTTTGGGACATGCTCTAGATAAGTTCTTGGTCATTTTATTGAATGTAACTATAATTTGCACATCAGGGCAAAAGATTCCATTAAGTGCTATGTTCACAAAAGTAGGCTACTCTGCACACAGAGACTTACACTATTGGTCCATAGCTACTTGGGCTGATGCTGTGAATTGTTTTCAGTGGTGAAGATAGCTTTTCCCTGGGTCATCCTCATTCTTCTTCTTCCAACCCCCACAGGGCACACATTTGTCAGGTGCTGATGGAGAGAAGGGTAGCCTCTGGGAATGCAATAGAACGAAGTTCTATAGCAATTGTAGTGATCATGAGCCTCTTGATATTTTGGATCAGGCACAGAAATATGTACAGGGTGCTATGAGATCTATAGACGATGAATGTATTTCAGTTAGGCGATATCAGGAGGACCTCTATTAAGCCCTAATGGTGTGTGTGTGTGTGTGTGTGTGTGTGTGTGTGTGTGTGCATGTGTGTGTGTGTGTGTGTGTGGCAGGGACTGGGCGAGAAGGTAATAAGTCCTTGCAAATAATTTATATAATATTATATAATATTCCAGATAAGGCCTAGATAGTGCCATTCTATTCCTGGCCTCGCAAATGTGTTGAACCTTGAGGAAGTCACTAATATCCTGGATTAAAGATCTAAACTTTGCTTTCTCAAAATTACTTTATTTCATGGGATCTAAAATGTTATTGATTTCAGACATGTTAAAATGTGAGGAACTGAAAGGAAACTGGCCATGATTTGGCATGCTGAAAACTCAGGGCACTTTTCAGCCCAGGAATCTCCTGGTCAGTGGGCAGTGAAAACTTGTTTGGAAATGCGGTGAGCACTGACCCTCTGTGCCGTTCTCACTGGGAACTGCACTCCAGAGCTGTTCCTATTTGGCCATCTTGGAGAATCTTTCAGCTTGTCTCATTTTTATGTATTTGTTCTGCATTTTTAGTTTTTGACAAGTCGTACCCCAAGTTTCAGTAACCTGGTTCCTCTCTCCTTAGCTATGACACTGAAATGGAGGAAGGAGGAAGAGTCGATGCATTTCAAATTGGCAAGGAAAGCCTATGCACATGTCTAAGGTCTCAGAGCAAAGCTGGTGAATTTCTCTGTGGCTGGAGGAATGGTCTAATGAGAAACCTCCACCTGGATGTATATTTCTGCTGCTATATTTGCAGCCAGTAGGACTCCTAGGTTGAGTTTTATAAATTATTGAGCATGTATCCTCAAATTTTCACATGGGGCATGTACACATATCCAATCCTCCAACTAGTTCTTCAGCTGCCACGTTGTATCATGTCATTTGACCATCTGAGACTAAGCCAATTGCAAAAGAAATCCTACGTTAAAATTCCAACGGAACTTTTCATATGCTGTATTTCTTGGTTTCAAGGTCTTAATAAATGCCACAGCTGTTATTTCTCCATTTCAGCTGCATTCCACAGACCTGTTTTTGAGTCTGTGTTCCCGTTGGGAATGATGCATTTTGTTTTTAATGCACCAATCTTCCCCTTAGGATAGCCAGTATACATGTTGTTAAGAAAAATGAGCCATGCCTCTCCATCTTCAGGAAGTGCTTCAGGATTCATCTTCACTAATGACACACAGCTAACTACAACAGAAAAGGGAGATGAATGAACAAATTCAAGGCAAGGGAAATAAAGACACCAGAAAAACCAGTGGGCAGCTCTGCCCAGGGCCAATTGGACCACAGGCACCATAAAGGAAGAAGTAAATCCTACAATGGGAGATGAGGAAAGCCTGGAAGGAAAACCTGCTGCCCTGCCCCACTCCCTGTTGAAAGTGGATATATTAGGCCTGGGGCTCCTGCTTTAGTGGTTATGTATCTTTCTCTCATTCCCTTATAGTTCTAGGACATTCTAGATGGAATTTGCAGAGGCCTCCTGGCTATACAGTCTTTCCTGAAAAATGAATCTCTAAAGGCAGCAGCAACTTGTGCTGAAACTGGTTACATCTAATTTCAAGCCCCTCAATGGACAATGCTCTGCTTTAAGCATGGGAGAAACAAATCCAGCCATAGAACATCTTCTTGGATTCGTCTCTAGAATTTTCCCAGGTGTATAAATTTGAATTGCACAAGTAACTTAGCTATTGCCAACTATAGTGTTAGACAAACCTCTTCATCTCCAGAGTTCTCACTGCCATTATCAAGCCACCTTCAAAGGCACACAAAAAAGTAAATACTTCTGTCATGTCTTCTTGATTTAGACATCATAAATATATATTAAGTGCCCATTTGTATTAGTTACCTGTTGATGCATAACAAATAACTCATACCATGGTGGCTAAAAATCCATATCTATACTCCTTTGTTGTATTGGAACCCACAGTTTCTGTGGATGAGAAATCTGGGCACCACTGGGAGCTATGTCACAAGCTGCCTACACCCCTTTTCCAGGATAAGGTCTGTACTTAGTGCTGAAGACATGGTGAGGAACCAAACAAATAAGCCTACCTCCCTCCTGAGCTTCACCATCTGGGTCTGAGATACTGAATTATGAAACTCCGAGGGACATCTATAGGATGGAGACAGGGGATAAAAGCAGGAGGGTGGAGAGATTCATCCATGCTCCCTCACAGGTCCTGCATCAGATGGATGAATGAAGTGGGTCTCTGTTCCTTTAGAACTCATTAGGGCAACTCCCAATATAGATGGAATATGTGGCTGCTAATAGAAAGTAACTAGAAAGCAAAAAATAACTCCTCTAATAAAACCACTGTTTCAAGTCCCTCTGCCAGAAGAGAAAGCCTTTCGTTTCTTAACTACAAATGTATTCTAATGCAAATGTTTCTGAAACAGGTCTAGCTTGTTGTGCAGCCAAACTAAGTGCAAACACCTGATGTCAGATTCTTCTTGAAAGTGAACTTGGTAGGAGAGGACCCTGCCATTGCAAACTAAAGAAAGAACAAAGATAAACAGACATTTTCTCATTATTTAGAAGAGTAGCTCTCACTAGAAAAATAAAGATGGTAACAATAGGGTTTTATGGTGATCAGCAGAAAAATGTCCCCCACCAAATATGTATACACTAGTTTTCAGAATTTGCGAATGTGTTACCTTGTATGGTAAAAGGGACTTTTCAGATGTGACCTTGAGATGGGGAGATTATCCTGGATTACCTCTGTGGGCCCACTAATCACACAATTCCTTTAAAATGCAAGAGGAAAGCAAAGAGTAAGGCAAAAAGATGCAATGAAAAGAAGAGGCAGGAGAAGTCCAAAGCATGAACATGGAGGAAGAGGGCCCTGGCTGAGAGCTGTAGCCTCCAGCAGCTGAGAACAGCCCTCAGCTGATGACCAGTAAGCACACGGAGACCTCAGACCCACAACTGCAAGAAACTCAATTCCGTGAAACATGGATGAGCAAGGAAATGGATTCTTCCCTAGATCCTCCAGAAAGAAACTCAGCCCTCCAGACACTTTTATCTTAACCTAGTGAGATCTGACTCAAGTTACTGACCTACAGAACTGTAAAACAGTAAATCTGTGTTGTTTTAAGTTGACAAGCATGTGCTAATTTGTCATGGAAGCAATGGAAAGTGAATATACCTAATCTTAGAATTGCTAAGAGGATTTGATTTATTCATATATATTTAAAATACTGAAAATGCACCTGGTAGTTAGTAGCCACTGTGCACGTGTTTGCCATCACTGTGACCCAGCAATCCAGAAGTCCTTAGTTTGTAGATGGAAAAACATAGCTTGCCTGAAAAATGGCTAAAGAATGTCTCTGTTTTCTCTTTATCTACAAATTAATCCCCTCTTTATAATCATGTGTTGTCGTAGAATAAGCTGCAGGTCCCTGATGAAAGAACCCTAAATAAAAGTGACCAATGAACAATTTTTTAGCACTATTTGGTAAAGTGAATAAAGCACCCACTGAACTTTTAAGATCTGACATCGCACTTTTCCATTCTGGTAAAGTAATTTCCTTTTGGATTTAGTTTAATACATTTAGCGCTGTAATAGGATTTGGATCGTATGTCAAACCCCAGAATGAATCTATGGTTCATGATATGCATTTATCATACTATTACCAGGATCTCATGGAATTTTCCTATTCTTCTTTTCTGTTGATTCACCATTGTACGCCCAGTACTCACATCATCAACACCTAATCAGCATCTAGCACTAAATAGTTGCTCAGTAAAGGTTTGCTGATTGAGAAAATCACAATAAGAAATATCAGGGTATTTTTATTCTATTTATCTTTCTAATTTATTTCCCTACTTATTAACTAACTCTTAAGCTCAAGATACTGGCAAGTAGTAATTAAGTGAAGCTAAGACCTTTAGTACCAATCCTGTCATCAGAGAGTTTATTAACTAGTGGGAGAGACTGAACACATGCATAAACGTAACTGCCAATGTAGGGGGATGCATTTTTTTTCTTGTACTTTAAGTTCTGGGATACATGTGCAGAGCATGCAGGTTTGTTACATAGGTATATACGTTCCATGGTGGTTTGCTGCACCTATCAGCACATCATCTAGGTTTTAAGCCCTGCATGCATTAGGTATTTGATCTAATGCTGTCCCCTCCCCTTGTCCCCCACCCCGCAGATGGGCCCCGATGTGTGATGTTAGGGGAATGCATTTTAAGATGAGAGTCTCAAGTGTGGGATGTGTACTATGTGGCATGCAGGATGATTTCAAGCTGGGTGAGAACACAACACTAAATAATATTAAATTAGAAAGCCACTGTTTTCCATCCTGACTACTTTCAGAAGAAAACCTCAGTTTCATGTGAGGGGTGTCTAACATCATTCTCATACTTGGTTTATCTCTCTTTGCAACCTCACGAGAACAAGCCTCAGGGTGAGAGACCCAGGCTGGCCCAGTGTGCAGCTAGGATTTAATTATGCTGTTTGGCTCCAGTTGTATTTATTTCCATGGATACCTTCTGTTTATGGGAAGTGAAATGCTTTTCCATTTTCAGCAGTGCTATAATGTTTTCTTTTAAAATTACTTCATTTAAATTTTTGAAAAGTGAGTCCAATTTCAATTTTTTTAAGTAAATACTGCCCCAGATGGTTCTCAAAAATGGCACCAGTTACAGAAGTGTTACAGGAACAACTAGAGGTTGGGAAATACTGTGATGCAATGGAGTATACAGTAGAGATACAGTATCATGTTTGAGAGGAAGGAGAGCCAAGTGAGCGGGTCACATTCTGAGAGGCCACCATAGAAGAAGAATTTTGCACTAGAATTGCCACAGTCAAGACTAAAGCCTATGCACAGGAGACCAAGAGGCTTGAGGTGAAGCAGAAAGTGGCCTCAGAAGGAACTGAACAGAGCACTTTTGCTTAAGTAAAAGTGTGCGTAGGAAACCAGTGATGAATACGCTTGCAATGAGGCTGTGGACAACCTTTCATTCCAAGCTGATTCTCTCCTCCCTTGGGTGAAGTCCAAAAATCAAGAGTCACCTGCTCCTCTTCCAAAGCTGACCCAGAGCCAGGTCCCAGGTGTCCATGGCAATATAATACAGGGCTGGTCTTCCCGTGCTTTAGGGATCTGTGTTATGGTGTCACTGTGGTTGTTGCCATTGCTGTGAGCTCCCCACCCACTTCTCAAAGCTTCTGCTGAACTGCCCATCGACAAGGGTTATGTAGGTCTCTGATATGTTATCACCAAAACTCATTTAATTTGTATACCATTTTGACCACCTGCAATGTGAAGCTAACAGGCAGCTCTAACCCTCATTTTTGAGTCTAGTAGTTCTCTGGCTTTAGGAGATGTCCACTGAATTCAACCTGAGTATCCATGGTTTGTTTAAAAATGGTGATTTAAAAAAAAAAAAAAGTCCTCTTCTATATCTAAGAATCCTCGAAGAGCTATTCTAAAATTAACCTTTTATGCTCCTTTGTCTGCATTTAATAGTAATGGAATGGCTAAAGTTCATGGGTAGAGATATGGAGGCAGCTGGCAGTTTTAAAATACTTTAAATTCCATAGATGTACATTTTCTTAGATTTAGAGGATGAGTTTATGTAACTTCATAAATATACAAGTTTGATCCTGGCTTTTGAAATTAATTTTTAGTAAATGTGCTTCAGAATGCAAGTGTTAATTCTCATCTTTTTAGTCTGATATTTTGCAGTCTCTCTGATCATCACAGTCATAAATGCAACATTTCCTAATGCTGAAGATGGATCACAGAAACACCAGGAGGGAGAAACAAGAGGTGAGCAGGGTTGGTGTTCTGGAAAGGTAGGGCCTTGATGACCGAGTTGATTGGAAAGGCAAGAGGAAGTCTCTGAAATCAAAGTATTTCACATCACATGCCATTGTGCCTGACATTGTCAGCTGTCATTAGTGACTAAAGTCTTTGGATTCAGACATTATCTCTTCACGGTTCATATGCTTGGTAACGCATCACAAAGGATCATTAACATTTTACCAAGAATCAGAAACCCCTTAGCATTATAATGGGAAATAAGATACAGTTTTGATATAAAAGAGGCTTAAGAGAGAATCAGTGCATAAGAAAAACAGATTTAAGTTGTCTCTTGTCCAGTGCCCTGTGAAGAGGAGGCAGAAGTTATACAAAAATATTTTATAATAGTATATTGTGGGCATTACGTCATATCTCCAACCCAATCAGAATGGATACAGGCTGTAAACAACTAGGAGAGCTACAGTGCTACTTTCTTGCTGAACATCAGTCCTGAGAAGAGGAACCATCATTTAAGAGGGCATCTCATGGACAAACTCCAAGAGTTCATTTAATATTCACTCATTCAGCACAGAGAACATTGAGTTCCTACTGTGTGTAATGGGTGCTATATCAAGATTGTGTTTATGGGGCGAGACTTTTTCTATTTTGTTAAATTTTGTTTGTTTGTTTGTTTGTTTGTTTTTGAGACAGAGTCTTGTTATGTCACCCAGGCTGGAGTGCAGGGGTGTGATCTCGGCTCACTGCAACCTTTGCCTCCTGGGTTCAAGTGATTATTTAGCCTTAGCCTGCTGAGTAACTGGGATTACAGGCATGGGCCACCATGCTCAGCTCATTTTTATATTTTTAGTAGAGATGGGGCATGTTGGCCAGGCTGGTCTTGAACTCCTGACCTCAGATGATCCGCCCGCCTCTGCCTCCCAGAGTGCTGGGATTACAGGCACGAGCCACTGCACTCGGCCTGGGGAAGACTTTTTAAAAGTCAACCCTTTATAGCTATTGTACACTGCCATAAAAATAATGTTTAGAATGTTTCTATTTAACCCCACATTCTATAATGTATTTTAGCAATTAACAAAAAGAAAAACAATGTGACGTGACCGTAAGAAATTGACAACAGTCTGTGAACGTGCTGCATCCAGTCTCAGCACTCAACACACCTGTGGGTGGGTCTGTACCAGTGGTAACTCACTCTCTCAGGTGTTCAGTTTGGCCTACACTGCTTCACAGTTAGCTTATGGAGATTCATTAGTCAAAAATACCCATCTGACACCACATGAGGGTGAGACACAGATGACCACCTGGCCTTCTCAGACAAATTCCTATTTCTTAAGTACTGGTCTCTGTATTTGCTGCAAGTTATAAAATTAACAAGCAGTTGCCCTTTTAGGCTGTCATTTGTGTGATAAATAGCACAGGGGTTAAAACTTACTAACCATGGTGTAATCATACCTGGAATTGTCATTAAAATGTCATTTTTCATTCAATGGGTGATGAGAAGCATGCTGTCTTTTTGACACACTGGAGAAATGGTGAGGCAGGAAATTTTCTGCTCACCTTCTAATCAGTCAACTAAGAAAAAAAACATTGTAATTATACCACCAGGTTACAAGAAATAAAGGAAGGCCCTTTCAAGCCACAGGGTTATAGTGGACATCCATTACTTTTGTATTCTTTTGGTAAAGACAACAATTTTCCTTGGGAACTATTCCTTTCCCACTCTCAATCCTTAAGATTTGGGAAGTTTCTCCATCCTTTACTTCAAAGATGGGCATGTGACTCAGGCCATATTCATTAAACTATTGCATTCATTTGGACAATAGTGATTACCATAGAGATTAGTAAAGTGAAATAAATGAGTCAATGCCACCCTGAGTCTTTTGGTAGAACAGTGAAAGGGGAGTCTTTATTCTGTCGGGATTACTGAGTGGATAGAATGTCCACCTAGCATTATTGGCAAACATTCTGCCACCAAAAGGAGAGCCCAGAGAAGAAGCCCTAATGACAACTTTACAAGATCTGGACTAAAACCTTGGTCTAGAAATTTAGATTTCAAAATTTGAGGGATGGAGAGCATTTTCAATGGCCCTGAATTTTTTTCTTAGGCGATGGCCAGTTGTTCTGGTCCTGAGCAGGATTGAAAACCATGAGGAGATAGACAGGTAGATTATAGGGTGTCAGTCATGAAAGCAGTCTGTCTTAAAGAAGGAAAGTCTAACTGTTCACAAAGAAACAGTAATATAATAAAAAATTTAATGCCATATGCGAGGTTGATCATCAATTATGAATTTCCCCAAAATATGTGGGGAAACTTTCTCAGGCTGACTGATAACAAAAGCCCCTTTGCTAAAATTATGAAGGCAGATTTCCCTGGAACAAGGAAATGACAGGAAGGGTTACAAGGTAGAGAGAATACGAAAATCTTAATTGGGCCACGTTTTGTATATAATTCCGTATTCGTGGTTTTGTTACTCAATTTGGTTTATAAGCTTCTTAGGAGTTCTCCACCAAGGCCTGCATTCCCCTTTATTCTCATATTTCAATTTTTTTTTATTCCTTACTTCTCTCTTCTATTTCTCACACCAAGCCATGCAAATGAGGTGTCCTATTTTCTCTGGGCCCTACTGGGTGATAACCATTCAAGCTGATCCACTGCTCTGGGTTAATTATATGATGAGCAGCTAATGGGTCAGCATATCATCCTCTTGGGATATATCGACATGGTGCTTTAGTCTTTTGGAAGATCACAGTCTTAACCTTAAAAAAAAAGAGCCTAATTAGAGAAGCTCCAGATAGACATGATGGGGAGGGTGAAGATACAGTGGGGCGGGTGAAAATACAGTAGCTAATGACAAAGCTCTTTAACAGGAAAAATCCCTCACCTGAATAAAGTGGACAGCTGCTTACTCCAGCGTCTCACAGAGCTTGCTTGGAAGTTGGGCAAGAGAGTTTTGCCTTTAAGTTAATCCCAGAATTTGTGCATTAATTCCTTTAGCCACTCACTGACTTTGATTTAAACCTAGGTCCCTGTGTATAAAAACATTTTTATCTGGAACATAATTGCTCTCAGCAGAAATTATAGCAAGCTCAGCTGACTGGCTGTGAGTATGAATAACAGCCTTTATTCTTTTTCAAAATAGGTAAATATTTTCTTTAAACTCTCTCAGATGTGTTTAAGTGTGTTCAGAAGGCAGCCAGACATGGTGGCTCATGCCTGTAATTCCACCACTTTGAGAGGCTCAGGCGGGCAGATCACTTGAGGCCAGGAGATCGAGACCAGCCTGCCCAACATAGCGAAATCCTGTCTCTACTAAAAATACAAAAAAATTAGCTGGGCGTGGTGGTGCCTGCCTGTAATCCCAGCTACTCATTGGGAGGCTGAGGCAGGAGAATCACTTGAATTTGGGAAGCGGAGCTTGCAGTGAGCTGAGATCACGCCACTGCTCTCCAGCCTGGGAGACAGAGTGAGACCCTGTCTCAATGAATACATAAATAAATAAAATAAAAGTGTTCAGAAGCAGCTTTTAGTGTTCTCCTTATATGTAGACATTGGGATTCAGTTATATGAATGCATATCAGAAACCAGGCAGCTGGAGACTAGGCTGATCTCTTGCCTATCACACACATCTAATAAATGAAAGTTTATATAAAAGATGGATAGTTGAATTTTCCTAGTTTTAGCAAATTTGCAAAAGTAGAAAATTAAAGTTATTTTTGCCAAATGCATCCAAGAGTCAGACTGAATAATAACATTTAATGTAGACATTCAAGTTAGTGTAGGGTTTTTTTTTAATGATTTCTTCAATTAGCAGATTAAGAAAATAAAATCATTACAAAGTTAAGCTGATACGTGATTTCCCCCTTTTACGCCACTGACATCTTGCATCAACAAAACAAAAGCAATCTTCCCTTGAGTGTACCAACGAATTTGGAAAATATTTTTTATACTCATAGGAGGGTCGCATACAGTGAGACTAATTGATGAAGCATAACTTAGATGTTAACTCACCAGGGAACATTTGCAGCACATCCACTGCCAAGGGGATGCCTTTAGGATCTTGGATTAGAGGAAATATTTAACTCTCCAATTTAACCAGGAGGTGTAACAGCTCTGGGACAGTTCCTGCTTTGCAAATAAGATGGTAACAAAGAATTAATTGAATCTTATGAAATATGTAAGAAATATCTGTTTAAGTAAGCAATGTTTGGCCAAAACTCTCAGTCTTGGCCAGACAATTATTTGTGTCAGAGAGCTGAAAACCCAAGTTTATATAAGGGAAATGCTGGTGTCCAAAACAAGACTCTCTTCCCTGTCAGTGCTAATGAAAAACCTTTTGTTTCTGGTAAATAATTTTTCCTATGCCTATTAGAATATCACAAAAGTTTTTGATAAATTCCCTTGGCTTTTAAAAATACAATAACAATGTTTATGTCAGAGATCTGGAACCTTATATGGGTTAACATGAAAACAGTTGATCAGGCAGGTACTTAGGACATGCTTTCCGTAGTCAAGACATCCAATTTACTTCTTCAATCCCAATAGTTCTAAGATGGAATTCTAGAAAAGTCAAATTACAATTAGTAATTTCTCAGCCAACTTTGTGTTTGTCTAGATATAGAGAGCAAAAATTCAATGTAGTGAGGAACTGTTCCAGATGATATTAGCCCTGTCCTGGTGATCCTTCAAACCTGGAAATACCAGGTAGATTCTGTAATTAACCAAATTAACCAATTTGTTCTGAGGTGAACAAATTCAGCTGCCAGTTCAGCACCATCAGCCAGAACAAGGTAAGGCTCCTCTGGTTTGATCTGGACTGGAACCTCAGGAG
Source organism: Ateles fusciceps (assembly GCA_036589455.1). Lineage (NCBI taxonomy): Eukaryota > Metazoa > Chordata > Mammalia > Primates > Atelidae > Ateles > Ateles fusciceps. Next base: position 5,128,742 of record JAZHEH010001955.1, read on the forward strand.
TTGTGTCAGCAGTTAAATATCCATGTAAATAAGATAGAGTTTCAGCTCTTTCGAATTCTCAATGTCAGCTCATAGTGTGGGCACTGTAAATGGCAGCTACCTTCTGGTTCTTATTTGTTTGAAATCCCCAGGATTTAAACATATACAGGGCTATCGAAATCAGGAAACACAGATTTATCCTCAATGGCAAAGTTGCCCAGTGGTCTTCCACACGCAACTATGAATACCTGTGAGCACGTGTCTTAAGCCTGTGTTTATCCAGAGTTGTTTTTCCCCATTTGTAACCTCTGGGTCCCAAGCGGCTCACCTCTATGAGCTGCGTTGGTATTCTCTTGTTGGACTATCTTCTGGTTATGTGTACCTCCAATAGGAGGGAGATCTTAAAGCAGAGGAGAGACAGATTGAGTACCTCCACCCCATTTCGGCATTGTGGCTCCCTCCTCCACAGCTTCCACACTTTCTGGGCTCTGGGGATACTGTGTGCTCCTGTTGGCCCTCAAGCCTAGGGGGGCAGTAATGGCCTCCCTCTGTTTCCAGTCTCTGAGCACCTAATCATTCTTTTTTTTAAGTCATTTAGTCTTACCCTCTTGTCTTAAGTAATACCTGAATATAGTCTCTTCAGTTGAATTATCTGAATGGAATGTTTTTTTTTCCTGCTAGGAAAAATGCTAAACTCAGTAGATTATTTCATTTTATGCAAAGGTCATGAAATCAAATGCCTATGTGGACCAAACAGGCACCACAACTACATAGAACAGCCCAGGATGATGTAACAGAAAACGGTGGGGTTTATGAAAATGGGAGGGTAAACACCTTCGACATTCATTCCTATTCAACTTTTTTTCTACAGGAATATAAACCTGAAGGTAGCCAACTAGAGACCACTGAATCGGGACATGAAAAGCCATGTAAGGGATTTGCTCACATATCAACATGGAGTTTCTGAAGACCAAGATTATTTAGAACATGGAGTGGTTTAGGGTTAGTTTACCAATAAAACCAAATTCTAGCTTAGTTAATATTGGCACTTTCTGCACTCTAATTATTGGTAACAAATTTTAGGCTGGAGAAGGAACACTAGAAAGAAAGAAAATATGTGTTAAAGGACTGTCATATCAGTCTTTAGTAATGTGACTACCAAAACTGTTTCAAATCACCCTCATGCACAGTTATCTCATAAGCATAAGGATTATTTCAGGTTCCCAAGAGAGGGAGACCATTGCTGATCTACTGTAGTTAATCACCAAACTAAAAATAATAAATTAATTTTCTAGTAGCAGCTTGTAGTAAAAAGACACAAAGTGAGTGGAGCATGGCTTTTTAATACAAGCTGCTATTGGATAATTAATTTATTCTTAATTAATATTATGAAAATACAAGGTATTTTCAGGTTAACTCCTGGAGTCTGGGCAGACAGCTGCACTGAACTGGTCAGATAGTAGAATCAAGATCCAATATCCACGGATCTATTGATGTGGTTTGCAGCAGGTCAGTTGGATTCAGGCCAGATACATAGCTGACATCCATTAGAAGAGCTCCTTCAATAGGCTTTGTGAGGCCAAGGCAAGCACTACCTGTCCATCAGTATTTCCCTTTATAGTGCATCTTGTCCATCCTCACACAAAGATTATTGTAATATCATCCATCTTAAAAACATCTTCCATGACATGAAATTGTCATTTAATTACTGGACCAACCCTCTGCTCCCTTTCATAACAAAAATTTCTCAAAAGAATGTCTGTATGATGGCACCGCTTCTCTTTCACTTCTCTTTGAACCAACTCTAATCAAAGATTTATCCCCCACTGCTATCAGACTTGGCCCAGACAATTATATATGTCAGAGATAGTTGAAAACTCGTTGTTTCTATAAGGGAAATGCTGGTGTCCAAAAAGAGACCCTCTTCCCTCTCAGTGAAAATAAAAAACCTTTTGCTTCTGGTAAATAATTTTTTCTATGCCTCATAAATATTCATGATCAATTCATTTGGTTATTTAAACACAACAATGTTTATTTCAGAGATCTAGAACTTTTTATGGGTTGATATAAAAACATTTGACCAGACAGGTCTTGGAACATAATTCCAGTAATCAAGACATCCAATTTAGTTCTTCAATCTCAATGGTTCTAAGGTAGAATTGTATGAAAGGTCAAATTATAGTTTGTAATTTTTCACCCAACTTTGCATGTGTTCTTATTGAAATCACTTCTGTCAAGTTTACTAATGACACTCATGCCACCAAATCCAGTGGTCAGTTTTCTAGTTTTTACTTTATTTAGCCTAGAAGCAGCCATTGAGCCACTGATACAGTTCATTGGTATCTCGTATCTTTACTTAGTTTCTGGGTTCCTTTCTACTTTACCGTGTCTACTCTCTAAGTCTCCTTTGCTAGAACTTACTCATTTTTTTAAATTTCCACCTGTTGGGGTACCTTAGAAACCTTTTCTCTGTCTTTATGCATTCTCGACATCGTTTTATCCAGTTGCGCGGCTTTAAATATTATCAAGATTCTCCCAATCATCTCTTTTCAACTCCAAACACTCCCTGTAACTAACTCATATCCATCTCCACTTGGACATCTAATGAGCATCTCAAAATTAGCTTGACAAAAGCAGAGGTCCTGATTGTCCATCTCCCAAAATCCCATTCCATCTCAGCGTTCCCCCACCTCAGTTGTTGGCATATTCATTCACTCACTGGTTCAAGCCTCAGATCTTAAAGACATCATTCTCTCTCTCACACTCCACAAACATTTTATTTTCTTCGTTGTTATATCATCAGTACCTCCAATATAGCCTGACAAGTTGTAGCAGCATCATAATAATGCAATTCTAGTTTCTGAATATATTGTTTCTACTACGTATCCACAGGTAATTCCCCCTCTCTTTTGAGTCTGATACGGTTTGGCTGTGTCCCCACCCAAATCTCATCCCAAACTGTAGTTCCCATAAGCCCCGTGTGGTGGGAGGGATCTGGTGGGAGGTAATTGAATCGTGGGAGCGGTTATCCTCATGCTGTTCTCATGATAGTGAGTGAGTTCTCTGAGATCTGACGATTTTATAATGGATTTTCCCCCTTTGCCCATCACTTCTCCTTGCTGCTACCATGTGGAGAAGGATGTGTTTGCTTCCCCTTTCACCATGATTGTGAGTTTTCTGAGGCCTCCCCAGCCATGCAGAACTGTGAGTCAATTAAACCTATTTCCTTTACAAATTACCCATTCTCAGTAGTTCTTTATAGCAGCAGGAGAACGGACTAAAATAGAGCCTTAGTCAGATTATCTGTAAAATGAGAGTAGCATATCTCTTGGTTACAAGTAACAGGTAACAAATCAACACACTTAAGAAAAAAAAAATGCATTTAATGGAAGGATACAGTATCTCATGAACCCAGTATCAATTTAAGGCTGAAAACAGGAACTGGAAGCCATCAGAAGACAACCTTTCATCTTTGTGTCTCAACTGTACTTCTCTACACAGATTTATTGCAATCAGTTTCCTCTGCAGCACTGCTTCTCTGCTTCTCTTTTACTCAAGGAACTAGTCAAGAATGCCATCTTTATATCAAATATAAATTACTAAGATGCAAAATTTAATTACCATCCTTTCAAGTTGTGATCCATTTTTTCATTCAGTCAGTGAATTGAGTCAAAGGAACAGCTTCATGTAATAAAAATGTAACCATGGTGTTAAATAAATTGTACTTCAAAGCTACAAGCAGAAAGCAATTTTATTCTATCTCACCACTGCTGCCTTAATCCCACTCCATGAATCATTGCTTCCCAGCTGGGAGAAAACTGGAGCAAATTTCATGGCTTTTCTGATGACTTACAGACATTAAAATGTTCAATGTAATGTAATATCAAACTTAAATCTGACTTCTAATTTAAAATTTCTTCATTCTCTCTTCCTATCTTTCCTTACTCTCTTGTCCCTTAGCTGCTATTTCTTGTTCCTTCTTAGCTCCAGAGGTAAAGAAGAATTAGTGGAAAAGAAAAGAGTCTTGTTGACATTACAATCTGACTTCGGAAGTGGTAGATGTCCCCTTCTCTCAAAGAGTGCTTTTTGGGTTCTTTGATGATCCAACCTCACAGGAAAACTGCCCCAGCACAGGAACTATCTATAGTCTCTCCCTCAAACCCTGGTTCCCAGCAGTGCAGCCATCTACATAGGTCTCTTATTAGTCAGAGTTCTCCAAAGTAGGAGATATATATGTGTGTGGGTAGGTAGGTAGATAGATAGATAGATAGACAAATAGAGAGATTTATTATAAGGAATTGGCTCACATGATTATGGAGGCTAAGTTCCAAGACCTGCAGTCAGCAGAGCAAATGGTGTAAGATTCAGTTAGAAGATGGCAGGCTCAAGACCCAAGAAGAACCAATTTTTCAGTTTGACTCTAAAGGCAAGCAAAGACCAATGTCCAATTCTAGCAGTTAGGCTGAAGGAGTTTCCTCTTATTCAGTGTTTTTGTTCTATTTGGGTCTTCAACTGGTTGGATGAGGCCCACTCACACTGGTGAGGAAAATCTACTTTACTCAGTCTACAAAGTCAAATGGTAGCACTTTCACAGATACATCAAGAATAATGTTTGACCAAATGTCTGGGTACCCTGTGGCCCAGTCAAGTTGACACATAAAATCAATCATCACAGCCTTTTAGGTGGAGCCTCCTTTAAGATGATTGCAGACCTGCTGTTATCATTGGTCCATGTGTTTAAAGGAAAAGTCCTAGATTCTTAGCTTGCCACTGATACATGTTGTTGTGGTTTAAATATCTGTTCCTGTTGACATTTAACTTTCCAATGTGGCAATATTAAAAAATGAGGCCTTTATGAGATGATTGGATCATGAAGGCTCTGCCCTCATGAATGGATTAATTCATTCATAGATTAATGGATTATTGAGTTGTCATGGAAGTGGTATTAGTGGCTTTACAGAAAAATGAAGAGACACCTGAGAAGCACGCTCTGTCCCCTTGCCATATGATGCCCTGTACCATCTCAGTTCTCTGCAGAGAGTCTGCACCAGTAAGCAGGTCTTCAACAGATGTGTCCCACACAACCTTGAACTTCTCAGCCTTTATAAGTGTAAGAAATAAATTCCTTTTTAAAAATAAATTACTCAGTTCCAGATGTTTCAGATATTCTGTTATAAGCAACAGAAAATGAACTAATACATATGTGCAACTTAACTTACACCCAGATAATCCCTTTTTACATGCCCTGCTATCAAAGTAGTTCCAACTAGCCTCTCATGGTCAGATATGTCAAGGTGAGGTCAAACAGCTATCCCTGTATCTAGTCCTGGGGACATACCAGTTTTTCCAAGTGGTTCCATCAATGTGCCCTTCATCTGGGGGAGCAGAAAGTGTTTCAATAAGAACTCTCTTCAAAGGAGTTTCCACTACTAATCTCCCTCCTAAATAAGTTCTTCCATTAAAAAAATAATACTTGGGGATAAAATATGGCAGTTTCAGAAGCAGTTTCAGGCTACCCCCCTTGATAAGCACTTCATTGGTGACCTGGCACCATATTTTAGAATGTGGGATTTAGCTTGGAACTATTGTTCTCTGCTTTGGGTCCCCAGATGAAACTTTGAAAGCGTGTTTCAAACATAGGTTTCCCTTTAGAGTAGAAGTACCGTTATTAGAGAAAGAGAATTGTGAGTTATAAATTCATTCTAATTTTTTTTCACACCTTCCTGCTTAGATTATTGAGTCCTCATGAGGATCCAATTGAACAAGTGGTGTGAAAATTGTAAAACAGAATACACGTTTTAATCAAGTTCAAAACTAGTTTCCCAGTTCTAAAGGTAAATTTAAGAGTAATCTTTTTCCCTTTAAGTGAGCCCTTCCTTACAGAGAATAAACAGATACCAAATAAGAGAATAAAAAAGGACAATCTCTTAAGGCTACTTCTGGCACCCCAGAATTTGGGAAGCAGTGGAATTATAATTCTCACCACTCCAGGCAGGAAATATTCAAGATAATGGAGAGAAATGGAGGCTACTCGTTATCACTCCAGCTGCTTGTGTGTTCAGCAAAGGCAGGAGCAATGTCATAGATTCAACTTAAGCCCTATGACCTGAGGCTGCTGCCTCAGGAATTAGCCCATTTGTCTTTCCTTTATGGGGTAACTGAGTGTAAGCTTGGCATTTATCAAGGGCAACTACACACATACGAGCCAAGAAACCCAATGACCCTTTCACTGTACATCACTATAACCAATTACTCCATTACAATTCAATTACGGTATTTTCATCTATATTTCAATTACTGCACTGGAATAAAGTTCTACTACATTCCTGATAACACAAGTTTACAAGCTCTATGGAAGTTAGGAGACAACCCGGTGACTAAAGGAATAAAGTCTCAGTCCAGAGTAGCATTTTCTTGGAGACCTACATTTCAAAAAGGAAGATTATCCAGGGAATCCTACAAAACCAACATGTGGGTAGGTAATAGTACTGTGGTATATTTTATGACTGAGTAGTCACTTTCTCAGAAGGAATAAGTTCAGTATTTTCAGTGTTGTTTTTGTTTTTTTCTAGTGGTAGTTATAGCACTTAATACAAACATTACTTCATAATACACATGCATTTACAATTTTTAAAGTGACCCTATTCAATAGAACAACATGACTTGAACACCAGAAGTGGAAGACACTTTTCTAGGTGATAGAGATTATATTAGTCAGGGTTCTGTAGAGAAACAGAACTAATAGGATAGATGTATATATAAAGTGGAGTTTAGTAAGGAGTATTAACTCACACCATCACAACGTGAAGTTGCACAATAGGCTGTCTGCAAGCTGAGGAGCAAGGCAACCAGTCTGAGTCAGAAAACTTCAAAAGTAGGGAAGCCAACAGTGCAGGCTTCAGTCTGTGGTTGAAGTCCAGGGAGCCCCAGGCAAACCACTGGTGTAAGTTCAAGAGTTTGAAAGCTGAAGAACTTGGAGTTTGATGTTTAAGGGCAGGAAGCATCTAGCACAGGAGAAAGATGAAGGCCAGAAGAGTCAGCAAGCTGGCTTCTCCCACCTTCTTCTGCCTGCTTTATTGTAGCTGCTCTGGTAGCTGATTGGATGGTGCCCACCCACACTGAGAGTGGGTCAACCTCTCTCAATCCACTAACTCAAATGTTAAATCCCTTTGGCAACACCCTCACAGACATGCCCAGGAAGAATACTTTGCATCCTTCAATCCAATCAAGTTGACACTTAGTATTAACCATCACAAGTCCACCTCCTTGTCAACTTGAACCATACACATCTCCTAAAATTATACACAATTTTCAGATTATAAGGTCAATAATTACACCTAACATAATACAGCTATTCTTGTACAACTGAAAGCACAGTAATTCTTAACCTAAATGCTATTACATAAAGTTAACAACATTTAAATGCTGATATGAAGTCAATAAATCTTATGTTACATGATAAAAGAAAGGAAACAAAATGAAGATAATTTCTTAGTACAGGTGTATACATGCCCGAATATATTCTTAACAAAATAAGGAGAAAATATTCATGACAATTCCAGTCCTCATTTCTGTCACATGGTCATAGCAGGTATTGATGACTACCTTCTTCTATGACACATTCTGTATTCCCTTTGCCTTCTGCAAGCGCCTCAGCAGGCTATGGTTCTTTACCTGGCAGAGTAACCCAAACATTCATTCCTGAAGAATCTGTGCCATTTGTAGTCCTGCCTGGATTGGGTTGTTGTAGTTTCCACTTGACCTTAATCACAGGGCATGGTAATACTGAGAGGTGCCCTATGGGATCTCCTGTATTCCATACATACTCTTCCTTACCTCTATTGTGGAGTGGTAGGCTGATTTCATCTTGATAGCCTGTGTCAATCACCCCAGCCAGCACTGTAACTCCTTTCTTAGTCTGTTGACTTAGAGGTAGGAGAAGCTCAAAGTGTTCAGGTGGCAATCCTAACTTTCAGTTTAATGGAATCTGTTGTGTCTTCTAGTGGCAGTATTCTTCCCTTTGGACCTAAGACCTCTAGGCCATCAGAACTTAATGTCATGGGAACAAGAAGCAAAAATTTGCTAGTGGGTCACTAGGGATGATGGTGAGAGGTTCCACTTCCACTTTCACCCCTTGATTCCTGGACCTATGAATACTGGCTATGGGAGAAAACAATACCATATATTGGACACTGATTCAGAGCATACACAGCCTTCTGGAGAGACTTTTCCCCAGCCCTGCAAGGTATTGTCACCTAGTTGGCATTGTAATTTTGACTTCAAAAGGCCATTCCACCGTTCTATCTATTCTTCAGCTGCTGGATAATGGGGAACATGGTAAGACCAGTGAATTCCATGAGCATGAGCCCACTGCCACACTTCTTTAGCCATAAAGTGAGTTTCTTGGTCAGAGGCAATACTGTGTGGAATACCATGATGGTAGATAAGGCATTCCATGCATCCATGGATGGTAGGCTTGGCAGAAGCATTGCATGTAGGATAGGCAAACCCATCCTAGCTGTCCATTTTTGGGTGCCTGCATGTTGTGCAGAACCATGTGACAACCAGGCCTCTGTCTTCTCTTCCTCTGTCAACTGATTATAGAAAACTTCCCATGAGGCCATTGGTGCAGGTTGGAGGAGAGAAGGCAGGGTGACAGGAGTGGAGACCATGGGCATTTGAGCCACTTCCTCATGTAACTTCTTTGTGCCTTCAGGACCTGCTCAAGCCCAATCACATATATACCATTTCCATTTTGTGATGGAATGCTGCTGTGCATGATCCACTTTATGACTAGATGGGTCCAAAAGTACCCAGTTCACGATGGGCAGTTCAGGTTGCATGGTGACTTAATGACCCATAGCCAAAAGTTCAGTTTCTACCAAAGCCCAGTAACAGGACAAGAGCTGTCTCTCAAAAGGAGAGTAGTTACCTGTAGAAAATGGCAGGGCCTTGCTTCAAAACCCTAGAGGCCTCCACTGTGATACACATATGGGGGCCTTCCAGTGGCTCCAAACAGCATTCTTGTTTGCCACTGACACTTCAAGCACCATTGGATCTGCTGGGTCATATGGCCTAAGTGGCAGAGCAGCTTGCACAGCAGCCTGGACCTGTTGCAGAGTCTTCATCTGTTCTGAACCCAACTCAAAACTGGCAGCCTTTCTGGTCACTTGATAAATGGGCCAGGAAACACACCCAAATGAGGATTGTGTTGCCTCTAAAATCTAAGCAGGCTCACTAGGTGTTGTGCCTTTTTCTTGGAGGGGCCAAATGCAGCAACTTATCTTTCACCTTAGAAGGAATATCTCAACAGGCCCCACATAACTGGACCCCTAGAAATTTTACTGAGGTTGAAGTTCCCTGAATTTTAGTTGGATTTGTTTGCCATCCCCTGACATGCAAATGTCTCACCAATTAGTCCAGTGTGTTTGCTACTTCTTGCAAACTGAATCCAATCAGCATAATGTAATCAAGGTAATGAACCAGTGTGATATCTTGTGGAAGAGAAAAGTAAGATCGCTGCAAACAAGATTATGACACAAAGCCAGAGAGTTGATATACCTCTGAAGTAGGACAGTGAAGGCATATTGCTGGCCTTGCCAGCTAAAAGCAAACTGCTTCTGGTGGGCCTTATGGACAGGAACAAAGAAAAAAGCATTTATCAAATCAATGGCTGCATACCAGGTATCAGGAGTTGTGTTTATTTGCTCAAGCAATAAAACCACATCTGGTACAGCATCTGCAATTGGAGTCACCACTTGGATAAGTTTACAGTAATCCATTATCATTCTGTAAGATACATCTGTCTTCTGCACAGGCCAAACTGGAGAGTTGAATGGGGATGTGGTGGGAATCACCATCCCTGAGTTTTACAAGTCCTTGGTGGTGGCACTAATATCTGCAATCCCTCCAGGGATGCAATATTGTTTTTGACTTACTATTTTTCTAGATAGAGGCAGCTCTAATGGCTTTCATTTAGCCTTTCCCACTATAAAAGACCTCACCCTACCAGTCAGGGAGCCAATGTGGGGGTTCTGCCACATGCTGAGTACATCTATGCCAATTATGCATTCTGTCACTGGGGGAAATGACCACAGAATGAGCCCTGTGGGATTCACTGGACCCACTGTAAGTCAGACCTGAACTAGAATGCCATTATTTCACCTCCATAAGCCCCTACTTCAACTGGAGGACCACAATGATGGTTTGGGTCCCCTGGAATCAACGTCAGCTCAGAGCCAGTGTCCAGTAGTCCCTGAAAGGTCTGATCATTTCCCTTTTCCAATGCACAGTTAACTTGGTAAAAAACCAGAGGTCTTGGGAAAGGATGAGGGGAAAGATTAACAGCATAAACTGTCAGTACTATAGTGGAGAGGAGTCCTTCCTCAAGAGGACCCAGCCTCCCCTTCATTCAAGGGATTCTGGGTCTATAAACTGCCTCAAGTCTGAAAATTGATTGAAGGGCCTTGACTCTCTGTTTTTAATAATTCAAAGTAGTCTTTTGGTCACTCTCACTCAACCCAGAAATTTTCTGCTTATACAAATTAAGTAAGAATGCAGTAGGTGTCCTATCAATTTCACTTCTAGGAACACTGTGATTAATTAGCCAATGCCAGAGCTCTACATGAGTCAGCCTATTTTGACTGCTGCTTTCCCTCTCCTCTCCATTACAGTCAGTACACCCACTTTGTCTTTCATGGTTGAGTGCTCCCACTTGGCCCCTGCCACCTCGGGATCTAATTATTCCCATTGCATTTAAATTTTCTAGTTGAGTGACTGTGGTTCCCACTGTAAGAGCTGGCATACAGAGAAGAGCAATCACAGCTCTCTTCAAGGATGCAGGTGCTCCCCCTCACAAACCTATTTCACAAGGTGTTGGTGAAGGGTGTGTCTTCTGGACCCTACCAGCTAGGATGAGTAGGTCTAAAGTGACTAATCCACTCTAGCATTCCAACCCCCCAGGTCTTTGGATCCCTTTCTCTACATTAAAACCAAGGGAGATCAGGCATTTTCAACTCACTCACAGTGGGCCATCTTTTAATCCATATTTCAGCTAAACAAGCAAATAGACTATTAGAGCCTTTTAACTTCCCTGAGCTGGAACATCAAATGCAGAATCCCTGCTTAGTGGGCCCAAATCAATAAAATCAGCATGATCCAACTTTATGTTCCTTCCACCGTTATCCCACACCCTTAATATCCATTCCCACACCTGTTCTCCAGATTTCTGCTTATATAAATTAGAAAACTTAAGCAGTTCTTTTGGAATGTAACACACCTCTTCATGGGTTGCACTGAACCTCTAGGGGCCTGCCAGGACTTGATTCTAGTTATAGGTCTAGAAACAAATGGGGGTGTTGGGGGATGGGTCCTGAGAAGAATCAGCATTATCTTGCTTAGCAACTGCCTCAGAGGAGGCCATCACTGTTACCTCAGGAAATGCATGGTTAATCTCCTCAGATAAAGGTAAATAAACTGATGTAAGCCTGGTGGGGGAGGAGATGTTGCCACCACTGGGGGTGGGAAGGCTGTTTCCTCTAGCAAAAAAGGCTCATCAAAGTTTACAAGCTCAGTGTCCCTAACTTCATTAGGGTCCTCCCACATATCCCCATTCCAAGTTGCATGGTTCCATTCTTTTTCAATCAATGACCTCACTTTAACAGTAGACTCCTAGTGAGACTGAGTGTGCACCTTTCATTGCAAGTTAGCTATGCACATTATAAGAACTTGTGTCTAATTTCCCACAATTTCAGCCCTTTATCTAGAGGAGATAAAACTCTCACTCAGGGCAATCTTAGAAGGTTTGAGGCTCAGTGTGTGTTTCTGGAACCAGGACTTAGAATCCCTGAGCTCATCCTTTTCTTTTATCACTTTGTCCAGAGAATTTAGGAGCAACCAACCAAGTTCATTATATTCTCTGGTTTTCCACAAATGGTCAAAAGTATTATGTATAGAGTCACTAAACTCCTTGCCCCTCAAGAGTGGTGGACCAGTAGTATCAAATGCATTTACTTTGCATGACTCTCTAAACAGTTCACAACAGGGACTATCAGTGTTCTCCATACTATTAGAAGTAGAATCCTCAGGATTTTGGGTTCCAATCAGATTAAGAAGCCAACTCCAGAAACCTCAAAACCAACTTAAAGAATTCATACTTAAGATTCTATTCTGTTAGAACTACTCCCAGTGCCAACATCTGTATTTGCCAGCATTCTCCAAAGAAACAGAAATAACAGGATAGATGTATATGTGAAAGGGAGTTTGTTAAGGAGCACTGATGCACGCTATTACAAAGTGATGTCCCATGATAGGCCATCTGCAAGCTGAAGAGCAAGGCAGCCAGTCTGAGTTCCACAAACTCAAAAGTAGGCAAGCCAACAGTGCAGCCTTCAGCCAGTGACTGAAGGCCTAAGAGCCCCAGGCAAACCACTGGTGTAAGTCCAAGGGTCCAAAATCTGAAGAATTTGGAGTCTTATGTTTAAGAGCAGGAAGCATGCAGGCATGGGAAAAAGATGAAGGCCAGAAGACTCAGCAAGTCAGCTTCTCCCACCATCTTCTGCCTGCTTTTTCTAGCTGCTCTGGCAGCTGATTGGTTGTTGCCCACCTACATTGAAAGTAGGTCTGCCTGTATCAATCCACTGACTCACATATTAAACTCCTTTGGCAACACCCTCACAGACACACCCAAACAATACTTTGTGTCTTTCAATCCAATGAAGGTGACACTTAATATTAACCATTGCAAGGATACACAACTGACTAAGACAGATGAGGGAAGAGCATCAAGGAAGAGGTAGTAGCATCTGTACTCAGTCATCCAATATTGAAAGTCTGGATGTCATAAGGTAGAGTGTCCATTGCCTCTGTGCCAGGTACACATTTATTGATGAGAATTCTTGTTTTCAAAAAATTCAAAAAAATTTTATCATCTTTGATTATTGTTGTTCTTTGACAAGAGGTGAATAAATTATTATTTCTCCTTGCATTTCTTAAAATGTCTCATTTTATTTTAGCCTGAATTTTCCTTTTCTGTTCCATAGGTTTGAAAATGTGAAATAGATACTCTGTACTTCCATGCATTCACATTATGGGTTATGCATTCTCCTTGAAATACCCTTTTCTTCCACCCACTGCATATCTCCTGTACTTTGCACACTTTGCTTCTATTTATTATTATGAATTCCTATGTCACCTACTCTACAAAGTTTTTGTTGGCTATATTCCTTTCACATGAATCAGATACTCTTCCTGGATACTCCCAAACCACCTTGGACATATGTCTTTTATAGTGCTTATCACTCTGAACTATTATTAATGGTTTTCTTAATTCTTATGATCACTCTGCTCAGGTAGAAACATCTTCCTCATCTCCGATTTCATTGTGATTAACACAAAGCCCAGAGCACAGAAGGCACTCATGTTTGTTGAATGAATGAATGATGTGAAAGAGACTAAAATCAGAGTCCAGAACCTCTCACAAATCTAATACCATTATAAGTCTTTTCTGATGGACTATCTAAAAAGTACCTACCCTGAAGCACCAGTGTAGTGAAAATATATTTCGATAATTGAAAAGAAAATCCATGGACATAGGGAGGGGAACATCACACACTGGGGTCTGTCGGGGGGAAATGGGGAGGGACAGCGAGGGGTGGGGAGTTGGGGAGAGATAGCATGGGGAGAAATGCCAGATACAGGTGATGGGGAGGAAGGCAGCAAATCACACTGCCATGTGTGTACCTATGCAACAATCTTGCAAGTTCTTCACATGTACCACAAAACCTAAAATGCAATTAAAAAAAAGAAAAGAAAAGAAAATCCTGGGAAAATGTTGCATTTTTTAGTTCCTAGGAATATTTGCCTATAGTCTTCAAATATTCTTAATGTGGGTTGAAGATGGAAATATCTCTACATTCTGGAGTAAGGATTGAATCTAAAAGGATGAATTTTGACAGAGATAAATTTAAGCTTATGTAAGTACACAATGGGGGAAGGGACATAATTTAGCAAGAACATAGCTAGAAAGGACTTGAAAGGCAATTTAAAGGTTAGTAAGTAAGTAAGTAAATTTATATAGTAAGGCTTATATAAATTTAGAGTATAATTTGGCCCCTGATATATTTAAAGTGATCTTTGGTTGTATTAATAAAAGAATTGTTACTAAAATGAGGGAGATAAAAATCCCATTCTACTATGTTCTGGTTAAACTGCTGGTCTTCAGATTGGAAGCCAATTATTTCCAGTTTTTGGAAGAGGCAAAGACTCTGAAAGAGAACATGCATGTGGAAATTGTTTAGGGAATCCATTTTCAGAGCATCATCATCCATATTTCTTTTCTGAACTGATCTACCTGAGAAGGTAGCTCTGACCAAGGTTCTTCTCTACTGCCCTGCCACCATCACGATTGTCCATATTACAAAAGGAAGACATGGCTCCCACTCACCCACACTCTTGCAATAGCATGTTGCCCAAAGGTTTCAAATATTTCATGGAAATAAAAAATAAAGGAAAAAGTAACCTAAGACAATTCATTCAGTCAAGGGTAATTTATTCAAATATCCTCCTCATTTAAATCATTTAAAAAGTACTCAAAATATATTTTTACCTTTTTTTGTTTAATAATCATTTATCAGAATTTTTAATTTGTTGATGAATTGTACATACTATTATAATTATTGTAATTTATGCTCATTAAAATTTTAACACATAAATCCTTATCATCATAAGAAATAAAAAATTAAATGCATTTATTAAATTTGTTTCATTATTGCAGAGAGTAATTAGTGTCATTAATATACAGTTTCGATATATTACCAGAGGTGGCTGGCCAGATGGTGGAATAGGAACAGCTCCAGTCTGCAGCTCCCAGCGAGATCAACACAGAAGGCAGGTGATTTCTGCATTTCCGACTGAGGTACCTGGCTCATCTCATTAGGACTGGTTAGACAGTAGGTGCAGCTCATAGAGGGTGAGCAGAAGCAGGGTGGGGTGTTGCCTCACCTGGGAAGTGCAAGGGATTGGGGGAACTCCCTCCCCTAGCCAAGGGAAGCCATGAGGGACTCTGCCATGAAGAACAGTGCATTCCAGCCCAGATACTATACTTTTCTCATGGTCTTTGCAACCCACAGACCAGGAAATTCCCTCGGGTGCTTATACCACCAGGACCCTGGGTTTCAAGCACAAAACTGGGCAGCCACTGGGCAGAAACCGAGCTAGCTGCAGGAGTTTTTTTTCCATACACCAGTGGTAGCTGGAATGCTAGCAAGATAGAAATGTTCACTCCCCTGGGAAGGGGGCTGAAGCCAGGGAGCCAAGTGGTCTAGCTCAGCAGATCCCATCCCCCACAGAGCTAAGCGAGCTAAGATCCACTGGCTTGAAATTCTCACTGCCATCACAGCAGTCTGCAATCTGACCTAGGATGCTCGATCTTGGTGAGGGGGAGGGGTGTCTGCCATTACTGAAGCTTGAGTAGGTGGTTTTACCCTCACAGTGTAAACAAAGCCTCAAGAAAGCCTCAGCTGAGTGGAGACTACCGCAGCTCAGCAAAGCTGAGACTGCCTCTCTAAATTCCTCTTCTCTGGGCAGGGCATCTCTGAAAGAAAGGCAGCAGCCCCAGTCAGAGACTTATAGATAAAACTCCCATCTCCCTGGGACAAAGCACCTGGGGGAAGGGGTGGCTATGGGCTTACCTTCAGCAGACTTAAACGTTCCTGCCTGCCAGCTCTGAAGAGAGCAGTGAATTCCCAGCACAGTGCTAGAGCTCTGCTAAGAGACAGACTGCCTCCTCAAGTGGGTCCATGATCCCTGTGCCTCCTGACTGAGAGACACTTCCCAGCAGGAATCGACAGACAGCAGGTTCCCCTGGAATGAAGCTACCAGAAGAAGAAACAGGCAGCAATCTTTGCTGTTCTGCAGCCTCTGCTGGTGATACCTAGGCAAACAGGGTCTGGAGTGGACCTCCAGCAAACTCCAGCAGACCTGCAGTAGAGGGCCCTAACTGTTAGAAGGAAAACTAACAAACATAAAGAAATGGCATCAACATCAACAAAAAGATGTCCCCTCAAAAACCCCATCCAAAGGTCACCAATGTGAAAGACCAAAGGTAGATAAAGCCACAAAGAGAGGAAAAATCAGTGCAAGAAGGCTGAAAATTCCAAATACCAGAACACCTCTTCTCCTCCAAAGGATCACAACTCCTCACCAGTAAGGGAACAAAATTGGACAAAGAATGAGTTTGATGAATTAACAGAAGTAGGCTTCAGAAGATGGGTAATAACAAACTCCTTCAAGCTAAAGGAGCATGTTCTAACCCAATGCAAGAAAGCTAAGAACCGTGAAAAAAGGTTAGAGGAATTGCTAACTAGAATGACTAGTTTAGAGAAGAACATAAATGACCTGATGGAGCTGAAAAACACAACACGAGAACTTCATGAAGCATACAGAAATATCAATAGCTGAATCCATCAAGCAGAAGAAAAGTTATCAGAGATTAAAGATCAACTTAACGAAATAAAGCATAAAGACAAGATTAGAGAAAAAAGAATGAAAAGGAATGAACAAAGCCTCTAAGAAATATGGGAGTATGTGAAAAGACCAAACCTGCATTTGATTTGTGTACCTGAAAGTGACAGGGAGAATGGAACCAAGTTGGAAAACACTCTTCAGGATATTATCCAGGAGAACTTCCCAGCCTAACATGACAGGCCAACAATCAAATTCAGAAAACACAAAGATACTCCCCCAAGAAGAGCAACCCCAAGGCACATAATCATCAGATTCACCAAGGTTGAAATGAAGGAAAAAAATGTTAAGGGCAGCCAGAGAGAAAGGTAAGGTTATCCACAAAGGGAAGCCCATCAGACTAACAACGGATCTCTCTGCAGAAACCCTACAAGCCAGAAAAGAGTGGGGGCCACTATTCAACATTCTTAAAAGAAAAGATTTTTCAATCCAGAATCTCAGATATAGCCAAACTCAGCTTCATAAGTGAAGGAGAAATAAAATCCTTTACTGACAAGCAAATGATGAGAGATTTTATCACCACCAGGCCTGCTGTAAAAGAGCTCCAGAAGGAAGCACTAAATATGAACAGGAAAACATGGTACCAGCCACTGCAAAAACATACCAAATTGTAAAGACCACTGACACTCTTTTAAGCAAAAAAGTATATTATGTTAGGATAAGATTTTGTGGGGGAGAGGGATTAAAATGGTGACTTCGAGGAGAACTAGAAGTGACTCTACATCATCAACAAAATACAAACATGAGTCAAAATGAATAATGGCGGGTATTAAACCACCTTGATGCTCATATTCCTTTGGATATATTAGAAATAGTAATTCAAGTTTTATTTATAAAGTCAATATTTGCAATACACTTGAAATTACATCCACTGCAACTATTTATACTTAATAATGAAAAACTTTAAGATATCTACTTAAAAATGTTCAAAGAGTATACAGTTTAGGGAGTGCATAAGCAGAACATACCACCGTTCTGGTGAATGACATTTAATTCCAAGTATAACACTTAAAATGGGGTAGAAAGTAAAATATCTTCAAGGAAGAATCATAAAATTATGAAAAGTCTTGGAACCATCTCGTATAAAAGTTCTCAAGACCCTCTCCACTCCCTGCAAAAGCCGGAGTATCTAGGGATAAAAAAGCGCCTATAAGCACATAACTGATCTTTGAGTTTTTGAGAAACTGTGTTTGAAGCCCACAGGGCAAGTCAGGGACTAATTGGTTAAAAATACAAATATTTTCACAACCATTTAAATTTCCTTCAGTGAAGAGGTTATTTTTTTTTCACCACTGTATATACAATACCCCCGTGCTTGGGAAGTGGTAGGTATACAATAAACATTTGTAAATGACCAGGCATAATTCTCACCTGTAATCTGAGCTACTTGGGAGGCTGAGTTTGGAGGATCATTTGAGCCCAGCCAGGAATTCAAGACTGCAATAAACTATGATTGCACCACTGCATCCTAGACTGGGCGACAGAGTGAGACTCTGTCTCAAACAAACAAAAAATGCAAAGTGAAGGAGAGAACCTAGTATAAGAAAAAAATTTCCCAGCATTAAATCTGCATAAAGATTAAATAAACAGTCAGAGGAATTCCCTTCAGGGAGGTATTTAATTTAAGTTTAAAGAGGTAAACACAATAGAGTACTATTGGCTAGGATATATCTTAGGGTCACCTCCAATTTTCCTCTTCTGGAATCAGGATAGGATCTCTCCTATATGAGGAAAAACTGTATGGTAAGAACCTAAATTGTTACTTGAAAAAAAAAACATATTTTCCATAGATACATTTAAAAGATAGAGATTGTTTTCTCTATCCAACATTAAAAAGAATAGTTTTGCACAAATAAAAGTCACTTTACTATTGTTAGGGAATGTTGAGTTGAGATGGTCATCACTAATTTAATTGGGACAACTTTAATAACCAGAATCAATTAGAACCTTAACAAGAGTCAGGTGGCTATGTTAATTTCTTTCTAATCATGTCTGTGATTCACTAATTCAATAATTACGGCCAATATACTGAATTTTCCATCAGGACTATCTTAACTGGATCCAATTAAGGAAAGCATCTGGATGCCTCTTGAAATAAGAAGCAGAAATTAAATCAAAAGAAGACTGTCAATGCCATTTATTTCCAGAGGACTTAGACATTCTCCTTTCATTTGTATACTTCAACACTTTTTAGTAAGAAATTGTTGTTTTCTCTAGTAAATAACAAATTGAGACAAATATCTGTGATGGCAGTGGCTGCTGCCATCATGCCAGTTGCAGTGGGGAAGCACGGCTGGGGCTGCACACCACATGGAACCAGTGGGAGCCCTGCCCCTTCTGATTGGAACTGGAGCTCCTTGGATGCTGCAGCCACCCAAACCACAGCCGCAGACCCCAGACCTCCTCTTCTACAGAGCAGCCAGGAGCCCTACCCTCATGGGCGGAGCTACAGCCACCCAAACTGCAGCCATGGATCCAAGTCTCCCTGTGCTCTTGAGGGAGGGCCAGAAGCAGGCAGGAGCTGCCCTCCTGGCTGCAGCTGCACCCACTGCACCCACAGCTGCAAATGTGAGCCTTTGCCCCAGGAAGCAGGCAAGAGCCAGAGACAAGCAGGAGCCCTGCCCCTTCTGAGTTGGCAGCGAGGGAGGTCCTGGGTGCAACTGGAGCCACGCTCCCAGGCACAGGACCCTGTCATCTTTGCAGCCTGCACCCTTGGGGGCCCCAGGAAGAACTCCTATCCCTGAAGGCTCAGAGTGTCTGCTCCCACTGCCTGGCCTCTCTTCACTTCCAGCACCTCCTCCGGTCTTGGAGTGGGCATTGGAGACAAGCCTTTGGGCCATGAATGGTAGTGGGAGGGAGATTGATTCCTGGGTGGAAGAGGGCAGGTCCACAGTAAGGCCCACCATCAGGCCAAGGAGGTTTGGAAGACTGGGTGCTGGGCTGCCAGTCCTGTGGACCAGAGTGGGGACTCCTGGTACCTCTTCTGGGTTTGCCCATGGCTGCCCATGAACCAATCTGCCCACTTCTTCCCCCTCTGAGGTCCATAAAAGCCCTGGGCTCAGCCAGAGCAGGGCAGAGGATGGTCAGAGGAGGAAGAGGGCAGAGAGACCATGGGACCGGAGAACCAGCTGCAGAGAGGAGTAGCCTTCCCTGAGAGCTGCAGAGACAACCTGCTGGCAGAGAGGAGCTAGCCTCTTCCTGAGAGCTTCACAGACCTGCAGAGACATCAGAATGACTTGCCTGTAGAGAGGAGCCACCCTCTCCAGGGCATCCTCTCTGCCAAGACCTGAACACTCCACCAGACAAGCTGCCTACAAGAGAAGCTACCCAATCCTTTGAGCTGTTCTAACACTGAGTAAAACTCTTCTTCACCCTTCGCTTGTCTGCATACCTCACTCTTCCTGGATGCAGGACAAGAACTTGGGCAAAGGTGCTGCAGCCACAGAGGTTTCAAGCCAAAAAAGTTGACACTCCAGAGATCCCATAACATCTAGAGGATATGATTCAAGAGGATAGGAGTTCACACAATCATAGTGTCTTGAAACTTCATTTGTTTCTCTCCCATTCTTGCCCATCCACCCTGACTTCACCCCCCATCTGTTTATAACTCTGGCTTACTGGGCTCCTGGACTCTTGTAACCCAAGGTGAAGAACTCACACGTGCTGGTAAAGAGATGCTTATTTATGTGATACCATGAAGAGCTTCTCCTTTTCCCCAGTAAAGGAGCCAACCATAAAATTCACTTTGATTCTTCCTCTTCCAAAAAGCAGTAAAGTGTTTAAACAAGCCAAAGCAGAGGCCCAATCTTCAGTAGTTCTGTGTCTTTAGGGAACTCTTCAATAGGGAGGCACAAGAACCCTACAAAAGGTTTTAGCAGCTGCAGACCAGTTGACTCAGGGAATCTCTCCAGGTTTTCTTTTCTTTTTTCCCTTATGTTTTCTTTCTTTTCTTTTCTTTTTTCTTCTCTTCTCTCCCTCCCTCCCTCCCACCTCTTTCTCTCTTACATCTCTTTCCTTCCTTCCTTCCTTTTCTTTCTTTCTTCCTTGCTTTTCTTTCTTTCTCATTCTCTTTCCTCCTTTTCTTTCCTTCTTCTTTCTTCCTTGCTTTCTGTTTGTTTCGCATTCTTTCTTTCTTCCTCTTTCTTTCTTCCTCTTTCTTTCTCCCTCTTCTTTTTTAAAGAGTTTACTTGATCTGAAGTGAAGACAGCTACCCAGAAGGCTCAGAGTCAACCATTCTTGAATATAAATTCTATTTGGTCTTTGTTATAAGCAGGTTTTTCAAGGCAAAAAGGGGAGAATGAGATGATATAAAATTATTTGTTAAAAATTCTCATTGGTTTACAGAAATAGCATTGATTAGTAATTGGCTTTACATTTTTAAGATATAGAGTGTGAGTTACAGTGTCTGGTTCTGCATTCTTAGGGTAATTTACAATTACCTGTGGCACTAGCAACCAGTTTGAAGAGATGAGTACATAGTTTAAAAGAAAGGAAGTAGGGCATCATAGCTGTCTCATTTTTTAATGTCTCTCTGGGCCTGATAATTTCCTCAGACAGAAGTTCTATTCTTTTCTCAGCACTTAATAAAGATTTCCTGAATGTGTGAGCAAATAAAGCCAAAGACAAACCAAGCCCTTACAAAATGGCAACCACAGGTTTCTTTGCCAAGATGGCTGTCAGCCTGCATTAACAGACAGGTAATTGGCATAGGGGACAGGGGCAAAGGGAGGCGGAATATCTTTTTTCAGGCTCCATTTTGAAATTCAATACTTTTTTAATCAACAGTGTTCAGTTAAGTTTAACCTAAAGCTGCCTTCTTATATATTTTAAGTTCCACCTAAAGATTTCTTCATACACAGTAAACTGTAGCCTAATGGCATGTAAACAGACCTAACCTACTCTTGTGCCAATCACTGAGTTTCAACCACTCATAGGCAGCCAACTGTTTAATCCCTGTTCAAATGAGGCAAACGCCAAGCTGTAACCAACCCAGCTGTTTCTGTACGTTATTTTCCTTTTTATGTTCATAAATCTTGACCATGTGGCCGCTCCAGAGAATCTCTGAACCTATTTTGATTCAGGGGCTGCTCAACTCATGAATCACTCTTTGTTCAATTAAACTCCATCAATTTAATTTGTCTAAAGTTTTTCTTTTAACACTGGAATAATGGTATCATAATCTCCCTTACTCTAATCATGTGGAGATTCAGAGTTTTTCAGCTAATGAGGGTGTTATTGAAGTTGCTCCAGCCCTTTTTTATTAAAAAATAAATAAATAAACATGTCCCAGTTTTACTGCCAACTAACAGTATTTCTCTGACTTTCAGTTTTGTACAATTTCCATAATAAGAGAGTAACAGACATTATGTGCTATCCACACAGGAATATTACATTCTGATACCTATAATAATATGAATAATATAATGAGTTATGGTTAAAAAACAG
Source organism: Ateles fusciceps (assembly GCA_036589455.1). Taxonomy (NCBI): domain Eukaryota; kingdom Metazoa; phylum Chordata; class Mammalia; order Primates; family Atelidae; genus Ateles; species Ateles fusciceps. Next base: position 5,150,687 of record JAZHEH010001955.1, read on the forward strand.
ATAACTTATTTTTCTCTCTTGTCCTTGCCTCTCCTTTCCTTTTCAATCTTGCCAGCAAATCTTGCCATTTAAAATTTTATATTTAAAATGACGTATTCATTTTCCTCCATAGGGAATATTAGTGGTCTATAAACTAGACAGCATTCCTTTCCGATAATAAAGCAAAAACAGTAGATATCTTTTGTCATATCCTATCAAAGCAGTAATGATCCCTCTGCCAGTATCATCATCTTTTCTGAGTGTCTGCTTTTTCGCTTGTCTAATAGCTTCTCTTGGCATATAGTTCTCTCTTTTGAACTCTTCTGCCAAACAAGCACAAAATAAGACAGGAAACAAAAACTCTGAGGCCCAGGTCTCCATGGCCTACATTCCCATTTGTGAGAGCACAAGAGACATTAATTTCCTCATTCAAGATTGCCTGATCTATTTCTTGGTCTCTAACAATTTCCTGAGCGTATCTGAATTAATGCAAGTCATTGGAATAAGCGGTTACTTTTTAGTCTCAATACGGCTTTATACTCTACCTCTGTTCTTTTCCTGTTCCATCTCCCATCATCCTTTCTTGAAAGGGAGCATGTGGAAGTGAAAGGACATGGTAGAGTCAGACAACGGTGACTGTGTTTTGTCTCTGCTGCTAACTTGATAAGCGACTTTGGACAAGCTGTTTTCTCTTTGTGAGTCTCTTTCTTACCTTTACAATGGTGGTATGACTACTGAAGCAAAATAGCCTGAGTGAGGACAGCATCTTTAGAAACTAGATGGTGAAACAATAAATGACTGCTGTCTTTGTGCCGTCACGATTCTGAGTGTTCTCTTGTCAAGTGAAGTGTTCATTGTTCAACAAAATGGAACAACATAATGCATAGTAAAAATGATTATTTCTATTATAGAGGCTATATAGTTATAATATCTGCAAATACTCCCTTTGTATGCAGTATCTCATGGGTAGAATTAAATAAAATTGAATAAAATTTTGCTTTATAAATTCATAAATGTAACACAACAAAAGAACAAATCTGGAAAAAGATTTAATGTTTCAGACAATTTTCATCAATTATGTTCTTAAAAAGGGAAATATCATTTAAAAAGAAAATGATTTCAAAACGCAGTTATAATGTCAATGATTTACTCATTGTTTAAAAAGATACGAATTCTCAAGATTTATTTTCTCCTTATTTAGCACTTAAAAATAGTTTACCTTAGAAGATATTTTAGAGATATTACTACTCAATTCTGCTAAGATAATTGTTAGTATTATCCTTTGAGAAACAGAAATGGGTGTGTATTATTAGACTATAATGTTATTAGTTAATTGAGTTTTTCCCTTTCTCTGTAGAATAATAAGCATCAGTAGTATTCAACAACCATTTCCAAGTAACACATTTATCAATAACATGTTTGTTCATTTTTTAAAAATTAGTATTTTTACACTTCTTGAGACATGTGCCATATACTGGCTGACAAGCACATATTCAAAATGTCTCCATGGAACAAAGCTTTTTGAAAATGTGATTTTATTCAACAAGCCAGTTTTCACTATTTTCACTATTTGATTTTAGCTTGAAACACTTCCACATTTCACACACCCTACAAATATTTGGGCTATAAGTATATAAATAGCATATGCAATTCTGGGTAAGAGAAAGAGCAGGTACACATTTGCCACAAGCAAGAGAATATGGGTTTGCATACATGTGTATGATTTGAGGTAGAATAATGCAGAAAGCCAATGAGAGGAGAAAACATCTCAAATGAAGAAAAATGTTGAATTGGAATTTCCGTATAAACTTAGCTCCAGTTTTCTGGGTCAAAATTATACATTCTGGCAAAGATTCTTCATGTTAACTTACAGTAACACACTCAGACCCCTTCAGCTCTAGCATTCAGTCCTTACCATAGCATATTGTGGTAAGTTACAAAGGCACTGCAACTCCAACATAAATAAATTTATAAATTAAGAATATAATTTGTCAGCATTCTGGAATGGTAAAACCTTAACAATAGAGCAGAGAAATTGGCCCACCATGTCATGACTTCTGAGTTTTCTCTAAGATAAATATTTCAAAAACATGCAACTTGACATTTTTCAAGTACAAGAAAAATGTGGGAAAATATTCTGTTCCTCTATTTTTACTTTAGTTATGGGCACTCAGGGAAGCATTTAATAACCTTTCCCTTGAAGTGCTTGGAAAAATTTTATTAAAAGTGAAAAATCAAAGGGAAATGAGTCACATCAAGAAAAAGTAGAAAAAAATATGTATTTCCAAGTGAGAAAAATGTACAGAGATTGATGTAAAAAACTCTTATCAGCTTCCTTGTGAGTGGAATAGCCATTTTCATTCATGGAATGAATAGATGCAGTGATCTTCTTCGAGAAAGTGCCTATTAGAAAATCACCATAAATCTGATGGTATTCCTTCAGCTCTATTTGGAAGAGTCTCACTGAATAAAAACGAATAAGCTCTAGTTTCTGACATACAGACCACAAGTTATAAAACAGTAGGAAAATCTCTCCATACCTAATGCTATCCTCAACTCAGTGAGGATTTTGTCTCAGCTGCTTATACACACTTTTAGGATCATTTTTCCATGCTCACACTTGCCTGTAAACTTCCTAGTCACATAGTTTTATAGTAAAGCACCCCAATAATTCAACTTGATATTTTAGTTTTTCTTATTATAAAAATAATACATATTCATTATGATTAATTTGGAAAGTAAACATAAAAATAATAAAATATAATAAAATCACCCATACTCCTACGTATAAATAAATTACTATTAACAATTGATGGGTTTAAAACTTATGTTCTTTTGCCACTTTAGATGGTGGCCATGATATATTGCAACGAGTTGGCTTTGAACTTCAATTTTGGAATTTAATTTTGGTTTTTAATTTTAGACTTTGATTTTGAAGACAAAAGCTTCAATTTTATCTAATTTTTCACTACAATAGAATATTTTATTAGAATATGTAAAGTTAATTAATCTAATCTACATGGATAAGTAAGCATAATGATAGGTTTATAAAAATACATGTAGATCAAAACTTAAGTTATACTCAGTTATGTGCAATAGAGGTCAACTGTAACTTCATAAAGCTATTTAAAAGCAAAAGTAAAAAGTTATATAAAGAAAATATGGTAAAATATAATAGATCTAAACAGTGGTACATGGTTGCCTGCAATATCTTTCTCAATACTTCCTGGAATGTCTTAGATATGGATTCAGTGCACTCAAAATACCAATGTAATTATCAAAACACCAAAGTAATTTTTCACAAATGCAGGGAAAGAATCCTAAAATTTGTGTGGAACCACAAAAGACCTCAAATAAGCAAAGCAATCCTAAGCAAATGGAAGAAATCTGGAGGCATCACAATACATGACTTCAAAACATATTATAAGGCTATAGTAACCAAAACAGCATAGTATTGATATAAAAATAGATGCATAGACCAATGGAACCAAACAGAAAATCCAGAAATAAATCTAAATATTTATACTCAATTAATCTTTGATAAAGCTACCAAAGGCATACATTGGGGAAAGGGCATTCTATTCAATAAATGGTGCTGGTAAAGCTGGATACTCACATGCAGAAGAATGAAACTGGACTCCTATCTCCACCATGTACGAAAGTCAACTTAAGATTAATTAAACACTTAAACATAAGACGTTAGTCTAGGCAAAGATTTTATGGCTAAGAGCTCAAACACAGGCAACAAAAACATAAAATACACAAATGGGACTATATTAAAGTAAAAAGATTCTGCACAGCAAAGGAAATAATCAACAGAATAAAGAGACAGCCTCTTGAATGGGAGAAAATATTTGTACACTATTAATCTGACTGGGGACCAATAACCAGAAAATACAAGGAACTCAAACAACTCAGTGGTAAAAAAAACAAATAACCTCATTAAAAATGGGCAAATAATATGAATAGACATTTCTTAAAGAAAGACATACATATGGTTGACAAATATATTTTTAAAATGTTCAATAGCACAAATCATCTGGGAAGTGCAAATCAAAACCACAATTAGATATTATCTCAACCTGGTTAGAATGACTATTATTAAAAGACAAAAAATAAAAATAAAAAATAAACCAGATATGAGGATGTGGAGAAAATGGAACTCATACATTCTTGGCTGGTATGCAGATTAGTGCAACCACTGTGGAAAACAGTACGGAGATTTCTCAGAGAACTAAAAATAACACCACCATATGACCCAGCAATCTCCCTAATGGGCATTTATCAAAAAAAAAAGAAAGAAATCAATATATTGAAGAAATACTTGCAATTTCATGTTTATCACAGCACTCTTCACAATAGCAAAGATATGAAGTCAACCTAAGTGCTCATCAAGGGTCAACTGGATAAAGAAAATGAGTTATATATACACAATGGAATATTATTTGGCCGTAAAAAAGAATGAAATCATGTCACTTACAGCAACATGGATGAAACTGGAGGTCATTATGTTCAATGAAACAAACCAGGCACAGAGAGACAAATACTGTTTCTCACTCATGTGTGGGAGCTAAATAACTTGATCTCATGAGCACAGAGAATAGAATAATAGACACCAGAGACAAGGCAGGGTAGGTGGGTGAGGATGATGATGAAGGCAAGCTGGTAAATGGATACAAACATACAGTTTAATAAAACAAGTTCTAATGTTTGATAACAGAATGGGGTGACTATACTTAGCAAAAATTGGAATAAAGGGGGAGGGGGGGGGGACGCCATAGTCCAGGTGATGGATACCCCAAATACCCTGACTTGATCATTATACATTCTATGCATGTAACAATACTCACATATACCCCATAAATACTCAAAATATTATGTATCAGTAAAAGAAAAACATACTTCATAAATAAGTAGAAATAATACTATTTTGTCTAAAGCAGAAGTAAATAAAAATGATACAAATTTCTTCATTTTTTAATCTAAAAGAACCACTCGTTTACCAAATGTTGAATTTCTGCCTGGTGGGTAATGGCAGACAAGAGTGAAGTTTCTAGAATGAACACTGAAGAACCTTCAGAGGAGCTGTAAGAAATGTGATATCTGTGCTTCTCCGTCAATGTCAGGAAATTCGGTGCCCTTTGACTTTACAAAGGAGAGACTTTGCCCCTTTTCATGGACCAAATAGGGCTTTATCTACATTAATTATTTTTTCTACATTTAATATTTACTCTGACTTTCTCTTGACATTCAAGAAAATGTGTCAGATAGCACAGCCTTCATTTAGACTCAGGGTCGATGCCTTGCCGGCTTCTTGTCGGCTTCTACCCCAGGTTGTCTTGCTGGCTTCTACCCCAGGTTCCCTGCCTCAGTGTCTTTGCCCCACCTGATCCTGGCAATGTATCACCACCAGAAAAATCTCCCTACGAGTTCCTACTTCTCATCTGTGAAATGGGACATTATGAATAACTATCACTAAGATTATTACTTAATTAAATAATTTCCATCTATGGGAAGCAGTTAGAGCAGTATCCAGGATATAATATGCACATAATAAGTGTTATTTGTTGTATTTATTATCATATACATATATTAAAATGTTGTTATTTTGCTAAGACTAAGTATCACACTTATCACGTTCCATTTCCTCACTTCTGAAGAAACAATCAGTAGTTGCTCATTGCCTTTAAAGTCCAATCCAGACTTATTATTCCTCCATCCACTGCTTTCATAATTTTTGCCACTTTTCTTAGCAAAAATTGCGTTAGCCAAGTATCCTACTTTCATTCTAAAAGCAATGCAGTTTCTGCTTTTTCTCAGCTAACTTTTCTCAAACTTCATTCATAAACATCCCCAGCCTTCCACAAATCTTAGAATCACTTTATTCCCTTCTTCTAAAATCTACTTGATTCTAGTATCTGAACTACTTACATTGACATTAGGAACACACATGAAAGAGAAAAACAAAAATAAGCCTTCATCTCTTGGGTCCCCCACTTATACTGTAAACTCCTTCAAAGGGTCTTTCTGCGTTTTATGTTTCCGTGTTTGCAGCAGAACTCAACATGTAGTAGGGACTCAGTAAATGATTCCTAAAAAACCTGGTGGAGAGACAGTTCAAAGAGAGAGGGTAATTCCATTCCAAACAAGGTTTAGCTTACATTTGGAATCGCCACTTAGGTCATTCCTCTCAATCCGTTTTACTTCATTTCAAGGCCAAGGTTCAAGTCAGCCATCCAAACTGGCGCCTGAGTGAAGCCAGGTTGCCTATAACTCCCAAGAGAAAATGTGAAGGGGAGGACGAGACAGCTAATCCAGCAGGGAGCATTTCTGTGATCTCAGGCTCTTACAAATATAGTTGAGTTCTGCCTGAAAATGAAAAGCACACACAGACACTGTGGGAGACTCAGTCCTGGCCAAAGTAGCAAACAGCTATTTGTGTCAAATCCCTTTCTCTATCTTCATTCATGTCCCATTACCTTTAGGTCATGCCCAAGGGCGTCAGGGTCACCGGATCCTCCCCCAGTGCCTGTTTATCAGGTTTGCCATTGTGTCCTAGGGAATGAAAATAAATGTACATTATTATTATAGCACACCAATTCTGTAGATGAGAAAACTGATAAATTAGACAGGTTATATGACTTGCCCAAGGATTTGTTATTGGTACATACCAGCACCAGCTTTCAAAGCTAATACTGTTTAACTTCAGAGCCCTCTAAGCAAGACTAACTCTTCTTGCGTCTTGCTGCTTTGAGGGTGGTCTACTTTTCCTAGGGACAGTGGGTCTTGTAGATTGTAGGCTGGAGGGATAGAATTGTACAAGAATGTGTCTGAGTTCAGCACTCCCCCTCAGCAAGTTATTCCAGACCAGAACCCTCTCTACAGGCAGAGAGACACACAGATACCTGAAAGAGGAAAAAGATAACCAAGTCAAGTTATTTCTTCTACACAACAATTCTAAATTCTGTCTTAGAAATTATCTTGTTTTAACATTGTTCTGTAAAGTTTGTATATTGCTGAGTAGACATTATTTTTTTTCCAAAGCTATTTTCCAAATTCGGTGGGTTTAGATGTTTCACTACTAGACATGCTGTGGAAACCCTGAGTTTCTGACAGTTAGCAGGAGAGAAGGGTGAAGTCGTTATTTCCTCTCATACCTCATTCACAGTGCGTGAGGTGAGCTGCTGGGATTAGACTTACAAGGTCAAATCTTGAGAGACTATTGAGTCTCTGTTGCCTTAGGTAGGTTAAGTGCCTGCCATTAAGCAGCTGTACCTACCTTCCCAAGGGTCTCTTTGGTCAAATCCTCTTGGTCTTCCAGTAGAGGAGCTCCATGGTATTGAGAAGAACATGTTTTTTGTTTTTTTAAATCTCAATTACACTTAAAAATAAATCTAAACAAATATACCTAAATGTTTAACAGTGATACTGAGGCTGTTTGAGAAGACAATACTACTGGTCAAGATCAATGGTTCTCAAAACCATAATAAAAGGCATAAAAAATAAAATTAAAATACATAATAGAATCACCAGGAGCTTTATGAAGCTGTCAGTGCCTGGGACCTATCCCTAACTATCGGAATAGTATAAGAAAAATTAAAACCTGAGCTTACAATAACTTTACTACCAATCTTGACTGTTAAAAATCATAGTTTATGGGCCGGGTGCGGTGGCTCATGCCTGTAATCCCAGCACTTTGGGAGGCCGAGGTGGGTGGATCACGAGGTCAAGAGATCGAGAGCATCCTGGTCAACATGGTGAAACCCCATCTCTACTAAAAATACAAAAATTAGCTTGGCATGGTGGTGCACGCCTGTAGTCCCAGATATTCGGGAGGCTGAGGAAGAGAATTGCTTGAACTCAGGAGGCCGAGTTTGCGGTGAGCCGAGATCATGCCATTGCACTCCAGCGTAACAAGAGCGAAACTCCGTCTCAAAAGAAAAAAAATCATAGTTTATAAGACCCTTGGTTTTTACTTAAATAAGGTAGCATTAGCCACACCCAGAATTTCGTAATCTGGAACTGTAAAGTCTGCAGAGTCTTCCAGCACTTCTGGCCATTTTGTCAATAGAAGCACTTCCCAGTGGCTTTTCTGACAAGCATCTTCTTAGCTCCTGAGGTTTTATCTATCAATGGCGTGAAATTCAGAATATAAAATGGGCATGTTAGGAAGACAAATGAATAGCTTCTCCATAAGCTTTATGACTGAAAGAGTTTTTGCACTGAGCAAACTAGAAAGAACAATTTATACCTATGCACTCTGGCTGTGTCACAAGTCTGAAACAATAAGATAATCTGCCAGTTATTAGGAAACTAATAACCACCGAACATGTATCATGTGCTAAGAGCAATGGCATGTATTTGAGATCTCAAATAATTTTCAGAAAATCTACGTGAGGTATGTATTCTTAATTCCCACTTTATGAATAAAAAGCTATGAATTGAGAATAATAGAATTTGATCACTCCTTCAAAGTCCCAAAGTTATAAATTGATAGTGTCAGAAAGCAAAATGGGACTTCCTGATTAAGCTGTCCCTTCTTTCTCTGTAACATTGTATTTTCTTCTCAAACAAGAAATGATTTTCCCCACCTTGCTTAATTACACTCTTGGAAACCTAGGCTAACATCAAGGATTGATTTTACACTTAGCGTTTTTCATGCACCACCCAGGCCAGAAAGCAGTTAACAGCGGTGGTGCCATGGATGTGTGAAGCTCAGGTGTTCTTCAAGAGACCCTGCTGTGAGAGGGGCATTGCTGACTGAGCCCCAGCTACTTCCCTGTGGGGCCCATTGCCAGCTTAGCATGGAGGCCAGGCTCTCGGAAAGTTGCTTTCAGCCAGTGACTGAGCATAAGGGGATATTAGTCAGCTTGTTCCTGCCTGAGGTGGGGCTCTTCCAAGGGACAATATTTGCTCAAATACTGTACACCAGCGTGGCCAAAACTTCCTTTGACCTGTGCTAAAGTCTGGAGCTCTTCCTGTCCAATTCCTTCTCCCCTTTCATAGAACTTCACTATGGTCTGCCTATTCCTGCTCCTTCACCCCTTATTCCATACGGACATTTTTCCATGAAATCTTTTTGTGTCTAATCCCATCATGGAGGCTGCTCCTCAGCAGACCTGAACCAAAACTCTCTCTCTCTCTCTCTCTCTCTCCCCACCCCGCCCCACCATCCCTTTCCTCCAACATTGAGCCCTAAGCCTTTCCTTTCAAACTCATGAACTGTGTTCGTCTATTTCCAGCTACTCTTGTTCAGTCCTAGAACTGTTATAATCAGCTTCTGCCTATCCTCCTGCTTCTAATGGTGCTCTTCCAGCTTCCCAGTTACTCTTTTTCCAATGAAAAGTGGTTCCTATTGCACATAAGTATATGCTCCTCTGATGGCTCCTTATCTTCTGCAGAATAAGACTAATGTCTTTGCCTGACATCTGAGTCCCTTCTTCACCTGGCCCTACCTCCCTTGCCACTAGTCTCTTGACACCAAAATGCCAATCAGACTGAATTCCTAAACGTTTTCTGTCACTTTGTGCCTTTGAACTTGGACTGTAGTTTTCCCTCTACTTAAAAGCCCACATCCCTCCATATGCCATAGAACTTAGCATGGTTTTAAATTAGGGATAGTAAGTGTCTTTGGCCATACTCTGTTTACTGTGAGATTGTTTTTTAAAGTTTGCATAATAAGGCTGAGAGATTTTCCTGATTCATACTAATAGATCCAAGGTTCCCTCGAGGAGTCTATCTCATGGAAACAATTCAAGATGAGCAAGGAAATTTATATGTAAGGATCACTCATCATAGTGTTAACTACAATAGGCATAATGCAAAACAACCTAAAGGTTCAACAAAAGAGAACTGGTTAAATAAATGACAGCCCACTCACAAAATGGACATATATGTAGTCATTAAATGTGAAACTGAAATAATAATGTCTTGGAAAACTGCTTACATTGTTTTGAGTGAACATAGAAATTTCAAACACTCTATGTTATATGGTTTGGCTGTGTCCCCACCCAAATCTCACCTTGAATTGTAATCCAAATTGTAATTTCCAGGTGTCAAGGAAGGGACCTGGTGGGAGGTGACTGGTGATGCAGACAGCTTTTCCCATGCTGTTCTCATGATAGTGAGGGAGTTCTCACAAGATCTGATGGTTTTATAACAGTTCCTCCTTCACATGCTGTGTTCTCTCCGCTGCCATGTAAAATGTGCCTTGTTTCACCTTTTCCTTCCACCATGATTGTAAGTTTCCTGAGGGCTTCCAAGCCATATGGAACTATGAGTCAATTACACCTCTTTTGCTTGTAAATTACCCAGTCTCAGGAAGCATCTTTATAGCAGTGTGAGAATGGACTAATACACTGTGTCTTAGGTGGTTCAATTTTAAAATAGACAGGTATCCAAATCTCTGGATGTATATCTAACAACTGACAGGATTGACATCCTCTGAGAAAAAGAGAAAGTATGTGTGTCTTTGGCTTCCTTTTTATGTTTTTCTGAATTTTCTAATTTTTCAGAAGAAAAAAGCATTCTCAGGCTGAAAATTGTGTTAAGATAATACTTAAGTTGGGGATGTAGAGTAGAAGAAATTATTTTTAGGTTTTATAATACTACTAAAATTCAAAAAAATACATACAGACTAAAGAATAAATGTTCAATAATACTTGAAGAGTAACATAAATATAAATTAAAAACAAGTTTTTGAGTTTAACCTTATATAATAGTGCTTGACATTGGATAACACATCATAATTATATATAAGTCATATTTAATTAACAAATGCATATTTATTAAGAATGAAATTATTAGTCTTTTATATGATCAAACTGATAGTCTTTCTCTCTCCTTTCAAGAGAAAATAACAAAAATATATTCCTAACTGGTAATAAGAGTCACTTGAAGGAACTTTCATTTTTCATTTTTGTTGTGAATTATTTTTCCTTACTCTGAGAAAACTAAACCAACTATTTGGATTTTGCTATCCTATTTCACATGATTGACAAAAGCATGGTTTTTTCATTTTCAAAGTAATAAAATAGGATCAATAAAGCAAACCTCCTTACAGCACAATAATCTCTCTAAGACTCTGAGCAGCTTTTTACGTGTCTTGATCCAATTTAATCCCAACGACCAGCCAAGGTGTATTTCGCAGATTCTCCAAAAGAAATGTATGGTTAAAAAGAAGTGGAAATTATCTACACCAGTGGTTCCTAATCTTCGTGGGGCTCTCATCATGAAGCCATTTGATTTCTTGGCACCATTCTCTGACCCGCATTCCTGCTCTCACTCATTTCTGCAAAATGGTATAGGAATGCAATTTCTTAAATACATTCGATTTTCAGGTTCCTCTTGTAATAGAGCAGGATTAGCTAATACCCTCTGAACTTATCCTCAAAATCAACTCTGGGAGCACACTGCAATCACATGCAGAAGGGCGTGGCTCTTTCTACAAAGCTGAGAAGAGCTGACTTTGGAAGAGCTGCTTTGAAATAAATCTAAGCCCAGTCAGATTTTAATATCATGTGAGAAGAGGGGCAAAGTACATGTTATTATACCACAGGCGGCCTCTCTCAGACATTTTCCAAGCCATGGACATTTATCACTGTTTTGACAATAATGATTAAATCAATAAAATTAACAAGTAAATGAAACAGTTAAATGCATTGTATTTGAAAACTTAAAGGCTTTCATGATATTATATGAAAAGAATATGATTTCCAAGGTATTATCAGTGTAGTACTTAATTTTATATTAACCTTTTTAATAAAATGAAGAGAGAAAAAAATGTGTAGATATATTTACAATGTACATATACAAATATATGTGCATATATATATACACACATGAATGCATTCTCTCTCTCTGTGAATAAATCCACACATAAATATGATTTTACTAAGCTTGATTAAATTTTCAAAGAGTAAACCTCAGATGCCTAAATTTCTGAATGTTATCCTTCTTTAATATGTTGAACTGCATTCACTTATCTATTGCTACTCAGAGGGCATCCCAAAATTTAGCAGTTCAAAATTATAGCCATTTAATTTGAAAATAATTGTATGGGTCTGGCATTTAGGAATGATTCTGAAAGAATAGCTTGCGTTTGCTCCACAATATCTGGGGCCTCCCCTGGAATGGCTTACGGGGTTAGGAGTTAGTTTCTTGGGGTATTGGCTGGGGTGGCCCAATCGGTGCTAGAGGATCCAAAATGGCCTCTCTCCTAGCTTGGTGTCTTGCTGTTGACTGTGTTGGTAGGGTAACTCAGTTTTTGCTGACGTATCCTCTTTCTTCTATGTATGGACTTTCATCATTCAGTAATCTAATCTAAACTTCTGTACCTACTGAGTTGCCTCTAAAAGGACCAGAACAAAAGCTTGAAACACTTCCTAAGGCCTAGGTCTGGAACTGGTAAAACATCACTTCCATCAAATTCTATCAGTGAAAGAAATCAAAAGACCAGCCAGGTTTGAGGGATAGAAGGCATTGTTGGTGAAATGACCTACTGCAAGACTTTATTAGCATAGCATTTTTCCTCCAAGGAGCTAAAGTTTATCTGTCATATCAGGGTTGACATTCTAAGGAAAATACAAAATAAATCAAGAAATTTTCTAGTAACATAAAATCTCGAACTTAGGGAATGGTGTTTTCTATTAGGTTAACGTTTCTTGTTAAGTGAACGTTAACTGAGTTTATTTCAGTTTATTTTTCTTTGGGCTATGCATCATTAGCTTACCAAGCCTCTTTCATTCACAGTCAGTCATATATTTATTCGACAAAAGTTTATTGAGCATATTTTGTGTGCTAGGCACTGTTATGAGTGCTGGAAATGCAGTAGCAAACAAAACAGATAAACTCCTCATCCTCAAGAAGTTTACTTTCTAATTGAGAAGTCAAATAATAAATCAGCAACTAAATATATATGTGTGCATAATATATATGAATTATATATCATATAATTATAACATATAACAAATATAGTCTTAATATACAACTAATATTATATATTATTATTTGATATATATATAGCACACCCATATATACATTTATTACTAGATCATACATTTAATCTGATAATGTCATAACTAATTAAATTAGATGTGTGATCTATGATATATCAAATTGCAATAAGTACTATGAAGAAAGATACAAAAATGAGGGGCTGGCAGTGCATTTTTAGAAAGGGTGATGAAGGAAAGTCTCTGTTGACAAGGTGAAAGTTTTGCAGAAGTCATAAATGAAATGAGAGAATTATCTCTGTGTATATGTTGGGGGATTGGGATATTTTGAGTAGATGAGATAGCAGGTGCAAAAGTCCAAAAGTGGGAGCCTGCAAGGAAATCAGTGCTGCTGGAGTATATAATAGGGAGAGGCATTCGGTCAGAGGGGTAACAGACAGCCAGATCACACAGGCTTTGCAGGATAGGGTAAGGACTTCGGATTTTCCTCTTAGCGAAATAGGGAGTCACTGCAGGTCTTGAGCAGAAGCATGATGTGATATGGATTACATTATAAAGGATAACGTTGGCTGCCCTGTGGACTATAGTGAGGCAAATGTGGAAGTGGGGGGCATATTGGGAGGGTATCGCAGTGATGCAGGTGGGACATGGATGTGGCTGGGTCTAAAGATTTTCTACAACAGGTGATAAGATGCATTTAAAGGTAGAACCAATGATGTTGGCTAATGGAGAGAAGTGCATGAAAAAGGGAGGAACCAAAGTTTTCAGCCTGAGAACAGGGTATGTGGTGGGACAATTGACTGAGGTAGATACCCTCTTTAATTTCACTTTTAATGAAAAATGACTCTCTAAAATGCACTACTCTCCATTATTTCTCTATTATGCATGAATAAAGAAAAAAATGTCAATTTTTGCTGTTTATTTGAAGATCTTGTATGTGGCTTTGGGCCATTATTTTAAATATATATCTCCAATGTAAATAGAATGTGATGCCTTGTTATAAACTGTACCTTCTGTGCTGGTAATACAGAAGACATCAAAAGTGGCTTTAAAAAAATTTTAAGTAAAATAATCTACTGATGTCAGCTTGTTATGTGGTTATTTTTTTCTTTGAAATGGAGAACAGAGAAACTGTTGAGTTATGCTTTCTGTTATTTTTACAATACTTAGCTCATCACTGACTAATTCATTGATGAATAAAATACATCTTAAAATATACCGGGATAAAACAAAGAGGACTTTAGCAGTCACTAGAAAAAAAAAAAAAACACTTTTCTGAAAATTAACATTGCTGCTTTAGAGTCAACTATTTCAGCCCCCTCATTTTTTGTGTGTGGGATTTGAATTTCTTCACCGAGAACTAAATGGGGCAAGATAATATTAAAATAGGAGACCAAAAAAAAGCAGGAGAAAGGACCCCTCAAAAGCTACCAAAAGCACCTGATCACCTTGTTCTCACTTCATAAGGCTGCCGCGTATTTATTACCTGCCATCCTGGAGGGAAAATAATCAAGGGAGGGAAATTGACTAGGCTCTTATTGAGGTAATAACAAATTATCTCTTTCTTCCAATATTCCTTGGCTGCTGAGAAATACCCTGGTGAACCCTGGCTAGGTTCTCAACATTATAATTTTCTCAGTGGGAACGTCATTGCTTGCTTTTATCTGCAGTAGTCTCTTCTCCTGCAGAGATGCTGGCTACTTTCAGGGTCTGCTTGTGAGCCCTGTACTCTCATTGTAGAAAGTTCTCCTATTATAATTTTTACAACCTGCTTCTGATATTCAGGCTGAGACTGACTCACTAGGGAACCTGAAAAATATTGAAACAACTCAGCCAAACTGCCCCACATTCCTTGCTGACCCCAAAGACCTCACCCGCATCTTCAAAACAAAGTCCACTCTCCTATCTCATCCCTCAGTGAAAGACTCACCCAGGACATACGGATAACTATTAAATTTGACAAACTTAATGAAACATATTTTCTGTGAGGCCAAACGTGTATTTTTTTGGTAGCATTGATTCAAGCAAAATGGAGACACAGCTCCTCCACTTAAGAAGCCAGGGAGGCTGGGCACAGTGGCTTATGTCTGTAATCCTAGCATTTTGAGAGGCCACGGTAGGTGGATCACTTGAAGTCAGGAGTTCGAAACCAGCCTAGCCAACATGGTGAAACACCATATCTAATAAAAATATGAAAAATAAGCCAGGTGTGGTGGCACGTGCCTGTAATCTCAGCTACTCAGAGGCTGAGAAGAGAATCGCTTGAACCCAGGAGGCCAAGGTTGCAGTGAGTTGAAATTGCACCACTGCAGTCCAGCCTGGGTGACAGAGGAAGACTACATCTAAAAAAAAAAAAAAAGAAGAAAGAAAGAAAAAACAATAACAAAGAAGCCAGGGAGTACTTGAATTCAGATTTCTAAACATATTTAGCTTATCCTGAAAGCTACCAATGCACAAAACCCAGATTGATACAATTTCTGTTTTACTGAAACAGCTTTGTGATTCATCACTGATAATATTTATAAAATTATTTATACAGAACCTACTGTGTACAGAGGGCTGTGCTAAGCATTTTGCAGACAGGTGCATGCAGTCTGCATTGAGAGTATATTGGTGTTCTGTGGCTGCTATAACAAATTACCACAAATTTAGTGGCTTAAAACAACCCAAGATTATTATCTTACAGTTATGGAAATCAGAAGACTGGCACAGGTCTCACTAAGCTAAAAACAGGATGTTGGCAGGATTGTGCTCTTTCTGGGAGTTCAAAAAGGTAATTGGTTCCCTTGACTTTTTCAGCTTCTGGAGGCTGCCCATACTCCTTGGCTCTTGATTCTCTTTATCCATCTTCAAAGCCGGCAATATTGTGTCTCCCTCTGAATTGTCTTCCTTAGTCTCAACTCCCTCTCACTTCAGTCAGAAAAGGTTTTCTGCTTTTAAGAACTTGTGTGATTAGGTTAAATGCACCTGAATAAACCAATATAATCTCCCCATTTCAAAGTCCTTAACCTTAATCATATCTACAAACTTCTTTTTGCCCTAAAAGGCATCATATGTACAGGTTCCCATAATTTGGGTATGGAAATTATTAGGGGGCCATTATTCTGTCTTCCACAGACATACCTGATTCAGTGAAGCCAGAGGCTACCTTTTATATCAAATAGTGTTGAATCCTGAAGTTTTTAAATATTATTAATGTTTCAATGTGAATAAAATAAAATATGCATATTTTTTCTCACCCCCATTTGTTTAACTCCAACATTTATAGTTTGTGACTTAATATTTAGGATTTAAAAAACGGAATGAGTTTGTTTTATTCAAACCATTTTAATACATCCGAGAAACCCTCTTACTCAAGCATCTCATTTCCCCATGAATCCATCTGTTATACATTGAATTGTGTCCCCATTACCAAAATTATTATGTTGAAGCCCTAACCCCCAGAACCTCAGAATGTGGCCTTATTTGTAATAGGGGCATTGCCGATATAATCATTTAAACTAAAATGAGGTCATCATACTGGAGTAGGATGATGATCCAATCTGACTGGATATGACATATGGACATGAGGGCAGAGATCAGAGTGATGTTTGTACAAGCCGAGAAATGCGAAAAACTGCTAGCAAACCACCGGAAGCCAGGGGCAGGCATAAAACACATTCTCCTTCACAGCCCTCAGAAGAAACCAACCCCACTGACACCTTGATTTCAGACTTCCAGCATCCAGAACTGCGGAGCAACACATTTCTAGTATTTAAGCCATCCAGTTGGTAGGACGTTGTCATGGCAACCCTAGGTAACTCATACACCATTCAGCTCAGGGAAACTGCTCAGGAGGGCTGGACACAACCATTTCTGTTGGGTTGTGCTAAGACTGATAAACTCAATCCCTATAAAAGAATCTAAGTAAATGGGTCCAGGGAATGCTATATTTTGTGTGTATGGGTGTGTGTGTGTGTGTGTGTGTGTGTGTATACATACAAATATTCTTAATATTTCAAATATTGAATTTTAAAATATTGGACCTTGTACCTGACTGGAAGTTAAACAATAAGTGTAACAGACCAAGGGACTTGCTAAAGTTAATAAACCCAAAATTTAGAACTCTCTTTCTGTTGGTCCTACACCTTCAATAATTAAATAAAACTCAACCTATAAATTTATATGGACTGTGGATTCGTCTTTTACACTATCTGAAATGTAATCAAATTAGTGTTTGATATGTAAGATCTTTTATATAGCATGGGCCTTTATCTTAACATTTTTATTTTCTACACATATGTTTATGAGGACATGTATCCAATTCATATCTGTATGTCCAAGGATCATTTGTGAGAGTATCAGTTAATATTTCTGTCAAAGACAATGTGATGTTAAACTTTTTTCTCCTCACCTATAGCATGAGACAAGTATTAATCCCACTTTCTTTTCGAGAAAATCAATTTGTCATTCAAGAAAATTAGAGTTAATGTGTTTCACAGACATTTTGTTTAAAAGTTATATGTAACAGTTTCCTAAGGTCTTATATGGAAAAATTGAAATTGGCCGAAGGTTAATAAGCTGAGGACATAGCTAAGCCATGCTGAAATTCCTGGCCCACAGAAACTGTGAAATAATAAATTTTTTAAAAACCTACTGTTTGTGGTAACCTGTTACACAGCAATAAATAATTAATATAGGCGGTAAGCCTCTGAGCAGAGTGTCTATGTGATTTTTTTCTTGCCTTTTGTCTGTAGTGTGTAGCCCAGTACCTGAGACATGATAAATACTGATGGATAAAGATGGTGGTGTGGGGCATATTATATGCCGGGATCAGGGAAACTTACAATTGAGCTAATGAGGTCTCATTAAAATGTGTGAAGCAATTTGGAAAAAATTCAGTGTGGTTTGTGGTCTTAGGTGTTAGGAGATGAAGCCTGAGCCTCACCTGGAAGACGTGAGGAAATGCAGGTGGATGAAAGGGAGATGCGGACCTTCGGGAGCTGTGGGGTGAGCAGCAATAAACAGGCCATGCCCAGGACAAATAAGGAGCCTGGCCCAAGAGAAGGGCATGGTTGGGTTGAGACTTAGTGAGAAACCGACACCTTGAAGAATGCAAAGATGGTGGCTGTGAAGGCATGGTGGAGGTGGGCATGTCCATCATTTGAGGAAAAGAGACGCTGGTGGACAAGGTATTAAAGAGGTTTCTTCAGAGACCAGAGGATCATCACCAGGGCAGACAGCACAGATGGACGCCTTCCTGAGTCATCCTTTTAGAATGTAAATTAGTGCATGTCACGCTCCCCTTTCTGAACCCTGTACTGGCTCTGCGTTTCATTAGAGTGAACACCAGGAATAAATCACCTGCGAGAACATGTCGGTGTCTGCCCCTTCCCTCCCTTCTTTGACTTCATCACTTACCAGTTTCTCTTCACCTCCTCTGTTCCTGGCAGGCACATCTTCTTTTTGTTCTCAAAAATACCAGACACAGGACATCTTAGGGCCTCCACAGCGTCAGCACCACTCTTCCCCCAGGAAACCACATGCCTAACTGTCATCCAACCTCTATAAACTATTTGTTCTATTTTTCTCAGGGAGGCTTATCTGAAGCACCCTATTTAATATTTCAAACTGTCCAATGTCCTTCTTTCTCTATCACACCTACCCTTTCCATTTGCTGAAGTTGTTGAGTATATTTATTATCTAAACATTTCACCAGAAAGTAAGCTGCTTGGCCAGGTGCAGTGGGTCACGCCTGTAATCCCAGCACTTTGGGAGGCTGAGGCAGGTGGATCACTTGAGGTCAGGAGTTCGAGACCAGACTGGCCAACATGGTGAAATCCTGTCTCTACTAAAAATACAAAAATTAGCTGGGTGTGGCACCACGTGCCTGTAGTCCCAGCTACTGGGGAGCCTGAGGCAAGAGAATCACTGGAACCCAGGAGGCAGAAGTTACAGTGAGCCGAGATCGCACCACTGCACTCCAGCCTGGGCAACAGAGCGAGACACAGTCTCAAAAATAAAAATAAAAAATAAATGAAAGTAAGCTGCTTTTGCTTAGGCAGGATTTTGGGGGTTTTGTTTTTGGTTTTTTGCTTTATTCTCAAATATATTCAAGACACCTAAAACAAAGCCAGCATGGAGTAAGTGTTCAGTAAACATTTGTGGAATTGAGTTGAATTGAATTGAATTGAATCACTAAAGGAAGAGCATACCCCAGTGTTTAAGAGAGTGGAACCATGGAGAAGGCTGTAGGCCACTTGAATGCAAAGCTAATTTGTCCTCACTGACCCCTGCAGAACATGATTCCTGGTGAAGAGGTAGGAGGCTGTAACACTAGGTTGTGGGAAAAAGGATTTGAAAATTGCTAAGCTGCTTCCAGAGCAGGCAGGTCTCATAGTGAAAATAATACTTCTCACTATTAATAATAGTGCTGAAGCTGTCCCACCTCCTCAAAATGCTGGATGGGTAGGAAGGAAGATCTCAGCAGGTAAATGAATTGCCTTTCCTAGGCTCCTGAAATCCTCATAGTCCACCCAGAAGAGGGCCCCAAACCATAGCATCAGGTTTATTCCATTCTTTTCATATTTACCTCCTCATCTCTCTTTAAGACCTCTTGTCACGAAGTTAGAATAGCAACTGTAAGAATAGGCATAACTGAGCTCTATGCAGGCATTTTGTGGTCTGGAGAGTGGAGAATACCCTTATTACTCCACGTTTCTTTTCCCAAATAACATTCCAGTCTGACTTGAACATATATTTGTATCAAATGCTTGATGCGTTTTAAATATTTCACTTTTTGTCTCATACGTAGCTCCCCCTTCTCTCACAAAGCTGCAGTGAAGGTATCAGTCAGCATGAGGTCTTATAGGGAAAATTGCCTAGAGAAGGAACTGCTTCCAAGTTCATTGAAGTAGTTGTTGGTAGGATTCAGTTCCTTGTAGGTTTTTAGACTGTGAGCCTTGGTTGTTTGCAGGCGTCAGCTGGAGGCTCTCTTCAGTTCCTTTTTGGATAAGCCTATCCATAGGGTAGCTCACAATATAGCACCTTGTTTCATCAAAGCCAGCAAGGGAGACAGTCTGCTAATGAGGCAGAAGTTACAATCATACATAACATAATCATAAGAATTATAAACCATAACCTTTGCCATATTGTATTGATTAGAAGCATCTCATAGAAGCAGCCCCTACTCAAGGGGACAGAACTACACAAAAGTATGGATACCAGGAAGCAGGGGTCTTTGGGTCCATTTTAAGTCTATCTGGCATACAGCCTAGACTGATGCAGAGACTGACACTACTGACAGGACATCAACAAAGTGAAACTGCATATGTAGCAAAACCCATGAAGAAAAGTCCATGGTGCTATGATATTTTCTCACAGGGTGATATGAACTGGATAAATTAAGAGAGAAGCTTTTTTCTGAGAAAGAAACAATTGAACAAGGAAATGAAGTTGAAGTAGGAGTTAAGTAAGTTATTTTTTAAATTGTACTTTCCCTTTCTTCCTTTCTTCTCTACCTCTGAGTCACGCATTTAAATCATAGAGTTATTCAGAGAACAAAAGATATGGGGATCATTGTATTTTACATCAGATGAGCTCATCTGAGGAACGTGCAGAGAATGTATTATCTCCTTAACAGTAATAAATAATACCTTCAAACAAAAAAGAAACTAAGCAGCTATCATTTCCAACATTCTAATTTGTGGAAACATCACCTTGGTGCTAACAAAGGAGAAAAAGAACTTTAAATGGAACATATTGATTCAAAAATCCTTGAAAGCAAAAAAAAAAAATCCTTTATGACTTTTTCTACAGTTGTAGAAAAAAAATTAACTAAATACTGGGATGAGGGTCCTACCCAAATTGAACAGTCCTGATCATTTAACTCAAGTGCTTTTGCCTTTTTCCTCCTTTTTTCTCCTTATACACTCACCCCAAAGAAGTCAATAAACAACATCTAATTTAATTAATATCCCACTGAAATGAGGAATTCAGGATATATGAACTGACATAAATCCATATAAAACATAAAGTATTACTTAATAAATAGAACACAGAAACATAATTTAACTGTTTCTACAATATATGAGGACATTATTAGAAAAAATATTTATTATTCTCTCATATAAGACAGTGGGGGAAGATGAGAACAGTTGTCATGTGAATGGCTTTTTGGCTCTATTTCTTGTGTCCCCAATTTTCAGGTCTTGTTCTGTGTCTTTCCATGAGATTATCTGTCCCTTCTCTATATGTTGCTTCTACAAAGGCTCCTACTTTCTACTGACTTCTCACTAGTTTTTAATTCATTGCAACCTAAAAAGTTCAGATGTTCCCTAAGGAAAAACTGGACAGCTCAGTTTATGGAGTTGGAAGTTAATATCACACACTATCCTAGGTTGATACTACGGATCTGAAGAGAATTCTATTGCTCTCTACAAAAAAATAAATTATGTACTATATTATAGCTCTGGTCTCTGCTCAGAAAAGCCTTTATTTATTTCTATATTTAAAACTATATTCCAAATAGCTGAAACTAGCAAGGATAAAGCACTAAAAGAATGGGTCATGACACTGTGTATAAAGTTGAGGTGATAGCATAATTCTTTTCTCTAAAGCAAACTGCATGGGTTTCACAATGGTAGTTTTTTCCCTTTCTTGGATGCTTTCATGCTTTGAAATATATGTTTGATTCAGGAAGCAGAAAGTCTGTCAACTGTACCTGGAGTAATATGGCAACTTGAGATTCCAATCCCCATTGTAGACGATATCGAAGATTTATAAGATAATTATATTTTAATTATTCATAATTTTGATGTAACTTAAAAAGTGGATGTAATATTTTGTCATTATTTTATAAGTAAAAACTTGTAAAACAAAATTTTCTTGATTTGCCCATAATTTGGAGTAATGCTTGAGATTATATTTATAGATGTTTTAAAATGTCCACTTCATGCACTTTTGCTTTTGAGTATTACAGAATAATTTTCAGTAGAACAGTGTTCCTGGATAGAAGAGTCAGATCAAATACAAAATAAAACCGGTCTTATTAAAGGCATCAGAGTGCTGATAACCCACATCAGGCTCTCAGTAAAAACCCTTAGAAGAACAAGAACAAACAAGCCTTATCAAAATGGGAACTAGTCTTGGCCTAACTCAGATTTATAATGGTTTAAAGTGATCAGCCTCTATACTATCTCTTAGCAAAGAAAAGGTAAACTCTTTCTGAAGAAATATACCATAATTTATAGCCTCTGCAATATATTATAAAAACAAAATGGATTTTAATAAAAAACTACAAGATGTACTAAAAGACAAAATCTTTCACATAAAATTCCAGGAGAAAAAAGTCAAAAATAGAAAATACAAATGACCACCCCTTTCCATAATAACCATTATATTGGACTTGCAGACAAATGTTTTCAAATAAATATGACTCATTTGTTCATGAAAATAGATGAAGAGATGGAGAACAAGAATATAGATTATAAATAATGAAAAATTTCACTTGGGATTAGAATCAATTAATATAAACATTCTAGAAATAAAATATTTATTATCTGAAATTTAAACCTCAATGTATAAGTTTAACACAGATTACAAATAGCAGAATATATTGTCAATAACTAGGAAATATGTCAACAGAAAATATATAACTGAAGAATAAAGAGAAACAGTATTGAAAATACAGAAAATAGTGTTAGGATACATGTAGGCGTAGCAAAAAGACATAATGTACATGTAACCAGAAAAAAGGAGAGAAAAATGAGACATATTTAAAGATATAATGACTAAGAATTATCCAAATCTGATCAAAAACATTAAGCAATAATTTAGGAAGTTCTAAAAAGCCCAGGTAGGATAATAAATAACACCTAGTCAAATTACAACAAACTGAATATGCAAGAGAAAAAAATTTTTAGATTATCCAAGAAAAGATAATCACATTCAAAGGAGCAACAATTAATTTGACAGCTCCCTTTCACTAGAAAATATGGAGGCAGAAAATATGGAGGCAGAAAACAATAAAATAATGTTTATAAATAATTAAGGGAGATAACTACCAATATGGAGTTTTATACCCAATGAAACTATTCATATACAAATGATTATATCAAAACCACAAACAGAAAAAGAAAACAAATAAGTTGGACTTTATCAAAATTTTAAAGTTTTGTGCATCAAAGAACACTATCAAAATAATGAAATAGCAATTCACAAAATGGGATAAAATATTTGCAAAGCATGCATCTGATAAGAGATTAATATACAGAATATGTAATTCCTATGAAAAAACATAACAAACCAACTCATATTAAAAAGTGGACAAAAAATCTGAATAGACATTTCTCCAAAGAGGATATACAAATGGCCAATATGCACAATGAAAGTATATTCAATATCATTTATCATTAAGGGAACTCAAATCAAAACCCCAATGAGATACCACTTTACAACCACTAGAATGGCAGCAGAAAGAAAGAAAGAGAGAAAGAGAGGAGAGAAGGAGAGAAAGAGAGAAAGAAGGAAAGAAAGAAAGAAAAGAAAGAAAGAAGAAAGAAAGAAAAAGAAAGAAAGAAGGAAGAAAGAAAATAACAAGTGTTCGTGAGGATGGGAAAATATTAAACCCTGCACATTGCTGGTGTAAAATGGTTCAGCAGCTGTGGAATACAGCATGGCAGCTCCTCAAAAAATTAAACATAAAATTACCCTATCATTCAATAACTTTACTTCTAGATACGTAGCCAAAAGTATTGAAAGCAAGAACTTGAAGATACATTTGTATGTCAGTGTTCATATCAGCATTATTTATAATACCCAAAAGGTAGAAACAACCCAAATATATATCAATGGATGAATAAATAAAACATCATACATACCTACAATGGAATGTTAATCAGCCTAAAAAAAGAAGTGAAATTTTTATATATGCTATAGCATGGATGAACCTTGAAGACATTATGCTAAGAAAAATAAGCCAGACAAAAGACAAACATTGTATGATTCTGTTTATATGAGGCACCAAGAATAGTCAAATTCATAGAGGCAGAAAGTAGATTCACAGTTATCAGGGACTGTGGGAGGGAGAATGGTGAGTTAATTTTTGATTGGTACAGGGTTTCTGTTGGGATGATAAAAAATTTCTGGAGATGGATAGTGGTGATGTTTACACAACAACTGAACTGTGTACAATGGTTAGAACGGTGACTTTTATGTTAGGTATATTTTACCAAAATAAAAAAAGGATTAAAAAGTAAATTTTTAGATAAACAGAAACAGAAAGAATTTTTCATCTGCAGACTTGCACTAAAAGATAGATTAAAAGGAGTTTTTTTAAAGAAGAAAGAAATGGACCCCAGACCAAAGCACAGAACTACAGGGAAGACAGAAGAGAAATGGGGGAAAAAAATGGAAAAAGATATGCTATACAGACTAACTTTTAACCAAAGAAGAAAAATAATTTCAAATTATAGTTATATGTAACAAATTAACTTCCTTAACCTGATAAGAATTACTTACAAATCAGCTACTCTAAGCATCATATTTAATGCTAAATATTGGAAGATTATTCTCTGAAATGCAGAATTGAGGCAAATATAGTAAACAATAACATATTGGGTACTTAAAATTGCTAAAAGAGAAGATCTTAAACGTTCTTACTACAAAAGAAAAATGATAGCAAGTTAAGGCAAAGTATATATTAATCTTTATTGTGCTAATCACAGAGTATACATATGTCAACAAGTATAATTTTTGTTAATTATACCTCAGTAAAACTGGAAAAAAAAAGTAATGAAAATATTTTTAAATAAAAGATATTTAGTATTATCACATATTTAGTATCCCATATATGATAATGTAAAAGTAAGAAATAAGATTATCACTATTAACAGAATATCTGATTGGGATTATAAAAACATCCAAAAGGATCTGTCACAAACTAGTATGCGAAATGTCGTAAGGCATTTAGCAATATCATCACATATGGGATCGATATACAAGAACAATTACATTTCTGTATCTTAGAAAGAAATAAAAACCTAAAGTCTTAAATACTATTCAGAATAGCGTCACATACCACTGTGTTGATAAGAATGCAGAAGAACTCAAATTTTCATAAAATACTGGAGTAAACTTTGATTAATAACCATGTTAGAAAACTGTTTGGTAATATCTCCCAAACATGAATATGTGTAGTTCTACTACTAGGTATATATCCAACAGAAATACATACACACATATACATGTTCACATGAAAAGACACAAACATGATATGCTTGGCCACACTATTCACAATGGCCCCACACTGCTAGCAATCCACATATCTAAACAATATAAAATTGATTTTTTAAATGGTGGTATAGTTATACAATGAAATACTGAACAGAAATGAAAGAAAAACAAACTGCAACTATATACGTGAACATAGACAAATCTACAAGGTATAATTTTGAGTGAAAGAAGTCAAACACAGAAGTGAACACATTCTGTGATCCCACTTACATAAAGACTAATTATTCTATAGTCTTAGAGGTCAGAAAAATGATTATCTTTAACATTAAAGAATTGAGTGGAAGGGACATGAATAAAGAATACTGGAGCATTGGTAATATTTTACTTAATTGATCTGGATGCTGGTTGGTTGAATAGATTTATTTAGTAAAAATTCAAAGAGCTATATATACTTATTTGTACACTTTGCTATATGTTACAATCCAATTCAAATTCTGACACTAAAAAGTACAGAGCTAGATGCCAAGGGCTAGGTACCCTGCGATTCTCTTTCTTTGAAATCCACAAACACAATAAATCTATAGTGAAAGAAGTCAGATTGGTGATTTTACAGGAGGCATTAACTGGAAGATGGAAGAAAGGGGCTTCTGGGTGCTGAAAATACTTTACGTTGACCTTGGTAGTTACCTGAGTGTATACATAGGAGGCATTAACTGGAAGATGGAAGAAAGGGACTTCTGGGTGCTGAAAATACTTTACGCTGACCTTGGTAGTTACCTGAGTGTATACATTTGCAAAAAGTCATTGCATTGCAAATTTAAGATAGTACACTTTACTGTTTCAAGTTGCAATTCAATACAAGAGGTTGAGTTACTGCGGGGGAATAAACCTAGCCAACCCATGTATCTTACTAAAGACATGGCTTCCTGCCTGGCACATTCCTCAGGCTCAAGAGCTAAGCTTCTGGTTCTTTTTTTTTTTTTTCCTTTTTCACTGACTAGGACTCAAAGATGATGAAGAAAAAAAAGAGAAATGGGTTCTTTTTACAGGCAAAAAGTCAGAGAAATTTTAACTACCAGTCAATAAATAGTCACTAAATAAATATGGAAACTACTAAAATTTATGGAGTAATACTAAAGTAATAAAAAGCCCTCAGTGAGTTTACAATCCAGTTGGAGAAACAACACACTGAAATATGTAAAACATTTACAAAATAATGTACGAGTAACTGAATACAATGCCATGAAACTAACTTTCTAAGAGGTTCACCCACCTCTAACTGGGATGTTCAGTCATAGCACAGCTCACATGTTCCTTGCTTTTCCCAATCTCATTTCTACTAGTAATTTTACCCTTTTTGAGAAACAGAAAGGTATCTGTGATAAACTTGTTAAAATCCCAGTGCATTTTTACTTTTAAGAATAAAATACTTCTCTTTCAGAGTAAAAAAAAAATCTATAAAGGCTGAGTTATAACTATCATTAAACCTTTAAAGCAAAGCTCTAAATCATTAAGCTAGGAAGAAGCTGGGTTTTATTGCCCATAAAAAGCTAAGGAAAGGAGAGAAGGAGCCAAGTCACCTGGTCATTCCTCTTAAAATGAACAAGTATTTAGGAGAAGTGGAAACGTGGGATAATAAGAGTGAGACAGGAGCAAGAGTGTTACGTGGATAAAGCTACTTATGAGTAGTGCACCCACATACCCTGGCTGTGCGCCACAGCCCTGGTTACCTCCTGAGTTCCCAAAGCCTTCTCATTTTAAGCATTTGTTCCTGATGGTTTTGGCTGTATTGCAATAAGCTAGATGAGTTTAGCAGAATTTTACTTTGAACTTGTTACTTTTGGCTGGGTGCGGTGGCTAACTCCTGTCATCCGAGCACTTTGGGAGGCCAAGACGGGTGGACTGCTTGAAGTCAGAAGTTCGAGACCAGCCTGGCCAACATGGTGAAACCCCTCCCAACTAAAAATACAAAAATTAGCCAGGCATGGTGGCACACGCCTGTAATTCCAGCTACTCAGGGGGCTGAGGTAGGAGAATTGTTTGAACCTGGGAGGCGGGGGTTGCAGTGAGCCAAGATTGCACCATTGTACTCCAGCCTGGGCAAAAAAGAGCAAAACTCCATCAAAAAAAAAAAAAAAAAAAAGAACTTGTTACTTTTACCAGGGTCTTGTCTAGCAGCATGCGTGAGAGACATGTGCAGTAAAAAAAGATGCTCAGTTGCACATGTGGTAAAATCTGAAAGACAACCAATGATAAATCCATCTCTTCTCTTACTACCCCACCCAGAAACAAACACTTCTCACTCAGTGGTAATTGCTGGTGCAATATGGCTAGCTCAGACAATATACGCTGGGGAGGGATGGTGGTGGGGAGAAGTATTGCATGTTTCTGTCTCTGCAAGCTATTGAGTGTGCCAGCCTGTGGAATGCCAGGAACAATTAGGCTGTCAGTTGGTGGGATCAGGGGAACAACATGGGAAATTACAGATTAACTTAACACAAAAGTGTGGGAAATAGAGGCTGAGCAGTCCTGCCATAGATTGTATAGAATAGTCTGATTGCTCTTTTAGGGTAGTCTGCATTGTGGTATAAACCAACAACTATGTTCTTGTTTGTTTGTTTTTTATTTTATGTTGAACCCTTTCAACAGCAATAAGCTCAAAAAAGTGCATGTTTAATTAATCTGCTCGAATTACCATTTCTTAAGTAAGTTCGTGATGAACATTTAACTTGCTCAAAATGTTATTCAATACCGAACACCCTCGGGTCTATAGGAATAACATGGACCTTATAACAACTCCAAGACTCAAATCTACTAAAAATATGCCAACATCTACTTTAAGAGTTTTTATTTATTTAAGAAGACCCTGCCTCAAAATAATGATTTAATACACGTATTTGAAAAAGCTGAAATATATTTCTGTGAAGCAGGACTTTTCATTCAAATCAAATGATAGCACTTTTTAAGTTAATTTCACTAACTGATTTTCCATACCAGGTTTTCTTTTCATGTAAAAATAGTGAAGTGATAGCTGCTAATGTTATGGCTGCATTTACAGAAGAACTGCAAACAGTAAAATGAAGCCTGTTTTATATCACTTCTAATGAAAAATCAATAAATTTAATTCCAATACTATTAAATTTTTTTCATCAAAGTCATGGAATCAAAGTGAAAATGTCAGAAACTGATTCAGTCAAAGATAAAATATCCAGTGATATTGTGAATGTTATTGAAAATTTGGTTTAAAAATTCAGCATTGGAAATAAACTTTTCTGTATGATTTATTTTTTTTTACAGTGATAATATGAATACAATTTTGATGGAGCATAATGTCATGGTAAAATTAATATTCCAATTAAATTAAGAAATCTATGGAGCAGAAATGTATTTGTAATTAATTGTGTTATGCACACAAATCTTAACAGTATTCAAATGATCTACAGTATTCTGCTAATAGGAATTAGAGTTGCAGTTGTCAAAATATACAAATATTTTCCTATATATACAAAAAAGCAATTAGCCAAATATTTTATGGCGATAATATGCTGAATTTTTAAATACTTACTTTTTAAATCAATAATAATTTGGATTTTTAAAATGTTTGAACCCTGGAAAAATTTCTGTATAAGTCAACCTAAGTATCTTACAATGATATTGAGCATTTTCTAATAAGTATCTACATTTTGGTTACATTTTGTTCTAAATTAGTCATGAATCTTTAATCAAACTATTCAATTAATGGTACAAGAAAAAAACCTCAGCTTGCAGAGCTTTCAGAAAGAATTGTGATTTCTTAAAACTAGGCTTATAAACAGTCATTGAGATTTATCCCAATAAAATTTGGAACTAAATAAATTAAGCAAGAATTCAAAGAGTGTTCAAAATTAAATATTGAAGGAGATTAAATAACTATGCTATGGAATGTCTCCAACAGTTGGTAGAATCATTTGATGGAGACACTTTTTGTTTTTATTATTTTACTTTAAGTTCTAGGGTACATGCGCAGATCTCGTAGGATGGTTACATAGGTATACACATGCCATGGTGGTTTGCTGCCTCCATCCCCCTGTCATCTTCATTAGGTATTTATCCTAGTGTTATCCCTCCCCAATCTCCCCACCCCCTGCTATCCATCTCCTAGCCCCCTAACCCCCAACAGACCGCAGTGTATGATGTTTCCTTCCCTGTGTCCATGTGTTTTCATTGTTCAACACCCATTTATGTGTGAGAACATGCAGTGTTTGGTTTTCTGTTCCTGTGTCAGTTTGCTGAGAATGATGATTTCCAGCATCATCCATGTCCCTGCAAAGGACATGAACTGATCCTTTTTTATGGCTGCATAGTATTCCATGGTGTATATGTGTTTTAAGATAATAAGCAACTTCAGCAAAGTCTCAGGATACAAAATCAATGTGCAAAAATCACAAGCATTCCTATACACCAATAATAGATAAACAGAGAGCCAAATCATGAGTGAACTCCCATTCACAATTGCTACAAAGAGAATAAAATACCTAGGAATACAACTAACAAAGGATGTGAAGGACCTCTTCAAGGAGAACTACAAACCACTGCTTAAGGAAATAAGAGAGGACTCAAAGAGATGGAAAAACATTCCATGCTCATGATTAGGAAGAATCAATATCATGAAAATGGCCATACTGCCCAAAGTAATTTATAAATTCAATACTATTCCCATCAAACTAACATTGACCTTCTTCACAGAACTGGAAAAAACTACCTTAAACTTCATATGGAACCAAAAAGAGCTCTCATAGTCAAGACAATCCTGAGCAAAAAGAACAAAGCTGGAGGCATCACGCTACGTGACTTCAAACTATATTGCAAGACTACAGTAATCAAAACAGCATGGTACTGGTTCCAAAACAGAGATATAGACCAATGGAACAGAACAGAGGCCTCAGAAGTAATGCCACTCATCTACAACCAGCTGATTTTGACAAACTGGACAAAAACAAGCAATGGGGGAAAGGATTCCCTGTTTAATAAGTGGTGTTGGAAAAACTGGCTAGCCATGTGCAGAAAGCTGAAACTGGACCCCTTCCTTATACTTTATACAAAAATTAACTCCAGATGGATTAAAGATTTAAACATAAGACCTAACACTATAAAAACTCTAGAAGAAAACTTAGGCAATACCATTTAGGACATAGACATAGGCAAGGACTTCATGACTCAAACACCAAAAGCAATGGCAACAAAAGCCAAAATAGACAAATGGGATGCAATTAAACTTAAGAGCTTCTGTGCAGCAAAAAGAAACAATCATTAGAGTGAACTGCCAGCCAACAGAATGAGAAAAATTTTTTGCAAGCTACCCATCTGACAAAGGGCTAATATCCAGAATCTACAAAAAACTAAAAAAATATGCAAGAAAAAAAATCAAACAACCCATCAAAAAGTGGGTGAAGGATATGAACAGACAATTCTCAAAAGAAGACATTTATCAGGCCAACAAACATATGAAAAAATGCTCATCATCATTAGTCATTAAAGAAATGCAAATCAAAACCACATTGAGATACCATTTCACGCCAGTTAGAATGGCAATCGCTAAAAAATCTAGAGACAATAGATGCTGGAGAGGATGTGGAGAAATAGGAATGCTTTTACACTGTTGGTGGGAGTGTAAATTAGTTCAATCATTGTGGAAGACAATGTGGCAATTCCTCAACGATCTAGAAATGGAAATACCATTTGACCTGGCTATCCCATTACTAGGTATATACCCAATGGATTATAAATCAATCTATTATAAATACACATGCACACATATGTTCATTGGGCATTATTCACAATAGTAAAGACTTGGAACTAACCCAAAGCCCATCAAAGATAGACTGGATGGAGATACTTTTAATAGATTTATTTTCTGAACCACAAAATGGAATGAAATTCAAAAGGCCTCTGTCCTGTGACATCTAAATTTGACAAAACTTGTTTTAAAAATATAACTAGAGAAATTATTCAATGAGTTTTGTCTTACAAAAGTATTTGCTGAAGAAAGGTCACCTGTCTAGAATCAAAATGAGAGTACATATGAAAATGTTTGGGTGGAAATATTTACACATTATGAAAAATTACAATTCAGGATAAACTTCATTTAGCAGAATTTGCTCTGGACTTAATAGGTACTTCAGCAGCTGTGGATGAAGTACTTTTTTCAATTGAAAATTGAGTCAATTAAAGGTATCAGTAGATAGCATTTATTAAAAGAGTCAACTAATGTATTAATGAATCACAATTATTATCTACAAAATGAAACTTGAAAGTTTCAATTTTTATGAAACAATAGAAACAAAATATGTTGAAAATATATATTCTTTAGAAAATACAAGTGTTAGAATAAATAGACATAGCTAAAGATAACAATATGTAAGTAGATAATGCTAAAAGCTGATTAAAGTGCATAAACATGTATCAGGTAAAATTATTCTGCTTATGCTATTTTTCATGTTCAGCTAATTAGTGTGTAGATTGAAAAAAACATTTTTTTCAATCTACACAGAGATCTGTTATCTTACATTCCAAAAAAATTGTTATGTTTGAAAATAATTTTGAAGTAGACTGTTTTATTCATTGGCCAATATAATAAAAAATAATTGTGTTCATAAATGTCAAAAGTTACATAATTTCAGCAGAGTGTGGTGGTGCATGCCTGTTGTCTCAGCTACTTGAGAGGCTGAGGCAAGAGGACCTCTTGTGTCCAGGAGATCTGGGCTGTAGTGCAGTATGCCAAACAGGTGTTTCCCCTGTTTGGCATCAATATGGTGTCATCCCAGGAGTGGACCAAATTGCCCAAGGAGAAGTGAATCAGCCCAGATTGGAAATGGAGCAGGTCAAAACTCCTGTGCTGATCAGCAGTGGGATCGCTCCTGTGAGTGGCCACTGAACTCTAGCCTGGGCAACATAGCAAGATTCCTATGTCTTATAAAAAATAGTAATAATAATTTCAATTAATTTTAGCACACTCTTGCTTTCTCAAATGGGTACCAGTTTGAACTGCAAATTATGTGGTCACTCCAGTCATGACCAAAAATAATAAAAGGAAAAGCAAATTGGTTGTTGGTGAAAGGTAAATACAGTAATATTTAGAGAGCACCTGAATTAAGTATTGTATTCTTGTTGTAATTTTATGACAGAATAAATTGAAGCTAAAGTTGCTAACTGGTTTACTCCAAGAGTATCTAACCACCATGTGAGATGTTAATGTAAGCCTATCTTATTCCTAAGCTTTCTCTATGCCCATATTTTACCCTAACAGATTGTGTACACAGAATTTTTTATTTATTCACGACCTACCTTTTTCTGAGCTGCTATAGAGAATCCCTAACTATCATTAACAAATAAAATCCTTTTATAGATCACTATATAAAGTTTCCTATGGGAGAAGCATTTTAACAGTAAATCAATATCTGTAGTTAAGAGCTTCTGGTTTTTTATTTGGGGCTCATATTTAGAACATTCCGATATATAAGAGATTAACAGATTAAAATATAATGTTTTTATACAGAAATGAAGACCATAACTTGCCACAAAGCTATGATGTACCTAATTTGATTGTATTATAAAAGCTAGCATTCTAAGCAAGATTTAGGAATTTGAAGGGAGAAGAGGAAGCAGCTGACCAGAGAATCCATAAGAACAATAAGGACTAACATACATCAAACATTACTCTGTGCTCTACTTACCACAAACATTATTTTATTTTACCCTCACCCCAATATAAAGAGACAGGAACCATTATTAATCCCATTTCACTGATGACAAAAACTGAGGCCTAAATAGTTGAATAGCAGGAAATAACACTACTATAAGTAGGAGAGCTTAGATTCCAATTCTTGTAGCCCTTCTGAAGAACTCACACCTTAGTTACTACTAAAATGCAACAAAGCAGATTGGTCAAAGCAGATCTGGCTTGTGAGGAGAATATTTTTTTCTTCAATTCAGGTAGTTTCATTTTATTATATTTTGTTGCTCTTACATAAAAGAAAATTTATAAAACAAAACATCTTGAGTTTATATACATGAAGTTCTTTAGTCAACTAGATTTCCACCATGTTGTTTCCAGTGCTCTTCCCCACTTTCACTGCATCACTCTGCCCCCATCTGGTGGCCGGCATACATACACTCCAGAAAGAAGAAATATTTTAAACAACATTTAGTGATAAACTTATGAGATATCTGTCTTCTTCATCATTAACTAGAACACCAAAGACTTCCCACATTGTAAAATACCATTATTTGACAAAAAAGATTTTAAGAAATGAAGTCCATTAAAATAGATAAATTCAGTCTATTTCATGTTAGTGAAACCAAGTTTATCAATTTAAATTTTGCTTACATGCAAATAAAACACTATTTTTAAAAATAGGGAGAGGGACTAGGAGGGCCGATTAGAAGCAGCTGTGGTCCACGGCACTCATGAGAGGAACAAAACGGGAGAGTGAGTACAGCACCTTGAACTGAAATATCCAGGCTCTCACATTGGGACTGATTAGGGAAGCAACTCCACCCACAGAGGATGAAGAAAAGCAGGGTGGGGCGACAGTCCACCTGGGAATAACACAGAGCCAAGGGAACCCCCACCCCCAGCCAAGGGAAGTGGTGAGTTACTGTGCAACCCCAGGAAACCACGCTTTTCCCCACAGATCTTTGTAACCCATAGATCAGGAGATCCCCTTGTGAACCCATGTCTCCAGGGCCTTGGGTTCAACACGCAGAACTGTGTGAAGTCTTGGCAGAGTAGCTGCTCAGGCAAACACAGAGACCCAGGAGCTTTGTATACTCCAGCCCCAGAATCCCCAACAAACATGTCTGGAACTCAGGCAAGGTGGGAGGTCCATATATATCTTTTGGAAGGGTGTGGAATCCAGGGGAGCTGAGCAGTGTCATTCTGCAGGCCCCACTTCCACAGCACCTCACAAGTTAAGATCACTGGTTTGGAATTCCAGCCAGACACCAGCAACAGGGTAGAGGCTGACTGGATAGAGACCCTAAAGGGAGGGGTGGGTGCCACCTCTGCTGTTTGATTTACTCAGCCATGCCAGCCTGCGGGCTTTGGAGAATCCGGGTGGTCCAGATGAGGAAGGCTCCCGCAGCAGCACCACACAGCAGCTTTCCCCTACAGCAGCACTGCACAGCAGCTTTGCCAGAGTGTGGCCAGACTGCTTCTTTAAGCGGAGCCCTGATCCATTCTCCCTCACTGAGTGAGACCTCCCAGCCAGGCCCTCCAGCCACACCCACCTGCACGGATTGAGGACTGAGCTCTCGATCTCTCCCTGGGATGGAGTGCCTTGGATAGGGGGAGGGCACCACCTGGGTTAGTTGGATGACTCAGCGGTTCCAACCTGTGGGCTTTGGAGACTCCAAGACAACAGGGGCAGAAGCAGTTCCCCACTGAGACACAGCTGTTTCATCAAAGCATGGCCAGAGGCTTCTTTAAGTGTGACCCCAATCCACTCCTCCCTCATGGAACAGGTCCTCCCAGCTGGGGCCTCCCAGCCAGGGCCTCCAGCCACTCTCAGTGGACTTCTCAGCCAAAACCCTACAAGCTAGTAGGAGGGATTGTAGAAGCAACATATAGAGAGTGGACAGATAATCCCATAGAAAGACACAGAAAAACCTAGAAAAATCTCAATTTAACAACCTAACATCACAACAAAAAGAACTAGAGAACCTAGAGTAAACAAACCCCAAAGCTGGAAGAAGACAAGAAATAACCAAGATCAGAGTTGAACTGAAGGAAATAGAGACACAAAAAAAAAACTTCAAAAAATCAGCTAATCCAGAAAAAATAATAAAATAGATAGCTAGATAGACTAATAAAGAAGAAAAGAGAGAAGATTCAAATAAACACAATCAGAAATGATAATGGGGATATCACCACTGACCCCACAGAAATACAAACAACCATCAGCAAATACTATAAATACCTCTAGGCAAATAAATTAGAAAACATAGAAGAAAGGATAAATTTCTGGACACATACACCCTCCCCACGACTGAACCAGGAAGAGATTGAATCCCTGAATGACCAATAATGGGTTCTGACATTGAGGCAGTAATAAATATCCTATTAAAAAAAAAAAAGCCCAGTACCAGATGGATTCACAGCTGAATTCAACCAGAGGTACAAAGAAGAGCTGGTACCATTTCTACTAAAACTATCTTAAAAAATCAAAAAAGAAGGACTCCTCTCTAGTTCATTCCATGAGGCCAACATCATCCTGGTACCAAAATCTGGCAGAGATACAACCAAAAAGGAAAACTTCAGGCTAACATGCTTGATGAATATTGATACAAAAATCCTCAACAAAATACTGCCAAACCAAATCCAGCAGCACATCAAAAAGCTTATTCACCATAATCAAGTAAGTTTTATCCCCAGGATGCAAGATTATTCAACATCTTCAAATTAATAAATGTAATTTATAACATAAAAAGATCCAAAGACAAAAAACATGATTATCTCAATAGATGCAGAAAACGTCTTTAAAGAATTTCAATATCCCTTCATTTTAAAAACTCTCAATAAACTAGGTATTGAAGTAACATACCTCAAAATATTAAAAGGACATATGACAAACCCATGGCCAATATCATACTGAAAGGGCAAAAGCTGGAAGTATTCCCCTTGAAAACTGGGACAAGATAAGGATGCCCTTCTCACCACTCCTATTCAACGTAGTATTGGAATTTCTGGCCAGGGCAATCAGGCAAGAACCAAAGAGTATTCAAATAGAAAAAGAGAAAGACAAATTGTCTCTGCAGATGACATGATCCTATATCTGGAAAACCCCATCATCTCAGCCCAAAAGCTTAAGCTGATAAGCAACTTCAGCAAAATCTCAGGATACAAAATCAATATGCAAAAATTGCTAGCATTCCTATACACCAAAAACAAATAAGCTGAGGGCCACAATATGAATGAACTCCCCTTCACAATTGCCACCAAAAGAGTAAAGTACCTAGGAATACAGCTCACAGGGGAAGTGAAGCACCTCTTTAAAGATAACTACAAACCACTGCTCAATTAAATCAGAGATGACAGAAACAAATGGAAAAATATTCCATGCTCATAGATAGGAAGAATCCATATCCCAAAAATGGCCAAACTGCCCAAAGCAATTTATAGATTCAATGCTATTTCTATTAAACTACCATTGACATTCTTTACAGAATTAGAAAAGAATATTTTTAAATTGATATGGAACCATACAAGCCCAAATAGCCAGGACAATCCTAAGCAAAAAGAACAAAGCTGGAGAGATTATGCTACCTGACTTCAAACTATACTACAAAGCTACAGTAACCAACAGAGCATGGTACTGGCACAAGAACAAACACATAGACCAATGGAATAGATAGAGAACCCAGAAATAAGACCACACACCTACAACCATCTGATCTTTGACAAACCTGACAAAAACAAGCAATGGAGAAAGATCTGCAATGGAAATAATAATTTGGATGTTACCAATGTATTGTTACGTTTCTAGTCCAATAAATTTTTTACCAAAATATCTGAAACATGACTGAGTCTGAAACACAAGTCGGAAACCCATTTTCTTAATACTGCAATACAAAAATATTTTTCTCAAAAGGACCTGAAAAATAGAAACAAAGCAAATATATAATAAATATGATCACAAAATTTGAAAGCCTCTGTATTTGAGGGCAGCATTTTATGAAAGTAGAATCTTTGTGTCTTTGCTTGGAGACATTAAATAAGGAAAAGAACATTGTGAAATCAAGAATGTACATACTTTTGTGCCAAGAATTGCACGTTACATAGCATAATAAATTCTCTAAGCTTCCATGGTCATAAAGTTGTGTTCTAGATTCATATTGCTAGCATTTCATCTCCTGTCACTGATTTCTTAAGGAAAGCAAATTAAAGCTGAGAGAATCTCCAATCTTAGCCCTAAAGGCACAAAAATTGTCCTACAAGGAATATGTAGGAAGTTGAAAAACACTTTTTTATTTCAATAGGAAAAAAAGTCAGAGAGTAACAGAGGAAAATCCTATTTATGTAAGCAGAAGCAAAATTATTATCAGCTTGAAGTTCAACCTCCTGAATTTTGCAAAAGGTGAAAGTTTTATATTATGCAACAAAACTTTTAAAAACATATTCTATGTTGTTATATAAAGCTTAGAATACCTCCATTTAACCTAACACAGAAATAACCAGTAAACACTTTTCAACCAGTTGAGTGTTTTGATTAATCAATCTGGTTTTCATACTGTTATTGTGGAAATCATCCATGGGATTACAATTTCAAACCATCTGGATAGTATAAAGTCAGACAACACTAAATCTTGTGCTTAGTATAATTTGACTTTCTTTAACAATACTGTAAATCCTTTACAGTCTTATAGTGGCTCAAGGGCACCACTGTAATCATCAGTCATTGTTGTTAATAAAATATGGAAGCAGACAGTCATTTTATAATTCAGAGGACACCAACCCAGTAACGCTTTCTGTATACTGTGTGAGATACTTATTATGATCTCAGAATGAATCCTCTCCCTGAAAGGGCTTTTTCCTGGAGAAAGGGATTTGGAAAGAAGATAGCTGACTGTTTCCCATGTATCTTTAGCCTCATTCTGGCTCCAACCCATCCACTCCTGCTGGGGCCAAAAAATGTATGTGGGTCAAAAGGGAGAACCTGTACAGCTATTGCAGGATTCTTTTCTCTGTGGTTTAGGAGGGATCCTGATGGCAGAAATAAAAAGGTCCCAAGGATCTGAGTTCCATGGTACTAAAAGAACTTGGCCCCACAAGATCCCTGGACTCTGCAGAGGTGGACATTCATAGTATAAGGGTGCCAGGTTAGGAGACTAGAGAACAGAGAAAACAGGATTCCTTTTGCTGTCTCTCCAGGAACAGCCCGACTACCATACTAGAGGCATCTCTCTTCTAATACCAGTTACACTGAGTCTCTTTGGTTGGAACTGAGCCTATATTACCAAATAACAGTCATACAAGGGTTTGGGAGCCATCAAGAAGAACAAATATAATACCCAAACTTGCCCCTGATGAAATAGTCCTTCTGGAAGAGACAGAAAATGACTTGAATAACAACATAAGGGTACTCGAGGCAAATTAAAGTAAGAACAAAGAGATTTCCTGGATTTGCCAAATAAAAAACTTGATACTAGATTTTTTTAAATCAGTAAATAAATGGAAAGAGATGGTTACTATTAAGACTTATGCTTTCCATTTTAAAAATGAAGTGAAAGAGTAATACAGAGATAAAAATTGTTAAAGAAAATATAAGAGACCTAAAGGAGAGATCAAAAAGACCTATTATATCAACGACATTCATCTCAGAAAGACAAAAAGAAGTAGATTACATGGTGATTGAACTAATATTAGAAGTAAATTCTCTCATCTGAAGGAAGACTAACAATTCCAAATATTTTTGATGAAAAGGTAAATATATTATTGGTATTTATATTTTTATGCCTACTAAAATCAAAATTTATGAAGTTCAACAAAATAGAAAATCTTGGCAGCTTCTAGACAGAAACAACAAAAGTATTTACCAATAATGACACTAGTATCAGAATTCTCATCTACAACATTTAAAACCTAATTGATAGTAAAATAGCATCTACAGATCATTGACAGAAAATGACTACAAAATTAATAGATTATTTATCTATCATGACAAAAAAATACCAAAGATTCAGGGAATACAGAAGCCAAATACTCAATTTGAGTACAATTCTTGAAAAAGCATTCTAACAAGCAGTAAATTAATCAAAACAGAGAGATCATCACAGAAGAGATAAGAAGAGAAACTGTACTAATCAATGCATCTCTATAAACAGAAAGATAATAGATGAGAGACAGAGGGAAATGAAGAGAAAGTGAGAGAGGAAGGTTGGGGGGGAAGGAGGGAGGAAGAGAGGGAGGAAGGAAGGAAGGTCGGTCTTGAAATTATTGAATAATCTACCCAAGATGCTGCCAATAGATTGGCTTGTAACCTCATTTTTTTGAAACTATTGTGGATTTTCATCATTTTGTTGTATTATATTGAGAAGGTAGGAACTACGTCAGGGATTTCTAGGCCAGCACCATGTTATACCTAATATTTGTGGTCTTTTCTAAATGACTATTTAATGCTGCAAAAAAGCACTACATTAATAGCTCAAAACATAGAAAGTCATCTAAATGTTTATAAGCATTCCTATTAAAAAATGCTATTACAGGTGGCTCATACCTGTAATCCCAGCACTTTGGGAGTCCAAGGCAGGCGGATCATGAGATCAAGAGATCGAGACCATCCTGGTCAACACGGTGAAACCCTGTCTCCACTAAAATTACAAAAATTAGCCCGGCATGGTGGTGGGTGCCTGTAGTCCCAGCTACTCAGGAAGCTGAGGCAGGAGAATTGCTTGAAATGGGAGAGGTTGCAGTGAGCCGAGATTGCGCCACTGCACTCCAGGCTGGCGACAGAGTGAAACTCCTTCTCACCAAAAAAAAAAAAAAAAAAAAAAAAGAAAGAAAGGTATTTCATCCACTGGCTTAATAAAAAAGAACGACCTATAATTGTCATAGAAAAGTCCAACAAGTTTTGGTGTAAACTTTATAAGTAAAAATGGTAAACTTTCTCATTTATGAGTAAAATGGTCTTGTGATGTATTTAACCAAGAAGTAAATTGTAAGGACCAATATCCTGCATCCATAATAATGAAAATGACAATGACACAATTTCTTTACTTTCTGCATACATGAAATAATGCTTGATTTAGGCACAGCTTTCAAGTTTTAAAACAGGAGCTCTGCAACAGAAACCAGCATTCCAGGGCTAGCTCTCGACACACACAACTATTTATGTGGGACTTGGCGCAGCGTGCTTCCACAGAGGTCATCATGCACTCCACACAGACCATGGGTACAGTTTCTAAAACTTGCAGGCAACTGCAAATTCCAGATAGGGTGGCTCATGTAACTCCCTTCTGAGCAACTTTATCTGGAATTCCTTATCTGCGTACTGACTTATATGGTCTGAATGTTGCCCATATCTGCTTCCCTGAAGAAAATAAAATTTGACAATTGCAGCACCTCTAATTTTAGTTCTGGGTTGACCTCCAAGGAGGCTATGGTCACTGTTCCTTCACTACAAAATTCCTGAAGTCGAGGCGTTGATACTATAGATTTCATCACTAGGTTGGAGAAAATGTACTAGTGCACTAGTTCTGCATATCAGAAGGAACTCCGGGTCCCTTCCTGACAGTGACCTCAAAAATTCTTCTTGGTGCATAAAGGCAAAGCCAGAAAGAGTAAACTTCTAGTGAGGATTTCGCAGTACTGTATTCACCCAATTTGAAAGAAAATGTATAATGTTAAAGTTCAAAGCTTTGTTCTTTGTTTTCAGTCCTCCAAGGTCAGACACCATACAGCTGTGACTGACTGTATTAAGTTAAATTTGTAAAAGGAATGCATTTTAGCCTATTTGTATTAACAGCATATGCATCTTATCTGATATAGAATTTAAAAAATAAATTTGTGTTCTGCTGTTGAAATATATAGAGAAAATAGATTTTATCTTTTTCTATAATGTAATTTAAAGCATATTAAGCTTGACCTAGCTAAATGATTTTTTTTAATCGTATTGTATTGAAGCTCAAAAAGGGATTAAGTGAGTGGATCATTTTGCTTGAGTGAACACTGCTCTTACTTTTGAGGGAGGATCTTCATTTCTCTGTACTGTATTATCATAGAAAGAGACTTTTTCTAGATAAACAGGATATCATAAGCTTTCCTTTAATGAGAAAAAAAGGCTTTAAAACACTTTTGGAAAATAATGTCACAGAGATTAAACCACATGTTTCAAGAAAAGAAATCTTTAGTAATTCTGTTTCAAGAAAAAGAAATCTTTAGTAATTCCTTGAACAAGGAGAATATATATATATATATTTCAAATCTAACATCTACCTTATGAATCTATACTGAGAATTAGGACTAGTGATACCAGCCAGGTGCATTTTTCAGCACAGCTGTTGTTTCCACACCTGGTTTTGAAAGGACAACCATTCCAGATTGACTCTGTCCTTTCTCTTGTCACCTAAGGGAGATATACCCTAGACAAATAGAAGATTCCAGAGTTCCATTCTTGGTCAGTGTAGATGGGTTGCTGGCCTCCCTAGAAAAGCATGCCAAGACACAATTAGCACGAAAGCCACAGAATTCTGGATGGGACTCCCCAACCTCCTAGGGTCAGGTCACAGTGGTTAGGTTACAAGCAAGAAAGTCCAGACCAACTCCACAGTGTGCTTTTAGAGGACATACTTACCATCAGAATTCTCACTTTGCAACTTAATACAGGGACAGAAAACCAAATGTGGCATATATTCTCACTTATAAGTGGGAGCTAAGCATTGAGTACATGTGGGTATAAAGATGGGAATGATAGACACTGGGGTCTACCAGAGTCAGGGGAGAGGGAGTGGGGAGGGCTGAAAAACTACCTTTTGAGCACTATACTCACTACTTGAGTGACAGAGTCATTTATACCTCAAACCTCAGCATCACACAATATACCCAGGTAACAAACCTGTACATGTATCCTCAAAATCTAAAATAAAAGTTGGAATTATGAATAAAAGTCCTGCTTTTAACTTAAAAAAAAATAGAATCTTTTAACAATGAGAACACATGGACACAGGGAGGGGAACATCACACACCAGGGCCTGTTGGCGGGTGGGGGGGCTAGGGGAGGGGATAGCATTAGGAGAAATACCTAATGCAGATGATGGGGTGATTGATGCAGCAAACCACCATGGCACGTGTATACCTATGTAACAAACCTGCACATGCTGCACATGTACCCTACAACTTAAAGTATAATTTTTAAAAAATAGAACATTTAAATTTGCTTATTGCAGAAGATTTGAAAAATACTTAAAAGCACAAAGAAGAAATGCATATGAATTATAATCTAATTTTCCAGAGACAATCACTGTTGACATTTTGGTGACATACACCTCTAGTATTTTTGTGCAGGTATCTACAGTTCTATAAACCAACTTGTGCTCACATTGCAAAATTATCCTGTCGCCTCGTCCTTCTTATTTACCAACAAATCTCAAACACTCTTCCATATCATTAGTTTTTCAACAGCACACCATTTCCAGGTCCTACAGAGAACAATGTTTTACTATGCCACCATTTGTGTAAGCAACTCTCTACTTTGCTATTTTAAGTAATGCTAAAATGAACATCCTCATAGATAAATTTCATAGCATACTCGTGATAATGCTTTGCCTATGATTTGGCAAAATTATTTCCTCTTCAGCTCCTTTATATGGTTCTCTCATCTTACATTCCTCAATTTCTTTGATGTTCATGGCCATCATATTTTACTGGATGTCAGTCAGGATTCTTTGTTGTAAGCAGATGAAGAAAATTATAGTGACTTATGCCAAGAGGTGAATTTATTGGTAGTTTACAGAATCTCCACGAAGGCTGGAGAGCTCATTGGAGGCATGGCTCTGTCCCATTGAACTCTGCTGTTTCCACCACTGCACACATGTGGAACCTGAAGCTTCCACCCCCAGCCTCCCCCAGGACTGGATTCTAAACACTGGTACTGTCACCACTGTTGCCACTAGAAACTAGAAGGAGCTGCTGTCATCACCATTCCTGGAATGCATGCAATATCTCTATGCATCTTCATTTCACAAACTTAGAATTA
Source organism: Ateles fusciceps (assembly GCA_036589455.1). Lineage (NCBI taxonomy): Eukaryota > Metazoa > Chordata > Mammalia > Primates > Atelidae > Ateles > Ateles fusciceps. Next base: position 5,193,561 of record JAZHEH010001955.1, read on the forward strand.
TTGTCAGAGCACAGGCTATGGGTGCATCGTCCAGCTTCTAGGAAAGGGGAGCAGCAAGTATCTTGAAAGTAGACTTCACCTCCCAAGGTGGAAGAACACCCAAGATAACAGGGGCTTACGTCCTGGGAAGCCATCAGTTTTCCTGACTACTGTCTTCAGGACCTCACCCACTGCTTCTCATCAATGACCGAGTTAAGATTTTACACTCATCTTCTTTTTCAGTTCTTCTCTTGCCACTACTTTTGGTATTACCAACATCCACGTAAATGTAACATCTTGACCTCTAGATTTCTTGGTCTGCTAACTTCCAAAGATCTATTATTTCATCTCGTCAAGCCACCATCTTTGTAGTTATCCTTTTGATCTTGTTGTTTTCACTATCCACATCACCTCTGAAGTCTTAACTTCAGGCATTCCCCCTCTGTGACCACCGTCTCCTGACCTCACCTGCTCTAGCACAACCATTTGAGCAGTTCTTTAGCCCCTTATAGCACTTGGACTCACTCATTCTATCATCATGTCATGCATTGGCTACCTATTGCTGCGTAACAAATTACTCCAAGACATAATGGCTTAAAACAATGAACATTTGTTTTTTGTGGTTTCTGGAGGTAAAGAATCTGGGCACGACTAAAGTGGGCCCTCCAGCTTCGGGTCTTTGCAAGGCTTCCGTGAAGATGCTGGTCATAGCGGTGGTCTTATCCAAAGCCTTGATGGAAGAAGAATCTGCTTTTTGTTGTTGACAAGATTCAGTTTCTTGCAGGTTGTTGGACTGAGGACTTGAGTTTTTCACTGGCTATTGATCAGCGGCTACTCCCAGTCTCTGGTCATGTGGGCCTCCCATTGCACCCCTCATAACATGAGTGCTTCCTTATCAGAGCAAGCAAATGAGATGAGAGGGTGCTACCAAGACAGAAGTCACTGTCTTTTGTAACATTCTCAAAAATGGCATCCAATTATCTTGAGCATATTTTATTCACTAGAAGCAAGTCACTAGGTCCAGCCCACACACAAGGTGAGAGAATTGCTTGAATGTGAATACCTGGAAGTGAAGATAATTAGGAGCCATTTTAAAAGCTGCTGACTACACACCATCATCAGCCCACACAGCTTTGCCGGCCCACACAGCTGAGATTGCACATGTCCATCATTCTAATCATTGTCTTGAAAACACTCTACTTATCCCTGCCCCTCTCTCCCACCACTGCCATGCCAAGCAAAGCTCCGATCTTGTTTAAACACAGCTATATGCCTGTGGTGCATCCAAGCAGCTGACTATTGGTGAGAAAAATATACAACAGTGCTGTCTGATCTCTCTGACAATTTATGATAATAAATTTCAAAAGAGCAATCAACACAGCATAGCAATCCTACCGTACTTCCTTAATTTATTTGCTTTCCCACTCCTTTGAACTCTTTCATACATTCTACAGCAATCTGCCCTCCATCAGACCATCTCACTCACAGCCAATAGCCTTGCCTTGTACTTTACTGAAAGAAAACATCAATGCCTCCATCTTCTCACCAGCAAAATGCCTCGCCTCATATCTTTTCTCATAATCTCTCCTCCTGTTACATTGGATACAATGCTCCTGCTCCCAACCATGACCTACACTTCCAACACTACTCTGGAGCTCATCATTCTCCACCTTCTTGAAGACTCCCTTCTTTAATTACCCCTTGTCTCTCTTGTGTTATTGATAGCTGCCTCTCTACTGAGTCATTCCTATCTAGATAAAAATGGCGAACTCACTTTGAAAAATAAAATCGCCCTTTATCCCATATCTCCATCTAGCTAAAATAAAACTTCTTGAAATATTTGTCTTATTCCAGTCTTTCCTTCCCTTCCTTCCTTCCCTCCTTCCCTCCTCCCTCCTTCCCTCCTTCCCTTCCTCCCTCATCCCTCATCCCTCCCTGGCTTCCTCCCTCCTTTCCTTCCTCTCTTCCCTCCTTACCTCATTTGAATAAAGTGTGCCATCTGTACCTGCCTGAGGGAATGCTCTTATCAAAGTCTGCATTGATCTTCATTTTGCTTAATCCAATATCAGTTACTACCTCTTACCTTAATTTCCAATGCCCTTGGCACAGCTGAGTGCTCCATGCCTCTTGAAATACTTTCTTCTCTTGGAATAAAGAATATGGTATTTTTGTAATATCATATTCTTCCTGTCACACTATTTCTTCCCTCTCATTCTTCTTTGCTAGCAATTTGGCCTTTCTTTAGCTTTTAAATCTTGGAGTCATCCACAGACGACTGGCCACTCCTCTGGCCACTCACCTCTTTTCTATCTATATATTCGGGAACGTTTGTCACAGACTTTAAATAACATTTATATAACAATGACTCCCAACTTCTATCTCTAGTCCTGACTTCTTCCTAGAATTCTTGACTTTTATATATAACTGTCTCTTCGATATTTATGAATATATGTCTAACAGGCATTACAAAGGTAATAAGATCAAAACAAAATTCTTCATCCCCTGCTCCTGCCACTGCAACCCGTTCTTCCTCTAAAGTTGTCATCATGCAACACCTCAAAGTAAATATTTAGGTGTTATCCTAAATTTATTTAGTTTCATATCAAGTCTATCAACATGTCTTATCTATTCAGCTGCAAAACATATTCTGTATCCATCATCTCTCTATTTTTATTGCCGCTGAGCTAGGGCAGGTTGTCATAACCTCTGTATTGGACAACGGTACCAGCTTTCGAATTGATGCCCCTACTTCCTCTTTTGCTCCTTCTAGACAGAATCTATTCTCCATGCCAAACCAAAACAATCTTTTAAAAGTAAAAGTCAGATAATCATGCTTTTTAAAGCATGCTTTAAAATTCTATGATATATGTATTACATACATGCTTTAAAATTCTTTTAAAATACATGTATTACTTTGAAAATATATGTATTACTACCATGCTTTAAAGTTCTGTGATATCTGTATTACATACATGCTCAAAGAACTACGGATATTAATGTATACAATTTGATGAGATTGAACAACTACTGATCCTGTTTATAAAGTCCTAATACAAGCAGCTTCTACCCTTCTCCCCATCCTCTCAAAAGACTCTTCTCTTTGTCCAGCACACATTGATCACCCCGTTCCTGCTTTTGGGCCTTTTTATCAGTTGCTTCCTCTTCCTTGAAATGCTACTTCCAAATCTGTACAGGACTGGTGCACTTCAGCTTTAAGCTGATGTATTTTGGTTGCTGTCATTCAAAATGTTTCCCTGACATATTCAGGGTCTGAAGTCTGAAGTAAGCTCTTACAAGTCTCTTCCAACCACACTATTTACATTTCCACACAGTATGTATTGCCCCATGATAGTATTTGTTTGTTGTCTATCTGTCCCCCCTTCCTGTAGAATATGAGCCTCAGTGAAAGAGATTCTTGCCCATCTCACTTAACACCATGTCCCCAGTGCCCAGAATGCTATCTGCCATGGAAGTGCTCAATAGATGTCTGGTGAATAAAGGACTCACTTTCTCAAGAAACTATTTTGAGAAGTAGAATGACAAGGTCAAAGAATGCAAAATACTCAGAAATCTTTATTTTAGAGATTCTAGTCCTTTCAGCATGCCAGAATTTTGCCTGAACTTCCAACTAGAGTGTTAGGAATGCAAGGACGGAAGATGACGATGTCTGTCAATGGCACACAAAGCACCACCACAGTACACTGTCACCAGAGGCATATGTCCTTTCACTTTTTTTTTTTTTTTTTTTTTTTTTTTTTTGAGACAGAGTCTCACTCTGTCACCAGGCGCCAGGCTGGAGTACAGTGGCGCGACCTCAGCTCACTGCAACCTCCACTGCCTGGGTTCAAGCAATTCTCCTGCCTCAGCCTCCCAAGTAGCTGGGACTACAGGCGTGCGCCACCACCTCCAGCTAATTTTTTTGTATTTTTAGTAGAGACTGGGTTTCACCATGTTGACCAGGATGGTCTCGATCTCTTAACCTCGTGATCCGCCCGCCTCGGCCTCCCAAAGTGCTGGGATTACAGGCGTGAGCCACCGCGCCTGGCTGTCCTTTCACTTTTTAATCCCAAAACCTGACTCTTATCTAAAAGACTGATAAGACCTCCAAGCTCTTGCTGTAAAATGTCCAGGGAAGAGTCCTTCCAGCTTGCAGGTTGACACCCTTTTCCATGGCCCTTCATTTTCTGAATTAAACCCAAGGTTTTGCTCCACTGTAGGCTCAGAACATGAAAGCAAGTGTTAAGAACCTAGACATACTCTCACCTAAAACAAAAAAAGGTGAAAGAAAAGAAGAATTCTGAAACAATCATCCTTTCATTCATTCAACTAACATTTTGAGAATCTAGTTTGTGTCAAGCACTGGGCTAAAACTTGGCAGTGAAGTAAGCAAAGTCAGTGACCCTGATATTATGTACATGATTATAAACATGGCTTACATGGTTATAATAAACTGGTTTTTAAAACTCATGCCTTTTCAATCTAAATTGCATTGTTTCCTCTACCAGAAAAGGTCTTTCTCTTCCTATAGCCTATATCAATCTCATCCTACTGACACAAGGACTAACGTCATTATATACTGTTGACATTACTCATTAGATAGGCACTGTGGATTAAGAAATGAGATCTAAACATTTACTGATCTCAAAAAACTTTTGTTTTCTTTCCTGAGGACAAGGATAGTTCTCATGCCCCACTGTATTCTGTACAGCACAGCCTCATGTCATATAGGATTGGCATTTATTATATTGTACTGAATTGTTAGATGCATGTTTTAAAATATAAAAATATATCTCTGAGAATTGGTAATGTCTTACAAACACAGATTATGTGACTTTTTTTCTTACTGGTGTATAAAATAAACAAGTGCATCTCACAACCAATGGTGTCTTAGATTTAATGAAATGCTATAATAATGTAGAGTTGCTCAGCATTTAAAAAGTCCTGGCATCTCAAATGTGGACAGAGTGAGTAAGTGTTACCCTTGGGCTGAGGCGCAGGAAAACGGGCATAGGAATCCTCTCTCGGCATGATTAGTGTTGCTCTCCGCACCTGAATGCAGACATAACGTTTCCTGACTCCTCCAACTTTCTTCTGGGAAACAACACATTCACGTGAGTCCAGCCCTCAATCCATGATCTTGGCACATTTTTCAACTTTATTGTGACTTACGTAACAACTACTTCACATACTTATTTAACATTTATAAACTAAAAATAAAACCCTACCTCCCCCCCACCTCTACCTCCAACGAACTGAACAGACCCCTTCTTGGACAAGGGAACCCCGGATACACCTTTAAAAATGGAATTTCCAGACATGACACGTGGGAGGTAAGACACACCTCATTCTACCCCCTCTCTTTATGGTTTAGACCAGGGGGTGTCCAATCTTTTGACTTCCCTGGGCCACATGGGAAGAAGAACTGTTTTGGGCCACATACAAAATATGCTAACACTAACAATAGCTGATGAGCTAAAAAAAAAATCACAAAAAAACTCATAATGCTTTGAGAAAGTTTACGAATTTGTGCTGAGCCACATTCAATGCTGTCCTGGGCAGCATGCGGCCCTTAGGTTGGACAAGCTTTTAAGCATATCTGACCAGTGTTAATGTTAAAATAGAGATCATAAGACTGACAGAACAGACTCTTTGTGGCAATAAGATACCAAATTATAAACAGTACCTAAAGCCATACCAGGTAAAGGATAAGCCACGCAGCCCTGAGGTTAAAGAATAAACTATGTTCTAACTGCCATGAGGATTTTCTTTTTATCTAGCAGCTAAACAAACACTGGCCTCAAGATAAGCAATATTGAAACAATTGTAGCCCACAGCCAGATACTGATTAGCCCGCTGTTCCACAAGCCATAATTGCAGCTTTGATTGGACCAGAGACTGATTTCAGTAACTTTCTACTAATAAGAAGATGACCAATCATGGACTGGTTTTAGACAGTTTACAGAGGGTGTGCACTTGAGTGCTTCTGTGTCTCAAAAAGACCTTTTGACTTATAGTGCCTAATTATAATACATATAAATATTAAGTGTCCACCCCAGAGAGAACATGGGCCATATGTAACATGCAAGTTTGTTAAATAAGCATGCATCAGAACCACCTTCATGAATATTCATGGCCCTTCCTGTGACCTCTTGAATATGTACATTTAGTCAACTTGGTCAGCTATAAAGCTCCTATTCTAACCTCTCCTCCTTTGAAAGACCTTTCTCTAGTCTTTGCAGGAAGCTGTGTTTCCCAGTCTGTGATTGGTCACCTCGCAGGCTACAACCCTTTTTAAAAAATAAAGTCTCCTTTTTTAAATTTATGTATCTTATGATTCTTAAGTTAACACATTGAATGAAATAAACCACACAAAGTACTTAGAAAAGGGCCTGACAGAGGAAACTGTCAATAATGACTTTTCCATTCCCTTTTGTTTACTGGAGCATACCAAGTTCTGCCCTCACCTCTTCCACCTCCCCTTTTGGAAATAGAAGATATACTAGAAGAAATCCTCTTCTCTGCACCATGTAGTAGGAAGGCTGGATTTCCAATGCAGAGAAACTGAATCCAAATCCTAGTAGTGCAGGATTTCTTATTCTCAGCAATACTGATGATCAAGTCCAGATAATTCTGTATTGTTGAAGGCTGTCTTGCAATGGCAGAATTTTTAGTAGCGTACCTGGCCTCTACCCACTAGATGCCAGTAGCCCATGCCTTATGCATTCTGAGAATCAAACACATCTCCAGACATTGCCAAATGTTTGCAAATTTGCCCCACACCCCACATTGGCAATTGCTGCTTTACTGTTTGCCAGCTGGCCACCTTGGGCATTTCCTCCGTGTTTAAAATGAGAATAGCAATGCTACATCCAACAGTTCTGGGGATGAGCTGCTGTGCAGGGTAATCAATTTCTGGGCTTGAAGGCCACCATAAGCCTAATGAGGATTGTGTTTCCCATGTTCTGACTACAGGTGTAGTTTTAATGTGTACTTTTGAAGGTCAGTTAGTGCTCCCATAGCTGAAATGAAGCATGGCTAAAAAGAATTATCTCATGGCAGACAGCTGGGAACAAGCTGTCGTTCACAGAGTGTTGGGTTTTCAAGCAGCTGTCAAAGCAAACACCTTCCTAAGGCCAGGCTCGGAGTCACACCAGCACAGGATCATGTTGAGGTCAGATCATAAAATCTGCAAGCCTTAAATATGCCACCTCCAGGTTACAAATTGGTGGTACTGAAGAAAAATTATAGAACGATAATCTCAGACGTATTTATCTCTTTCTGTGCATTTTTTTTAAATGTATGAAAAGATGTACGTAGAACCCATTTGAGCAAAACGTTGGCCATCAGCCTTCTTCCACTTGACCTTGCAGTACTCCTCTCCCCCAGCGATGCCTCAGCTCTGTCTCTGGAGCCCAGTGTCCCTGCCCACCCTGAACCCCAGTCCCCTTTCCCCTCCACACCTCGCCACAGCGCCTCCTTGTGGTAGTTCTATTAGCTCAAATCTGATCAGAGCTCAGTGAGTGGCAGACTTTATTCTGCAAGCATTACATTCCTTTTAAAAGCACAACTTACTTAACCAACAAGAAAGAGATAGTCATATATCACAACTGAAAATCAAAAGACCTGGTTTTACCAATACTTCCTTATGATTTTCATGTGTGAAATGTTAAAGAAGTAGAGATGCTTTAGCTAATTATCTCAGAGGGAGGCTCATCCTTCCTCCTGAAAGTGTTAGGCCATTGCCTGGGCTAAGATTAACTTTATCTCTAAATTTTCACACACATCATATGGGGATTCATTTTTAAATAATATTTCTTTTATAACAACCTATTAATTTCATCAGATAATACGGGAGTAACTCACCAGACCAGTCTTACAAGAAATTAGGGTGGAAGAGAGACAGTGGTCTCCATATGGTATGAAATGGGGAGGAGCAGAAGGAAGGCTTTTCATCCCAAAAGAAAATATCCTTCCTTCTCACACATCCATCAGAGGCTTGAATTCCCCCCATTAAAAGGCACTGTCCTAACAAAGGCAATAACATATTTTATCCCTTCTACAATACTTTTCATAATTTCTCATTTCTAAAATCTACATGTATTTTGCAAATCAATGTCGATGTGTACCTTTAATATAGTAGCATTCCGCCACCCTCTACCCCCAACTAAAAGCTGTAAAATCAGTGACATATCTTATAATTAATGGCATGTTAATATTAAGGAGACGTGAAAGTTAAAGCTGCTTAGAAATTAGTTTAACAGAGGGCATAAGATCAAGGCAGGTCACAGGGGCAGGAGTTGGGGAAAGGATGAATGCTATTTGGGTCACTGGGGGGGGAAGATAGCAGAACCACATCACGATTTAGCTGATGCCACAGTGAAATTTTATTCTGAAAATTTCTTGAAGTCTATGTCTCTCACTGGCATACAGATGAAGTTTGGCCTTTTGGCTTATTTTATTGAGATGATGTATAACAGCTAAATGCTATCAAATTTGTTTGCCAGTGTATGAGATATGTATGCCAATGAGAGAGGGAGAGGAGAGGAGAGGAGGGGAGGGGGGGAGGGGGAGGAGGGGGAGGAGAGGAGGAGAAAAGAAGAGAGGGCAGAGACTTGAGTGACATTACCCAGTGAATCTGTAAAACTGGTAGTAAAACCAGCTGCTCCTCAAAGTGGGGCTCTCTTTCTTGAACCTTATGTCCCAACTTCCAATGATTCTGTTATTCTGAGGTGGATTGGTAAGGCAGTTTTCTCAGCCTTTTGGAGTGTGGGGCCCCTATAGAGTTCCCTTTACCTCTGATGCCAAGACCTGAGCTCAGATTGCATTTCTCATCTGGGATCCATGGAGGAGTTTCCACAAGGTTTGTAAACCAGAGGACACTCACAAATAACGTTCCCTTGCTTTTCTTTCTATTACTCTGGAAACTATTTTTATAAGTAAGAGAGTTAAATGCTACTTTTTGCAATTATGTTACTATTTTCTATCAAAGAAGTTCATTGTAAGGCAAGATGCTATCCAGTGAAGAAATGTATAGCTGCCATTATCTTCGCATAATACTATTGATCACAGTAGAAACTTTTTAAAAACTCATCATTTTAATTATGGCATGAGTCTTTGTTTGCCTTTATCTTTTCAGGCTGGAAAATGTCAAAGAAAAGGGAATACTTACAAAGCTATGCATATTAAGATTTTACTTTCATTTTGAAATGTCATGAGTGTATCCTCTTTCTGGAAAAGGTCTCTTACCCTTCCACAAAGCGTAAAACTAGCAATGCCAAAGGAATGTTATATGTTACCCAACCTGGAAATACATCTGATAGTGTGGTTTCTTCTCAAGAGCAGATTAAATTGCAAAGGGCTAGAACTTCAACAAAATTTGGGTATGTCCCAGTATAAATGCTTTGTATTTTCAAGATGGGAAAGGGCCTAACTGTTCTTTCTATCTGGGCAGTTATTCTGGGAGTTTAGAGAGGACAAACTTTCTAATGAAGGAGAAGAAACTGTACAGGCTAAAGTCAAAGGGATAAAGTGCCAGAAACCCCAAAGGATTCTGAAGGCCCTTGAGTTCAGACTTCCATAAACATGAAATAAAGATTCATAGTCTTTTCCCGGCTAACATAAATTCAGGAAGAAAGGCTTTCCAGATATAATCTCATAGACTTTTGGACAAAGGAATCCCTTTACTTATTTATTCAAATATTTACTTAGTGTTTACCATGTGGCAGGTACCATTCTAGGGACTGGGAATATAGCACTGAACAAAATAGGAGTCCTGCTTTATGGACTATGTACTCTACTATGTGATGAAGAATCTTTGAAATTTTGTTGTTCCCTTCCTAATCTCTCCTGACAAAGCAAGCTCTGGGGCTCCAATTCTCTTTGCCACTAAAGACTTTTGTGAGTCAGAATTTTCAGGACATGTTGCCAAAAGAAACAAAGTTGAGACTGATGGCATATCAAAGATAACACATCAAAGATTACTTTAATTTTATCTTATTATCAATAACCAATAGCCATCTATTTCTGAATGAGATTAACATTTATATTTCCGAATAGACAATTTGGATTAGTTTCCCTATTTTTCATGAACTGGACATTAATTTGTACAAGAAAAAGAATGAGAAATCAACACATTATGTTAAAGATGTTTTAAATATTCTATGTAAGGACAATCAAATTTCAATGCAATGAAATAAACTTTATGCAAAACAGTATGTGTGTGTGTGTACATATTTGCATTTTTCTAAGGAAGAAACTCATAGATTCCATTACAACGTTAAAGGTATTTGTGACTCCAGAGGGGGAGTAAGGGAAGATAGTCAAGAAACTGTGCCCTAGGAATCCCCCTATCTTGCAAGGTGTACCTGCTTCTAGTGAAGCTACTCATCACACTTTTTTTCATCTGTCACATTCAGTAGGAGGCACACAGTCTACAGTTGTGGGATAACTAACTTAGGGTAGGTTAAACTATCAGCACAATTTGAGCACTTATTTTTCCAGGAAATTACGGCTTTTGTAATGAGTGATACTAGAAGCTAGCAAGACCCATCAGCAATGATCTCCACCTTCATAGGATTTTTAGTACAGGTCAAGAGACTGGACCTAATTATAAAAAGGAAATGTAAGAAATGTCATATAGCAATTTCTTAAAATGTGAGTTCCTTATCATGGTGACACACAAGATTGTTAGGTGGCACATGGATATGATGCCATGGAACATTTAATCTCAATAACGAGAAAGACATCCTTATTTGATTCTTCTCAATCTCTGTATAAGACAAGACTCTCAGTTTGGGACTAATACGTCCTTAATACCTCTCTCCTTTACTAATCTCCTTTAGAGGAAAAAGACCTCAGGTTCAGAGACTTCCAAGCTAAGAATCTTCAGCTAGAATTACTTGATGATCTCATCACATTTCACTTGCAGTTTTCCATTTATATGAAGTGTAATATGCATAACTTGAACTAATCCTAAACTCACAGCTTGATGCATTTTTATATACGTATGAATTGATTTATGTAACCATTGACAGATTAAGATATAGAACATATCCATCATCCAGAGAGTTCTTTCCTGTTCTTTTCCAATCAATACCCCTCTATAGTTGTAGTTTCCTGACTTCTGTTTCTGTAGATTAGAGTTTCCCATTCTTGACTTTCACAGAAATTGAATCATATAGTTCATATCCTTGCCTCTTTTATCTATCATGTCTTTGATATTCACGCAGTTGGATGTTATAATAGTTTATTCTTTTCTGTTGCTGAGTAGTATTTCATTGCGTAGATACATCACAACTTATTTATTGTAGTGGTATGGACTTTTGAGTTCTTTCCAGTTTTGGGCTATTATAAATAAGTCTGCCATAAACATTGTTTTAGTTTCACTAGAATTTAATAACAATGTTTTGATTTCATTGCATTCACTATGTTTGCTTCTTATTTAAGGCAAGCAATTCTGGATATCTGTTTCAGGGGCATTCAGGGCAGTATGGCTGTAGACTGGGTATCTATTTCAAATAGTGATAAAGCAGTTCATTTTAAACTTAATTGATTTTTAAAAATTTCTAGAAAATTGTAAATAAACAATTGTTCATTCAGGAATATATTTGTTCAGCTTCATGAATGCAGCAGTCAAAAGACCAGGGAACTGTTCTAAGACAGTTTGGGAAATTATTCTAAGACAACAATAATTGGTCAGTTAGAAACTGAAAGATTTTGAAAATAAATACTGTGGGAATTGGCTGGGTGCAGTGGCTCACGCCTGCAATCCCAGCACTTTGGGAGGCCAAGGCGGGTAGATCACGAGGTCAAGAGATCAAGACCATTCTGGCCAACATGGTGAAACCTCATCTTTACTAAACATACAAAAAATTAGTTGGGCATGGTGTCACATGCCTGTAGTCCCAGCTACTCGGAGGCTGAGGCAGGATGATCCCTTGAACCCAGGAGGCAGAGGTTGCAGAGAGCCGAGATCGCGCCACTGCACTCCAGCCTGGTGACAGAGTGAGACTCTGTCTCAAAAAACAAAAAACAATTAATACTACATTGTCAATATTAGACAGATCAACGAGACAGAAGATTAACAAGGATACCCAGGACTTGAACTCAGACCTGGAACAAGTAAACTTAATAAACATTTACAGAACTCTCCACTCCAAATCCACAAAATATACATTTTTCTCAGTATCATATCACACCTGTTCTGAAAGATTCCATATAATTGGAAGCAAATCATTCCTCAGCAATTGCACAGCATCCCACAGGCTTAAATGAAATATTGGCTGGCTGCTTGTTTGTTATTTTCCTCCCTTACTCCTTCCTGTCTCCATTGTTAAATACAACTATTGGCATAAAAGAGGTTTAATGCCCATCTTTAGACTATATTCTAGCCTGGGCAATAGAGCAAGATTTCCATTCTCTCTCCCTCTTTCTCTTTTTCTTTCTTTCTTTCATTCTCTTTTTTCTTTCTTTTCTCTTTCTCTCTTTCTTTTCTTTCTTTCTAAACAAATAATTTAAAAAAAAATACTGTGGGAATTTAGTCAAGTGGGTTCCAAGGGGCTGGGATAAATGCAAAGCCTTTGGAGTTCACTAAAATGTGAATACTTGGAGAATGAAAACGACATCTTATTCACATTGATGCGGACATCACCCTGAAGGAAGTACCTGGTCCCAAAGACAGTCGTATTTAAAACTTCTTTCATATGACAGGCTGTATAGCTCTCTGTACCTCAGGAGCAGTGCAGGATAGCCAAGAAGAAGACACAGAGAATACTTCAAGCAGGGGAACAATATATAAAAGGGAACGAGGCAGAGAGAACAAGCCATATTCACGGAATATTAAACAGAACAAATAGACTCCAGAAGATCCTTATAGGGTAGCAGCAAGGGATAGAAGTGAAAAGGGAGAGGAGGGTCTGGGGGAGGCAGGAGGTTGAGTTTCAGAACCCACCTCCGTGGGATTTAGCCAGACAGTTAATTTTGTAGACTACACACTTGAATGTTTTCCTCACTATGGGAACTTGAAAAACATGAGGTAGCTTATCAGTGAAAAGCAGCCCAAAGGAAACTTCTAAAATTTCCATGGCGTGTGGGGGCCTAGTTTTCTCATCACTCTCCTCTTTTCAGAAGGGTTTTCTGCAAAGTCCCAGATGTTGATTACCCTTTGCATGCTGTTCTTCACGAGCAGGAATGTTTTCAAAATGAAGCACAAACTGCTGCTGTCTGAGCCGCCTGACTTACACGTTCCAGAAACTTTGCTTCCAGACAAGAAATTTTGTCTTTGCGTATTTCTTTTTTCAGCAGAATGTCCCATGCAAGTCTCATATTTCATCTGAATGGGAAAGTTCGCCGTGAAGAGTTCTCCATAATGCAGCTGACGTTGGTTTAGAAGGACTAATTAAGTTTAAAGCTGGTCAGAGGTATAAGAAGGTTTGGAGCATGAAATATCTTTTCATCAAAAATGTATTTTGAAAAGCAGAGAAGCTACAAAATTCTGCATCTCTCATTAGGAGTGTGCTTTATGGTGCAAGCAGAAATCTTAAGCTTTGCCTCACGGCAACAATTATTCTTGTGAGCCTTAAGAGTCATAATCAGCTTTGTCATCTCTGTGAAGCATAAACTTGAAAATATAACAAATAATTGCAGCTCATAAACCCTGTAAGTTGATAAGAAACCATCTCATAAGTACATCAATATTTAGGACCAGCACAGTCTAATACTGGCTTGGGGCCTCATCAAGCAAGGTGTTGACTCACATGCACTTTGGGTATCACAGCCATGACCCAGAATGACCATGGGTATTGCTACAAAGGCAGTACCTGTGGGGTTTCTATTTAAGAATTATTGGGCTTCTCCTACTCTGAATTATGTGACCCAAGGTAAAATATTTTACTAATGCACAACTGTCATTACGCAGATAAGGAAACTGAGGTGGGGGAGGTGCTTCAAAGGTTTTTCCAGCTTTAATATTTCAGCTTCTAGTTCTGCTTGTGTATCGAGAAAGTGGGCATCTCAAAGGAAGCTCCTTTAACTCAGTAAATATAAGTCTTGCAGAGATACATTTCTGAGTAACGTGATGGTTAATTTTATGTGTCAACTTGACAGGGGCTAAGGGACACCCAGATAGCTTATTATTTCTGGGTGTGTCTGTAAGGGTATTTCTGGAAGAGACCAGTGTTTGAATGGGTGAACTAAGTAAAGCAGATGGCACTCTTCAACGTGAGCAAGTATCATCCAAACCATTGGACTCAGAAAGGTCCAAATAGAACAGAAAGGTAGAAGATGGGTGAGCTGTAACGTTCATTTTGGATGTTGAGCTGTAACATTCATTTTCTCTTGCCCTCAGACATTGACACTCTGGTTCTCAAGCCTTTAGACTGCACACGAGATTTACTCTACCAGCTCCTCTGGTTCTCAAGCCTTCAGACTTGAACTTAATTATACCACCAGACTTCCTTGTTCTCCAGCTTGCAGAGGGCAGCTTGTGGGGATTTCTCAGCCTCACAACTGAATGAGCCTATTTCTATAACATAAATAGTGTGTCCTATAATATATATTATTGCATATATATTAATTTATTATATATTATATGTTTATAAAAATATATATATTAGTATTTTGTAAGTGTTCCAGATATATGCTATTGGTTCTGTTTCTCTGGAGAACCCTAATCTACAAGTAATAATAATTATTATCATTATTTTATGTTTCACACGAAATGACGATTTTTCTGATACATCATTTGCAGGGCATGCATTTCAAGCTGATTTTTCAAACAGTGTATGAAAGGTTGACATCGGTCTAGTCTTACTGTTTGTTGCCATTTACATGTGACCATCACAAATGCAAAGAGGTTAGAAATATGATTCTGTGATTAAAAAACGAGTTTGAGGCAGCTTGCCTATTGATCTTATAACTCCACTTCTCCCCAGTTTCTTCAACCAGAAGATTGTCCTCTCTTTTGCCATAGCCCTTGCCCCATCCAAAAAGGCATTATTATTGTCCTCTCAGATTTTGAAAGTGTTGCTTTGCACTGCATTAAAAAAAACGAAGAAGAAGAAGAAGGAGAGGTCAAAACCTGTTGGAAAAGCCTGCTTTGCATCCCAAAGGATTTCTTTTGGTGAGTATTAGCTTCCTAGCCTTTTTCTAAGACTCAGACAAGAAAGAGCAGATTTAAATAAGCTAAAAAGATAAAATGCTGGGGAAAATTTCAGATTGAATTACACAGCCAAAGGCAGTTCGAATTCTCTCCTAGAATTGTGAAGTAGCTAAATGAGGAAATCACATACACACACACAACTACAAATGGCTGGTAAATATACAAAACTATATTCTGCCTCATCAATAATCTAAGCAGTACAAATTTAAGCAAAAATAAGACACAATTACTTATTCTATTAGACTGGCCAAAATTTAAAAGAATCTAAGGACAGATGACTAAAGGGAGTGTGAATTGATATCACTTTTATGTTGGGCAATTGGTTATACAAATAAATGCCTCCAAAAATGAATATTTTATTTGACCTAGACATCCTACTTCTTAGAATGTATCCTAAGGAATTAATCCGACAAATACACAAAGATGTATGTGCAAGTTGTTTATTGTGGTGCAATTTGTAGTATTAAAAATGGAAAATTTTGTTAAATTTTGTTACAATTGGTGAAACTACACTGACAAATTATTATCATACATTATACTACAATGGAAGATGCATGTCTTTATATATTTGTCTAAACCCATAGATGTACAACACCAAGAATAAATCGTAATGTAAAGTAAAATAATTTTTAACTTATTAATTTTATGGACACTACTACATTCATCAGGAACTTTTAGCACTTCATGGAACGTTTTCTGTGCCTCACAAGGGGAAAGGAAATATAACATTATAACATGCTTTGTTGACACAATAAGAGAGTTTATTGCAAAATAGTAGCCCTCTCTCTTTTTTTCTTGGTACATAACAATTGTACTTATTTATGTGGTACGTATGACATTTTGGTACATGTATACGACACGTAATGATCAAATCAGGATATTTAGCCATTCAATTCTGACTGCTCCCTTATTTCCTAGGGATGATTTAACCTCACCCTTCCATTTCTGAAGCCTGTGGGATTTTATGAAATTTGGTCCAAACAATCAGTTAAAGAAAGAGAAAGGATTCAACCAAAGGAGAGAACGCCAAGCATCCACTTTCAGGGTAACGTTGCTCAAAAGGATAAAAAGCAAAACTTAGAGTAAAATAGTTCATCTTTATTCAGATTGAAAAAGACAGGTTTTAAATCTTCCAAAATTAGATTCAATGCATTATAGAAAGACTGTACGTTTGCAAGTCGGCAAATGTGTATCCTCTCAGTCATTTAGCTGTCTGACCTTCAGCAAGAGATTCAAACTTTCTGGGTCTCAGTTGCTTTCTTTCATTCTTTCTTCTTTCTTTCTTAAGAGGAAAATAAATGCTTCCTCCATATGGTTCATATGAGGAATGGATAGAGTTGCTATTTACCCCTGTATCAGTTATCTATCACTAGGTAACAAATATCTCCACATCATTTCTCATAAATTTTTGGGATGGCTGGGTGATTTCACATTTACTCTTGTGGTTGTATTCATCTGGTGGGTCAGCTGGAGCTGGAGACTCTATCTTGACATCATCCACATGTCTGAGGCCCTGATGGGAATCGTTCCAAGTCTGGGACCTCTCTCTCCACATGATTTCTTCTCATTCAGTAGATTAGCCCATCTTTCTTTATATGGCATCTAAGTTCCAAGAAAGTGAAGGCTTCTTGAGGCTTAGGCTCCAGAGCTCCCAAAACATCATGTCAGCAACATTCTACTGGTTAAAGCAAGTTACAACGCTAATCAAGATTCAAGGTGGAGAAAGAGTATCTACCGCTCAATGGAAAGTACTCTGGTCTCAGTGTTTGTGCCTCAGGAAATAGATATGTTGAAATATTAACCCCCAAGGTAATGGCATTAGATTGTAGAGACTTGAGGGGGATTATGAATTCTTGAAGGCTGTGTCCTCATTGAGATTAGTGCCTTATAAAAGAGACTCTAGAGAGTGAATTCACCCCTTCCAAAATGTGAGGACATAGCCCAAAGGTGCCATTTATGAACTAGGAAGTAGGACTTTGTCAAACACTGAATCTGCTGGAACCTTGGTCTTGGACTTTCTAGTCTCCAGACTATGAGAAAAGCATTTTCATTGTTTATTACCTACCCTGGGCATGATATTTTGTGAGAGCAGCCCAACCAAAACCGGAAGAATGGCAGTATCACTTTGCAAGTAAGTGTCAATATAGAGAATGTTATTCATTAAGGCCATTGTTATAATAACCTCCCCCTTGCATTACAGTATAAGGGCACTGTTTTCAAATTCTGTAAAGTTTAAGAAAGTCTTTTATAATTCTATTGATTGACACTATGGTAAATTATGACAGTAATGGCTCCCAGTGAATCACACACCTTTTCATATTTGTGCCTTCATGTATTCCCCTTCCAAGTCGACATTGGGCTTGGCCATGTGAATTGCTTTGGCCAATGGAACATTAGCAAACGTAGCACAAATAGGAGCTTGATAAGGGCTTGTCCACTGGGGCTTGTTCTCTTGAATACCTTGAAACTGCAATGCCATAAAAAACCTAAGATGAAAAGCCATTGTAGAAAGAGAGAGTGCAGCTGGGCCCAGGTTGCAGAAGTTCCACCAGCCAGATACAGCTACCTGAGTGAGCCCAGGTAAGACCAGCAGAAGGGACACCCACTTAACCCCCAGAACCAATCATACATAAATGGTACTTGTTTTAAGCCACTGAATGTTGGGGTACACAGAAATACATAACTGAAATACAAGCCAAAAATATTCTAGCCAAAGCGTAGCCTATAACAATTGCCAAATACTAGCTTCACTACAAAATCACTCATTTCATGGTTTTAGACATAACATAGACAACAAAATTAAGTGGTCTTTAAAATAACTTTTAACTATAGAATTCTTTTTTCGAACATCTTATCAGATATTTAAAATAAACAAGTATCCTTTTAGAATAAATTCATTTTATTGGTTCAGATTTATGGCATTTGACTTATAAAACCAATTAATAGAAACACAATTCCTTTTTCTTTCATACAAAAATAAAATCCAGGCTCATAAATGGCAGTGAAAGACTTCTTGCAGTTTTAGCTTACAACTAATTGATATGTTTTCTTTCAGCAATATGGCATAAAGAAAATCCTTCTTCAATAAGAGTTAGGGTCATTTCATCACTTGCCTTGGAGTCTCAAGATATTGAATGGTTAGGAGAAGCATTATAACTTACTCCTACCAGAAAAATATGAACCCATCGGTCCAAGCAAATACATTGATTGATGTCCTCTGATGAGTTTATATTTTAAATATATTACATTTAACTATTTAAAGATTGCTGTCTTTGAAAAGTTTAAAATCTGTATAGAAACTTAAGTTCAAATTGAATGTTTGTAGAGCACTTGAAGAATCTTGATGGTACTCTGCCATTTTATTTTGGGAATTACTGTAACACTTGGAAACTGGGTTTTCTTCGTCATTGATTTTGTTCAAAACTGAGGGAAGTGGATTGGGCATTTTAAAATAATGATTTCTTTCAAATGTCAGTGCATTCTCAGAACCATTTGCTGGACTCTTTAAAGAACATTCCTGCTGTTTTCATTTTTTATTTATCAAGAATTTTTGTAAAAACTCAAAAACGAAAAACCCAGGGAAAGGAACTGCCTTGCAAAAGAAATGTCACAATTAAAACCGAACGGTATTTTTCAGCTCATTTGTGTGAACTGGCAGTCTACTTGAGACTTCAGCGAGGTGTCTGCACTTCTTCGTTAGTCCAGCCAGCAAGAACATGCTCTCTTGAAAGCCCTGGTTTGCCTTTACTGCTGTTTTTGCCAGGGCTGACAGCTTAGCAACAGGGAGCTGCGTGCTCTTCATCTAGTTTTAATGAATCTTTTCCTTTCAAAAGGAAACCCTGACCACAGAGAAGTCTTCGAGGAAGCCAGGTAATTCAACCACATGACTAAATTTTTGGAAGAAAAAAGAGGGTTCTGTTAAGGCTGTGGAATAATCAACACAGCCATTGCTATGCTCCTGCAGCTCAAGTCCCAGTAGCACAGTGTAAGTAACTGGATTGTTTTGCATTTCAAGACCCATCAATAGTGAGACATATCACAAATATGTGGAAGAAATCTGCATCTAGAATCTAGGAAAACTGGGATTTTTCAGTTACTTCTGCTCAGGTGGAGGGGGAATAGAAGAAAAAGCAGAATGGAAAATGTCAGCGGTTCCTTCCTTCATTCATTCATTTATTCTGCTAGTATCTACTGAGCTACTCCTGATGTGTGATCACCAGGCTCAGCACTCAGTATACAGCATGTATGAGACAGACACAGTTCCCAACCCTCTGGGGAGGTATACCTACAAAAGGACAAAGAGTGGAAAAACCAAGAGGAAGATATTAGAGGAAAATTTTTGAAACTCTGAGGCCCAGTCTGGATGATATCTGGACTCGAACTGTTTGGGACACATTTCTAATTTCTGTTTAATTCTTGCTCACATCTACTATATATAGAAGGTCAAATAGAAGTTATAAGGTGAGGTCATGATGCCACTGAGGTTCAGCTCTTCGACCTTCTGGTAAGGTGCCCCACAGCTGAATTCATGGATGTTCAGATAGGATTTGCAGGCTAAGAACTCTGAATTGTTAGCACCTTGAAAAGGGAATCTGTCCATAAGGACAGACACTTTTGACCAAGATCACAGGGGTACTGTGTAAACCAGATAGCAATTAATTAATTAACACTAAAATACAACTGTTAATCAGCTCAAATAATATATTATCTTGCACTGGACAGAACTACATGAGAAACTATGAGAAAAATTCTAGGTAGCATTCTCCACCAAGACAACATGAGACCAACTTTCTTACTACAAGGCCAGTCTTACCCATGAGATTGTATGGTAGCTCTTGATTTTCAGTCTCCAGTGTTGCGCTATCATCCCACCTCCTATCTGGTGACAGAAAACACTCCTCTTACCATAAAAGTAAGCATAGCCAGGCTTAGCTAATCAGGGCGGTCCCATGCCTTGGGCCAAAGTGATTGGTTCAAGGGTGGGCATATGAACCAAACTTAGTAAATGAGAATTCATTTCCTGGATATTCTCACTAAAACTTGAAGCAGAGACCTCTGGCTTTGTGGGGGACAACTCACTATTGCCCCCTGCATGTGCTCCTCACAGTACAACCCATTAATGTAATAACATTAAGAAACATGGCTCTTCAGAGAGACTTTATAATATTCTGTGTACCTCGAGACTATTTGTTTTTTTTCTTTTTAATGAAATATTTTTTTCAAAAACAAACACTACCAATATAGGTCCAAGGACATTGTATTGCAGGATATTTCACACAGTTAACTGAGTTCAAAAAATCTGAAAGTGTTTCATTATTGAGCACTTACTAGACTCCAGGAAGGGTGTTAGATATATGCAATTCAGTGGTAATCAAAAACACTTATGTATACCAAGAAGTCCCTGACCACAAGCTTCAGTAGAAAGGCATTCATGTTTAAAAGTTTATGATAACAAATATGTAATTATAAATATTAATAAGCATGCTTAAAAAGCCAAAGTATGTAAACAAAGTTTCTATCATTTCTTAGACAAAGTTAGTTAACCCCCTATGTCTTGGTTTCCTTATCTGTAAAATCAACATATTAATATCACAAAGTGTTGTTATAGAGATTAAATGTAAAGTGCTTAGAAGGGAGGCAGGCCCTAGTTGGTGGTCCACAAAGTTTGGTCATTATTGATACTACCATCAACAACAACAATAGCACCATTGTTCTTACAGGGGACAAGGCCTAGTGTGGGGCTGGGAAAGCCTTTTCTGAGAAAACTACATTTGAGTTGAGTTGTGAAACATTAGCAAGAGTTTACTTAGCAAAGGAGTAGAGAAAAACTAGGGCAGGCACAGGAAAAGTCCGATGGTGATAGGGCCTGTGGAACCTGGAGAAACTGCAAGAAGGCTAGTGTGGTGGGAGCACAGTGTGTGACGGGGTGAGTGGTGGGCAATGAGATTGTAGAGCACCTGGCTGAGCCCACTGTAGGACAGCGAGGTGAAGCTGGTGATAGAACCACTGTGGCCCCTGTAGGATAGCAAGGTGAAGCCAGTGATATAACCACATTTGCGTGTTTAATGATCACTTTACATTTTGGGGAGAACAGACTACAGCAGCATCAGAGTGTATGTGAAAAACCCTTTGACAAGATATAATGGTCACCTGGCATATGGATGTGGCCGTGAGCATGAGAGAAATAAAGACTCCAGAGCTGGAGGGTAAAATCCCCAGGACTTGAGGAAGGTTGGCTGCAGGAGGCAAGAGCAAGGGATGTCAACAGCAAGTTCTAGGATTCAGGTTTGTTTGTGAAATCGGTAGAGAGCGTTGCCATTGAGTAAGAGAAGAAACCGGAAGAGGCCTGGGTGAGGAACTGCCAAAGACACTTGAACCAGAGCAACTCCATCTTGAATAGGGGCTGGGTAAAATAAGACTGAAATCTACTGGAGTGCTTTCCCAGATGGTTGGGCATTCTAGGTCGCAAGATGAGATGGGAAGTCGGCACAGGGTAAAGCTCATAAAGACCTTGCTGATAAAATAGCCTGCAGTAAAGAAGTCCGCCAAAACCCACCAAAACCAGTGTGGCAATAAGAAGGACCTCTGGTTGTCCTCACCGCTACACTCCCACCAGCACCATGACAGTTTACAAATGCCATGGCAATGTCAGGATGTCACCCAATATAGTCTAAAAAGGAGAGGGATGAAAAATCCATCCCTTATTGAGAATATAATCAATAAATAACTAAAAATGGGCAACCAGCAGCCCTTAGGGCTGCTCTGTCTATGGAACAGCCATTCTTTATTCCTTTAATAAACTTCCTTTCACCTTACTCTATGGACTCACCCTGAATTCTTTCTTGCACAAGATCCAAGAACCCTCTCTTAGGATCTGGATCTGGACCCCTTTCCAGTAACAGAACAGCTTTGAATAGGGAACAGGGGAAGTGTCAGATAAAGGAAAAACAGACTCGTGGTGGTTGACAGTTCAGAATCTAGAAGACATAGAAATCATGGAGTCTCCTAAGGTATCCACACAAACAAACTCTAGTTCAGTCTGACTCCTCCTAGAAGCAGACTTTGGGTCCTCAAAGGAGCCTCCTGTGAAGAAGGCTTCCTGCTGCTGCCTCCCTGTGGCTTCACTTACATAACAAGGCATTCCTTCAAGAAAGCAGGAGTCCCAGATTCCAGCGAGCAGCAGGGGACTGTGTGAAATGTCCTGCCCCAGGACAAACAATGTCAGAAGAAAATGCTGGAGGCTCAAAGGGATCTTTCACTGGCCAACCCCTTCATGTACTGTTCATGACCTTTCATAAAGGTTCCCAGCAACCTTCTTGCCTTCAGGGCCTCTGAAAGTAGACACCATGAATTCTGACTCCGAGGGGGAAAGCTGAGGCCAACCTGGACTACTACGGTGGTCAACTATGAAATATAACTTGAAGAAATGCAATGTTATTGTGTTTCGGTATACGCCATTTATTGTTTTACAAGAATAAGTTAACAAAACGTTGCCTGGTGAAGCACCAGACCGAAGACTTTAGGAAATAGAAAATTAATTATTTGAGATTAGCATATCAAAATTTTAATGAAATGGGGATTATATAGGGCATTAGTCTCAAACTGGCAACCTTAGATAATTTAGCCCCCAAAATGAGTTTTTAAAAATGATTTGAATTAATTGCCAACATTTAAAGATCTATAAATTCCAGGTGCATATCAAGATTTTTAGCTTTTCTTTAAAATGGCCACAACTCTTTAGATCCTTCTGATAAAACTTTAAAAGTTTACATTTCCACACTAAAAATACAGCTGAGATACATCTTAATATGGTGATTCTAAAGGGACAGACACTGGACCCAGATTCTCTGAGTCTGAATCCTGGCTGTGCTGCCTTTTGGTTGGGTGACTGGGCGAGTTATTTAACCACACTAACCCTTGGTGTCCTCACCTGTAAATCAGTGATCATTATAGTACTTATCTCATAGGGCAGTTATGAGATATGTACTGTAAGTTATAGCTACGTGCCTGGCATATAATAATTATTACATTTAGTACAATTATGACAATATGCTTATGACAATAATAAGCACTATGTAAGTGTCATTGCTATTGTGACTATTTTCCCTTGCAAATCCCTTCTCCACTGGCAATATAAAACTAATTTTATACCCCTGCTAACTTATAACAAACTCTCTATAGTAGAGCCTAAACTAATGAAATTTTTTTTCTGCCCCTAGAATCACATAATAATCTCATCTGCAAATTCCAGAAAAATGAAACTAGGTGGAAAATATATCGGAGGCCCATGTATAACTTTTCAAATAATGTTCTATGTTTCAACTCCCAAAATAGGGGTTTAAATATAACATTTTTATTTAACCAGTGAATGACAGTGTCAAAACTGTCTGATGTTGGGGTTTCTCCATCTTTTGAAGCAGTTAAGAGAATTTTAAAAATCTGTATGTTAGCTGAAATCATTTCCAACAAATCCCGTTAGACTCTGCTGATGTTTGGATCAAATTTTGAATAGTAGGGACCTTCCAGTATGAGTCAGAGAAAAGGAAAGCCTCATGTTAAGCAAGAGGGCAGTGGCACACTTATCTGGTGGAAGAGTGGTAATTAGGCAAATGTGAGCAGGGCAAGAGAGGCCCCCTCCCTTAGGAATGTCAGGTAACCATCAGGTGATGGTCAGGCAGTTGTTAGACTGTCTCTGTAAAATAAGATTTGAATTAATTGCTAACATTAAAAGATCCATAAATTTCAGGTGAATATCAAGATTTTTGGCTTTTCTTTAAAATGGCCACAACTCTTTGGACCCTTCTGATAAAACTGATTTGTCATAGCCAGTACCAGAAAAAACAGGTCACAGCTTCCCAATGAGATCTCAAAACCAGGGCAAACAGGCTCAAGGGTGTGCACGAAGAGGTGAAATAGCAGAGTTTAACCAGTAGATGACTTCCTCCTGGGAACACTCACCTAGCAAGGGGAAAATGCCTCAAGCGAACATGCGCACATGTTCAATAAACACACTGCATGTGCAGCTCTTCCCAAGTGCTGGCAGGCCACTGTGTGTGTGGACAGTCCACCCCAAGGGAAAAATCAAGGGAAGAGAAACACAAACCCCGGAACCATGCCATTGCATAAAACCCCAAGCCCAGGGCCAAACAGGGCATCTGTCTTTCAAGGCACCTGCTTGTCCCTCTTCCAAGTGTACTTGACTTCCTTTTATTCTTGCTCTAAAACTTTTTAGTAAACTTTCACTCCTGCTCCTAAAAACTTGCCTCGATTATTCCCTCTGCCTTAAACCTACTTCTGCCCCTTTGCCAAATTCTTTCCTCTGAGGATGTAAGTTTCAAATTTCTGCAGACCACTACAGATTTGCCACTGGTGACACTGGGAAGCCAGGCTGGAATTTGGTGAGAAAAGTGGCTGTCGTCCCAACAGAATCTCTGTGAAGGGCTCCAGCATCATGGGAATCTTCCTGCCTTTTTGAGGTAACTCAATCTTGTCAGTGGGACTGCTAAAAGAACTTGAAATCTGGCTTCATGCAGTTCCAGGAAAACCTAGAAAGATGACAGGGCTAGGCAAGCTCCTGAAGTCCTCTTCCTGCACACACAAGCATTCTTCTAGTAGTTTACAATGCAAAGGTAAACCATTTACCACCTGCCTCCAAATGCTTTGGGGACGTTTATTGATATTGCAATCTGGACTTAGGTACTTTCATGGTCTCCCCACCATCACTTTGGTTTGGGAAATCAAAACTCTAAAAGAACACCCAGAAGTTCCTCTGAAGAGAAGTCAAAGCCAGTCATTGCCATGGAAAGACAAAATTAAATTCAGGCATCTTTTCCTTCCAAGCTTGCTGACTTGAGTCTCTAATCAAAGATCTAAGCCATCATGGACCACTTAGACCTGCCCCACTGACCCCTTTCATACTGGATTAAGATAATCTAAAAAAGTAGCTACAGATGCAGTGTGTTTCTACATATGCCCTGGTAGGAAAATGCCCTTTAAAGTTTGGCTAAGTGCTTTTTCCTACTTTTTACTATAAATTAGCTCTGTAACAGTTTTTAACTTCGTGAAGAAACAAATCACATCCAGTTTGCAGAAAATAAAACAAGCTTGTCTGGGTCCCTTTAATGACAAACACATATTTATTGTAACTGGGATACAATTTCATCAGTTCTACCACAGTTGGCTGGTTCACAAATGACTGACAATAAAGATATTAGTTTAAATGGAGAAAATGAGCTTTTATTTGTCTATAATTTATCATGTATTGTTGGAAAATATAAGCAAGGAATTATCTGAAAGTAACAAATCTGGGACGATTATTAAATCTAAAAACTACAGATAGTGTTAAGAATTTAAATTTTTCACCTTACCCTCTCATCCCCAAAGTGGAGTATAAGTTAAAAAGTTAGGGAACTAAGGTAATTACATATTAACAGTTCTCAAGGTGTCTTCAAAACAAATCTTCCCCTGGGAAAATGAAAATGATTTAAAATTTTTTAAAGTAAACTATCATATATTCAGAAAAGAAAGCACAAATTACAAGTATACAGCTCAATAAATTACCACATGGTGAATATACCTGTGTAATCAACACCAAGATCAAGATATAGAGAACACTGACTTCCTCCTCCCCCACATGTAACTGTGCACCTGACTTTTAGCTGCTTAGATTTCTCATGCCTAATTTTTGAAGTTCAAGTAAAGTCACATAAAATGTGTTCTTATTTTTATGACTTATTTTGCTTAATAGTATGTTTTGCAGATTTGAGTACTTGTGTGTTCCTATAGGTTAATTTTCACTGCTGTGTAGTACTGCATTGTATGAACATATTACAGCTTGCTTACTCTTTGTTTTTTTAAGATGGAGTTTTGCTTTTCTTTGCCCAGGATAGAGGGCAATGGTGCAATCTTGGCTCACTACAACCTCTGCCTCCTAGGTTCAAGCAATTCTCCTGCCTCAGCCTCCCAAGTAGCTGAGATTACGGGCTTGCACCACTTCGCCTGGCTAATTTTGTGTTTTCAGTAGAGACGGGGTTTCACCATCTTGGCCAGGCTGGCCTTGAATTCCTGACCTCAGGTGATCCACCCACCTTGGCCTCCCAAAGTGCTGGGATTACAGGCGTGAGCCACCGTACCTGGCCACTTATTCATTTTAATATTGATGAACATTTTGAGCTTTTCCCAATTTGGGGCCATTATGAAATAATACTATAATAATTACCCTTAAATAAGTCTCTTCTGTACACGTGCATATCTATTGAGAGTGGATTTGCTATGACGTGACGTTGGTATTTGTTCAGCTACAATAGATAATGCACAATTTTCCAATGTTTCTACCATAAGTGTGAGAATGTTACCATTATTCCATACTTTGTACCATACGGTCATTTTTTCTTTTCTTTTCTTTTTTATTTTGAGACAGAATCTCACTCTGTCACTCAGGTTGGAGTACAGTGGTAGGATCTTGGCTCACTGCAACCTCTGCCTCCCAGGTTTAAGCAATTCTCCTGCCTCAGCCTCCCAAGTATCTGGGATTACAGGTGCACACCACAGCACCCAGCTAATTTTTGTATTTGTAGTACATATAGGGTTTCACCATGTTGGTCAGGATGATCTCAAACTCCTGACCTGAAGTGATCTGTTTGCCTTGGACTCCCAAAGTGCTGGGATTACAGGTGTGAGCCACTGCACCCAGCCAGAGGTCATTCTTTGTTATTTTACCTATTGTGATTATTCTTTAGAGGTAACTCATTGAAATATCTCATCATGGTTGCCATTTATATTTCCTATTGTTAATGAAGGTAAACAGCTTTCCAAATGCCTATCGACTATTTTCATATCCTCCTTTGTGAAGTGGCTGTTGATATCTGTTCCCCCTCCATTTTTGTTGGCTTGTCTTTTTTTTTTTTGAATTTGTAGAAACTCTTTATTCATCCTATAGAAAGCCGGTTGTTGGTTTATATACAGCAACTAGCATCTCCCACCTTTTTGGTTATTTTCTCACCCTCTCAGTAGTGTTCTTTGAAGAACAAAAAATTGTGTTTTAATGTAATTTAATTTATTCTGTTTTCCCGTGATATTAGTGGTTTTATATTCTATTTAAGAAATTTTTTCATGCCTCAAAATTATGAAGATATTTTCCTATATTATCCTTTAAAAACTTTATTGTTTTCCTTTTATAATTAGATTTAAATGCATCTGGAGTTGATTTTGTATGCAGTGTAGGGTTCAAATTTCCTTTTTTACACAAGGATACCTAAAGAACTCAATACTGTTTATTGAAGACTATCTTTTCTCCATGATTCTACAGTGACTCCATTTGTCATAAATTAAATGTGGAGTAGCCTTTTACTATGGCTTATATAGTATCTTGATATAAGTAGAGTGACTCTTCTAATTTTATTTAAATATATTAATACATGCCAAGTCCCCTGCTGCTTTAAAAATATGTTCTCAAAATCCTCCTCTATCCATTAAATATTAAGCTCTTCTCTTAATATCAATAAGGTCCAAGGCCTTGGGGCAGCAAGAGATTGGCACGTAGTCATATGATTACATTATGACTATAAAGATTCATGTTTGGACAACGTAAGTGGCATGTGAAGACATAATTAAAAAATAAAATAGTACATGTACACATTATTTATTTGTTGACATATTCATCTACGCTTTCCCATGAGGATGTAAACTGCATGGGGCAACCCTTTGTCTTGATTACCGCTATATCCCCAGCTCCCTTTAGGTAAGCAACAAATATCTATTTAATTAATAATTACAGAAAATAGAAAACCATATATCTTCTATAATGTTTCAGAGTCCATAGCTAAGGATTAAGGATAGTTTTAAAAAGATATATGTTAATAATGTTTTCCATGAGTTATCAAATACCTGAGATAGTCAGTAATGGGAAATACAGCTGTGATTACCCAGTAGCAAATTGTCTATGGTAAAGGAAACAAACCAGCCCCACTTGTTTTTTCTTCAATTTTTATTTTAAGTTCTGGGGTACATGCTTGATGTGCAAGTTTGTTACATAGGTAAGCTTATGCCATGGTGGTTGGCTGCACAGACCAACTCATCACCTAGGTATTAAGCCTGGCATTCATTAGTTATTTTTCCTGATGCTCCCTAGCCCCTACCCCGGACAGGCCCAGTGCTGATCTCCACCATGTGTCCATGTGTTGTCATCAGACAGTTCCCACTTGTAAGTAAGAACATGAGGAATTTGGTTTCTATTCCTGTGTTAGTTTGCTGAGGATAACAGCTTCCAGCTCCATCCATGTCAAGACACAGGACCAGAGGAATAAATAAACTCAGAGTTGGAATTGATTTTGGAGAATTTCCAATAAGCTTTTGTCAGATGCATCTAATTCTGCCTCTGTTTAAATACTCCCAGTAGGGAGGACATCATCACACTTTGAAAACCCACAACATTTTTGAAGGAGTCAAAATGGCAGGATAGTCTTTTATCTACGCTAACGTTTTTCCTGCAGACTTCTCCTTGATGGCCTCTGTATTCCTGCAAATTGTCCCAACAGTCTTTCTTTCTGAAGACTCTTTCATGGGCTTGACTCACCCATCTCAGTCTGGGTCAGTGCCAGATTTATTAGCAATCACTTACTAAATGTTACTGAATTAATGAACAAATGAATGAAAGAACAAATACATGAATTTTAAAGGCCTTTCCTCTCCTGGCTAATTACTCCACCTCCCCCACCAAATCTTGTAGCTGTTGCCCATGTGAGCATGAAATAAGTCAGGGTCTTTAATTTTCATAACATTGATGCATGAGGGCAGGGAGCATTGTTTATTTTGTTCATTAATGTAACCCAATTGTCTAGAATAGTACCAGACATATTGTAGATAATACTTTACATAAATAAATAACAAAGTGTCATTTGTCCCCAAGCTTTCTTGTTTAGTACAATATACCAAAGTTCTCAATACTTTGCAGATAGTTTAATCTCAAAATAAACGCTAAATGTCTTTGAAATCATTTATATTTGAAGGCTAAAGAACATGCTCACCATTTATGCCTTCCCAGGAATCTCTCAGTTCTTTTCCTGTATACATTGAACAGCATGAAGCTACTAGACTACATTATTTTTACATCCCATATAAATGTCTTCTCAAAACAAGAATTAACATAATACCATCTGCTCTTATGCAAATTTGGAATATGAAATGGTCATAGAAAAATTGTGTTTAAATCTTGTGTAAAATTGCTATTGAAGAGATTTTCAATTAAATTGCTCATTGTAAACAAACCCACAACATAAATTTCTTTTAGGATGACATGCTTTAAAAATATTTAACTCATTTAGAAAATTATATCCTTTGTTTTTCAGACAATAAGAACTATATAAGCCATTATGTTTTGTTTTGTTCTGTTTGTTTGCTTGCTTGCTTTCCTGTCTGCCAAAAATTCCAGAGCATAAGTCAGTGTTTAATTGTAGAAATTATTGTAAGTATGGGTTTCTGATATAAATACATTGTATCTCAAATACAGAAGTCCCTATCTTTTAGGCTTGTTTTAAAGATCTCATTGTATGTATGCCTTGTCATTAATCACGACAAATGGATTTCTTAAAGGAGATGATTTCCTGCTATCTTTTGATTAAACTCTCTTCTTCACTATACAAGGAGACTTCAAAAAATTCACAGAAAATCAAAGGAAAAGCTAAAAATTAAAAATATAAACTTTATTTCTCAACATAAGCTCCATCAGGGTCAAGACACTTTTATGCATGATGGTATCAGCCATTTAGTCCATCCCTACAGAACTGAGGATTCAGGGAATTTAACCACATTGATGCTTAAAATCTTTTTATGTTCTCTTTTACATTATAAAATGAAGAAAATTGGTGCTCTGTACATATTTTTTTAAGATTAGAAAACAAAAAGAAGTCAGAAAAATCCAAATCAAGACCATCTGTTGGATGCCTAGTGATTTCTAATTGAAACGCTCACAAAATTGCTTTTGTTTGATGAGAAGAATGAGCAGGAGCATTGTCATGGTAAAGAAGGACTCTCATGTAGTGCTTTCTTTGTCATTTTTCTGTTAGGACTTTGCCTAACTTTTGAAAAACACCCTCATAATAAGCAGATGGTGTTAGTGTTCTTTGGCCTTCCAGAAAGTTAACAAGCAAAATGCCTCGAGCATCCTAAAAATTGTGACAATGACCTTTACTCTTGACAAGTCTGCTTTTGCTTTGGCTGGTCCACTTCCATCTCTTAGTAGCCACCACTTCATGCTTTGTCTTCAAAATCAGACCGATAAAGCCATGTTCCATCTCCTGTTAATTGTTTGAGAAAATGCTTCAGGATGTTGATCTCACTTTATATTTCCCATTGAGGGTTCTCCTCTTGTCTGCAGCTGATCTGGGCACAACAGTTTTGACACCCATCAAGTAATAAGCTTGCTCAACTTTAAATTTTCAGTCAGAATTGTGTAAACTGAACCAATCGAGATGTCTATGGTATTGGCTATTGTTTCTGCTGTTAATCATCAGTTACTTTCAATTGGAGTGCAAATAAGATTTTTTTTTTGACACAAATTAATGTGGGTGCTCTACAACTGTGGACTTCATCTTCAACCTCATCTTATCCCGTCTTAAAATGAGTTGTCCATTTGTAAACTGCTGATTTCTTTAGGGCATTGTCCTCATCAACTTTCTGTAAAGCATTAATAATTTCATCATTCCTCCACCTAAGCTCCACCATAAATTTGATATTTGCTCTTCCTTCAATTTTAGCAGAATTCATGTTGTTATGATAGCAGCTCTATTCGAACTGATATATTGCCCTTCTCAGGCCTCAAACTAGATACTCTTCAAACATGTTACAAGTTAGTACAAGTTATTTAAGTTTATTCTTGTGCAAAAATAATTCATTCATGCATAGTTTTTCAGAATGCACATTTTCCATAAACTTTTGTGGTCCCCTGGTATGTAAAGTCCTACGAGAGATCACCAAGGAAGTCTCACTTCCCTTCTGTTCTGAACTCTTCCCCTAGTGCTTTGTGTTCCACCTTAGGAATTTGGTTTCCTCGCTGAGCCTTGTTCATCCACTCTTCCAAGAAACTATCAAATAAGCTGATTCACATAGTGTCAGTAGCTTACTACTGACCCTTCTCCATGTTACAAGTCAATCTCACAATTTCCATGATAAATATTTCATACTTTATATTTCTCATAAAATCTGTGAGAGCCCCTGCCCACTTCTCACACATCTAGTGTTGTTGCTTCTTATTTCACTGAGGAAATAGAAGCCATGAGAAAAAGAAATACAACTTTTGACCACCAAATCCAACCATCTACCTGCATTGACACTACCAATTTTTTTCCCTCTTTCTCTTTGATATTTCCATAGCCATTCAAACATGCTAAGATAGCTCCCATAATAAAGATGTATATTTAAGCCCTTCACATATTTCCTTTGCTCCTCTACTTCTCTGGTTCCTTTTATAGAAAAACTCTTTAAATAATTATCTACACTTTTCTCTATTCTTAAAAAAAGTCCACTTTCTCCTGAATCCCCAGCAATCAGACTTATTCCCCCTACTACTTCCCATCACCAGATCCAATGGTCCTCATCTTTCTATACCTCTCAGCAGCATTTGACATACATGATCACTTCTTTTTTAAAACAAGTTAGTTACTTGGCTTTAGCAAGGCTGTACTCTTTTGGTCCATCTCCTATCTCTTTGACCATTTCCTCTCCATCTCCTTATTGGGTCTTCTTTCTCTTCTCAGCTGTAAATTGTTAATATGCCCCTGAACTCAGCATCCCAGCCTTCTTTTACCCTCTATTTACATGCTCTCCTTAAGCAATCTCACCCCATCCCGTGGTTTTAAATACTGTCTGTCTGCTGGTAACTCCAAACATTTATATCTGAGCCATTTCTCCTCTAAACTCCAGACTAGCATATCTCTCTGCCCATCAAACCTCTTTTCTTGGATGTCTAATGGATATCTCAAGCTTAACATGTCCAGCCAAACTCTTGCTGCCCCTCCACAAATCAGTTCACTAACCTCTCATCTCAGCAAATGAAAATGCTATTTCTCCATTTACAATAGCAAAAAACATAGGAATCATGCTTGACTTCTCTCTTTCTTTCGTATCTCACACAAAATCCATCAGCAAACATTATTTTATCCACCTTCAATATCCTGTGGATCCAAATACTCTCTTCCCACCTCCACAGCTACAACTGAAATCTAAGGCACCATGATCCCTGGCCTGGATTGCCACAGCCACTACCTGTCCGATCTTCCGGCTTCTTTTTTGTTTCCTTACAACCTACGCACCACAGAGTAGTCAAAGAGATTCTTTTAAAATGTAGATAATAAAATGTCATCCACTTGCACTCAACTTTCAAATGACTACACATCATTTTTAGAATAAAATTTTATTGTGCTCTGAACAGGCTTTCACAATCCAGTACCTGGACATTCCTCTGACTTATTTCCTAAATGTCCTTCCTTTGTTTCCTTTTTTGTGCCACATGACCCTCCCTCTGGTTCCTGTAATAACACAAGCACACTGCAGCCGGGGCTTTGGCCATTTGTTCTCTGTTCCGAACAGGCAACTCTTTGAGTCCCTCCCTGACTTCCTCAAGTCACTGTTCAAACATCACCTCTTCCAAAAGAGCTTTCCTGGCCGCTCCTTCCAAGCTGGCACATCAATAATGCTCTCCTCTTCCCGCCTGGCTCTATGTAAGGTATCTAACTCCTTGACATCATATATTTGTTTGTTCATTGGCTAGTTTTTTGGTTATTTTGCTCAAACAGAAAGCTTAAGAATTGAAGGTGTCCGTGCTTTGTTTGCTGCTGCAACAAGCCCCCAAGTACTCAAACTAAACACTGCTGAAATATAAAATTATTCACTAACATGACATTCTGTGACTTTTTCTTGGCTCCCATTCTCCTTGACTTCTCTCTCTACTTGGCAATGCAATTAACACTTTGTTTTTGAGAAATCTTTCTCTCCTCCTTGGGTTGCACTCACATCCCAAATGATTTCCTTTAGGACTCTTCATGGAAGACACTAACATTATAGATGCCTCTCAATATCCACTATTCTCCATTTCTACCTACGTAATGAAATTCTCAATTTTTAACTGACCACTCAGATCTTTCACTACCTGGGCAAAACATTACAATTGCAAGCCTCTCCTGCAGCCTCACAAATGACTAAATGTGGGCCAATAAGAAGTAAAGGAATATGTTTTGTGAAACTTCCTGGAAGTCTTCTTTAAGTGAATATACTTGCCCTTCTTGCTCCCAGGAATGCAGATGTAATGACCAGGGTTCTACAAGTCATCTTAGACCTTAAAGACAAATGCAGACACACCCTAGCAATAGAGAGCCATGAGCAGGAAGAATACTAGATCATTGTTTTATGGGGCCAATATCCCAGGCCTGGACCTCAATGACATGACAGAGACATAACCCTCTATTTTTCTTAAGCAATTATTTTATTTTTTCCCAACAGATACATCTCTCAGCACACTTAGGGCATTAACATCCACCCTCAGCAGAATGCTGTAACTTTCTTGTTCCATCCCTGTTCTCTCTCCTGAGTTCCAGTCCTACACATTCTGAGGTCATTGACTAGAACCTGTTTCAAAGTGCAATTCATCATCTTCATCCTCAACCAATAGTCTTTCTGGATTTCAGCATTACTCTAGATTAGTAGTTCCCCACCTTTTTGGAAGACAATTTTTCCACAGGATCAGTGGGGGATGGTTTCAGGATGAAACTGTTCCACCTCAGATCATCAGGCATTACTTGGATTCTCATAAGGAGTGTGCAACCTAGGTCTCTCACATGTGCGGTTCGCAACAGGGTTCGCACGCCTGTGAGAATCTAATACCACCACTGATCTGACAGAAGGTGAAGCTCAGGCAGTAATGTTCACCTCTTGCTGTGTGGCCCAGTTCCTAAGAGGTCACAGACCAGTACCAGTCTACAGCCCAGAGACTGGGGACCCCCACTCTGAATAATACTAAAAGGCCCATAATCAACAATACGTTAGCCAGCAAGCCTGGCTACTTTTATACTTACATATTTTAAGTAGAGATATGCCTAAGATGCTGAAACTGTGGGGCATTGCAGGTAAATAGCTTATAAAATATCCAAGAACTAAGCTTACAACATTATTGGAGTGGGGGAAGATGGTAGTTTTAAAAATAGTGAAGCATATGCTAACCCAAAACCATATTAAGCCAACAGACTAGATTCCAGTATTTATTCTTCATAAGCCAACATTAGAACATGATTTGCTTAGTAGATCAACAAAGATTAAAAGGGACTATTACAAATAACAGAGTTTCTGTGAAATATTGGCTTAATACACAAATGCCCTCAAACAAAGCTTAGAAAACATGCTTAAAATTGGTGCTGGCTGGAGTTCCAGAGGCTTTATAATCCAGAAATCCAGTTCGTAGGGTTGATTCAGGCATAATAATGCAGTAGATGGAGTGGATTCCTTGCTGTGCCTTCATCTTTCTTTGGAACATTCTACCATCACACCTGCCATTGCCATGCACCTCACCTGTGAATTCCCATTGCCTCCCTAACTGAAAATATAAGCAGCGAATATCCTTCCTCAAAGTCAGGCTTACAGATGGTCAGGAGGCAGAGGCTTGTGTCTATGAGCCTCTCTTCTTCCTTCCCTCCAACAGACCCCACTCACTGTATCACATTTCCTTAGGGACAAACTTTGTGCCTCTCCAAGTCTTGAGCAAAATGATCATCTCAGTAGACTTCATGGGGGAAGAAAAAACAAGAAGTTTCCCTAGATCTCCCCTTTACTTTCACATAACATTTGTACTTTTTATGGTCTTCTGGAGACAACATTCCCTGCTTTTGCTACCTACCTTAAGGAAAGGCCATGAGGGTGGGCAGCTGGGGGAGAGGAGGGGATATACCACCATTCAGGGTAATCATATCAGTTGTCAGGGTCTCATTAACTCCCTCAGGCAAATGAAGTCTACATAGCTCCAGCCTGATGTTTACAGAAAGCAGAAAAATCAAGAATGATTCCAGTAAGTGACCCAACTAAACATTAAGATTAACATAGAAACAGTGGTGTCAAATCTTCTGCAGATGATGCACTCTTGAAGTCACCACAAGACAAGGGCTTGACAGACTTTGAAACCCCTGTGCTACACGAGTCTACAGGACTTAGCACCAGTTTTGCACACATCGGAGTATCACTTTCTTATATCCACATAGGCAGTGTCATAAAACTAAAGAGCTCCTGAATTCTAAATGCCCTATCTGAATTATCTGCAGAATACATCAACCACCCAAGCACAAAATAATAAATCTTACTAACATTTTTTCAGAGGTCAGATAAGTGGAACATGAATTTAAGAGCAATTTTTTTTTACTACTTAGAATTTCTCTAAACTACCATAAATTATCCAGACCTCCTATAATTAATTGGCTTTCTTAAAGTTTTATGAGTTCCTAACATGACCTTTTAAGTTCCTATTAAAGAAGAGTTAACTTGTGAGAGATGGTGAGTTAATTAAAAATCTTTAAAAATATGAAATCTTATAGGGTGTTTCTTTGTGTTTCCATAGGTTCTTAAACTACAAAAATAGCCAATAAAAATGCTTCACAGAAATTTTGGTTTCAGAGACTTGATCAATATTAATATGCAGCAAATTCTGACGACGCTTTTAGCATAAAAAAGATGAGAAAGGTATTTAAATAATTATGCCGAATTATAGCTATCCTTATGATGCTTGCCCACCCCAATGCCAAGTCTATGCTGTAAGTCATTGCTGTTTTTCTGTGTGCTGTTGTTAGAGCACAGCTGTGTAATTTTTGATACCAGCTTTGGAAAGACTTGCTCCCAAGTCTAAAGACATATAAATGATGAGAAAAAAAGTATTTGAAGAAGCAAATATAACCACTCCACTCAAATGGCCCATAAAAGCTACCAGTAATTTTTGGTCCATCTAAAATAGTTACTCAGGAGATCCTGGTTATATAGGAAAATTTCATCTTTTAATAATGTACAAAGAAGATGTAAAATATTCATGTGAAAAGTCTGAAGATTCTGATAGGCAAATATAAGGAGACCGCCCCCCCCCCAACTCCATGTAAATAGTTTACTTGAAAATCCAGAGCGGTGATGAATGGAAAGGTATGAGTGCAATGCTCAGAACACTCTCCCTAGTGCCAGTATACATCCTGCTAATGTTGTACCTTGGCCAGAAGGACCTATATTTGTATTGAATGCCACTGTAAACCCAAACAATTTTTCTTCTGGCAATCCAGATGTGAAAAGTTTCCTCTAACAAAAGCCCGCAGAAAGGTTAAATTTGTTGAATAACAAGTAGTCTTCTTTCAGTGGCTGCTTCCCCTCAGACTGGGCATGCCCCAGGCAGTCTTCTGTGCCACAGGATGCTCCAGGTGTGGTCAAGGGGGTTAGGGCAGTGATCTGTGACTGCAGTTTAAACAACGACCTGAATTGACAGCTAAGATAAATCCTCACTCATCGTCCACCAAAGGAGATACATTTAGAACTATGCAAATGATCGTGGGAGCTGCTAGCCAAAGCAGAGTTGGTCGGCTCACTTAAGGCTCTGAGCACCCGGGGAACTTTTATAAAATCCATTTGCTCTTCTGTCCTTTGCCCAGAATCTCACTGCACCTGACATTTCAGTAGATTTAAAAGCCTTGAGGGAGACCAAATGCTTATTGTAGCTGATATTTACTTCCAAAAAGTCAGAGCTATGTTTATGCTTCCTTGTTGCTGCACACTAAATAATAGCTTTGTGAAATCAGATAGGAAAATACAACACTTAATCAATGTTGTGTCAGGGACCCAGCAGCTCAGCAGCCCAAAGCTGCTGAAATACATCTGCTCTTCTTTTTGATACATGCTGGGCCAAAGAAAGATGCCATTTCTCCAGGTTCACCTGCTGGGGTTAGAGCCAAGTCCACACAGGTCTGAAGATGGCTGTGCCCTGCCACTTGTGGGAGCATACTATTAGGTTGGTGCAAAAGTAACTGCAGTTTTTACCATTACGTTAAAAGTAACCAACACCTAACACCTCAGGTTCTGGAATCAAATGGCCTGAGCTTTAGATCCTGACTTTAATACTTGATGCTATGTGACTCTGAACAACTCTTACCTCTGTTAAGTCTCCATTTGTTTCATGAATAAGAGTATCAGTACTTGACTTGTAGAGTTGTTATAAATGATACATAAGAAAATATTTACAGAAAATAAACACTAAAAATGTTTATGGCTGCTTTGTCTTTGTTTTTGTTTTTTGAGGCAAGGTCACACTCAACTGCCCTGGCTGGAGTGTAGTGGTGTGATCACGGCTCACTGTGGCCTCAACCTCTCTTGGCTCCAGAGGTCATCCCACCTTAGCCGCCTGAGTAAGTGGGACCACAGGCATGCACCAGCATGCCCAGAATGCCCAGCTAATTTAATTATTTTTTTGCGATGGCAGGGTCTCACTATGTTGCCCAGGCTAGTCTTGAACTCCTGGGCTCAAGCGATCCTCCCACATCGGCTTCTCAAAGTTCTGGGATTACAGGCATAAGCCACTACACCTAGCTCTGATTTTCAAATCAGAACAGTTTAAAATGTTATCTAAATTTTCTCCAGTAGGCTTATCGCAGCAATTAGGTAAAACTAAAGGTGAAATGGTAGTACTTTCCTAAACTTTTGAGGTCGGTACCATGGAGATGAGCTGTACTCATTCACAACAGTTCACTTAGCCTCACAGAGACAAAGCATTCAGCTTAATGGCCTTAAGATTTTATACATAATCTTATATATAAAATATATTATTTGTCTTTGCTTTCTCACAAAGAAAATATCCATCCAAATGAATGGGAAATAGAGTACTCATATATTGCTGTTGATTGAGGAAACCATGAGTACATACGACAGTAGTACAGTCTCTGCTTCTTTGGAGGTCCTTGGCACATCTGCCTTGTTATTGCTGGCCTTTGGGCCTGACTTCATGGTTGTTGAAAGGATGCCCATTAGCAATCAGTAGGCCTGAGTCTGAATCATTTGGGAAAGTTATCAACCTAAACCTCAGTTCTTGCATCAGTGGCGTATCATGCTTCCTGATATGGTTTGGCTGTGTCCCCCACCCAAAATCTCATCTTCGAATTGTAATCCCCATAATCCCCATGTGTTAAGGGTGGGACCAAATGGAGAACTGAATCATGAGAGCTGTTTCCCCTAGGCTGTTCTCATGATAGTGGATGAGTCTCACAAGATCTGAGAGTTTTATAAGCGTCCAGCGTTTTCCCTGCTTGCACTCACTCCATCCTGCCACCCTGTAGAGAAGGTATCTGTTTCTCCTTTGCCTCTCGCCATGACTGTAAGTTTCCCAAGACCTCCCCAGCAATGCAGGGCTGTGAGTCAATTAAGCCTCTCTCCTTTATAAGTTACCTAGTTTTGGGTATTTCTTCACAGCAGTATGAGAAGAGACTAATACACCTCCCCTATCTGCTGGAGATGGTGTAGTACTCTCTCAAGTGAGATAGTAGATCATTGAAAGTCCTTTGGAAATCTCAATGTATATTGATCGTGTAAAACCTTATCATATATGCAATGAAAATTCAGAGAAAGGAAAGACCAGTTCAAGAGCAAGCCTGTCTCTAAGTATAACAGCATTTAATTCTTCCTGTTTAACCCGTATCATAATAAATGTAGCATGCACTGTGTGTGACAACACTTGGCATAACTTTGATATCACTAGGGCTGAAATTAGTTTCACAGAACTACCATAACAAATGGCTTTAAACAACATACATGTAGCCGGGCACGGTAGCTCACGCATGTAATTTCAGCAATTTGGGAGGCCAAGGTGGGTGGATCACTTGAGCTCAGGAGTTTGAGATTAGCCTGGGCAACAAGGCAAAACCCCATCTCTACTAAAAATACAAAAATTAGCCAGGTATGGGGGTACATGCCTGTAATCTCAGCTACTTGGGAGGCTGAGGTGGGAGGATCACTTGGGTTTGCGAGGTTGAGGCTGCAGTCAGCCAAGATGGCACCACTGAATCCAGCCTGGGTGACAGAGTGAGACCCTGTCTCAAAAATAAAATAAATAATAATAATTAAATTTCAAAAAAATGGAAATGTGTTCTCTCACAGTCCTGGAAGCCAAAAGTCCGAGATCAAGGAAGGTGTTAGCAAGGTTGTACTCTCTCCTAGGGCTCTTAAGGAGAATCTGTTTCTTGTCTCTTCCAGCTTTTTCTGTCTCCAGGCATTCCTTGGCCTAGGATCACATCCCTCAAACTCTGACTCCCTGGTCTCTTTGCCCCATCCTCTGTGCGTCTCCTCTTTGTGTCTCTTACATGGTACCTGCCACTGGATTTGGGGCCCACCCAGATAATCCTTAAGTTAATCACATCTGCAAAGACTCTTTGTTCAAATAAGATCACATTCACATATTTGAGGAATGAGGGCCTAGACATATAATATTTTTTTAGGAGGGCAATATTCAGCATAGAATGAGGCTCCATGACACATTTAAAAGTGTTAAGCTACTTAGGTGTAATCATTTTAACATGTGAAATGGCCATAATGCAGCCAGCTGTTACCCAGTTTGACTTTCTTATGGTCAGATATATCTATGGCTCTTCAAACGACAAAACAAACAGAAAACAAGAGCTACGCTATCAGAAAATGAGTGAATGGATATTAACTACGAGGCTAGCACTGGCAAACACCAGAAAGCAAAGGACTTTCTGTGGCTAGGTGTATTCATTTGCTAGCACTGTCATAAGAAAGTACCACAGATTTGGTGGCTAGAACAACAGAAAATTACTGTTTCGGTGCTGGAGACGAGAAGTCTGAATCAAGGCGTTGACATGATCAGTTTCCTCTGAGGCCTCTCCCCTTGGCTTCTGGATGGCTGTCTTTTCCTTGTGTCTTCACACATATTTGTGTCCTTCCTGCCACATATTTGTGTCCAAATTTCCTCTTCTTATGAGAACACCAGTCATACTGGATCACAGTCCATCCTAATGACTTCATTTTAGCTGAAATACCTTTTCTTTTAACTTTTATTTTAAGTTCAGGGGTATATATGCAGGTTTGTTATATAGGTAAACTTGTGTCATGGGGGTTTATTGTACAGAGTATTTCATCACCTAGTTATTAAGTCTAGTACCTATTAGTTATTTTTCCTGAAGCTCTCCCTCCTCCCGACCTCTACCCTCTGATAGGTCCCAGTGTATATTGTTCCCCCCCTTTATGTCCATGTGTTCTCATCATTTAGCTTCCACTTATAAGTGAGAACATGCAGTATTTGATTTTCTTTTCCTGAATTAGTTTGCTAAGGATAATGGCCTCCAGCTCCATTCATATTCCTGCAAAGAACATGATCTCTTTCTTTTTATGGCTGCATGATATTCCATGGTATATATGTATATATGTGCCACATTTTCTTTAACCAGTCTACCATGATGGACATTTAGGTTGATTCCACGTCTTTGCTGTTGTGAATAGTGCTGCAATGAACATATGCATGCATGTGTATTTATGGTAGAATAATTTATATTCCTTTGGGTATGTGCCCAATAATGAGATTGCTGTGTCCAGTTGTATTTCTGTCGTTAGGTCTTTGAGAAAGCGCAACACTGTCTTCCACAATGGTTGAACTAATTTACACTCCCATCAACAGTGTATAAGCAGTCCTTTTGCTCCACAACTTCACCAGCATCTGTTATATTTTGACATTTTAATAATAGCTATTCTGACAGGTAATACCTTTTTAAAGACTTTATTTCCAAAACACCATCACATTCTGATGTATTAGGAATTAGGACTTCAACATATGAATGAAGGGAGGGGGAACACAATTAGGCCCATAACTGACACCAAACTTTTTATGAAAGGACCAGGTAGTCAATATTCTCAGCTTTGTAGGCCACATCATAGGTACTCGACTCCACCATTGCAGTGTGAAAGCAGCCGTAGACGATTCAAACCAATGTGTGTGGCTGTGTTTCCATGAAACAAGCAAAGAAAAATGAGAGGGGTGGACCTCGAGAAACAAAAGTAGCTGAGTGGTCTTCCAGGTTTCTGACTCAGTGATGCTGAGTTCTCAGGAACAGGTTCTTCCAGAAGACCATGTGAGTGCTTTAGTGTTACTTCTTTGGTTTGTTTTGTTTCATTTTATTTTGCTTTATTAAAAAAAATCTTTTAGTTTTAAAAAACTGGTGGTAAAAAGCATATAATGTAAAATTTACTGTCTTAACCACTCTTTAAGTATACAATTCAGTAGTGTTAACTATATGCAACTGTTGTACAGAAGATCTCTAGGAATTTTTCTTCTTGCGTGGCTGAACTCCATACGCATTAAACAGCATCTCCATATTTCCCCCTTCCCGCAGCCCTTAATAACTTAATGACTTTCTGTTTTTATGAGTTTCAATGCTTTAGATACCTCACGTAAGTGACTTTTTGTGACTGGCTTATTTTGTCTTGCATAATGTCCTTACGTTTCATCCGTGTTGTACCATATGACAAGATTTCCTGCCTTTCAAGGCTGAATAATATTTCACTGTATGTATACATCACATTGTTTATTCATTCGTCTGTTAATAGATATGTAAGTTGCTTCTACCTCTTGGTTATTATGCATAATGCCACAATGATCATAGGTGTGCAAATACCTTTTCAAGACCCTGTTTTCACTTTTTTTGGATGTATACCCAGAAGTGGGATTGCTCCAGTGTGGCTTTCTGGAAACCCCCAGTATGTATCAGCAATGGAAAGATGCTGGTGATAGATGTTTCTCTGGAGACTAAGTTGTTTCTCTGTGTTCCTGGGTAACAGATGTTGTGGCCTTCATGGTCTATGATGCCAGGAAAAAGCAAAAGCAAAACAGAAAACAAGTGAAGAGAAACATCCTCCTAGAAACCCATTTTTCCTCCTGACTTGTTCTAAATGCCTGATAACATCAGCAGCTTTTAGATGCGGAGCGGAATCATTTTTTAACTAGAAAAATATCATTTTAAGAAAAACAAGAGACTATGAAGGAATTGAATTTCTAGGACCTTCTTAATTGAACTGGAAATTTTGCAGATAGGCCTAATTTAATTTTCCAAGATCTTTCGGGGATCTTGGAAACTGGAAATAAGGATGTGTAAGTTGGAGAAGAAAATAACATCTTCCATTTACTGGAGAAGAAACAGCAACAAACAGAATTCCCAGCCCACAGTGGCCTACAGTGTGAGATATATGAGAAGGAAATTTAAAACCTCAGAAGGCCTTTTTGCAAGGGCCTAACCAGCCTCTGACTCCCATAGAGGTTAGGAAGGAAGGGGAATTATTATCATTTATTGAAAAAGAGAGTAGAAACTAGATGATATCTGCACTATTAAGACTCTTTCAATTGTGAGGAAAAGTAATCTAAATCAAATCAGTGTAATCATGGCTCTTATCAATAAAAAGTCCAACAAGAGCACAACTGACAGGCATAGTAGGATCAAGGTCCCATATGGTGTCACAAGGTCTTGAGCTCTCTCACTACCTCTTAGGGAAGATTTTTCCATATGGTGAGCATAATGGACACTGACAACCCAGTACACAACTTAGCAGCTCAACCAGAAAGGAAGCACCCTCCCTGATGACTCTAGCAGAAAAGTTCCGGTGACAGCTTTAATTAGTGCAACTTGGGCCACGTGTTCATCCTCAAACCTATTAGTGGGTCAATGGCCAGTGGAGGAAACGAGGGTTCTGTTATCAGAAAATGAGTAAAGAGCTCTTAACCACAATGCTGGCCCTGAAAAACACCAGAAATCAAATATCTTTCAATAATTTTTCTACCAAGAAGGTGAGATGGGCTGGACTCCATAGCCTCTTTTAGCTCAGATCCAGCTTCCTTAGCAAAACTACTCAAGGCCAAAGTCCTTGGCCACCATTACTTTATAATTGAAAGGAATCTGCTACGCAGCTCATAGATTCCACTTGGTGAGAAAGAGTAAGAGTACCTTGATAGAAGGAGCAGGTTTCTTTACATGGAAGTCACTGGTTATCTGCATAATAAATAGATTTTCTTATTGTTGACTGTTATAATTTTGTAAACTAAAGTGCAATAGTGTGGCAGTGGACCAGAATGATGAGAAAGGGGCTTGCTGAGGAGGTGGCATTAAAATTGAGAACTGCATAAAGAAAAGGGGGAGCCACATCTTGATCTGGAGGAAGGTCATCTGTAGTTCAGAAACAGCATATGTGAAGTCTGAGATGACCGTGGTACATTTGGTGTTGAAAGAAGCTGCAGGCCTGGAACACCAGTCAAAGGAGACCTCATAATTACAGGGACTTGCATGGCCCCAGATAATCTCATCGTCTTTTCTCTTGACCTCATCACTTGCTACCCTTCCCTGCTCACTCCAAGCAAGCCATTCTTGCCTTCTTGTTGTCTGTTTAACCCTCCAGTCTTGCTTCAGCCTTGAGACTAGTCTGCAGGCTCTTCTCTCTGTTTGGAATATGCCCCCATTGACATTTGCCTGTCTAAATCCTTCATTCCTGCAAGTCTTTGCAGATATTTTACCATTTAATGAGGCCTACCCTGACTACCCTATTTAAAACTGTACCCCTCTCTCTCTCCCACTAACTCATGCTCACCCTCTATTTTTATACTCTATTCTTTTCTTTCAATTTATCTCCTTCTAACACACTATATGACTTATATAGTATATGTATTGCTCATTACTTTTTTCTCTAACAGTGTATAATTTCTTTGAGAGCAGATTTTGTTTTTTGTCCAAGGCTGTACTGGCATATAGTAGATGCTAAAATAGTTTTTAAATGTAAATGTGGAGGGAGAAAGGAAGAAAGATTTGTCTTCCTAGTGTATTTTCTCATTGTGGGACTATAATATATACCTTTGTCCTGAGGTCCCATATCCATTCTCTAGTCCTTATAACTTGGTATGTATTTTAGTGCCTTATGCCCAGAATCTCAGGTTTGAAGATAATTGGAACAGATTAGCCTGAGAGAGAGAACAAATTCCCCTGGAACAACTTTCAG
Organism: Ateles fusciceps; assembly: GCA_036589455.1. Classification (NCBI taxonomy): domain Eukaryota; kingdom Metazoa; phylum Chordata; class Mammalia; order Primates; family Atelidae; genus Ateles; species Ateles fusciceps. The sequence goes on from JAZHEH010001955.1 coordinate 5,237,734, forward strand.
GGACTGTCCCTTTTACTGCCCCAGAATATGCAGAATGCTACTGAATCAAAGTGGGTCATTGGCCAAGGACTGGAAATAGTTTTGATCTTGGTAGTGTTAAGCTAGAAGTTTTAATATGATAGTATTGATTGTGAGAAGATTTGAATTACTTTTTTTATTTAAAGATTTTATTTTGGGATAGCTAACACAACATCCTAACATAGATCCTAGCATCTGTGAAAATTTATATGAAATGTGAACACTGAAGTCCCAGGTTTACAAATAAGTCACAGTTGTGCTCTTTCTATCTTACAGCTCCTATGGTTAACTCTTCCTACCTTACAGGATATGTATTTTCCAGAGAAATAGGACATTTTTATCTGCCCATCACATCAATATTCAGAAGGGTAGACCTTTCATTATTATAGGCTTTAACATAAAATCAACTTTTGTAATATATTACCCCAAATTCCCTGAGAAAATTCCGCATATTTTTATGAGTATTGGGATTGGGGCAGAGGTTAACATAAAGCACATCTATAAAAGTTTACTGCTGTGTATACATTGACCATGGGAGGGTGGATGCGGGAAAACATGTTCCCATGATCCTTAAGAACCAGAATATGATGCAGGCACATGGGCTTCCTAGGTCCCCAAATTGGAAACATCTGTGTTGTCCAAGTTCTCAATTTTTCCCATAATCAAAGGGGCAGCTTCTGGAACCATGGGGTCTTTAGGAAAGATTATCAGGCTTTTTGAAACAATAACATAGGATGTCCTAAATTTCCATTAAGTATTTTTGACTCTTTGGGGATATGGATCTGTATCTCCAGCTTTGGTGTCCCCAACCATTTTGGTGGTAAAAATTGAAGCAATATATGAGTATGATATTTTGTTTAAAATGTGATACCACAGATTATTATTTTGTTCACTTTTAAGAAGAACCAACCTGCTAATTAAATAAGTATAAATGTTTATCATATATCATTTAATGCATATATATGTGTGTGTGTGTGTATGTGTATGTGTGTATGTATGTATATAGATACATACATACATACATACATATATACATTTTTTTAGATGGAGTCTCGCTCTGTTACCCAGGCTGGAGTGCAGTGGCATGATCTTGGCTCACTATACCCTCTGCCTCCCAGGTTCCAGCGATTCTCCTTCCTCAGCCTCCCGAGTAGCTGGGATTACAGGTGTGCACCACCACACCTGCCTAATTATTGTATTTTTAGTAGAGATGGGGTTTCACCATGTTGGCCAGGCTGGTCTCAAACACCTGAGCTCAGGTGATCTGCCGACCTTGGTTCCCAAAGTGCTGGGATTACAGACGTGAGCCACCGTGCCTGGCCATTTTAATGCATATGTATTAAATAAAATGAAACTGAATAAATTGGTTGAGGTATTCCTAAATCTATTTTCCATTCAGACTTCAAGCTTCTGAATACGTTTGCAACTTAAAGTGTTGATGGCAACAGTCCTAAAGAGTTTTCATTACTGTCTCTGGTTTTTGTGCCAGTCCTCTGACACCCATTCTGTAAGCTTTGATTATTGGGTACTTTCTTCATCTCACCAAACTGTCAACTAAAAGTCTTCAGACAGTAACTAGAATTTAGGTCCTCTGTCAAATAATCTCAACAATTTGTTGACGGTAGCTTCAAGGGACTGAAGTTGTATTTTCACCAAGTTTGCTTATATGCAAGCAGTGAAAAATATATACTTTGGTTGATAGCAATTCTAAGATATTATCAGCTATAAGTTGCATGCTGACTTTAAAGATGTTAAAATTTAAAGAAAAAGTGTGTATCTTTGAATCTATGAAATACAAAAATTCTCCCATCACTCCATACTATCCTAACCACTTAAATGGCAAGATGGAAATAAAACATCCCCAAAACAATCCCAGCCGTTTTTCCTTTCCTTTTAAATAAAAGTCAACCTTCTGGGAGATATACACTGAATTTTAAAATTTGAATAAAATAATAATAAATTATAATCTGTAGGTTTTAAGAATATTAGTCCAAGGATACCAAATTTCTATTTAAAATAACCTAGCTAAGCCGTATTAACATGAATGCACACTTCACTGTGTACAAATTCAATACTAATGCTTTGGAATCAGCTTTCTCAAAATTGCAAGTCTCAGAAGCACTCACATTCATTTTTGAACCATCAGTGTTGATGAAAACCGTGTAAAAATGAAGGAGCAATAAAGAACTTTTAAATCTTTACCAAATAGGGACAATTTTAGCCCATTAAATTTCCATTAACCAAATCACCCCCAGCAGAGCAAATAATGATGAATTTCAATTGCAGCTGAAATTTGTTGGTACAGTATATCCTTGAATGACACTATTCAGTTCGATGTCATTTTGTTATTGATGAGGGGAAAACTGGACTTCCAGCCAGGCCCACTATCTGTGTGGAGTTTGCGTGTTCTCCCTGCGTCTGCGTGGCTTTTCTTTGGGTACTTCGGTTTCCTCCCACATCCCAAAGATGCACATTAGATGAATTGGCGTGTCTCCATTGTCCCACTCTCCATGGAGAGTGGGAGGGTGTGTGTGTGTGTGTGTGTGTGTGTGTGTGTGTGTGTGTCTTGTGATGGAATGGTGTCCTGGCAAGGGTTGGGTCCTGCCTTGCACCCTGAGTGCCAAGATAAGCTCCAGCCACCCCACAATCCTGAACTGGTGTAAGCTGGTTGGAAAATGAATGAATGAATGAATGAATACAAATTATTGTCAAATAAAAACTTTTAAAAGATGCGGTAATCCTACTGTGCAGGACAATAAACGATGTAAAATGAAAGTGTCCGGTAAGCCTGCCATGTCTGTAATTGTTTTTGAACTGCATGGTGGCAGGTGTTTATCCCTGACACTTTTGCTCTGCATTTATTCTTTGATTTAACCCACCACCACTATGACTGCCTTCACTCTCTGATTTCCCAGAACTTGGGTAAACCATTTTCTTGTTCTTATTAATCTTTCTTAAATTTGTTTTAATAATATATTTTAAATCATATATTTAAATAATTTAAATAATAAATTTCTCACATTTATTTTAATATTGAATATTAGAAGTTTTTAATCTTTATTTAAAAGTTAGTTATATTTTTGTAACCAGAAGTATGTCCTAGGAATTCAACTCTTGTTTATATAATTAGCCTATGGTAAAATCAGCTTCTTTATTAATTGTTTTGCTTAAAATTGCAGATTCGAAGAACATGTGAGTGATGTTAAGTGAGTACTTACTGTTCCTTAGTCACCTCAAGTCCATTTTAGAAGTAGGTAGAAATAGATTTTGGGTAAATTAAATAACCTCACATTTTTTCAGAACATTCTGCAGAAGTTCAAAGTTATATTTTGCATGACTAAAAGCCAACCTGTTTTTCTGTGAGAAGATAAGTGCTAACATTTTTATCACAATTCTTTAACCCAGCTGAATTAAATGGAATTTGGGTGCAAGGTACATATTACCCAACTGGAAAACTTCCCTTGAGTCTTGTAGTGTTGGACTATTTACCACTGTCTTGGAAACAACTCGAAAATATTTACCAGCCCATAATTTTTAGTCGCCCGTCTTCCCCAAAGGAATAGGCATACAGTAGATGAAATAAAACCCATATTCCTTTCTACTCAGTCTAGCACAAAATGTACTGGTATTTGAATGAGCAATAATAATCAAGGATTTCTTCACTCAACCATGTTGTAAATTATGAACAGAACCAATTATCAAACAAAATAACAGTGCCACATGAGTTTAGAGGAGTATTTTGCCAATACAAGGCTAGTACTTCCTTTTAAATCCCTTAAATACTATTGTTAATCCTTCTACATCCTTTCAGTGATTTAAAATGGTGTATGTTTGTTTGTGGTTTATAGGCAGTACAGGATAAATCATAGCAAGATGTTATTAATCTAAACAACTAATGAGCATTGAAACTGATTAAAAGTGAAACTTAGGTGGTAGTAATTATCAGTCCTAATAAGCTGAAACTCTGGGATATTATGTCTTGAATGTTACCCAGGATGACATGTTTGGAGAACTAAAACCAAATGCAGGTGTCTGGGCTTCCAAACCAGTGTTCTTGCCCCTTTACCACACATAATATGTGATGGCAAAACCTCAGAAACATATGCACTGCTGAAAATTTCAACTTCTTTAAAGTCCTAATGGGACTCATCTAGAAAAAGTTTAGAAATAAAATTTAAGGGTCAGGCACAGTGGCTCATGTCTGCAATCCCTGCACTTTGGGAGGCCGAGGCAGGTGGATAAACTGAGGTCAGGAGTTCGAGACCAGCCTGGCCAACATGGCAAAACCCCGTCTCTACTAAAAGTACAAAAATTAACCAGACATAGTGCTGGGTGCCTATAATCCCAGCTACTCAGGAGGCTGAGGCAGGAGAATCGCTTGAACCTCGGATGCGGAGGTTGCAGTGAGCCAAGATTGTGCCACTGCACTCCAGCCTGGATGACAGAGTGAGACTCTATCTCAAAAAAAAAAAATTAAATTCTGAAGGCATTGGATACTCTTTATCCTAAACACCCAGAGTCAAAATATATCTGAATCAAATTATTCCTAACAACTGACAGCAGTGCAGTACTTTCAGTAGCTCCAAAGCTCATAACTGACATTAATTAGCAGTCCTACACAATATCCTTTTGAGGTAGGGTGTGCATTATTGGCTTTACAGCACTAATGAGGCATCCAGCTATACTACACATTTTGTGTTCTTGTTATCTGGTGCCCTAGCTACTAAAACTCAGACATGTTCTGCAAGGTCATTAATTTCTAGGACAATAGTGAGACTGTGAGAGCACAGTCTCAGATCTGGTTCTCAGTATTTTCTGTTGCCACGGTGCTTGTCCACCACTGACTTTAGGGTTGTAATCACGTCAAGCTCATTGCCTGCAAAGCTAGTCAGTCAAAAGATATCTCCCCATCTTCTACTGTATGCCATCACATACAGATGCTGGGTACACTGTGTAGGATCGTCTAGGAAGGAACCAGGCAAAGCAACCCCCGCCTGCCTGGAGCTTCCCAGGGAACCCTGCCTTCATCATTAGTCAAACTTTTCTTGGCACTAACTCATGGATAAAGAGATAATAAAGTAGAAAATACATTTTTATGAACTATTGCCTCCAATCTTGACCATAAAATATTCAACCCAGATTTCCAAACAACCACCTCATAAGTACCTTACCCTGTGCAATATACCAAGAATAAAATAGTGCCTTGGAGTGGCTTACAGTCTGGTGGCCTGTCTTCTACCAGAGGTTTACTTAGGGTTAGATATTGAAAAATAACAAAAAGGCAGCTGGCTTGAATTCACAATGGTAGGACATATTGTTGTTTTCTGAGTCCTAGAGAATTTAAATGGGTTATTTTATTTCCACAATCCTATATTGGCACCGTTTTGTAAATGGGGAAACTGAGATACTGAGAGCTGAAATTGCTTACATAAGTGGCAGAGCCAGGATTCGTATCCAAGCTTGTCTGCTACCGAAGTCCCATGGTCTGATCTACTGCTGCTGTGATCACAATAGCAAAGGCAACAGAAATTAGAATAGAGACACTCTCCACTTCCAGCTGCCTTTACCAAAATCAGACCGGCTCCTGTTTTGCTAAAGCCAACTAAGAGAGGAACGATAATAGAAGTCAGGTTGAGTCTTGCCAGCTTCAATAATACAAATGAGATTAATGCTAGAAACTTGTTTAGGCTAAACAAGAGAATCCAGCTGGAGGATGTGATAACACGCTACTATGAAAGCTAAACAAGATGGAAGAAGAGCTGTTGCCCGAAGCAATATGCATAAACCTGCCAAATATTCTAAATGGGGCACTGGATCTCTGTCTAATGGCTCCACATTTCTAAATAAAAGCCAAAGGACTTTTAAATCGGTGTCACCTTTTCCTAAGCCTTGAATCACTAAACAATTTAGCATATTGCAGTTTACACAGTGGTTAAGAGCTCTGGCTTTAAGTTTCAATTCTGCTACTTTCTAACTGTGTGGCCTGGGGCAACTTAGTGAACCACTCTGAACCTCAGTTTTCTTGTATAGAATGGGTATTCTATTCTATATCACAAGATTGCTGTGGGGACTTAATGAAATTATTATGATGATTTTTTTGAGACTGAATCTTACTCTGTCACCCAGGCTGGAGTGCAGTGGCACGATCCTGGCTCACTGCAACCTCTGCCTCCTGGGTTCAAGCAATTCTCCTGCCTCATCTTCTGCAGTAGCTGGAATTAGCAATTCTACACAATATCCTGTTGAGTTAAGGTATGCATTATTTAGACTATCACATAGAAGAGAACAATGAAAAGAACATTTTTATCCCTGCCATTGAGGAAGGGAAGCCTAATTATAGAAGGTGATTTAAAGATAGACACACTTAATATCCTTTTTATCCTCTACAGAAAGATCAGAGATGAATTATTGACTGGGGCACCTGCCACCACACCCAGCTAATTTTTGTATTTTTAGTAGAGATGAGGTTTCACCATGTTGCCCAAGCTGGTCTCAAACTCCTGACCTCAAGTGATCCATCAGCCTCGGCCTCTCAAAGTGCTGGGATTACAGGCGTGAGCCACCGCACCTGGCCAATGAAATTATTTATATAAAGCATTTGGTAGTGTACCTGACACATAACCTGCACTCAGTTAATGTATCTATTGGTATTAGCCATTCCATGTCCATGTACAGAATGCAATAGAAGGATGCAAAGGAACTCCAAGAAGTGTTCCTTTTCATCAAGGAACATATAATCCACTTGAGAAGATGAGACAAACAGACAAATCAGTTAGGAATAAGACAACCTACATGGAAGTGCTAAGCCATGTTCATGCTGTGGACCAGAGCTTCTCGGACCTTAAAGTACACACCAGTCCTCTGGGAATCTGTTTAAAATGCAGTTTTTGATTCATCAAGTCTGAGGCAGGTGCCTGAGACTGTACATTTCTAACACACTTCCACGCGATGCTCCCTGTTACTGGTTCATGGATCACATTTTGCTTTGTGGGCTACTGATGTTGAGAGTAAAAGAGGTCTGCCCAATAAGGGCTAGGACAGTCAGGGAAGCTTTGTGAGAGAGAAAACTGAGCTGGGGCTTGAAGGATACATGGGACATGGACATCTCAGAAGAAAGTAGGTGACTTTGTAGGTACAGGAATGCCATTAGAGGGCAGATGGCAGGAAAGGCATGCGGGGCCATGAGGAAACGTTCAATTGGTAGACAAAGTCTGTAGTCTGGTCCCACTCTGTGGGGTTAGAGCAGCAGTACCTTTCATCTCAGACAACCCTCTCTGGGCACCAGAGCTCTCAACCCTCTCTGGGCACCAGAACCAGCAGAGCAGCTTAAAAAAATACAGATATCTAAGCCCCATTCCCAGAAATTCTGATTAAGCTGGTATAATTTAACTGAATGTCAGGCGTTCATGCTCCATTTATGGAGGAAAAAATATCACATATAAACAGCAAGTAGCCATGCATCTTGAAAATCAGGTCTGTTGCTATCTTCACAAGCACCATCAATATCCCAGAATCACTTAACTAGGTAACTGATGAGTCCCCCAAAAGCAATAGAGAAATTGAGGCAAAGTGTATCTTCCAAAGTTCTATTTTTTTTATTTCTAATCATCTATGCCTCTGCAAGTAATGGTTAATTTATTGTTTGATATATTCTTTTAGTGACTTTCTGAAATTGGTACTACACCATTCAACACTAATCTCTTTTTTTCTCAAACATAATCTTACCCTTTTAACTTTGCTAGTCTGGAAAGACATCAACCCCTTTCCACAATTTCTCAGAAATATTGACTGTGGTCTCTGAAAATGCTAGAAAAATTCAGGGGTTAGATCACCAGATCCTGCTGATTTAAATGCCTTATGTTTTCCAGATATTCTGTAAGAAGTGTGTTGCTTCTTCTTATAGAATAACTGGAAAACATAAGATATTTAAATCAGCATGATTTAATGATTTGTCATTCCTTCAAAACCAAATCAATCCCTAGTCATTAATTCATCTCTGATCTTTCTGTAAAGGATAAAGAAGATATTTAAAGATGTCTGTCTTTAAATCACCTGCTATAATTAGGCTTCCCTTCCTCAATGGCAGGGATAAGAATTTTCTTTTCATTGTTCTCTTCTGTGTAATAGTCTAAACAACTTTATGAGTCTCTGATGTCTTTTACCAAACAATCCCTATTATTTAGGAGTGCTGGAACATGCCTAAAATGACACCAATTTCTTGACCCATGAAAGATATTGAATACATATTTCCCACTGTACTTTTTTTTTTTTTTTTTTTTTTTGAGATGAAGTCTCATTCTGTCACCCAGGATGGAGTGCAGCGGCGTGATCTCAGCTCACTGCAACTGCAACCTCCACCTCCCAGGTTCGAGCAGTTCTCCTGCCTTGGCTTCCTGTGTAGCTGGAACTACAGGTTCGCACCACTATGTCTGACTAATTTTTGTATTTTTTAGTAGAGACGTGGTTTCACCATGTTGGTCAGGCTGGTCTCAAATTCCTGACCTCAGGCAATCTACCCGCCTCGGCCTCCCAAAGGGATTGCAGGCATGAGGCACCATGCCCGGCTGTGTTTCCCAATACACTTTTTAAATAATATTCCTCCAAAGTCTTTTTGATTTTCTAGTATGAATGAGACAATAGGGAAAATGAAAAGAGAGAGGTAGAAGGAGAGAGAGAGAGAGAGGCAGAAGGTTGGGTGATGGAGAAAAAGAAGAAAGGCACAAGTAGAAAGAAAGAAGGAGAAAAAAAGAAGAACGATTAGAAAGAAAAAAAAACAAGCCAGGCACTGTGGCTCATGCCTGTAATCCCAGCACTTTGGGAGGCCAAGGCGGGTGGAGTGCCTGAGGTCAGGAGTTCGAGACCAGCCTGGCCAACATGGTGAAAACCTATCTCTACTAAAAATGCAAAAATTAGCCTGGCATGGTGGCATGTGCCTCAGCTACTCGGGAGGCTGAGGCAGGAGAATCGCTTGAATCCGGGAGACAGAGGTTGCAGTGAGCTGAGAATGCGCCACTGGCATTTCAGCCGGGGTGACAGAATGAGACTCCATCAAAAAAAAAAAAAAAAAAAAAAAAAATGAAAAAAAAATGAAAACCATCATTGTTTGATTAGGAGAAAAATTTGGGGGGAAAAATATTTCAGCAGAAAAATAAATGCAGACTGACAAATCATTCTTGCTGGAGATATTCGTTTGCTTTTCTGACTTAAAACAAGGATAATAGCTCTTCTTTAAGTTTTTAATAAAATATGATTAAGTCCATAGGACACTATAATACTAGAAAATGTATTATAAAGTCATTAAACAGAGGATCCAGATTCTAAATGTGGCTCCTTGTGTACAAAAAACTCTTCCCTGAGGAAATAAAATGTGGTAGCTCCTGAATCAACATTTACACAAAAATATAAGGACTTACATTTGGAGGCAGACACTAATACACTGTTTTATGTGCACGAAACTTAAGATTTGTAAACTCTTCACAGCACTGACTTTTCTCTACTTCAAAGGAGAAAAGGTAGAAGAAAAAGAATTCCTTTAAAAGGAATAACAGTAGGTAAGACTAATGGAGTGCTTACCGTGTGCCAGGCACATTTGACTGTCACGACAGCCTCATGACGCTGGCACAATTTTAATCTAATTTTAGATTAAAGGCTTAGGAGACACATTGAGCAACTTGACCAAAATCAAATAGTTAGCTAGTTGTGGAACCACAATTTGATCTCAGATTGCCTGACTCCAGAGCCCATAATCTTAACGAATTTGTTAAATAAAATATATAGACAAGAGTCACAAGTCTTATATTTGAAATACCCTAATGCATGATGCTTATTTCTTTATATTTCTTTCAAGCAGGAAACATAAATAATATCCATCCAAATGAGTCTTCACTTGGAGGAGCACTAATCAATGACAAAGAAAAGGCTTTGTTCCTGTGAATTTCAAATGCGTTCATATCAAAACTAATAGTCAAAACAAAAACCCAAGGTCAGCATGCTTGAAGTTCACCTTTCCATTAGTTAAAGCTGAAACGTCCTTTAAGACAAATTTAGAATTCCTAGAACTGCCTGACCTTTAATATTCATGTCATAACACAAGTATACTTTGGTGTCATTATCATATTATTATTGGTGTATTTCCGTTATTCATCCTTCTCCGTTCATTAATCAGGCAAACATCCTGTAAACAGCTAAATTTATACAGATATATAAATAGGATGGAGTTCATTGGTTAATCACTAAAATATCCAGAGAGACAGAGGGAAAATATTATGTAGCAAAAACTGTGGCTTGGGGAGCAACCTTTCACAGGCACTATCATTGTATCTCAAAAAAATTTTTTTCCTTATGTATACCATGAAATTAAATGGTTGGAAAGAAAGGTTAAGCATTTAAAAGAACAGTGAATTGCTTCGTGGTATTCAACAATCAGGAACTTTTGAGATGAAATAGGAAAAGTAAGAGGTTATCCAATAATAATAATATAGTGCTTGTTTTGTTGTGTTTCTTAGTATTTGCTATGTGCTAAATCCTTTACATGAGTTATATCTTGGTTTGAGTTCTTTAGAAACAGACTCTATAACAGAGATTCAAGGGCAAGTTGTTAATTTGCAAAGTATAGTGAAAACTGGAAAAGAGGTAGAGAGATGAGACAGGGAAAGGAAGGAAGCCAAGAAAGAATGTGTGCATTATTGAACCAGTTACCACTCCAGGAAACTGGGGCTTAATCCCGCATAAAATATATGCCTTCCAATTACCCTGCCTGGAGGGCAAGGGATCTGGGGTATTTATCTACCAACTCCCTTCAGTCATGATTTGGGAGATGCTCCTTGGGTATTAATTCCCTAGCACCTCAAAGGTGCAGCCTTCAGCAGCTTCAGATAAAGCCTGACAAAGAGATATAGACAGGGATTATTGGGAATTGACCTGCCAGTATGAAATAGGCAGCCTCAATGGCTTTAGGCGGTACACCTACAGCTTCTGCTCCAGATGATCCAATTTAACTTCTCTATTAATATCCCCATTCTCAAGATGAGAACACTGAGGCTCAGAAACATTGAGTAACTTACCCATGACCACACAACAAGTCTGGAGACAGAGCTTGCTTCAAAGAAAGCAGTCTGACTCCAGGGTCTGCAATCTTAGATGGTTCTCTGTACAGTTTCCCAAAAGTTCCTATTTAAAAGGTAACTCCACCAGCTTCCCAAGGAAAAGATATGCCTACACTGTTTTCACCACCAAAGAAAATCTAATAGTGATTTATTTTCAACACTCTCCATTGTGAAATGACTGGTTTTAAAAAATATTTCTAGCATGATTTTGTGCATTTACAAATCACTGAATAAATGTTGAATAAATGAATGGCTCCATAAAGTTATCCATGAATACATGTGAACATAATCGCTATTTCCAAAGGACCCTACCAGCTTCCAGTTTGAACTTAGGTCACAAAAATTCCATCACTTAGTCATATTTTCCTGACCTTTCTCTCCGTGTTCAGAACCACAGCTTTCCACAATGAACCCCTAGAAATTACTGGAAGGTTCTAAGAAATTTCTTACATGAACTGCCAAGCTATTCCAATCACAGACTGTGTGACATCCACCATTTTTCCTTCTCTTCATCTTTTCTCTGCTGAATACTCCACATCCATCAGGCTCCATTGCTTCTTCCACGCATTTCCAAGGCTTTCAACAGGCACCACCACTAATGTGTTGCAGCCCCACAGTGCCAAGCTACCTGGCATTGATATGGAAGCACAGTAGGGCAGACACAGTATCACCCTGTTGTTCAACGCATTGTATGGAGTAATTAGTGAAAAAGATTATCTGCATATTTACTCTGTTTTCTCTTTCCACAAGAGTCTATAGAGTATCGGGCCTGCAGGCAAGATACTAGGCAGACCCTGTGATGACTAGGGATCTGTTCCCTGGCCAACCTTGGACTGCTTGACTCCTAGCATGAGTCCTCTCCCTGAGGCTTTTCTGTCCTTTCAAATTTTGGGGCACTCAGCCACCAGCTACCAGTTCACCCTTGTCTAGCCCCAACGTTACAGTAATGTTCAAGCTGGGTCCCCTAAAATCTCCATTTATACTTGGTTGAATGCATAGAATTAATATTTTATATATGATACATATATATGCAAATTGTATGTAAGATTAGGAATGAAATCTATTAATGTTATTGCTGAGTGATATTTTCCTCAGTCTCTAATCTTCTAACTTGCCATTCACTGTATCTACAGTGTACTCAGAATATGTGCAAAACAAAAAATGAAAATTTTTAAGTTTAGAAATCTACCTTCAAAATTTGCCTAAAATCCATATTCTGGGAGCTGGCAAACCCACAAAATTTACTTTCTTGACCTAATAATCTGACACCAGAGCATTCTAATGAAAGATACAAACAGGGACAATGCCTTAGCCCAAAGGAAGGGCTCTCTAATCATGAAGTGTCAGGATTTGAGGCAAATGTGGGCTGGGGGGGGTGGTGACATTTTGAGCAGAACATTTCCTAACATTTCTCAAATATTATTTTGTTGCTAACCTCCAACTATAAAGTTTAGCATGAATGGAGAATCCTGATTTAAATGTTGATCAAGTCAAATGGCAATGAACTCTTTTTAGAAATGATCTTTAAGTGCCAAAAATCAAAGAATATTCACAAAAAGTTCCAGGTTTCAGAACGACTAATCTCTAATAAAATGTGTATAGATGGGTGACTCCAAATACAAGTATAATTGCAGTTAACTTTTCATCCATCTTTGGGGGAAAAACAAATAAAAATAATTAACTGAACCAAATATAAATTCTATTCTTAGAATAACAGTTAGATTCCTATAATATTAGTTAGATTCCTATAATATAGCTACTCAAGAGGCTGGCTGCAGTGAGCTGAGACCATGCCACTGCACTCCAACCTGGGTGACAGAATGAAACTCTGCTTAAAAAAAAAAAAAAAAGAACAAATTGTGGAAATAGTGTAATCCAGTCCCTGCAAGACAGATACACAGTTAAGACAATCAAAATTCTAAAAAAAGAAATCTCTAATGATCGCTATTGGACAGACAGCAATTGTGATGAAGTGATCACCGCTTGTGCATACACATTGAGCCTTATGGTTCAGAAGAAAGTCCTGGGAGCACCTATGGAGCACTCTTTTATGAAATACTGGATCACAGACACTCTTGTGGACAAGAGGGAAATGCAGACTTCTGCAACTCTAAATTGAAAAGGGATTCCACATAGTATGACTATGAGTGTGTTTTAGGTTTACCTTAGCCCATTTATTTTACTTATATTTTCCTTTTCATGTATGAAAAATTAATTTGTATAATAAAAGACCTCTGTTTAAGTAAGTCTAAAAGCACTCTTAATGTTTAAATTAAAAAATGTAAGTGATAAGTCATCATATCATAGTTCAATTGTTATGCTTCTTTTCCTTTCCTAATGATACATAAAACAGTAGTGTGTCTTACAAGCAATACTGTTTTGTTTATTTTTTTATTTCAGTGAATGGAAGCTCTTTTTTCATTTGTATAAATTTAAGCAATACCAATACAATTTTGTCACATGGACATATTGCACAGTGGTGAAGTCTGGGCATTGAATGTATCCATCACTTGAATAATGTACATTAGACCTATTAAGTAATTTCTCATCACCCACTCCCCTTCCACCTCCTGCCACCATTCTGAGTCTCCAGTGTCTATCATTCCACACTCTATGTTTATGTGTAAACACTAGTTCCCACTTATAAGTGGCCATATTTGGCTTTCTGTTCCTATGTTGTTTCACTTAAGATAATGGTCCACAGTTCCATCCGTGTTGCTGCAAAAGACATAATTTTATTCTATTTTGTGGCTGAGTAGCATTCCATTGTACATCTATATCAAAGTTTTTTTTTTTAATTTTAGATTCAAAGGATGCATATACATGTTTGTTACATGAATATATTGTGCATTGGTGGGGGTTGGGCTTCTAGTGTACCCATTACCCAGAAAGTGAACACTATACCTGACAGGTGATTTTTCAGCCCTCAACGTCTTGACATCCACCTCCCTTTTGAAGTCTCCAGTGTGCGTTATTTCCATCTTTATGTTCATGTGCACCCATTGTCTGATTCTTACTTATAAGTGAAAACGTGGTATTTGGTTTTCTATGTTAGTTCATTTAGGATAATGGCCTCCAGCTCCATCCATGTTGCTGCAAAGGACATGATTTCATTCTTTTTTGTGAGTGAGTAGTATTCCATGGTATATATCTACCACATTTTCCTTATCCAGTCAACTGTTGATGGACACTTATATTGTATTCCACATTTTCTTTTTCTGAGCATCCATTGATGGACATTTAAGTTGATTCCATATCTTTGCTATTGTAAATTTTAGATTTAATGAAATTCCATACTGGACATTTTAAATAAATCATCTCATGCAACTTTATTCTTTAAATGACTCAATGCCACACAAATTAACTGAGTCTGTTAGAAATTCTTCAGTTGCAGGACCAAACATATCATGAGCTCACGACAGAACTCCAACTTATTGGCTTAAATAATAAAGGGAATTTAAAAGTTTGTATTACTCAACAACCCAGAAGTAGTTCTGGGCTTCCAGCAAAGTTTAATCTAGAAGGTAAAATAATGTGATTTAACGATCTGGTTTCCTTCCCTCATTCTGTTGTATCATTTGTAGGCTGAGCTTTATCCTCAGGTTGGTTCTCCTTACAGCAGTGAAATGGCTGTAGGAATTGTCTTTACATCTTCACCCACACTAACTAGGGTCTTATAGGATAAATGGTGGCCCTTGGAAATTTATATATTGAAGCCCTAACCCCCAGTACCTCAGAACGTGACTGTATTGGGAGATAGGACTTTTAAAGGGGTGATTAAGTGAAAATGAGCCATTATGGTGGGTCTTCATCCAATCAGACTGGTGTCTTTATCAGAAGGGGAAATTTGAACACACAAAGAAACACCAGAAATGGTTGCACACAGAGGAAAAAACATGTTAGTACACAGTGAGAAGGCAGCTACCTGCAAGGCAAAGTGAAGAGGCTTAGGAGAAACCAAACCTGCTGACATCAGGATCTTGGACTTCCAGCCTCCAGAACTGTGAAGCAAATTTCTGTTATTTAAGCCACTCTGCTTATGGTATTTTGTTATGGCTGCCCTAGCAAACAAATACATAAGGCAAGAGAGACACTCTGGTAGCTTCTGCAAAAGAGAGGAAGTGTCTATTCTCAAGAATGGCAGCAAGTGTCTCCATCATATTACATTGATTCTGATTCATTAACAAAAAGATGGAATTCAGTCATTTCCTTTTGCTAATCAAGACCCATCTCTAGAGAGAGGTAAAGTCAATTTTACTCAAACCATAATGTAAGAGTGATTTCCCAAGAGTGATTTCTCAAGTGAAATCTGTACTGAGAATGGTTCCCAGAAGGAGCATATGTAGATGCTGAGGAAGAGGCTTAGCAAGGCTGAGTAATTTTCCCCAGGTCCATAGGAGTCAGTAGCAGGTTGGTTTTTCAACCCAGGTTTCCTGACTCCACTTTTAGTGTTTTCCACACCTCACACTGTCTGTGTAGTCTGGAGAAGCATCCTCTACTTCTCTCCTCCAGTGTAAGGAATATTTCTCCAGCTTAGAAGGAAACAGACAGGAATTCAAGACCATGCTGACTAACATGTCAAAACTCCGTCTCTACCAAAAATATAAACATTAGCCGGGCATGGTGGCATGCACCTGTAGTCCCAGCTACTCCGGAGGCTGAGGCAGGAGAATCGCTTGAACCTGGGATACGGAGGTTGAAGTGAGCCAAGATTGCGCCACCGCACTCCATCCTGGGTGACCGAGCAGGACTCCGTCTCGAAAAAAAAAAAGAAGGAAACAGACGTGTGAATGAAGAAAGAAGGACTGTGTTCCCTAATAGCACCCAAACGTTTTTTGAAGCCATGTAAAATATTAGGAGAAAAGAAAAAAACCTCACCCATACATCACAATTAAATTCCTCCCCCGTCACCCCATGCCACCTCCATTTTATGAAAGTTCCATACCGTGCAAAACAGTACAGAGCATTTTAAAAATTACACTCTGGGAAAGTAATGTTCTTGAGTAGCTCTAGGATCGATACAGCATTACCTCTGTGTTCCCTCCATCCTCCTTTCTTTCCATCAATACGAGGGGAGAAGAAAGGACTTTGATCAGTATGTTTGAGAGGTAAATGAATACATTCCTTTTGAGCTACAAAGCTCATAGAACCTTTCCAGAGCAACAATTTTCACATAAAATGGAACCACTCATCCAATCTCTCTTCTGGACCACTCAACAGGAAGGTTTTTTTAATTTCTGTACTGAAAAAGGATGTTATTGATGATAGCCTGGAGTTCTTGTTGACTTTAAAAGATTAAGAATTATGAAAAAGTGATTCATCCCTTTCCTGCATGCTTACACTATCCAAAAGCTAACTCCAAATGAAAACTCAGAATGGAGGGAGGGTGAGCCTCTTGTGACTCTCCCTCCTAGGGAAGGTAAGCCTTTTGTATCGCTTTTGTGGGAAGTGACAACCACGGAGACATTGTGTGAGTCCCATTGTGCCACAGCTGCTTTTAGATTGCAAGTTGTGTATCACTCAATCTGTTCATCTCTAATGAATAGAAGTTTTCTTACCACTGCTCAGAGCTTTGAAACAAGACTGCAGTTTGCTCAGTTCTATCTTCAATAATACCAATTTGTCTTTGAACACAGCTATTAACTCTCCACCAAGCAAGTATCAGTAATGGCCATTTTTCTCAGTCTCTGCAACCTCTAACCCTTGCTCAGATCTTTTTGAGACAAGCTATGAATCATTTTACTGCTGTGGGAGAAATAAAGCACCCATTGATGAAATGTTAGCAGTGGCATATTGAAATTGATCCGTCTATAGGCATATACACCTGCAATGGCTCTAACGAGCTTGTTTGCTTTATCTATTGAACACTTATATACATTTTGGGGGAGAAGCTTTTTGTTGTTGTGCAAAATAGGTTTCTACTCTTACACCAATACTGTTGAAATATAAAGCAACATGAAGCAGTGGCAAAAGATCTGGAATAGAAATCCAGAAATGTGATTCTAACCTGGCTCTGTACTAAACAGCTGGACTCAGGTTATTTATTGTAATGTGGGAGAACCTATTCTGACATTTAGGCTATTAAACAAATGTTTATTGAGTTGCTATTTCATGTCAGACATTGTGTAAAGCATCCAAACTGCGAAAATACATTCAACACTGACCTGGAAGAGTGCATTGTCTCATAGGAGCAGGTAGGTAAACAGACACCAGTGATATCGAGACATAAGGGCTATGACATTGTTTAGCACTGAGTAGGTGATAAACATCTTATGTTATTAAGAATTCTGTCAATATACAATATATAAACAACACTTTATATGTGTCATTAATGTTCTTATTTTCATTATAGCTAAACCTGGTGTGGATTTCCAAGTAGTGTAGGCTCAAAGACCTTTGGTTAAGCACAAGTATTGTTATTTAGAGCTCTATGAAATGCAACTTTCTAAAGACAATTAAAATGTAATCGATATTTATCCAAATAGAATGTTTATCATATATAATGTAATATATCAAAAGAGAATAGTTAATTTTTAAAAAAACTGGAAAATATATTAGATGTGATTCTTAAACCATATCCAGAGAGTATAAGTGGAAACTTTTCTACAGATTCATATAATTTTCAGATTGAGTCCTTTTAAAACCATATAATAAAAGATATCAGATTTTTAATTATAACATTTTAATTGTAATACATTTTCATTGAAATTCTATGTTTTGCAAAACATTTACTGAAAGTCATCTATTTACTTTTAGCACAGAAATTCAAATTCTGGCATGCAGTTAAATTTGCTACACCCTAATTCTCCATTTTTCATTCTGTAGTAACTGTATTTCTCACTCAGAATAAAATACACACACACACACACATACACACGCACACACACACACACACACAGACGCATACACACATGCATTATTTAAATTTTAGGTAAATAATAAATATTCCAGCTTTATTCTACAGGGTTTTTTTTAATAACTATCAGCTTTTGAAATTTACATGCATGTCCACTGCACACTCTCAACCACCCCCAAAAAATTCCACAAATTCATGATAAATATTTTAGCAGAAAAAAAAGTTAGTTATATCTTCTGCTCTGGGCTTTTGCTATTATGTAAGATTTAAAATTTTTTTTTAATTGTCTAACTTCTAGCTCAAGGCTCTTACCAGTTGCTTGGGGTGTGGGTTCTTTTTGTTTGTTTTTGAGAAGGAATCTCACTCTGTTGCCCAAGCTGGAGTGCAGTGGCACAATCTCAACTCATTGCAAGCTCTGCCTCTTGGGTTTGAGGAATTCTTGTGCCTCAGCCTCCTGACGTAGCTGGGATTACAGGTATGCACCACCACACCCGGCTAATTTTTGTATTTTTAGTAGAGATGGGGTTTCACCATGTTGGCCAGGCTGGTTTCGAACTCCTGACCTCAAGCAATCTGCCCGCTTCGGCCTCCCAAACTGCTGGGATTACAGGCTTGAACCACCACGCCCAGCTGGAATGTGGCTTCGTATCTCAAGTTAAATTTCTTTTTGAGCTTAATATTCTGTCAGATGGAAAAAGAAGAATTCCTTTAAAACAGTTTGATGCATTTTAGTTATTCAGTTTAGACATTTGGTGTCATTGTCTTCAAGCTAAAAAAGTTTATAAACACATTCTATCAAAATCTTCAAATACAAATTGGCCACAGTTCTTTCTATTTTTTTTTTTTCTCTTTGCCATATGTATTTTAGTTACTTGTTTGGAAGACAACTTTTTTAAAAGACTGGTTTTAAGATTATACATTTGAGATATTCCAAGCTAACTTTTTCTTTTCAAATAATAAAGCTCTTTTAAAACTCTGCAAACCAGTACAAGTTAAAACAGAGCTGTGTAAATTTCCACGTCTACTAAATGTCTCTTGCTAAATTAAGATTCTTTGAAACAGAAATAATTATTCTACTTTTGGGCTCTGCGTAATCTAAGTTTACTGTGAAAAAGAGAACCACTCCGTTTTGGTCTGTGATTCAACTGCCCAAAAGTTAAGGATTGGAAAGTGAAGGAGTAAATTTCAGTAAATGGACTTTCTCTGGGAAGAAATCTTTGGTCCATTTACCATAGGTAGGCAGCCACCACTGGCCATTATTTCGAAGGGAGTCCTGCTCAGGGCTCAGAGACTGCAGTGGTAAAGCTCTGAGAGCTTACTGTGTCACAAGGCAATCTGATTGATGACTTCCTGCCACCACAACGAAGAGAAATTCGGTGCTCATAGGACCTTGGGACACGGGTAATTTTAAGTATAGAAGGTAAATACGGAATTTTCTGAGGTTTGTTTGAACACTCACTTTCCCATTTGCCAGGGGTTGTTTTATGTGTTTGTTTTTACCATAGTTACATTTCCATGACTGTGGTCCTATGGAGGAACCTGGGGCATGTACCTCCTCTAAAGTGTGATGACGCTGTGGGCTGCAGTTTTTGGGGATTATTTTCTGAATACTTGAGTTTTCATGGTCCTTAATGAGTACGGGTTACAACTTCCCTTGAATGTCTGTTAATCCTCATAACAACCTGCTGGGTCACGCTGTTTTTATTCGCATTTTACAGTTGAGGCAACTGAGGCACATGGCATTAATTATTAGTAATTATTTGTTATTAATAACTTTCCTATGACTTCACAAATGATGGTGATAGACTAGCAAATCTAGACTGTCAAATTCCAGACCCTGTACACTTAGAAACTAAGGGTAATTCTACACATAGAGTGGACCGTTCTCCAAACTCTCTTCCCAGTATATTCGGAATACCAACCCTGTTCCCAGTATAGGCCAGGATAGTCAAAGCAGAGAAGAGAGGACTCTTCTTGGGAAAACCTGAACTATCCCAGATAAGAGTCCCTTATAAATGGCAAATTGTCTGAGGAATAATCCTGTAACCAGTTAGCTCTGCCCAAGTGCACAGAACTGTAAGTCAAGTTTGTAGGCCTGACACTTAAATATATACAGATAACCAAAAATCACAGATTTTTTAGGAAATACACAAATGTGAAAAATAAAGGCCCAGAAAAACCAAAGCTAAGTTGAAGAAAACTTCAGAAATACAACTCATCTTCTTAGAGTGATAACAGAAGATATTTCCTCCATAAAGTCAAAACAAAGTGCTATGCAAAAGGAACTATCACATCAAACAGTATAAAAAATATGCACAATACAACAGAAGAGAAGGCAAAGACTGTAAATCAGTAAACCAAAAAAGAGAAAAATATAAATGGCAAATGTCGCCATTAGTGAGAGAAAAGAGAATTAAAACCACTCTGCAAGCTGGGCGCAATGGCTCACGCCTGTAAGCCCAACATTTCGGAAGGCTGAGGCGGGCAGATCACCTGGGTCGGGAGTTCCAGACCAGTCTGACCAACATGGAGAAACCCTGTCTCTACTAAAAGCACAAGATTAGCCAGGGGTAGTGGCACATTCCTGTAATCCCAGCTACTTTGGGAGGCTGAGGCAGGAGAATCGCTTTACCAGGGAGGCAGAGGTTGCGGTGAGCTGAGAGCCATTGCACTCCAGCCTGGACAACAAGAGCAAAACTCCGTTTCAAAAAAAATAAAAATTAAATAAAAAAAAAACACTCTGCAGTACAACTTCACAATTATTAAGTTGGATAAAATTAAAAGTTGATGTAGCGTGACAGAAGTTCTGGTAGTGGGAAGGTAAATGTTTCAATTATCTTTTGAAATCAATACCAAATTAGAGGTGAGCACATCGTATGACTCGCAATATTACTTTTAAGTATGAGCCCTAAAACATAGTAGAACTACAGTAACAAAATGAAGGAAAGTGAACTGAGTATGAGTGACTTCAATAGAGCTAAATCTTCAGCCCACATAACAGGAAAGCAATAAACAACGTCTAAAATTGAAAAATCATGAAATAGAAAATATAAAGACTTTATTATAAATGTGGAGGAAAACAAAAATAATTAGCTGAAAGATTGCAAATGTTTCCTCTTGAGATTGGAGCTCATGGATTGAGAATAAGTGAAGCAAGGAGCTGCTAATTTTTTCATTATACGCCTACTAACACTACTTGATTATTTTAACTAGGTGCAGCTATCACCTATATACGAATTATTTTTAATTAAGTTAAAACTAATTGAAACAAAAAAGTATAGAAAGAAGTTTTGCCATATAATTTAAAGGTGTTGACAAATCATCGGAAACATTTCCATAGACCACATTGACAATCATGGGCTACAGGTAAAGGGGAAATAAACAGAGGCATCAGAGAGGCTGCAGGAGACGACATCCAGGACTCAGGGGGAAGTTGTGTGTGTGAGGGTCAATGGCACAACATCAATGGTCACAAATGAAAAGGGAGCAGGGTGGTTAGGGATGCGGCTTCAATGACATAAGTCCAGGGAATCCCCCATCTGTAGGTAATGCCAGGGAGGAAAGTGAGGGATGAGTGGACTGAGGTCTTGAAAGGGTACAAAGAAAACTTTGCCCGGGTGTGGTGGCTCACACCTATAATCCCAGCACTTTGAGAGGCCGAGGCGGGTGGATCACCTGGCCAACATGGTGAAACACCATCTCTACTAAAGATACCAAAAAAAAAAAAAAAAATTAGCCGGGTACGGTGGTGCACACCCGTAATCCCAGCTACTTGGGAGGCTGAGGCAGGAGAATCACTTGAACCTGGGAGGCAGAGGTTGCAGTAAACCGAGATCACACCATTGCACTCCAGCCTGGGTGACAGGGAATTCTCCTCTCTTCCTGAAACTGGCCTTGCATTGACTGCCTTTTGTTCTGTGTTATGTAAGCCATGGCCACAATACAGAGCAGAGTGAGACAGAGAGTGGAGCTTCAGCCCCTTCACTATAATCTCTTTCCAGCATCATCCTAAACAAACACCCAAATAACCATCTGTAAATAAAACTCTTTAGAACTACATTGTCTACACCTTCAAGACAAGTTCTCTCACTCTTCCTTTCAGACTGTTGCTCTAAGCTCATCCTATTTAGCGGTGTTGGAAATTGCATTGATTAATACAATCAGAGATTTGAAATATGTGTTCAAAAAAGGAATCTGACCTTTCTGAGAATTGAGAATGATGCAAAACCTAGCTCATACACGTGGCTACTCTCCCAGGTTCTCTTGTAAACTCACTCAATCAGAATCCTGCTGTCAAGAAAACAAAGATTTCAACTATGAGAAGAGCGAGACCTTTGTTGCCTGGCCATTGAAGGTGCAGGAATGGTCCAAAATATGCCCCTAGTGTGCACTGATAAAGGGCCCCTTCCCAGAAGAAGGACAGGTCACACTCAGTCAAGGGGCCCTGTGTAGATCTATGTGAGAGAGCTGGGCCCGGAAACACCGTGTCCCATTGGGAAAACCCCCAGTCCTGTCCTTTGATTGAAAATTCTTCACCCTCCCAGAGGAGAGGAAGTTGAGTTCAGTGTGTTACAAATCTTCATGACACTTATGGAATTGGACAGGAAAATAGCTTCATCACTGACCTTTGGTATGATTCTCCATTGAAATGAGAAATGCCAGATATAAGTGATGCGGATGGAGGCAGGAAACCACATTGCCATGTATGTACCTATGAAACAATCCTGTATGTTCTTCACATGTACCCCAGAACCTAAAGTGCAGTAAATATATATATATATTTAAAAAAAGAAATGTTAGATGAATCTAAAGTTGATTGAATGGATTAGGAAAGAAACGTGGAAATGAGAAACTCTCCAACCTAGGTCATGACGTACTGAAGGTTTTTAAAAAATCTTTGTATCCCTCTGTGCCCTACACAGTGCCAGCAAGGAGGAGTGCCCAGAAATATCTGTCTCGTTAATGACAAACTTCGAAGTAGGCAACTTTCCTTCCTCAGTGACTGAAAGGCCAAAAGGCTCAGCAAGTTCAATTTGCTGGCAGAACTTGTTGGTGGCAAGTGTTAGAGGGGGTGTACTTTCTGCAAATCACTGCCATGGCTGATGGAAATTCTGAAACATAATAAAAGCAGCTCTCGAAAACATTTGAACATTAGGAAGTCAAAACAATCTGTCTACTGACTTCGGTTTCCAAAGGCAGCCATCCAATTACAGCTCTTGTATTCTTATTTCACAACTCTTCATCTTTCCGTTCTCGTTGTTGAGACTTTTTTAAGAAATGATGAATTTTAATCAGCAAAATAAAAGATGAATGATTTCAATTTGAGGACTTACAAAATCATTTGGAACGTAGAAGGCTAAGTGGAATTTCGAAGGCAGCAAAGGAAAGAATATAAGATCAGGTAAATGTAAATTTTTCCCAACATATTAAATCTATAAATATTTAAGTTCCTACCAAGTTCCAAGTACTGTATGAGGCACTAGGCATGGTGTTTGTTTCTGGGCAATGTGATAACACTGAACCTATACTGAACAATAGGCCAAATGACCTACAGGGAAAAATTTATAGATAGTTATATTTCTCCCATGTCTTTCTTTGCAGTTGCTGTATAAACTCTAGACATACACAGTGATCAGTTTGGTGTTATAACCGTAGAAACAGCAACAGGACACTAATAAGCTCTTCTGGCAATGGAAAAAATTCTTTTGATCTTAATATCTTCAAATTGTGATGTTTAAGTCTTTTTAATCAAACTGGCTTTGGAAGTATTTTCCAGGCAACATTCAGAGATCTTCTGCTTTCTGATTAGTGTCCACTACATCCACCTTTTAGCACTCTCAGTTGATTACAAGACTGAGCCTAAAAAGGGGAGCAGGAAATTAGAGCTGACTTGGGAACGCCAGGTGCTACTCATACCTCATTGCTGATTTATTTCTCCTCCTCAGTCACCCGGTGAAATCTAGCCCCTCTTCCTTCTTCCCGTCTTTCCCAAGATATTTACTTCCTTACTAAGAAGGGGCCAGGAGCTGGTCTGACAGCAGCCACTGGAGTCTGGTCCAAGTGAGGCTTCTGGAGACACTCAGGTACAGAGAAAACACTAGGGTTTGGAGTTACACAGGCTTGAATTCTGTCTTTACTTCTTACTGGCTGTAAAACTCCAGGCAAGCCAGTTGAACTCTCTGAGACACAATGTTTTGTTCCATGAAATGTGGATAACAAAGCCCATCTCATAAGACTGTTTTTTTTAATTGCATTTTAGGTTTTGGGGTACATGTGAAGAACATGCAAGATTGTTGCATAGGTACACACATGGCAGTGTGATTTGCTGCCTTCCTCCCCATCACCTATATCTGACATTTCTCCCCATGCTATCTCTCTCCAACTCCCCACCTACTGTTGTCCCTCCCCTATATCCCCCTGACAGACCCCAGTGTGTGATGCTCCCCCTCCGTGTCCATGTGTTCTCATTGTTCAACACCCGCCTATGAGTGAGAACATGCGGTGTTTGATTTTCCGTTCTTGTGTCAGTTTGCTGAGCATGATGGTTTCTAGGTTCATCCATGTCCCTACAAAGGACACAAACTCATCATTTTTTATGGCTGCATAGTATTCCATGGTGTATATGTGTCACATTTTCCCTGTCCAGTCTATCATCGATGGGCATTTGGGTTGGTTCCAAGTCTTTGCTATTGTAAACAGTGCTGCAATGAACACTCGTGTGCATGTGTCCTTATAGCAGAATGATTTCTAATCCTTTGGATATATACCCAGTAATGGGATTGCTGGGTCAAATGGAATTTCTATTTCTAGGTCCTTGAGGAATTGCCACACTGTCTTCCACAATGGTTGAACTAGTTTACACTCCCACCAACAGTGTAAAAGTGTTTCTATTTCTCCACATCCTCTCCAGCATCTGTTGTCTCCAGATTTTTTAATGATCACCATTCTAACTGGTGTGAGATGGTATCTCAATTTAGTTTTGATTTACATTTCTCTAATGACCAGTGATGATGAGCATTTTTCATGTTTGTCGGCCTCATATATGTCTTCTTTTGAAAAGTGTCTGTTCATATCCTTCGCCGACTTTTGAATGGGTTTGTTTGTTTTTTTCTTGTAAATCTGTTTTAGTTCTTTGTAGATTCTGGATATTAGCCCTTTGTCAGATGGGTAGATTGCAAAAATTTGTTCCCATTCTGTTGCTTGCTGGTTCCCTATAATGATTGTTTCTTTTGCTGTGCAGAAACTCTGGAGTTTAATTAGATCCCATTTGTCTATTTTGGTTTTTGTTGCCACTGCTTTTGGTATTTTAGTCATGAAGTCCTTGCTTATGCCTATGTCCTGAATGGTTTTGCCTAGGTTTTCTTCTAGAGTTTTTATGGTGTTAGGTCTTATATTTAAGTCTTTAATCCATCTGGAGTTAATTTTAGTGTAAGGTGTCAGGAAAGAGTCCAGTTTCTGCTTTCTGCACATGGCTAGCCAGTTTTCCCAACACCATTTATTAAACAGGGAACCCTTTCCCCATTGCTTGTTTTTGTTCAGTTCGTCAAATATCAGATAGTTATAGATGTATGGCATTGCCTCTGAGGCCTCTGTTCTGTTCCATTGGTCTATATCTCTGTTTTGGTACCAGTACCATGCTGTTTTGATTACTGTAGCCTTGTAGTATAGTTTGAAGTCAGGTAGCATGATGCCTCCAGCTTTGTTCTTTTTGCTTAGAATTGACTTGGCTATGTGGGCTTTCTTTTGGTTCCATATGAAGTTTAAGGTGGTTTTTTCCAGTTCTGTGAAGAGGGTCATAGGTAGCTTGAATCTATAAATTCAAGGTCATAGGGGATAGTGTTGAATCTATAAATTACTTTGGGAAGTATGGCCATTTTCACAATATTGCTTCTTCCTAACCATGAGCATGGAATGTTTTTCCATCTGTTTGTGTCCTCTCTTATTTCCTTGAGCAGCGGTTTGTAGTTCTCCTTGAAAAGGTCCTTTACATCCTTTGTTAGTTGTATTCCTAGGTATTTTATTCTCTTTGTAGTAATTGTGAATGGCAGTTTGTTCTTGATTTGGCTCTTTTTAAATCTGTCATTGGTGTATAGGAATGCTTGTGATTTTTGCACATTAATTTTGTATCCTGAGACTTTGCTGAAGTTGCTTATCAGTTTCAGGAGATTTTGGGCTGAGACGATGGGGTCTTCTAAATATACAATCATGTCATCTGCAAATAGAGACAATTTGACTTCCTCTTTTCCTAATTGAATACCTTTTATTTCTTTTTCTTGCCTGATTGCTCTGGCTAGAACTTCCAGTACTATATTGAATAGGAGTGGTGAGAGAGGGCATCCTTGTCTACTGCCAGATTTCAAAGGGAATGCTTCCAGTTTTTGCCCATTCAGTATGATATTGGCTGTGGGTTTGTTGTAAATAGCTTTTATTATTTTGAGATACGTTCCATCAATACCTAGTGTATTGAAAGTTTTTAGCATAAAGGGCTGTAGAATTTTGTTGAAGGCCTTCTCTGCATCTATTAAGATAATCATGTGGTTTTTGTCTTTGGTTCTGTTTATGTGGTGAATTACGTTTATAGACTTGCATATGTTGAACCAGCCTTGCATCCCTGGGATGAAGCCTACTTGATCATGATAGATAAGCTTTTCGATGTGCTGTTGCAATCAGTTTGCCAGTATTTTATTGAAGATTTTTGCATCTATGTTCATCATGGATATTGGCCTGAAGTTTTCTTTTTTTGTTGAGTCTCTGCTGGGTTTTGGTATCAGGAAGATGTTGGTCTTATAAAATGATTTGGGAAGGATTCCTTCTTTTTGGATTGTTTGGAATTGTTTCAGAAGAAGTGGTACCAGCTCCTCTTTGTATGTCTGGTAGAATTCGGCTGTGAAGCCATCTGGACCTGGGCTTTTTTGGTTGGTAGGCTATTAATTGCTGCCTCAACTTCACCCCTTGTTATTGGTCTATTCAGAGTTTCGACTTCTTCCTTATTTAGGCTTGGGAGGGTGCAAGTGTCCAGAAATTTATCCATTTCTTCCAGGTTAACTGGTTTATGTGCATAGAGTTGTTTGTAGTAATTTCTTATGGTGGTTTGTATTTCTGTGGAATCTGTGGTGATATCCCCTTTATCATTTTTTATTGCATTTGTTTGATTCTTCTCTCTTTTCTTTTTTATTAATCTGGCTAGTGGTCTGTCTATTTTGTTGATCTTTTCGAAAAACCAGCTCCTGGATTTATCGATTTTTTGAAGGGTTTTTTGTGTCTCTATCTCCTTCAGTTCTGCTCTGATCTTAGTTATTTCTTGTCTTCTGCTAGCTTTCGAGTTTTTTTGATCTTGCTCCTAGTTCTTTCAATTTTGATGATAGGGTGTCGATTTTAGATCTTTCCTCGCTTCTCATGTGGGCATTTATTGCTATAAATTTCCCTCTAGACACTGCTTTAAATGTGTCCCAGAGATTCTGGCACATTGCCTTCGTTCTCATTGGTTTTGAAGAACATCTTTATTTCTGCCTTCATTTCATTGTTTATTCAGTCAACATTCAAGAGGCAGTTGTTCAGTTTCCATGAAGTTGTGCGGTTCTGAGTTAGTTTTTCAATCCTGAGCTCTAATTTGATTGCACTGTGGTCTTAGAGACTGTTATGATTTCCATTCTTTTGCATTTGCTGAGGAGTGATTTACTTCCAATTATGTGGTCAATTTTAGAGTAGGTGTCATGTGGTGCTGAGAAGAATGTGTATTCTGTGGATTTGGGGTGGAGAGTTCTGTAAATGTCTATTAGGCTTGCTTGGCCCAGATCTGAGTTCAAGTCCTGGATATGCTTGTTAATTTTCTCTCTCATTGATCTGTCTAATATTGACAGTGGAGTGTTAAAGTCTCCCACTATTATTGTGTGGGAGTCTAAGTCTCTTTGTAGGTCATTAAGAACTTGCCTTATGCATCTGGGTACTCCTGTATTGGGTGTATATATATTTAGGATATATTGATTGAAATTTTGAAATTGCATTGAATTTTTAAATAAATTTAGAAAGAATTGATGTACCTATATGTAATTGCTTTGTCGCTCTCTTTCTCTATGTGTGTATATGGATGTGTGTGTATCTACAAAGATCTTGCATATCTTCTGTTAGATTTATTTATAGGTACTTTTTTGATGCTTTTGTAGATATCCTTTTAAAATTTAATTTTCTAATTTTTGCTTGTTCTACAAATGTGATTAATTTTGAAAGTTGACCTACCCATCTTTCTAAATATTACTAATTCATAACTTTGTAAATTTATTTGTTTTCTACGTAGACTGTAATGTCAGTTTTGTTTCTTCTTTGTTTGTATATTTATTACTGTCTTAATCCATTTACTAGAACATCTAGTAAAATGTTGGATTTAGACAGCAAGAGTAGATATTTTACTCTACCTGTTTTCTGATTTTAAGTTTTTTGAGAATACTTACATTGTGTCACAATTAACTGTAAAGTGTAATGGGGATCTTTTGGATATGACTTTTAGAAGTTCAAAGGAGTTCTCATGTAACATTTTTGTTGTTTAAAAGTTTTATCATGAATAGTATGTAAAAACTTTGAGAGCAAAAATCCCATTTACTCTCTATCATACTGGGTCCTTATGCTTTAGCTATACCTTGGAAACAGTTTATAGTTAGATTATATAACATTTTGATCCCATATGACAAATTTTTATTTAAACTAGTAGTTCAGTCTATTTACCTACACTGTAACAAAGAACATATTTTGTTTATTTCTACCAACTTATTTGAAGCTATTAGCCATACCTCATTATGCTTCCTTTGTTCTCCATTCATTTTTCTTTCTTATTCCATCTTTTTCCTTATGCTAGTATGGAAGTTATGTATGGTCCATTAATTTAATACTTATCGTTGCAATTATCTTTCATACATTACTAGATTTAAATGTAATCAATATTTTAATCTCTCTCCAAAAAAATCAAGAAACTTAAAAAATACCATTCAATACTTGTTTATTGGGGGGAAAAAGTCTTTATTTGGCCCTCCTTCTTGAAAAAACATAATTCTAAATTGATAGTTGTTCTTTTATAGACTTGTAATACATTATCCCACTGTTTCTGACTTCCATTGCTACTTACAGCAATGACAAATCTGCTCTTAGTATTTTTGTCCCTTTTTTGGTCTATGCTCTGCCTTCTCTCTGCCTACTTTTAAGATCTTCTGTTTCCTGAAGTTTTACTACAGTATGTCCAGGGTATATTTTTGTTGACTTTGCCAAAGATCCATTGAGCATAGGTATGTGGCTTTATTTCTGGGTCTTCTGTTCCATTGATCTATTTTTAATACCAGCACCATGCTATTTGGGTTAATATAGCCTTGTAGTAAAAATTGCCATTTAAGCAGAAGAGGAAACAGGCATTCAAAGAGCTTAAGAACTGTACCCAAGGCCAGTGGTAGTCAATGATTTTCTTTGCACTATCACATTAGCTCTAACACTAAAGATAATCCTTTTACGTTTTCTCCTATAGTAACTCTTTAATACAGTATATTATGGCTGGTGTTTATAAAATGAATTGAGCTTCTGAAGGCAAAGATGCTAAAATCAAATATCTGTTTTGACCAATATTTCTTTTTGCCTTGGCATTTAAGTCACAAGAAATAAAAAGTTCTTTATTAAAAAAAAATAGAATTTAAGAATTTAAAATTGAGTTTTGTCCTGGTTAATTTCATAGCAGACAGCATTCACAGAAAGGCCAAGTAGCATGTGAAGCTATCTTATTAAAGATAAGCTATATCTTCCATTACCTTCTCTTAAAATAAGATATTTTTTCATGTTTTCTTATATTTATGGCTTTGCTCAAGGGTCAGATGCTTACGTTTTAGAGTAATAACCACAGGAACTCATTTAATCAATTATAAATGATAGAACAATATATTCTACAATAAATGTTTTCAAAAGTGTGCAAAATCAAATAAATGAAAATTCACAGCAATGAGTAGAATAAGACTGAATTTAATGTGCTACAGAATAAGAATATACAAGGCTCTAATATTACTTTGTAATTCTAATTTTATTATTACTTCAAAAAATTCAAAAATGGCAAAGTATCTTTTTCAAGGTGAGAGAATTTCAAAAACCATCTTTGAAGAAGCTAAAGGTAAACTTAGGAACTTCATACAATACTTTTTACAATTAACTTGGAAAATTTGCCTTGCAGCTCTCCTTTTCCTGGTGTTAATTTCCTGTTGTAAAAGTAAGCCATATGAGATCAGGGTTTTGATTAGATTCCATTTCCGCAGAAATTGCAACTTTAGCTTTAATTGCTTGAAGAAGTTTCTTGATATTTCATGGTTTTAATTTTTTGGCCTGTGTTTTAATGCCTTTGTTCTTCATGCAAGATTTTTATATATCAATTTCTGGAAATGAGAAGCTTGAGAGAATCTGCTGCCAATGCTTCTGAGACTGACTGATCTCTTTGTTCACTTTGATGCAAACTTGGCAAGATCTCCTGAAGCTTTTTTTTTTTTCAATAAAACCTCCAAACTTTGATATTCCACACACTAATCTGAAGCATTCCATTTGGGTAATTAGGATCTTAATGTAGACTCTATGCTGAGTAAATCAGAAACTGAAATGTTAATTAAATATGATATAATCAAATATTTATGGCTAGCTGTTGAGTATTTATCTTAAATGGTCCATAATTAGAAATGAAATAAAAAATCCTGTGTAGAACTTTTGTGACAATTACCAAGAAAAGTTAGTAATCAACTGTTCCTACATCCTGCCATAGCAAAGCCTGTACAAAGATTTATATGTACATAGAGGTCTGCCTGAGAGCCCTACGATAAAAAAGACAGGCTGACATTTAGAGGCAATAAAGATAATAAGAATAATCAAAGTGAAATATCAAATCAGGAGCGTTTTGGCCTCAATGACTTTGGAAATAAGGACCTCTGGAGACCTGCCATGTCAGATCCTATAGTAGCTCATGTGGTTGATTTCCAAGTCTCCATATAGCATAGATTTGCCATGTTGTACTAGCTTAAGCCGAAGAAAGAATCCTGGATCTGAAGCATTGCTGATCTATGTCACAATTTTAAAAGAGGTTCCACAGTACCTGATAACGTAGCATTAAGCAGATACTCACTGAATGTGTCAGAGGATCAGGCTTTAGTTTTCTATGGAAAATTCTAAGAAGACATCTCAGGATGTGTCTATATTTTCAAGTGTCCGTCAGCATTATGGCTCAGTTTCAAGACAAATTAATTTTACTGGAAAAAAATTATGCCCATGTGTCCATTAAGACTCATTAGGTTGCAAGTAAAATAGGATAAGGGAAAAAACATGGGAAAGAAGAATTCATTCTTCCTTCATCATCAAAGAAAAGTCCTGGGCTTGACTGCAATTGGACTGTCACATGCGCATTCCTCTGCTAATGACAGCAAGGTGATTTTGCCATACACTTTAGCCAATCAGGGCCCACCCGAAGCTGAGGTGGTAGCAATCTCATCCAACTGAGAGCTAAAAACAGGGGATGGACAGTTCTCAAATGGAAATTTGGGTGCTGATAAAAAAGGGATGAAGATGGAAATGACTAGGCACCAAAGAAATGTTCCCACTGACTAAGACAATGCTTATCTCTTATCATTTCTTCTTCCACAAGGTTATATTGTAACAATACCTATGATGCCTGGGCTTTTTGAAAGTACTTTTGTTTGCATGAAACTCCTGAGTTAAAAACTAAGAGTCAGTATTAGAAATTTGAGTTTGGAATTATAATTGAGATACATGCCATGTGAATACAGAGTCCCATAGTCCACATCCCAAAAATTGTTTGATATTGGTATCAGTAACTCACTCACCAGTAATCACTAGGGCTACAATCATG
Source organism: Ateles fusciceps (assembly GCA_036589455.1). NCBI lineage: Eukaryota > Metazoa > Chordata > Mammalia > Primates > Atelidae > Ateles > Ateles fusciceps. The sequence goes on from JAZHEH010001955.1 coordinate 5,269,583, forward strand.
CACACTTGTACAAATAAAGTTGATAAACTTTTCTAAATCTATAACTAAAATTTTACCTTTCATTAATAGGCTGTATTTCACTAACATTGTGAATAAATAAACATCTGCAAGATGCAAACACATACTTGTCACATGGCTCAGTACTGAGAGCATTTGCAGATACTGGCAAGTTTTAGCACCTCTGACTACTCTTGGAGCTTCATGGAAAGGAGGTCTTGTCTATAGGAATAATTCAGACCTGATGCCTATGGTTAAGGCATCTACGATCTGCTTCATCTGGAGAAATTTGCCAAGGAAATTTGTAGATTCCTCTTTCTGAAGATTATGAAAGCTAACTGGGGTGACTTAGTCAGGTTTCAGCATTCTGTACTCATTGAAGAGTTGGCAGACAGAGGACCTGAGGAGTGAGTTTCTTACTTTTCTGATTTTGATTAAAAGAATGTCTCCTGAGCCTCCCACTGTACAAAAGAGCTCATCCACATTCCTTGATCAACACAATGAAAAACTAAATGTGAGCGATAAAAAAGATGGTGGTGCCATAGACCTCACTTAGAAACTCCCTTCTCTTTGTAGTCCAATCTACATAATTAATTGAAGACATAAAAATTTCTTCTACCTGTCAGAAGACATATTTTCTCCCAAGAGAGTTTGCTAATACATTCTTTAAATACTAGCTCAGTTTACTCTTGTACATCTTCTGCAGTCAGTAAGATCATATGATAGATTCCTGGAAGATTAGATGAAAGTGACATAACAATACTATCATCAATTTCAAGCTAGCTGTTCCATGAAATAAACATATTCTAATAGAAATAACTAACCTAACTCTGGTTTAATTGTGGGCCAAATCCCGTTTATACGGTCAGGATGCTTGTCTAGGTCAGAATCTAAATCCTCAGAAATAAGACCTAACCGTGTTTGGTCAAGTATGAATGCCAAAGGATCCAAATACATTATGCAGCCATATAAGTATGCAATGACATCTCAGCGCATCAAAGCTGAACTGAGATGACGTAAAAGAAGAATTAAGGAGGAATTCCAGGCCTTAATAATCTGCTGATTTTCTGTGCATGACATTGTAATTTGGATTTTCAGAGTTTCCTTATCACACAAATAACTCAATAATATGCATGTATGTATAAACAAATCACCTTTCTCCTGGCTTTTGTAGAGAAAAATTTCCTTTATTAGCTTTCGCAGGCTAAATTAATTATCAGTTTTCCTTATACTTCTCAAGACCATTGCTTGCACAGTGGACATTAGAAAGAACTCTGGAGGAGTAGCAGTGAGGATTGCAGGATTCAGAGTTCTATAGTGTAGCTCTATACTGGCCTGCTGTGGGCCAGCTTATAGGGCAGCCAACCTTTCTGCCTGTGTTTTCTCACCAATAAATGGAGGAGAGTTCATCAGTGCCCCTAGTTCTTCTCAATCCCTGCCATTTTCTTGGGTTACAAAACTCAGCTTCCCAACACTGGGGTGACCATGTCATCACACTGGTGTGTGGATGTGTAGATGTTCCTTCTTTATGATCACATGGTATAAGCCATCTCAGACCCTGTCTCTGGCTGGGGACAGACTCTTTTCTGTCACCAAAAGACCTTGAAAATAATTCCATGCTTGGCTGTAGATTTTATGGAGGGGACACAACACAGGAAATCTTCATAAAAATTCTTTCTGAATATTTCTTGTTTCCCCCCAAATTTCTCACCACATAGAAACTGCTTCACTCTCTTTCCATTCTCCATGTACTCACTCACCAGTGGAAGGCACTCTCACTCGATTCTTCCACTTCCTGCTGTGCAGCTGCTGCCACTTTCCAAGAGCTCAAGCTCCTGGCCAGGCCCCTCCTCACAGCATGAAGTCCTCCAGCAAGTTTGCTTCAGTTTCTTTTTTCTTTGATGAGAAATTGCATTTTAGTGTACAAATATATCTCATCTTTTTATATCTATGTGTATCTCCATATCTTATTGTCAGAGGTGTTCCAGAGTGATTCCACCTTGCATAGGGTCTAGGTAAAATAAGGCTGAGACCTACTGGGCTGCATTCCCAGGAGGTTAGGCATTCTTAGTCACAGGATGAGATAGGAGGTTGGCACAAGATACAGGTCACAAAGACCTCGCTAATAAAACAGGTTGCAGTAAAGAAGCTGACCAAAACCCACTAAAATCAAGACTGTGACGAAAGTGACCTCTGGTTGCCTTCTCTGCTCCTTATACACTGATTATCATGCATTAGCATGCTAAAAGACACTCCCACCAGTGCCGTGACAGTTTACAAATGTCATAGCAATGTCAGGAAGTTACCCTACATGGTCTAAAAAACAGAGGAACTCTCAGTTCTAGAAATTGCCCACCCCTTTTTCAAAAAACTCATGAATAATCTACCTCTTATTTAGCATATAATCAAAAAGTAACAATAAAATACCCAGTGAGCAGCCCATGCTGCTGCCCTGCCTATGGAGTAGCCATTGTTTTATTCCTTTACTTTCTTAATAAACTTGCTTTCACTTTATTCTATGGGCTCACCCCCGAATTCTTCCTTGCACTAGATCCAAGAACCCTCTCTTGGGGTCTGCCTTGGGGATCCCCTTCTGGTAACATCATATCTGTCTACATGAATGCTATGGAGGTGATCTGGCCCCTTTGGGGCCCTTATTACCCATAAAATTACCAAGAGAGGCACTAACTTGAAGTTTCTGCTCTGAGGATTAGTTCAATGTGGTAAGTTGCTAACAATGTAAAGCAATGTTCTGAGTCCCAAACAAAGAAGCACACTTTTATCTGTTAGGACATAAAAGAGTTATTGTGAATATTTTAATTTTGATTATGCTTTTATTTTGATTAAATACAATGCCACTCTAAAAATGGCATCAGACATAAGAAAAAGTACCTAAACTAAAACCCGCTTACTCTGTGTTTTGTGGGTATCACTGTGCCCAGTTAGCTGTCTGTGTGATCTCTATGCAGATATCAAATTCTACTGAAATTAATCTGAAATTCTAGAGGACATATGCTCATTATAAAATTTCAGCTACCTGTACGTTAGGAGATTGGAGTTTATGACATTGAATTTAAGATGTTTAGGTTTGCCCTCCTCTGCCGATCCAATTTTAACCCTGGTCCAAACTCCTCAGATGAGGAAACTGAAACCAATAAGGTGTGTTCTCAAGTAATTTCTAATTATGCAACTATGTGATTAAATCATTTTTCTTTTTTTTTATTTTACATGGAGATATATGTATTTGATGGTGATAATAAATCTAAAATACACATCATATATGTATGTATACACACACACACACAAATTTACACACATAATTCTCCCCCCAAATTGGATAAAGATAAATATACGTATATATATATGTATAAAATTCTCCCAAAACTTATATTTACATTATATATACTGTTTATAATCTGCTTTTTTCTCTATTCAATATTTTAAATTCCTGAGTATTTTAATTAAAATATTACAATGCTTTAGATTTATCACCACAGTCAAAATAGTTTTTAAGCACCAATATGCATATAAAGGTTAATATTTTTTAAGGTTTTAAAAAAAACTTGATATAGAATCAACCAATTTTCTGACATTTAAGGAATATATAGCCAATCTTTTATGAGCTTATGATTCAGACCACTGAATGAAAAACCTCAAATGGCAGAGGCAAAACAGTCCTACTTTCATTCAGTTCCTGATGTGGTGCCTGGCACACAGTCTTTAATCAATAAATATTTACTCAATGGGTCAATCCAATCAGTCCGTCAATAACCACTTTTTCTCACTGAAGCAAAATTCATATTGTTAGTAAAAATTGAACATGAGTATTTATTTCCACAGAATGTGGAAAGAGAAAAGCAAAACCACTTAAATTGGAAAATCAACATTGTACATCACCTTGTCATTCACACGTCAACCTAAATGCAAGAAGATCAATGTTGAGCTTTAGGCAGAAATGGTCTCTGCCCCAAAATCTCTCAAATGCCCACCGGCTGAACTCCAGGAATTCAGAGGCAACTTGCTGCAGTGGAAAGTGCTCAGGTCTGTGCTGGAACCCTGAGCGCAGCACTTGCTGTAATGCACCTTGGCCGTGTCCTGTCAAGTCACATTGCTGCATCTGTGAAAGGCCTTACCTGGTTAACCATGGCATTTCTGGGAAGAATCATGAGAGCACATACATGAAAGTGTTTTCTAACCTCTAAAAAAATCCTTTAATTCTTTCTTTGAAGTATTTATTACAGGCACATTCCTCCAGGATACTATTATCATCCAATACCAATACTTTTTGAAAGACAATTCTTATCCATCACTGGTCTCTGGGTAAGGAAATGAGAATACCAGGGATGGATGCAGAGTGAGGAGGTGAGGGCTAAAGACTAACAAGTTCTATTAATGAACAAGTACGGCTCAGGCAGACCCTTTCTAGAAAGTGGTAGTGAATGGTGGTCCTGACTTGATCCTGTCTGTAGTGTTTGCTGTTGTGGCTGTCCAGGTCCTCCTTACAGATGGGAACACTCACCCTCTCAGCTCCTGGCCCAAGTAAAACTTTGAAATTTTGTTTCAGCAAAAGGACTCACTCCTTTGGCTGTCTCTCCCAAGGTCCTGCCTTCTCTCCAGGAGCAGCCCACATCTAATGACTGTGATACTGGAAGAAAGGAGAGGATAAGACCTCTGGCCCCCCCAAGTGGAATAATGAAGGGCCATCTCAGCTTCTCTGCTCTGGTGGGGTTGGCTGAGGCCTCTGTTGCTTCTGCAACACAGCTCAACTTCTCCCTCGGCCCAATCCTGCTTCCCTTACTCTCACACAGATGTTGCTGCTGAGCACACACACCAATAAATTTTTGCATGCAAATTTTAGTTTCAGAATTTGACTTCCTGCAAACTCAACCTGAAGCGCCATCTAAGACAGATTGGTGGTCACCTAAAGATGAACAGGATTCTCTGGTGGCCTCAACAGAATTCAAACGACAGCATTATAAAAAGATGGAAGTATGTTTTCTACGGTCATTTAAAAGCTAGAGGGAAATCAGAAAATGCATTCTAGATAGAATCTAGAAAGGTCCTGGCACATTGTAGGTGTTCAGTAGATATTTGTGGAGTGACTGAATTAAACGTGTTTTCACCATGTCAGTGGGTTAAAGGATAAACTAAAGTTAAACCAGAGAGCCCTACCCATGGCTTTTTACTTTCCTCCAAGTGCTCTTCAAACCCCCTCTCCCTCCCCCAGGGGAGTAGATCCAAGTACAAGTCCAGGCATCAGAATCAAATCCTGAGGGCAACGCCCACTGCTGATAGAACAATTGCACCACCAACTAAGGAGTCACTTCGGACTCCAGAAGAGCTCTTTTCAGAAAATAAAATAATGTGAAGAAAGCATTTTGTTTTTCCAAATAAAAATACTAAACCTTTCTAGATGTGTTTGTTTAAATTCAGAAATATAAATCTGGAGATTCAGAGGGCTGGGGGAGGAGAGAGAGGAGAAAGCAGAGAAGAAAGGGAGAAGAGGGTTTGGGTAGTATGTGTCTTTTCTTTTTCATTTGGTTTCAACAGGAAATGCATGCGTCTAATGATTGGAAGCAGCTGTGGACTGTGACATCTGGGCAAGATTGGAGCAGAAGTCCCTGCAGATGCAGCCCTTGAAGCAACTCCCTGAGCTATTCCCCCCTTTTACTATAAAATTCCCCACACACTCTGCATTTCCTTCCCCTCCAGATTCCGGGCTTCTCCCTCTGAGTGGCAGCAACCATGTGTGAGTAATGGATGTATGCAGGAGACTAATTTCAAGTTAGGAAAGTTTCAAAAGGAAAAGAACCTGTTTGAAGTGATGGTGCAACTCAGGTGGGTTCTGAGCAGTGTGGGAGTTTGCCAGGGAAACGACCTTCCCTGGCAGTGCTGTAGCTACAATGCTCCCCTGAAGTAAGAACGAACTGTATCAGTCTGCAGCGAGGTTCTGCAGCAGTAACAAAAGACTCCAAAATCTCAGGAGGATTTCTTCTTTTCAGTGCTCCTTGGCCATCTGGTGTCAGCCCTGGTCTGCCCTACCATTCCTGGACCTAAATGGAAGGAGCAGCCCAAGTGGGGACATTTTTGGGCTCACCAAAGAGGGAAGAGAGAGGTGGTTATCAAGAGTGGCTCTTAAAGCTTCCATGTGGAACTGTTGTGTGTCCCCTGTGCCCATATTTCAGCGGTCAAAACCAATCACATGATGGCTTCCGAGTTCAACAAGATAGGAATGGATAGTAAGCAGGGGCACTAAAAGTCACATGGCCAGCTAGAGGGGATTAGAAAATGAAGTCTAAGAATGGTCAAGTGACTGACCCAGGGCCACCCAAATAAGAAGCAGCAGAAGGGAGACTCCCCAAATTCTCTGTCAGACCTCTATGCCTGACAAAGTGTCTGGCCAATTACCTCTCTGCATTGAGAGAGGTATGCATTTAATAACCACTTGTCTGAATGAATTAAGTAAACAAATGTGCAAATGACTTAGGGAATGACTATTGAAACTCAACTCTGCCAAGGTTTTGTCTTAACAATGTCAATCTACAGAAAAGACCTATTGGCCTAAGTAAGCTGGAAAGTGCTGTTTGCAAAGTAACCCTGGAAGTGTCACCTTTCACAGCTCTCATGAGAACAAATCATCACTGGCAGCCCTGTCAACACAAATAAGCAAAAGGAACTGTGTCAACACTGACGGTTTCCATTTTTATATTGAAAAAAAGGCACCAGAGAGGCTGGCCAGGCTACATTCTGAGCTGGAGCCAAAAAGCTATTGCAGTCACATGCACTGAGACTTTCTGTTCTTTTCCACTGTGAGCGATTGAGCTGCTGTGTAATATTTCCAGCCTGTTCTTCCTGTGACAGCTCAAAGTTTAGTAATTTGTAAGAAAAATCTTAAATTACATGGCTTAGGTATACAATACTCTTTAGCCACAGGCCAAATTCCCTCACCTTAACTCCAATAGAAGACAATAGTATAATCTTACCACAGTACTGAGTAAAATGAAAACAGAAATTCGCTAAGGTAATGCAAAGACAGTTCATCTTTCAACTTATTCTGAAATGATTTCTTTACTTAAGCAATTTCAACTTTTTTTATTTTTTGAGACAGATCTTGCTCTGTTACCCAGGCTGGAGTGCAGTGGTACAATCTCAGCTCACTGCAACCTCTGCCTCCTGGGTTCAAGCGATTCTCCTGCCTCAGCCTCCTGAGCAGCTGGGATCACAGGCACATGCCACCACACCTGGCTAATTTTTGTATTTTTAGTAGAGACGAGGTTTCAACATGTTGGCCAGGCTGGTCTCAAACTCCTGACCTCAAGTTATCTGCTCACCTTGGCCTCCCAAAGTGCTGGGATTACAGGCATGAACCACCACGCTCGGCCTACAATTTTTGAAGACGGTTTTAAAGCTTTAAAGCTTAAAATAGTAAAAATCAGATGAAAAACTATTCTTCTAGTCCCACGTGAAAGTTCCTTTTTTCTCTGAAAAAGGGAAGAGGAAGGAGGATGAGAAGCCCATTAAAATGTTTTATGTGGCATTATATTTGATGCAGTAATGCATTACCAACAAGTAAAAAATGCATAAAAATCTGTTACAGGAAGTGAATCGACTTTATGCAATTCGTAACAAACAGCCCAGTGATTTTTACTTAAGCATATGAATAAATTTGACTCTCATGAACATTATATATATTATGGATCAGTATTATAAACTCAACTGAGAAGCTTAGGTTTTGTATTTTGTATGTCATCTATTGGGTCTCCCATGAAGACCTACACATCATAGGTAGGTACTTATTGCAAATTAATCAGCACTAAATATCCTTATCAGGGAAGTATAACTGGCAAACATCCTTCCATTTTTGTCTATACTTGAAGGCTCCAGTATTGATCTGAAGTCTTCTTCCAAGACCTGGAGGTGTTAACAAACAGAGAAGTATTTCAATTTCATAAGCTTGACTTTCTCATTTCAGAAGTCAGTGCTAACAAACCTCTTTTTGGAAGGCAAACCTTAAAGGTCCACCTTTCCAGTGCTAATGACTCCAGTAGAAAGAGAAACACAATTCTTAAGTAGATAACTCCCCCCAGCAGTTGGAGATCTAATCCTGATCTTCAGTCAGGAGATGATTAGTGTGTGAGTGTTGAGATGTTCTGTTTATGTATTCAATGTTTGATCTGGTGTTCAGCCATGTGCCAATAGTAACAACAAAAAGAGTAGCATTTGTTGTGTATCTTCTATTTGCCAAGTAATCTTCTGAGTACTTTACATGTATTGAAACATGTAATGCAGCCTCTATGTTATGTTCCGTGGTTCTCAGCCTTGCCAGCACATTAGCAGTACACAGGGAGTTTTTAAACAAGAAACTCATATGCCCAGGGCACACTGCCTTGACCAACAAATTCGGAATCTCTGGGAGTGGACCCAGACATCAGCGCTTTGTAAATCTTCCCCAAGTGATTTTAATGTACGGTCAAGGTAATTAAAGAGTTTTACCTAGTCTAAAAACAAGCTACAGTCAGGCAGCTTTGGTTAATTACTTAAGACATGGTCTATAAGCAGAAAATCTAATAGTTCCTTCTTGAGACATGCTCTTCATCAAATTATCCAAGTGACTGGGGACTCCTTTGGTCCAACTTTGGGAGTAGTTAAGGGCCACTCTTAATTCCAAGTGCCAGGAAGAGCAAGCTCTGGATCCTAACAGCCGACTGATGGCCTGCGTCTCATTGCCACGGGCACCTATGCAGCACTCTATGGAAGCAGCTTAGTTTTTGTTATATTGATTTTTTAATCTTGCAACTTTACTGAATTTATTGGTTCTAAGAGTATTTTTGTGAAATCTTTAAAGTTTTCTATATATAATATTATGTCATCTGCAAATATAGATAACAAGCTTTGGAGAGGATATAGAGAAAAAGGAGACTATACAGTGTTGATGGAAATGTAAATTACCACAGCCGCTATGAAAAATAGTATAGACGCTCCTCAAAAAAAAAAAAAAAATGGAACCAACGTGTGATCCAGCTATCCCAATTCTGACTATATATCCAAAGGAAATAAAATCAGTTTGGTGAAGAGATATCTGCACTCCAATGTTCACTGAAGCATTCTTCACAATAGCCAAGACATGAAATCAAACTAAGGGCCCATCAACAAATAAGTGAATTAAGAAAATTGTCATACATGTTCATAGTGGAATTCCATTCAGCCTTAAGAAAAACAAGAATCCTGCATTTGCAAAAACATGGATGAACCTAGAAGACATTATGTGAAATTAAATAAACCAGGCACAGAAAGACAACTACCTACTGCATAATCTCACTGATATATGGAACCTAAAAAAGTCGAACTTACAGAAGCAAAGACTAACATGGTAGTGACCAGAGGCTGAGGGGTGGGGGAGATTGGGGGGGTAAGAGAAGAGAGAGAGAAGCAGGATCAGAGATCACTGAAGGGTCATACATGGACCTGAATTTGACACCCAGTGAAGGCAAAGGGTAAGAGTCCAAGGGAAAAAAGAAGCGCAGCACCGAGCTTCCACCTTGTCCTAGTGCCTGACGCCCTCTGTCTGCTAGTGCCAGGCACACAGTGTGACTTCAGAGGCAGCTGTGGCTAGAAGTAGATAGATTCTGCTAAACCCCCAAGAAGGGTCCAATTCACTTTCCAGCCAGAATCCAGCTCTGTGACATTTTTCTCAGCTGATTCAACCCTTCTTGTCATTACCCAAAGCTCCAGTACCCTCCCTGCTATTCCTGCAGAGACCAATTTATCTCCAATGACCCCAGTGGGAACCAAAGCTTTCCAGTTACACACGATGAAGATGTGATTCCAAGTTACGTTTGGGTATACAGGGAGAAAGTCCAGTCATATGGATGGAAATGGCAAAGATTTTAACCTGTAACTCTACCTACTAATAGCCATTGGAAGGCATCTAAAAGATGTGGATAGATTTCCTCTAAGAAGGTGTAAGCCATACCAACAAACTGCTCCACACTGCCATTTTACAGGTATAAGAAGTAAGAGCTTGCTTCCATGCACCCACCACGAGCTGAGTGAGAACGATAGGATTATGAATCGGACTCATATGTCTAAAATTGGATCCTGTACCAAGTCCCCTGTGATGAGTAAAACTGAGAAAAAGACCCAGAAACATATCCATGACTGCTTAATAGGATTTAAACAATTCTATCTCATTAACTTTTCAAGGGACCCCTAGCAAAGTATGAAATTTAAGCATCATGACAGGCTAACTGAGAAAAGTTATCCATCATTCTTGTCGCTGCACCTGCCCCACACTCCAAAGCCATGGGCCACAGCTGCTTCTCCCAAACGTGCCCTAGAATTTCTAAAGGGTTGGCTGGCACGCACCAGGAGGGCATTCTGGTAGTGAGGGATGCCCCTTTTGAAGCTGTGTGTGCATAGCAACTGCCCACTTTTTATTTAGATTGCATATTTATTTGGAGTAGGATTGATAAAGATTCCAACAGAGCTGAAGCCCTTCCAAGCCATATTTTTGTTCCAACATAGGTATATCCAAAGTGAACAAGAACTTCAATGGCAGACTGGAAAGTGGCCTGATATCCACTATCTGCAGCAATGTGGGAAGCGTCTTTTTCTTTTATTTTTTTTTTAATTTCTGTTCTCTTTTATTTGGCAGAAGTAACAGGATAGAGAAGGATGAATAAAAAATTTTCTATAATAAGAATACTATTAAGAAAATCCCCAAATTCTTAAGTTGATAAATGTTATGAAAGAGACTTATCGAGAAATTTAATCATTTTTAAGTATTTCTCAGAACAGATACACTTTCAGAGAATCAAGAGATGCTTACTTTCTATTTTCAAAACTATTGTGTACCACTTAAACATTTTCCTGAAGGGAAACTGCCCCAACCAAGGGAAGGTCACCAATACGTGCCATCTTTGACATAGATGTGACTTGTTTGATTTCCTGAGAATGAAAAGCCATCAATCCATCTTATCAGCAACACATTTTGTGAATAAAACAAGCATCTTCCTCTTGACAAAACTGAAGTGATTAATACCATCTGAGAAAGGGTTAATACAATTACTGTCTATTTTCAAACTATCCTGAAATAACCCTGTGGGAATGCTTTGAACCTGAGAAAAGTCACCAAATAAAGAAAGTTAAAGTGTAGTTCCCCTCACAAAGGTGGTTTTGGCTATTTGGCAACAGGAAAGAGTTCTGGCAACAAAACCCTCTAGCGAAGACACCACCATAGTTGCCAATTAACAGAAAGTCATCTGGGGAGAATGCACTATTCAGAGAATACAGTTGGCAGAACCTGTATGAACATATTTGCAGGTGGATTCCTGTATGCAGTTGTTCAAAGGTTTTGCCTCTGCTCTTTGGCAAGAATGGAATTAGCAGACCCGGGATATGATTACTGCCTTTAATATTCAACTTTGAAAGTTTCAGTCATATGTGCATCATCTTATGGATGTCCTCATTCTTAAAAGTCTTTCAAAATAAAAATACTAGCTTTACCCATGTCCCTGCAAAGGACATGAACTCATCCTTTTTCATGGCTGTTTCATTCTCGGCAAACTGACACAAGAACAGAAAATAAAACACTGCATGTTCTCACTCGTAAGTGGGTGTTGAACAATGAGAACACATGGACACAGAGAGGGAAACATCACACACCGGGGCCCTTTTGGGGGCTAGGGGAGGGATAGCAGGAGATGGAGGGATAGGGGAGGAATAGCATTAGGAGAAATACCTAATGTAGATGACGGTTGATGGATGCAGCAAATCACCACGGCACGTGTATATCTATGTAACAAACCTGCACATTCTGCACATGTACCCCAGAACTTGAAGTATAATAATAATAAGAAAAAAAAATACTAACTTAATTGATTTAAGAGCACTCACTACCCACCCTTTGGAGATATATCACCTGCTCTAGAAATTCCACTACCACACCCGCTCCCTGCACCCCAGGCTCCACACCTCCCTCAAAGCACACCCATGGTAACAAAGTCTTCCCTGCATCACAGTGTGGAGGAATTTCCTGCTTAGACATCTTCTTCCATAACAGACTGGAAGCCTTTCCAGACGGGGAACTGGATCCCCTTCTTCCTGTGTCTCCATCTGGAGCACAGTGCCTGCATAAAGCAGGTTCTCTGCAACTGGTAGTTGAGTTCAAGTGAACTGAGACCCTTGAGGATGGGATTTCCCAGCGCTTTTAAATGGGCTATTTAACCCTCCTTCCTATGTGAAATAAAAGGGGACTTTTCACAGCCGTTAAACCTCCTATGAGCCATTTCTCAAAACTAAAACATGTTTATATGTATTTTCCGCTATGCTAACCCCTGGTGTTTTCCGGTCTTCAGCTGGAGCTCTTCCTCAAGCTGTGACCCATTCCTTTGTTTCAAGTGTCTTGATACTCGCTTTTTTTTTTTTTCATCTCCATGCTGTTTTTCCTTCTGCAAATTATTTTTCCCCTTTGGACCTCTTTCCTCCAGCAGTGTACAGGCCTGTGAAAGTAAAATTTGAATAGTCTTCCTGATTTTTACAGGAAGCTCTAAGAAAGAAGTAGATGAATATTATTCATGTTTAAATAGGATTCATTTGTCTGGTGTTTACTAGCTATTGTACTATTCCACTAAAATTTGATAGAAAAAGTTTTGATGGACTACCTTGCCTTTTAGTAAAAACCCACAATTTTATTTGAACGTCAGAAATGCACTAAAGAAAATTGGCTTGAATATTTTGGGAAGTAATTTGCAGACCTAAAAAGCGAACAAGGTACAAAGGGGAAGATGTGTGATAAACTCAAAATATACTCTAAGGGTGCCTTACAGCTGTAGATTTAAATGATTCTTAATGTTACATAAACCTCATTGTTTATATGATAGGAAATTACAATTCAAGCCACATGAGGGGCTGTGTCTGACCTGCCACTCTCCACAGTACTCATCAAAGGACCTGGTGCATAGGAGCCTCAATATTTGTTAAATTAATGAATATTTCTGAATAATTAAATAAGTGGGGCTAACAGAAGTAAGTGAGTCCAACTGGATGAATCTGGAAACCATCATTCTCAGCAAACAGACACAAGAACAGAAAACCAAACATCGCATGTTCTCACTCATAAGTGGGTGTTGAACAATAAAAACGCATGACACAGGGAGAAGAACATCACACACTGGGGTCTGTTGGGGGGCGGGGGTCTAGGGGAGGGGATAGCAGGGGCTGGGGAGATTGGGGAGTGATAATATTAGGAGAAATATCTAATGTAGATGATGGGGGAATGGAGGCAGCAAATTACCTGTGGTTACTTTTTATATAATTTATATCATGAGAACCTGATAGCAATCCTGCAAGATCTGCACATGTACCCTAGAACTTAAAGTAAAATAAAAAATAAAATAAAATACTACTTATTTCCTTCATATACCCCATTATAGCACTGGGAACAGAAAATTGACTCAATCCAAAATAAATCTACCAACAATTATTCTACTAACCACTGAGTTCATGCAGAAGTTGTGCATAAAATAAAGATAAAGGTCTTGTTCCTTGTCCTCATGGCAATCACTCTCAAGCTTGGGCCCAAACACACATGAAATTAACAAGAGGAAAGGCAACAGATTCCTCTGTTTTTCCATTTTCAGTAGTGAGCCAAGAAAAACTATACATGGCTGTGTACCTACAGAATCTGTGATCTTTACAAAATGCCTATGAGGAAAAATGACTATTTCCACAGCTTTGCTTTTAAAAATTAAAACAGGTGATTGGGCTGGGGATATTAGAGATGAGAAAAGCCCAGAAATTGGAATCTCTGATTTGAAGCATTTTAGCTGTATAATCTGGAATACCACCCAGTGGTAGTAGAAGTTAATATTTATCAGTCCTAGTATGAACTTTCCACTGTTTTAACAACTTTCACTCCTTTAACAACCCCATTAAACAGCTGCCATTATTGTATGATTGGCATTTTATTGAGTTAGACAAGTGAGGCTCAGAATGGCTAACTTGCCAAAGATTGTGCAACCACTGAGAGGCTAGCCCAGGATCTGACCACAGGTGGCCAGATAGGAGAGCCCACCCTCAGACCTCTACGGATAGTGGCAACTATGGCTTGTGCTGATTCTTAATCAGTGATATCACTGTGATTCAGTGATTCTCAATCATTGAACCTTAGTCAGTGCTAATCAGTGCCATCCCTTCCGGAGCTCCATTGAGCCTCATAACAACTTTGGGATGATCCTTTCGGTCTTCAGTTTACAGATGAGAAAACGGAGGCTCAGGGAAGTTAGATAACAGAAGATGTAAATTACAGAGTGTGTAACCAGTGACTCCAAATCTGGCTATAGCACGGTGCCTCTCAAATGACAAGTATATGTCATTACTCTGTCAAAAAACGGGGGGAAGGCCTATGCTTCCAGAAGGTTTTGGTCTTCAAGATGCTCACATGAATCAAAACAAAGATAACCACAGTTGCAGCTTACTGAGACTTTCTGTTTTAATTAACGAGAATGAAATCTCTCTGTCTACCTCTCCGCAATGCTTGATGATCTTCGGCATCTGAGCTGCCCTATTCTCTTTCCTACAGGTTTTCTATACGCTGGTAATACGTGTGAAGAATCAAGCAGTGTCTTGGAGCACAGTAAACATTGGTGACTACATTTTGCATCCCAATGGCTATCTCAAATGTGAAGAATTTTTAGTAATCTCTCCTCAGAGATTTTAGACGCTTAGTAAGTTTTTCATCATAGAACAAGATCCATGTGGTTACTTTTTATATAATTCCTATCATGAGGACCTGATAACATCCCAGTGACTCCTTGTAGTATCTCAAAAGAAAGGAATTTTGTTCTAAGATGCACTAGCCAGTTAAGAATATCAGGTTCTAGTAAGGCTGGCTGAAGGCTACCGTGTGATATCAAACATTTCCAAAGAGCATCTGAGTCATGAATCATTCATTTAGTGATTTAAAATTATTATGAAGCATCTGGCCACCCCCAATCCAAAATGTAAAACACTAATAAACTCTTTAAAATGTTCAAGTTAAAAACAATTTATTATCTTAACATCCTCCTATTAATTATGTAGTTGTTATTATCCTCAGAATTAAATGACAGCTTCCTACAGTGCTGGGAAAGAGAAGTGCAGACTAAGTGCCTGACCTCGAGGAACGTAAACCACAGCAGGTATGATTCCTTCTACCTCAGTTTCCCTACATGAGAAGACTTCCCTAAATGAGAAGTTTAGATTGGAAACCATATCTAAGAGGTCCCATTCAGCTCCAACCAAGTCCCCAGAGAACTTCCACATGTTCACCCCTCCACTCCCTAGTCTCTAGTATGCTGGAATTATGCAGTCTTTTATTTTTAGAAATGTATGTGTAAAGGACCTCAAAAGATCTTCGGCTCCAGTCTCCTACTTTACACAGGTTTGTAATTTTTCTAGTTTTTGAAGATCCTAAGAACTTAATGTATCATGTTCTCTTGCTTATTAAGCTAGACACTTATTATGGACTCCAATAGTTTATCAAAATGCTCTTTCCTGAAAGTTAAACCCATTTCCTGTTGAATTCTATATAGTTGAAGAGTAGGTTGACTTTTCATGTCTGAAATAACAAACATGAAGCCTTCACCTCTTTTTCTTTATAGATCAACTGTCTTAGTTAAATTACTTCTGTATGCAAGTAACAGAAACCAGTTTTAATAAATGTTTAATAAAACTTCACAAGGAATTTATTATAAGGGGATATTACATTCTATATAAGGACAGGGATACAGCTGAACCTCAGAAAATGGTTAGAAATATGTAATGAAGCAGCTCTGAAACCAAGGTGACTCTCCTATCAGTAACAAGTAGAGAGTTTGAACAGAGCCTGAAGCCAGACTCCCCAGGCAAAAGTCCCAGGTCCACCACAGGCAGCTGCTTTCAGGGAAGGGCTATCATCACAACCAGTCCTTCTTCCTTGTCATCAAATCATGTACTCCTTTCTGACACTCCTGAAGTTCCATTATGCCTCTCTAAATGTCGCACTCTCACAAAGTATAGGGCAAACTCCATGGGCAGAATGAGAGAAGCTCAGTATTCTTCATTTGTAGAAGCAAATACTTTTCCTGGAATGAGAAATGGATATCTAATATCACTACCTCTATTACATAGCTGGCCCACCTGCTACACTCTTATTCAGCTTAGTAGAATTAAGACAACAGAGTCTTTCTAAAAAGAGTATACCTATTCCTTTTGATTTTGAGGACAGTTTAGTTTGTGTTTTCAAGTAAGTGGCAGTGATTTACCCTAATTGAATTTTATACTCTTTTAGAGGGTCTAATTTCTTCCTTTCCACTATCCCTAGGAATTCGATTACTATCTTTCAGATTCTCAGCACCTGTGTATTTCAGGTCATCTGAAAACTCAACTACTAAATTATTGATTCCATCCTTCAGATGCTAACCCATCTTCAAAATTGGTCACCCACAGTATACATGACAGATGTCATACAAAGCAGGTGGCAGTTGCCATCAGCACCAGCCCCTTTTATTCTTTGTGCCGAAGGCTGACAAACCTATGGTAATCTTCAATGAGTCACAGATTTGAATAATCCCTCCCTGTGAGTATGGGCAGAACTTATGACTGACTTACTTCTAGGCAATAAAATATGGCGGCAGTGATGAAATGTTACCTCCATGATTATGTGACATTACTTGCACACTGGAGAAAGATTCTCCTGCTGGCCTTAGTGAACTAAGTTGCCATGTTGCAAGAGAACCTATCATCAAAGGTCTACATAGCAAGGAATGAGAGTGTCCTCAGCCACTGTCAGCCAGCAGGAAAATAGGGATCTGAGTCCTACAACCTCAAGGAACTGAACTTGTCCAACAGTCTCAAAAGTTCAGAGGAGAAACTCTGGCTCCAGAAAGGAATGCAACCCAGTCAGCAACTTTATTTCAGCCTCATGAGTTCCTCTGGACTCCTAACCCATGGAAAATGTAAATTATAAATGAATGCTGTCATAGGCCACTGAATTTGTGGTAATTTGTTATGCAGCAAAATAGAACTAGTGAACCATCCGTCTCCTCCCCACCCATTCCGCAACCTTCCATGACCACTCCCCATGCTGAACATGCACTAACTCAACATCTGCCTTAGCTTATCATTAAAACATAAGGAAGCGAGGTGATTTGACTGAGCACCCATGATATGCCAGACAAAATTAAAAATCCCTTTTAATTCTATGAGGTAGGTATTGATGACTTCTCTAATGTTTCATTTTCTTATCTGAAAACTGGGTGTCAAGGACTGAATTGTATCCTTCTCCTAAAAAAAAGTATAGGTTAAACCCCTAAACCCCAATGTGACTGTATTTGTGGAAAGGCCCTATAAGGAGATAATAATGGTTGAATAGGGTCATAAAGGTAGTGCCCTAATCCAACAGGACTGATATCATTACAAGAAAAAGAGACACCAGCGAGCTCTCTCTTCGTGTGCACAAGGAAAAGGCCGTGGGAGAACACAGAGAGAAGGCAACATCGGAAGCTGAAAAGAGAGGCCTCACCAGAAACAGACCCTGCCAGCACCTTCGTCTTGGACATTCAGCTTCCAAAACGGTGAGAAAATAAATTTCAGTTGCGTAAATCTCCCAGTCTGTAGTACTTTGTTATGGCAGCCTGAACAGACTAACACACTGGGGGATAAGTATTTTGACCACAGTTACCCATTAAGACAGACAAGGAGGCAAATGATGTCACCACCCTTACTGCTTCCTGATTATCCATCTTCATGTCAGTAGATATTAACTAGGAGGGTCTACAGCGTTGACTCTTTTCCTCTGCATCCTTCTCCTCCTCATGCTCATACAGTATCTTGATTATCAAGCATTGCCTTTAAGGTAGGGAAAGGAAGGAATGTTCCAATTTAACTCCAGGTAGCTCCAGCCCAACTCCGATCCTGACAGGTCTACCAAGTAATGCTCTGATAGGGAATGCCTTCCCTGGAATTTCTCAAGGGAGCCCTCAATCTCCCCACTCTTTTAGTTGCAGAATGATATTCTGAAATTGATCTTTTATAATCATAATTTTTCTCTGTGCCTCATTTCCCTCATCTGTATATTGAGGAAAATTACAACCCCTACCTCATAATGTTGTAGTGATGATAAGTAAGTTAGTCTAAACAAAGGATTTAGCACTGTCACTGGTACACAGAATGAACTTTGTAGGTGTTTGCTGTTCTTCTCATTGTTAATGGAAAAGAGCACTTAATTTCTAAGCAGCTCAGTAGAATACTTTATTGCCCCAAAGAGAGAGATACAGTGATATTTCTTCCTGTTTGGTAATCATCCTAAACTGTCTGTGGGGTTTCACCTCTTCTTGTCACAAAACCATCTACCAAAACACTACTATGCATCCACATTGGTAATCTAGTGGGTCACAACTTTGGTATCCTATAAACCCAGCTAGGCTTCCCCCCAATCCCCTGAGCCCCTCCCCCAGCCCCCTCCAGGGACACAGTTTCCTTGCAACTCTAGTGCATTTCTTCCTAGCATTTCTGAGTGTCCTGGAAGCACAGCACTATTTTTTCACCCTCATCTTTTGAAGGATGTTTGTATAGTAAGCCACATTGGAAGATAGAGATAGTGACAGCCTCCTTCCCAGAGTAAAGGGAAGATTTGCCTACTGTCCCGCATAGAAAATATGATGTCTCCCTCCAGGGAAAAGAGGAGGTTTGTTAGCAGCCCTAAGATTCAGGTTCCCCCAATGCAAGGGTTCCTCAGGTGTGAGGTCAGCCCACTGCATGCACAGCATTCACCTGGGTCCTTCCACATCATCCCTGTAAGACATGGAGGGGCAGGTGACCAATACAAACATGATGCTTATGCTGCTTGCTCTGTCATGAATGAATAATAAAGTTATTTGTCTCTGACATAGGAGTCTCATGTCTTCTGCCATCATCCTCAGGGCTGTGGCAGACAAACTTGTTAACTTGTAAGTGGGGTAAAATCTCAGATCCTTCACATTTCTTAACATCCTCTCAAGAACAAATCCACAAAACAGACACATATATAATCCTTCCAGCTCCACCCTGGCACCCCATATCCCTAAGGCTATTGGGAAGGACGTCAGGATGCAATAGTCCAGGGTATAAAAGGTGATAGATAACTCACTCAGAAAAAGCAAAGAAGCCTGGCCAATATGGCAAAACCCTGTCTCGTCTAAACATACAAAAAACTAGCTGGGTGTGGTGGCAGATGCCTGTAATCCCAGCTACTTGGGAGGCTGAGGTGGGAGAATTGCTGAACTCGGGAGGCAGAGGTTGCAGTGAGCTGAGATTGTGCCACTGCACTCCAGCCTAGGTGACAGAGTGAGACACTGTCTCAAAAAAAGAAAAGAAAAGAAAAGAAAAAAGAACAAGCAAATTGCTGTTGAGAATTAGGCAGCTTTTGCTTGCAGGCCCCTTGAAACTACCTCCACTGGTTTTTGAGTGAAGGACGTAGGGTTGCAATTTTGTATAATGTTTTCCACTATTAACACGTAGGTACTTCTGTGTTCTTTTAGATTCTACAAGAGCTTTTCCCTAGTTTTTAAGAAACTTCCCAATTAAGGAGTACCTAAACTAATGTATACCAACAACCAAATTATCCTAGTAAGCAATTCATCGTTAATAATATCAAACACACTCAGCTTTTTAAAGTTTTCTTAACTACTAGCTACTTCTAGCCATTCTAGCATAACTGTATTTTCATTTAATGAATCAAGATGCCTTTAGCTCAGGTAACAAAAACCATGATTCAAACTGTCTTATACAAAAGAAAAACTTATTCTCTCTCTTTTTATCTCTCTTTCTCTCTCTCTCTCTCACACACACACACACAGTCTCGAGTTAAGCTAAGATGGGTTTCAGATGTGCTGTATCAGGACTCTTGCTCTATTTCTCTGTAATTCTTGTGTCTTAGCCCTTCTTCAACTGTAAAAAAATGGCTATGGGAATTTAAATCATCATATACAGTTAGCTTTATATCCAGAGAAGAAAGAGGATTTTTGTTTCAGGAGAAGGAAAACTTCCCCAGCCACACCTAACATACTTCTTAACATCCCACAGTCCAGAATCTAGGCCCTGCCCACCCCATTCTTAAACTAATCACTGGCAAGTAGAACAGGTGGGTTTTGGTTAAGACTCCTCATCATTTTACATGTGATACATTCTAGTTTTAGGAGAAAAGAAATAAGCACAAAAATTGAAATTGAAGGTTGATTCTAAGAATTCCATGATTTTGTCTGAGGAGTAGTAGCATTCTGTTCTATTTCTATTGTTCATACCACAATTCCTTCATCCATTCATCCAGCCACCAAACAATCTCTCCATTCATCCAAGAAGCACTTATTGAGTGCCAAGCAGATGCCAGGCATTGTTTTAACTGCTGAGATACACGAGTGAACAAAACAAAGTCCCTGCTCTTATGGACCATACGTTCTGCTTTGCATCAAGCTATTGGATCGTGTGTCAGTGTTTTCCAGAGAAAGAGACCAATAGGAGACTGGGGAGGGTGCGTATTTGTTTTAAGGAATTGGTTCACACAGTTGTGAGGCCTGGCAAGTGTGAAATCTGTAAGGTAGCCGAGCAGGCTGAAAACTCAGGCAGTAGTTGATGGTACAGTTTTGAAGCAGAATGTCTTTCTATCAAGGAAACCTCACTTTTTGCTTTTAAGGCCTTCGACTGATTAGATGAGACCACATTACCAAGAGTGATTTCCTTTACTGAGAGTCGACTGATTGTAGATGCTATCCACATCTACAAGACATCTCCATAGCAACTCCTAGAGTAGTGTTTGGTTAAATAACTGGATACTACAGTCTAGCCAAGTTGATACATCAAACTAAGCATCATAGATGCTTTGCTTATCTCTTCAACTCCACTGCTAGTTTCTGAGGAAAATGATGGTATCCTATACTTATCTATCTACAACCCTACAGAGCTTCACGCAGTGCTTTTTGGCTAGGGGGTGTTCAAGATGCATGCTGTTGCATTACTGAGTCTCAGTGTTATGACACGTGCTGTGTCTACATGTCTTTGAATGAGAAGGGAGGTTCAAATCAAAAAGGATCACCGGAACTGAAGCAAGATCATGAATCATAAAATGAAAGGGAGAACCTCCTCATTCGCTTGGCCCAATCTGAAGGCTCTGCCCTTCTCTCAAGCCACACACCCCATCTTCACTCTAGAGTGCATCCCAGACCATCACACCAAAGTCAAGGAATTACATTCCTCTAAAAATGCTACTAAGCACACCATATGCCTTTTTTGGGAAATGAACTTAAGCCTAGGGCTTAAGAGACTTTATTTTTCCCATCTGACTTAAATCTTTCCTTGGACCATTTGATCTGCTTCTTTCCACAAAGCAGATGTTCCCAGTGAGATTGAACAGGGAGCCCTGATCCGCAGCCAGCCTTCTGATCTGCATGAGTCTCCACTGACCACCCAAGGGGTGCTGGGCAAGCTGCAGGCCTCTGTGACTATGAATCTGGCATTTCCAAGCATTCCATGCACCTGATCTCTTACTATACGACACCCCCCATCCAATTCTTTTTTTTTTTTTTTTTTTTTTTTGAGATGAAGTCTTGGAAGTCTTTCTCTGTCACCCAGGCTAGAGTGCAATGGCACGGTCTCAGCTCACTGAGACCTCTGCCTCCCAGGTTCAAGTGATTCTCCTGCCTCAGCCTCCTTGAGTAGCTGGGACTAAAGGTGTGTGCCACCACACCTGGCTAATTTTTTTTTTTTTTTGTATTTTTTAGTAGAAACAGGGTTTCACTATGTTGGCCAGGCTAGTCTTGAACTCATGACCTCGTGATCCACCCGCTTCAGCCTCCCAACCTCCATCCAATTCTTAGAGGGAAATATACTTGCAAGTGTTTTCTTATACAGTTGCTGATCCACAAGGTATTTTGCATAAATTGTTTTCTCCATGGTGTTAATATAGCCACACTCTCCAGGCTTGACCTTCTACATTCAAAATCAAGAAAAGATGAAAGTTAATAAATGAATAGATCATCTTCTCTAAGCCAGGCACTGAATGAGGCATATATACATAGTTAATCACATAATGAAATATATGTTGTTATATCCATGATACAAACCAGGAAATTGAAGCCAGCTGCCAATTGGAACACAGATCGCAGTTCAAAGAAGAAGGCAAAGCTAATTAAGTTTGACCACAAACTTTGTTCCCCTTCATGACTAAACAAACTCACATAAGATAACCATCTGCACTTACCAGTTGAACAGCATATAATGCAGTTTAACTTGAAGTGTTCTAAAATATCAAAGGAAATAAGGTAAGTTGAGTTAATAAGGTAACTTGCCTTAAGTAAATAAGACAAGTTTTCAAAGGAAATAAGGCAAGTTGAGTTTTGCTTTGTTATTTTCTTAAGAGGGGGAGGTGTAATGTAAGTGCCCAGCGGAAAATGAATACAAACATTTTACATAAAATACTTTTCTGCAAGTGTATTAATCTGTCATGGAAATATAGAGAATACTGAAGTGTTATTTAAAAGGAGGTGGATTTCTTGACACGTTTTCCAAAGCCCATTTTTCTTACAATGAATTGTCAAGCATGACCCCATGCCTCAACACAAAGGTCCTGCAAAATAAGGATTAAATTAGTTAACCAGTGAAATACACACCTGTTCCTTACTGTGTCTTCCATTAAGGTTTTTTTCATTTGGCTGCTTCATACCACAAAAAATCCTCTCACTCACAATCCAAGAAAGCGAATTGATCAAAGGGTCAGAAAAAGTTATGTTGATGGGTACTACCCAGAGGTTATCGAGAGTCACAGTGGTTTCCTGGTGAACTCAAGAATCGCCCACTTTGGTGCCACAGGCTAACAACTGACAAGAACTTCCATGACCTTTGCCCTCCCAACAAATGAATAAGTCTCTTGTTTCTTTGCATTAAAATCCTTAATACTTGAAGGAGGAGAAAAAGTGAGTCAATCAATAGGCTCCTCTCATCAGTGAATCATTGAATAAATGGATGGATGGATGGATGGATGGATGGATGGATGGATAAAATTCTGAGGTCATGGAGGCTATAAAAAGTCATGGAGTAGTGCAAATAACACCATCAATAAAGTAAAAAGGCAACCTACAAAATGAAAGAAATTGTTTCCAAATCATACATCTAATAAAGGACTTGTATTTAAATAAAGAATTCCTAAAACTCAATAATAAAATAATAAACAGCCCAATTAAAAATGGGAAAATGATCTGACTATATCTTTCTCCAAAGAAGACATATAAATGACCAGCAGCACATAAAAAGATACTCAACATCCTTGGCCAGCAAGGAAACCAAAATCAATACCACTTCACATCCACAAGGAAGGCTGTAATCAATTAGACAGACAGTAAGTATTGGTGAGGTTGTAAAAAAATTCAAACCATTATATATTGCTAATGGGAATGTAAAACAATGCAGCTGCTTTGGAAAAGAGTTTTGTTCTTCCTTAAAAGCTTAAACACAGTTACCACATGACCCAGCAATTTTACTCATTAATACTGACCCAAGAGCAATGATCACATACATCCACACAGAAACTTGTACGTGAATGTTCATAGCAATAATATTTATAATTGCCAAAAACTGAAGCAACCAAATGTCCATCAGTTGCTAAATGGATAAACTGTAGTACATACATGTAATGGAATATTATTTGGCAATAAAAGGAAATGAAATATTAATACATGCTACGACATAGATGGACTTTAAAAACATTGTGCTAAGTCAAAGCAGCTGGTCATAAAAAGCACACATATTGTAGGATTCCATATATATGAACAATCCAGAATAGGCCAATCTATAGAGACATAAAGTAAGTTAGTGGTTACCTAGAGCTTGGGGCATCAGATTTGGAGGGAATGGGGACTGACTGCTAACAGGTACAAGACTTGTTTTTAGGGCAGTAAAATTGTTCTAAGATTAATTATGGTGATGGTGCACAGCTCTATAAATATACTAAAAAGCACTGAATGGTACACTTTAAAAAGGTGATTATATGATATATCAATTATATCTTAATAAAGTTGTTATTTACATAAGTCATTTATCAGAAATGAAGATATCCCAAATTTTAAAACACCATCAGATTTCATCCTAATGATCTAAATGGAATTTTTCAGACAGAAGAATGAATCATACTTACATAGTTTAACGTTTTTGTTTTTTGTGTTTTTGTGGGTGACAGGGTCTCACTGTGTTGCTATTTTTTAGCAGATTTTCAATGAAAAGTTTGTCATCTTCATTCTCGATGCCAAAACCTGCAGAAGAAATAAAATGGAAGTATCTTATACTAACCGATTCATCAATGGATTCTTCCAGTAATGCATTCATCTTAGCTACCACCATTACCATTACTATTACTTAATATTTTAATCACCTCACATTCCTCTTAAAAATACAAATATTTAAAAGAAAAATGTATTTTCCTATTACAGCTAGAAAACCAGCTTTACCTGCCACAAATAAAGATGTATGCAAAATAAATAAGTACGATGAAAACAAATCCATATTTTTTAATCCTAGCGAGACAGCATTGCCACCAGAAGACTCTGAGACCTGTTATCCTTTTTTGTTTGTTTGTTTAAAGAAAAGACTATATTAGAGAGGTATTGAAATCTAGTGCAGGAGAAAGAATGGCACTATCAGAGAATGCAAAACAACTCAAAAGAAAATAATCTGTGCAAGTAAATGTTACTTAACACTGTATCTGTGGACCACCTGAAACCACCTGTTGACTGTCTACCTAACAGACTGATGAAGGCGTTACTGGTTAGAGGGTGTCTTTTCTCTAAGTGGCAACTCCAGAACAAGAGGCCTTCCAACTTGTGACTCCAGCAGACTCCTCTGTATCTAACTGGTGGAGAAATCATGAAGAAGGCACACCCACTTCTCAAAAATACAACTTAGAATCCACACACGTCGCGTCTGCTCATGTTCTATTGGTAAAGATTAATCACGTGGTCACTACTGGATGCAAGGTGGGGCCAGAGGAATGTGGTCCCTGGCTGGACTGCCATTTCCTAAGAAAGCCCTAAGCCAAGGAAGGAGAAGCAAGAATTGTACTAGGCAGCTCTCTTGACCACAACCCCGGATAACCCAGGGATTCTGGAAAGATAAGTCATTATCTACACCTTAGATGATTCTTTTGAAAGGAGGTAATGGCATCATATGCATTCTGAAAAAGTGAATCTGAGAAAATAGTTGTATTACATGAGAGACTACTTAAAACTAAATGAAAAAAAAAAACACTTAAACCAAGCATGTAATTATAGATTCTTAGAGTTGAAAGAGAGTATCTATTACACAAAAATATTTCACCTAGAACAAATGTTCAAAGAGGTGGCACCTGAGTCACCTCCCCCTCTGAGATGCAGTTAGATTTGCCTCCTCAGGTTTCATCATCATATTGGTCTGTCCTTCTCTTCCTCACCACCTGCAGCAAAACCAATTTGTGGTTCCACTAAAGCAGGGGAAAAATCAAGAACCACGGGCTCTTCACTTAGTGGTAAACCGTAAAAGGTCTCAGAAACCATTGCCTCTAAATCAATGTAAAGGCATTTCTACACTACCCATTACCCTCAGGAAATTGAACTTGGTGGAGAGCTCCTCCATTTAATGAAATTTACCCTTTTCACAACCAAAACTTGTTTTTGTAAATTAAGACACGTGGGACACTTTCTAGAATGTGTTATGTACTTCTCTACCTTTTAAAACAGCAAACAGTGGACCAGCATGCAGTCTTCTCCTGATGATACAGGGCTTACCAACAACAGTCACATGATACAGGTCCTTTTTGGCCTCACGCTGAATGACTTGGACTGTAGATTTGGAATCCTTTTGGTTTCTCTGACTGTGCCCACGTTAGGCTGCCTCACTGCTCCTCACTTCTGGGTCCTGCTTGCTGTGGCTCCTTCTTGCCTTATAACTCCCTCCCTAACTGCTGTGGGTTTGAAAACCAAATAGCGAAACTACTGAGGGCATTTGATGCTGACTTTACACACAGCCCTAAATAAAAGACAGGCTTCTCAGTCCATCTCAGAATCTTCAGCATATATTACATGACATTTTGGCTCTTCAGAGTTTCCTTGTACTCAGTTCCCAGTTTTCTTTGCTCCACATAGATGAAACTGTTGGACAACCTGGGTCCCAAAGGAATGATACGGTTAGTTGTACTCTCATCATCTATTATTTAGGACTTGGATTTGCAGGTGACCCAAGACCAAATCAAACTAGCCTAAGCTCATAAAGCTGAGAAATCCATCACTTCAGGCACAGCCAGTTCCAGGTGTTCAAGCAATATTGCCAAAGTGTCATCTCAACATGGTGGGCTCTGCCATGTCGCCTTTGTCTAGGCAAAGATGGTCACCAGCATCGACAGACTTACATTCTACCAATTTAGCAATTACAACAAAAACTGAGTACCTATTCTTCTGCAGTCAAGCAAAAGTCTCGGCACTGATTTGTGTTAGACTGAATTGGATCACATGATGTGAAACAAGCACAGTGACCAAATGGTGTTAAAGTTCATGGAATGTGATTGTTTGGGACTAGCCTTCTGCACTAGGCCCCAGCAGACTGGACCAAACCAGAATGGAGTCACTTGTGCTAAGTGTCGCTTAAGAAAACCAAACTTTGAAATGGGCTGGATTTCAATTTATAAAAAAAGAAATTGGAGATTCTAGTCAACCTGAGTCAGTGTAACAGCAAAGTTCCCTCTGCTTGAACCCTGTAAGGGAAGTAACTTTGAAACAACCTGTCCTCTTTTTGTTCCCTGTTTCTGCTTTTCTTCATCCCTTTCCTGCCCATAAAGCCAACCTCCTCTGCTCAGCTCGTGGAAACACTAATTCTATTTTATAAGATGATGTGTCACCCAGTTCTAGAATCACAAATAAAAACCAATTAAGATTTTTAAAGTAAATATGTTGTAATTTTGCCTTTTGACAATGGCCAGGCTTTGACCATGCACTCCACCTTGGAGTTCAAGCCAACCACAGCTACATAGATCGAGGAAAGGGAAAGTTAAGGTTAATTCCTGATGACGAAATCAAAGTGCCATGAGCAGAGGAAGAGAGACGGATGCCAAAAACAACAGATGTCAACTGAAGTTCATCTTAAACTACCTTTCTCGAAGTTTAAATACGAGGCAATTTTTGAATAATCATTTTGCTGTGGAGTCATTCCTGTTAGTAACACTTTTAAAATTTTTCATATGCAGGAAGATAAACTTGGCACGAAAACCATCCAATCCACCTCTAACATTAGGCCTTTTTAAGTAGAACATATTTCTGTTTCCTGATGGCAACATGTTTCTATCATCACCCTCAAAATAATTTTCACACTTTTTTCTCACTTGAAATAAAATTTTCAGTGTGAAATTTCTCTCCTGTCTTCAGTGTCATTATGTTCGCAGTTTCTCAGTCTTTGTAAGTCTTTCTGGAACACCATTTTCTCCTCAAACAGGAAATATGAGAGCCAAAAATAATCTTTCCTTTTAGCCTAGTAGCTTTCCAGTGGCTGTCGTTGGAGGCTTTAAGAAAAGATGGTATTAGCAGCCAGGTCACTCTAAACTGGTACCACACAGAAGGCATCTTTTAATTTTTTTAAATGTCAAACTCCTAGGCAGATGTCCTGCTGCCTGTGCGGAAACTAGGCTTGGTTCTGCCCCCAGCATCAAATAGGGGCTTCTCTGGTGTTGCAGGATGCAGGAGTGCAGCCCCTAGCTCTGCAGCCAACATGCTCACATGGTAAGAACTGGCCAGGCACTGACACACACACGGCGTCCACCACCTTCCTAAATCCAGCTGTGCAGTAGGGGCAGGAAATGGATCTGTTCTCTATTCAAGGCCACACACAAAGCCAAGAACTCCTAAAGTTCTTGCGTCAGAATCACCAGTCTCTAACTTAGCTGGACATTCTGCCTTGACCATACCTGGCAAGAAATCGCAGCATCTTTTGGAAATTCGTATCCCTGTGGTTCACAGTAAGGAGACACGGGTTTGAAACTTGATCCTTTTTTTTTTTTTTTAAACAGAGTAAACATATAGGATTTATATTCTTTGTAACAGAGTACGGGTAGAAGGTTTATATTTTTTATAAATGACAATTTTGTGAATGTGTATATTTTTTATGACAGAGTACAAATAGAGGGTTTATATATTTAATAACAGTACAAATAGAGGGTTTATATTTTTTATAGAAGAAAAATTTTTGAATGAGTATATATTTAATAAGTGTAAAAATAGAGGGAGTATATATTTTATAACAGAGTACATATAGAAGGTGTATATACTTGATCCTGTCACTTACCAGGAGAGGGTGTCATTTCCACCCACCTCCATGGGATCCTGCACTCCCTTCATTGACCAGGCCTCTGCTTTCTTTTATGGTTCTTCCCCTTCCCGACCCTGCATGTGGTCCAGGCAGGGCTCTCCCCAAGCCTAGCCAATCAGCACACCTGCATCTCACCGACCACAGGGACTGTTTCTGGGACAGACCCTGGTCTAAAGCAGTCAGGTCTGAGCAAGTCAAAATATTTTGCAAGAGCTACTCAAAAAGCATGCTATTTCCTGCTGGATTTGAAGCTATAGCTGATGCTGGAGACCAATTTGTCACAGTTTGGCTGGGACTTTGCTGGTTTTAAAACTGGAACTCCCCTGTCTGGGGAACCCCTTAACTCCTGGGCAAACTAGGAGCAGTTCGTCATCCCCAAGTGATGTGAGGGCTGGAGTTGCTGCAGCCACATTGTTACCACTGGAAATCTGACAATGAAACCAGCACAAAGGAAGCAGAGCTGAGAGATGGAGAGAAGAAGCCAGTGCCGGGTCACATCTTCAAACTCCTTGTCTTTTTTGCTTCACTCAGATTAAGCTGGATTTCCTGACTCTTAGAATGTCTGCTCACCAGCATATCAGCTGTGTGATATTGCACAAGCTCTTAACCTCTCTGAGCCTCAGCTACCGCATCTGTAAAACTGGAATAATACTTCCTGAAGATTCAATGAGAACAGTGTCAAGTCCCTACATCAAGGCCCTAGCATGAAGTAACTGCCCAGTAAGTTCTGTTTCCTTCTGCTTCACAAGCTAGAGCACTGATAATCTAGACAGTGAGAGGGGAAAGACAATAGAGATGCGTTTGTTCTGATTGCTTGTCATATAGATAAGGGAAACTGAGACAAGGTTTGAAAAGTGACTTAACCGAAGCCTCAGCAAGTGACAAGTTCAGAACTAGAAACAGGCCCCCTAAATTTAGACTAGGGCTCTTCTACCACATCATGAACCCAAATCTAGTTTTCTCTTCTAGGAATACCAGTATGTCGACGCACGAGGATGAGTCTTTCACAACCCAAGGAGATGCCACTCAAATGTGATGACGGTGGCACATCTGGGGCAGAGCCAGCAGCTGGCCCAGAGCAACAGGAGCTCACCTGCCCGATCTGTGTCACTGGCATCTGTCCAGTGTCCTCCTGGTATTCTACCAACAGGCCTCTTCTCCGGCCCCAGGATCACCTGCCTCAACCAAAAGCGAATGTCTCCTCTGAAGTGCAGACTTGAATGCAGGCCTGAGAGATTCATTCTCCTGTAAACCACTTAATGTTGAAATGTATCTGTTGTGAATTGCTTGATTGTGTTCCTCCAAAATTCATACATGGAAACCCTAGCCCCCAGTGGGATAATATTAGAAAATGGGACCTTCCAGAGGTAATTAGGTCAAGAGGGTGAAGTCCTCATGATGAGATTAGTACACTTATAGGAAGAGACAGAATTCTCTCTCTCTCCCTCTCTCTCTCCCCTCTCCTCTCTCTCTCTTTCTCTCTCTCTTCCCTCCTTCTTCTCTCTCTACCCTCCACCCAATTTGAGATTCCAATGAGAAGACAGCTATCTTCAAGACAAGAAGAGGGCCCTCATCAGAACCCAACCACGCTGGCATCCTGATATTAGACTTCCAGCCTGCAGAACTGTGAGAAATGCATTACTCTTATTTAAGCTCTCCAGTCTGTTATAATTGTTATAGCATCCAGGGCTGACTAAGAAGGTATCAATAACCAATTTGTCATTGCAAGATTCAGAAGCTAACTTTAGACTTTGCTTTCTTCTCAGGCAAGTAAAATCCATTGGCAAAATGAAGCTCCCAGCTGTATTTGTAAATGCCTTTCCCAAAGCAAATGAGACTAGGGGGAGGAAAAAGAAAGAAAGAAGAGGAGAGAATGTGAAAACCCCGCACCAAGCTGGATTCGGAGCTGGGGTGGGGAAGTCACCTGAGCCAGATGCTCGATGCTCCAGTGCTTAGCTGGTCTGCCATCTCCTTCTTAGGAGACATAGCCAGGAGTTTCCCAGGGTATGGGGAGGGAGAGCCACCTCTCTGCTCTACTGGTGATTTATTTGCTATGTCCACAGCCCCCTCTGTTACAAACTGGACTGGTTTTACTCTAAGCTGACTTGAGATCATAAAAGGAATATTCTCCTTGACTGCTACATGTTTGGGAGGGAGACTGGGACAGAGTAGCCAAATGATTCCCCCAGGACTACTGGGCTTGAGGCCAGCAGCTTCAAAAACTCTTAGAGGAATGTACAGTACTGAACTGAAAAAACTTTCCTCTCTGTAGACTAGTGATATGATCACTGCATGTCCAGAGTCAGAAGGGGGTGCTTATGGCTGGTAATGCACCAAAATGTGCCTATAAGGCTCTTGAGGGCATTTCACAAGATGATGTGTCTGGAACATTACACATGTAGATAAATGGGAGTTCCATGTGTTTAAGCATTTATTTCACCACATTTCTCAACCCTACAAGATCTGAACCAATTGACAGGTAGACAAAAGAATAAGATCATAGTCCAAGCATTGACTTTATCATTGAGAAAGCAGGATTTGATGCCATAGTTTAAGCCTAAAGGCAAAAGAAAGTCCCTTCTCCTCATCCTCCACTTAACTAAGCCTGCTGACCCAGGGGAGGGGCAGGACAGCTGGAGCCCTGGCTGTCCCTGCTCTTTCCCCTGTAAGGCACAGATCTGCCTTGGTGAATTTTCTGTAAGGAGAAGGGGTAAGAGGAGGCAAGTATGCAGGTGGCTCTGAAGGAAATAGTCCAAGGGTCTGAGCATGATGGATGCATGATCGCCTGTTCCCATCTCACCACCCAGATAAATTATGCTTTATCCCAGGGAAGGAAGAAGAGAGTCACAGAGAATTAGTGCACAAGGAGTTTGCCCACTGCTGTGCCGAGATCTTCAATGACATTGTTCTTGGAGTTCAGAAAACCAACCCATGTTCCAGGTAAAAGTGCCTCCTCATCAGTACCCTAGTTTCTTCTGAAGATAAGCTCCCTAAAAAGAGCTCTCTCATGAAACCCCCTTATTCCAAAGTTCAAATGAAAGCAAAGGGTTTTACAGCAAACCTCTCATACCATTGTGTATGTCTGTGCCACATTAATTTTTGTGAGTTCAAAATAAACAAACAAAAAAACTTAATTTGGAAAACTTAAAGATTAGCAGCCTTCTTTCAAACTACCTGATGGCCCGCCCAACCCAGGCACCAACAATCATAGAAGGGGCCAATGAACTCAGTCATTGAGACCCCTATTGGACCAAGTTCAGGGACAGACTCTGGCTAAACTATGGTGATTAATTAAGCCTCAGAGCCCCTCATCCACTCACATGGGGAGGATCTAGCAGTGGATTCACATGGTGGTAGATTGTTGTAAAATTTGCAGAGTAAGCTAATTTAACCCCAATTTGTTAATACCATTGATTATTTCCTCTCCACTCCAGTGTTTCTTCTGTCACATTCCCCTTCACATTGGGTAGCATTGGAGTAGCCAAAGGAATTTTGGGATTTGGCTAAGGAAAAATTGATTTAGTAATGCATTGGTTTGGGTTTAGCAATAATATATGCATGTAGCTTGCAGTCACTTTTACATGTAGTTGTTATTGTTAACTGTTGTAAAGTAGAAATAACTTTCAGAAGTATTTTTTAAGTTTATTTTTCATTGGAATTTTTGTTGAGATCATTGGAATTGTAAGAAATAGTACAGAGATTCCTTGTACACTTTGACCAGTTTCCCTACTGATAACCTGTTGCAAACAATCGCCTAATATCACAACCGGATATTAATTTTGGCCAAATTCATTTATATTGAGATTTTCTAGTTTTGTGTGTGTGTATGTGTGTGTGTGTGTGTGTTCAGTGCCATCCATTTTTATCACCCATGTAGAGAGATGTACCTTTTACCACAGTCAACTTGCTGCACAATCTAACACCATGCCGCCTTCTAGAACAACACCAGATTCCCTCCTCCCCCCTTCACCTCTCCTTAACCCCAGGCAACCATTCATATGTTCTTCATCTCTAAAATGTTGTCACTTCAAAAACGTCATATAATTGAAACCATACAGTATGGAATCTTTGGGTATTGGCTTTTTTTTCAGCATAATTCCCAGGACATCTCACTCAAGTTGTGTGGATCAATAGTTTATTCTTTTTCATTGCTGAGTAGAGTTCCATGGTGTGGATGTAACAGTTTATTTAGTCACAGACCTACTGAAAGACGTCTGAGCTCATTCCAGCTGCTATGGACATTCATCTACTGATTTTCGTGTGAACGTAAGTTTTTATTTCTCTGGGATAAATATAAAAGGATGCAATTGTTGAGTTGTATGGTGGTCACATGTTCAGTTTTTTTTAGAAAGAAAAAAAATAACCTAACTGTTTTCCAGAGTGGGTGTACCATTTGACATTCCCACCAGCAATGTGTGAGTGCTCCAATTCCTCTGCATCCTCACCATCATTTTTGATGCTGTCACTATCGTTTATTTCAGCAGTTCTCGTAGATATATAGTTATATGTCATTGTGGTCTTAATTTGTATTTCCCTGTTGGCCAATAATGTTGAATATCTTTCTAAGTGCTTATTTTCCATCTGTATATCTTCTTCAGTGAGATGTCTATGTATGTCTCTTATTAATTTTTAAATTAAATTTTTTTTACTTTTGAGTTTTGAGAGTTATTTCCATGTTATTTATGCTAATCCCTTGTCAGATGCATGGTTTGCAAGTATGTTCTCTGCCTATAGTATGTCTTTTCATTCTCTTCACATGGAATTTACAGAGCAAAAGTTTTAATTTCGAGGAGTTAAGAATTTATCAGTTTTTCTTGTTGTAGAATATGCTTTTAGTGTCAGAACCAGGGCATCTGTACCCTTTGACATTGACAGGGCTAATCTGAATACCCACTAACAAGTATGATATGAATATACAAGGCAAGAGGTCAGAGGGCAACATGAACATGTCCCGAGCTACCAGCACTGGAGGTAAGTGCATGTCAAGAATAAGGAGTTTTAAAATACATTGTCTCAGAAGCTAGTCTTTAGAAAATTCTTGTAACGATCAGCTGTGCAAAATTGTTAATACAAGATATAGTTTTTCATAAGGTATAGCAAAATTAATAAATACTATTTAAAATAAAAATAAAATTTGATGAACCATAAAAGAAGAGAATGAATTCTCTTGCTATTATTTTTATGGATCATATTATAAAAGTATTGCCATGTAAAGAGATCAGAGAAAATGTAACTAAAAAAAGCATGTACAAAGAAAAGTTTTAGGGCCTTATAAAGAGTAATTAAGTAATAAAAGAGATTGTTATGTGTCTTAGCATTGGTGATGTTTGTGTTATTGTCAGGTGTTCAACATTTATAATTTGTTATGATTTCCTATTCTACATCTGTGTTCAAGCTTGTAGCAACTTCTATGCTCTTCTTAATAAAGTTCCATCCGAAAATTAAATAAACTTCAGGCACCACCCTGACCGGGTGTTAATTTTTTAGTTGCTAGATCATGAGGTTTCCTGTTGTGTGTGTCCCAAGGGAGGGGCCTCAGTGACCAGACCATGGGGGACAGGGCGAGGTGGTCAAGGGGTATCCAGCAGGCTCAGAAGAGCAGCTGTAGCTATTTACCACCAAGTGTGGAAGTTTTTCAATATTGCAACTGGTATGCCCCTGCTGATGAGATTTTGCTAAATATAAGCCCTGCCCCTTGTGTTTATGTAAATGCTTTGTTGAGGTAGCAGAATCCAGGCAAGAAACCGGAAGCATTCAATGACAGGCAACTCTTGAGAAAAATAATAACATTGCCCCTGAAGTGTTCAACAGAAACTTGTAGGAAAAAGACAAATACTGTACTTGAACGTCAGTGGCCTAGAATAGATAACAACAGAAACATCATAAATCACTAATAGACATTAAACCAAAAAATTTCAGCCACTGTTTCATTTTCCCCAAGACTCCTCTGTCAGGCAGGCTACAAACTAGAGATGAATTCCTGATCGTCCGGGCTTTCTGAGGGTGGCAGTTGTCCCACTACTCTAAGCCAGTGGACAGGCTGCAGAAAGGACCAAAGGTGAAACAAATTGATTCAACTACAAATGCCAATTGCCATCAGACTTTTGGGTAGGGACTTTCTCCATTTAGTTGACTTAAGCCGCTGTCTATACAAGTTCCTCAGGACAGCCACGGCTTTCACCTCTTCCAAAAAGTGAGAGCTACAAATGACCAATGAGCCATGCACTGTGGCTCATGCCTGTTATCCCAGCACTTTGGGAAGCCAAGGTGGGTGGATCACCTGAGGTCAGGAGTTGGAGACCAATCTGGCCAACATGGTGAAACCCTGTATCTACTACAGATACAAAAATTAGCCAGGCATGATGGCACATGCCTGTAATCCTAGCAAAGTCAAGCCTAGCAAATTCCCAATAAAAGTAACCACTGCTATTATAAACCACATTTTATACATTTTTAACCACCAATAAAAAGGAAATGATACTCAACATTGAGATCCTGACATTTATGGTCTGTAAAGTAACAGTTCTTTCTACCAGATATTTACTGTCATAGGACAAGACTATTACTGGAACTAGTAGGAATGCTCAAATGTTCATTTCCCATTTGTTATTTATTGTCAAAGTTTTCTCTGCACTAGAAGAAAGAAAGCCTCACTACCTTGTAGGCTTTGCACCTGGATAGGAACAATTTTAGAGAATAATTAAGTAAATTCAAAAGGAAAGAAATTAGTTTATAGAGCTCTCAAAAATGCAAAGATATATTCACAAGTTCACAAATGCTTTGTTAAAACATGAGCTTGATAAGGTTGTGGTGCCTTTTACAGTATTTATGAAAAAAAAGTCTCAGCAAGCAAATTGACAATACAAACAAGATTTGAAGGGAAAAGTTTTCACTTCAGAAATCTTCTAAGATTTTTAAAGCAATAGCATAATCTAGATAGTGCTAATCATGCTATGTTATTCATCTTTTCATGAAACAAGGCCCAGAAAATATTATGTTTGTAACTTTTTAGCTAGTTTAGTGTCAGAACATGAGTGGTAAAGCCTGCACTGGGGAAGTGGCTGTGGAAAAGGGGAACAGAGCTTTGTAATCTAAGACACAGATACAAAGCTAGATTCACAACCCACTAGCCTTTCATGTTCTGGAACCTCTGTTTCTCATTTGTAAATTTGTTTATTTCAAATTTCTTTAACTTCTTGCTTCAGTGTGCCCATCACCTAACCATGATACTCTTTGAATTGCTCTGAGGTCAGACTCTCTACCTTCTTTGAAGCTCTGCAGATGCAAAGTCAAGATGGAATCCCAGTCTGCCAGGCACTTGTCATATGACCTAGGGCAAGCCCCTGCCCACGTGTGTAGACACATATATGACCAACTCCCAGGCTAGTCTCAAACTCCTGGCCTCAAGCAGTCTTTAGCTTTGGACTCTCAAAATGCTTGGATAACTGTTGTGAGCCACTGTGCCCAGCCTCGTTTGTAAAACTGAGATAACACTTCATATCAGAGTTGTTACAAGAAATTAAGGTATGTCAAATACCCCAACATCTCCTTATTTACATCACAATTATTTTAAACACATTTCTCAATCACATTTTATTCAACCAGATTTTTTCATACTAATGAAAATTCTTATTTTATGTAGTTAGCATAGGGAACTTCTTGATGACCTAGACAATGTTTTCCTGTTAAAACCTTGGGAAAGCATAAATTTATTTGAAAAATTGTTCTATTGAGATATTTCGGGGCCACAAGTTAGCTACTTTAATTTCTCTCTTGAAAAAAAAAATGTTTCCAATTTGGTCTTAAAAATAGCTCCCCTGATAACTATAAACGCTGTAGCCCAACCTATATTTTTTATGGAAACAAAATTTCTGCCAATATCTCGGACAGTCTTGCCTACAAAAAGTCTGAAAAATTCAGGCCAATTTGCTTTACAATATTTCTTTTTTCCATTCCATTATACAACTCCAGTAGGTTTGAGGGAAGGTAATCAAATATAAAAAAAAAAAATCATAAAAATTTACATTTAAAAACATTTTGTTAAGCAGTTTCAAGGAATTTGCATATCCTGAACCCTTTGAGCCTCTACCGATGACATACAAAAAACGTCTAAGGCATCCCCTGCAGCTACCAGTATCAAATCCTCACACAATGATAAGACAATGGAATTTTTAAATAAATCAAATGGTTTCTCTGGCCAAGCCTTGCTTGTGAGTCATGTGAAAATGTGTTTAATGCTATTGACCAAGGTGGTTTTGGTTTTTCTCTCTCAAAGGACTGGATGGGAACTGGGTTTTGACAATTTGCCCAGTAGGAATTTTAGAGGGTGGTGTCCCCAGCAGGCAAACTGGCACTTGGCAGCCTTGTTAGCATAATTCTGATCTGTGTGTCCCCACGAGGCCATCCTTCCAGTCAAGGGTGGAGCCAAAGAAGTCAGGAGAAGCAAGTCAAAGCCAGATGGAAAATCAGACTCCACGAAACAAATGTCCATTTTCTCAGGAATCCAAAAGGTGCTGGGGCACTAATCTGCTAGCTTTCACACCTCTCCTGACATGGGCAACAGCTTCAGTTCTAGGAGGTTGGAACAGGGGGTCACCTTGGATCAGTACTTCTTTGTTCCAGGAAGTTCACCCAAAATGGTCCTTTATACATAAATTCTGAATCAAGTGCCTTTCAGCTGTTCTGGTGGAAAAGTTCAAGAGTGTTGTTGGGCTTTGCAGTGACCTTGGACTCAAATCTTATTGGCAATAAAAATAGCTGTGTTCTCCCAATTAACCAGTTTGAAGCTATAAGTTTATTTGGGGTCTCAGGAACATTCTATGAGGTAAGCAAGTGGTCCCAGATGACTCCCTTTAGGTTTAAACTTCTAGATTCAGTCTATTTAGATCGTGGCCAATAGCAAGAAAAGAAAACAACCAAATTGAAAAAAAAAAACTGTCCGAAAGTAGGAAGGTGGAGTCTAGATGGGTGGCCTGGGCTCCACACGAGAGCCTAGTACTGGGAATGTCTCATGACTGATGACATTGTGGGACCCTTCCTAAACTCATCACCATGGCAACCTGATCATGTCCTCAAGGCAGGGTCAGCTTAAAAGGTTCAGGCCCTTAATCTTGAGAAGAGTACGTTTCCCATCCAGTGACCATCCCTGCCCAAAATGTCATTCAAAATAATATTTATACTAAACCGTAAAATAAGGGTAAGAAAGTCCAAGAGTAAGAATTAGCTTTTTCCATGATGCGTATTTGGATGCTTCTTTTGCAATATTACATCTTTCGGACCAACTTTTTACCATAATTTTAGTGCTCCATTTGAGTCCAGGTTTGGAATTATCTTCTCTTCTTTGAGGGGAACGGCCCAGTATTTGTGATATCAAAGGTCTGCAGGCCTGGGACCCTGGACTTATTTTTGCCTGAAGAGGCACTCAGTGAGCAGGAGCCCTCCCACTCACCGTGTGTTTAGTAACTAGAGTGCTTCCTGGCTCTCTAGGCTTGTTCTGGATCACGGCATATCATGTTTTCAGCAACACCATGGAGGCAGAGAAGGCAGTTAGCAGGCTGTGGCAACCTTCCAGGCAAGAAAAAATGTAGGCTAAAACTAGAGCAGTAGCAATGAAAAGAAGGCATTGGACGGAAAAACATGAACGAAAAATTAAGAGAAGTTTATGGTGGAATCAGGGTTGCAAGTGGTGTGGGAGGAAGTAAGAGTAGGGGAGAGGAGGGTTTCTCATTTGGGTTCTGGGATCATGGCAGTGTTACCAACCAAGATGAAAGTCATAAGAGGAGGAGGCATAGACAGTTAAGGGAAATGGCAGGCTGGACTTGCTGGCTGTCTCTCATACAGAGCTGGCTACCCAGGTGGCGGGGAGCCCAGGGGGCGGGGTCTAGAGCTTATAAGAAGGAAGACAGGGAGTCACCAGGTAGTTGAAGTCCAGAAGTCTACAAGAACACCTTTTGAATAAAAACCATCCAATGTAGTGAGAATAATAACTGAAAAGTGACCCTGAGGAAAAGGAGGAGAAGAGACCAGAGTGCAGTTGGAGAGCTGTGCTCCGTACTCGGGAGCTAACCTGAGACAACAAGGAGAATTCTTCCTCCAAGAAGGAAAGGGAAGCAGAAAATACTTGCCAAGATAGATCCATTTGAAGTGAAGTTCAAATTCGTGTAATGTAGCCTTGACCTTCTCAGAAGTTAAGAAATGAGGTTGTTCCTGAGGATGACAGAGCTAGAGGTAAATGAGAGGCTCAAAAAAAGCAAAAAATTAAGTGGGGGGTTCAAGGCAGAAAGAGGGAGCAAAGAAACTAGGGTGTTGAGAAGATGAGGCCCATCCGCTTGCAAAGAGTCTCCAGAAAAAAAAAAAAAAGGCAAAGATAATGAAAAAAAAAATGGAGCGGAAAAATAAATTGTATATCCTTGGGCTTACCTTTCAATATCTTGAGTAAAGAACAAAAAAAAAAAATTCAGATAACTACAGGTAATCTAAAATGTTAACGTTGTTCTAAAGAATGGGTCTCTGCCAGATTTTAGCCTTTCAAAAATCACAAATATATAGTGATCTAGACCTTTCACCTGGGAGAAAAAAAGGCCCTCAAATTAAACATGGATAAGAAAATCATTAGGTATTGAAAAGTTCAGCTTAAATAGGATCACCTTTCATAAACCATATGAGAAAACTGATCTCATATGTAACCCTCCTAAATATTGTGATGGTTAACATTATATTACGTATTTTAATTTTATGTATTTTTACGCATTTTAGTTTATGCGTTTTTATTTTTAAACCATTTTATTTTATGAATTTCATGTATCAATTTGACTGTCCTGCAGGGTAACCAGGTCTCTGCAAGGGTGTTTCTGGATGAGATTAAGCTTTGACCTTTGACTTGGTAGACTAAGTAAAGCATTTACCCTCTCTAATGTGAGTGGGTCTCATTCAAATAAGTTGAAGGCCTGAAAAACAAAAAGATGGAGCTCCTTCTGCCCAACTGCCTTCCAGCTGAGACATCAGGATTTTCTTGCCTTCAAACTCAAACTGAAACATCTGCTCTTCCTGGGTCTTGATCTTCTCAACCTTCAAACTGGAATTGTACCATTGGCTCTCCTTGGTTAGGCCTTCGGACTTGGACTGGAACTAGCTACACCATTGGACTTCCACTGTCTCCACCTTGCCAGCTGTAGGTCTTGGGATTTGTCAGCCTCCACAGTCACGCAGACCAATGCCTTACTATAAATATTTTTCTATGTATGTACACATCCTATTAGTTCCATTTCTCTGGAGGACCCTGACTCATACATCTATAATTAACCATTATTTTAGTATTTCTAAAGAATAATTTGGTCATCGAGAGGCAATGATGCCTTTAAGTTCACTGTGTATTTTTTTTTCTTCCAAAAAAATTCAATTGTAAAAGAGAGAATTGGAAAAAATTAATCATGAACGTAAAGTTTATTTCGTACTTCATGTTTCTTCAAACTTCACCTCTAGCTGTGGCTGTTCCTACAGATCCCCATACAGCACTAACACCCAGTCTACTGTGTGTGGCTCTTATCAGCCTTCTTACCTGTAATGAGATGGCAAGAGTCCCAAGAACACGCAGTTCAGCAAAATGAATTGGATCTGCCAGAAGGATGTGTGAGGTCAGGAAGTAAGTTTCATCACTCTGACTTAACAGAACAAATCATTTTGTCAATTAATGACATCTCTCCTTTCTAAGCCAGACACATTTTAAGATACTGGCAGTTTTCCCCTCAAGGCAATATTCTTCATTTTTATGACACAAAATTATTTCAAGTACACTTCTTTCTTATTTCTAACTTAGGGTACCTGGCTAGGGATTTCATTTCTCTGGGCCTCTTTCTCCATTGACAAAAATATGAAGACATTAGAGCAGGTGAACTGAGCAGTCTCCTCTCGTGCTAATGTCCTTGTATTGAACGTTAATGTCCAAAGGGCGTCTCTTTCAGAGCAGTTTCATTATCCATATAAGATCTGCATTCCTTTTTCTGTGTAACCAAGATGTCAGGTGATCCTTTCATGGATCCTGAAATCTATATATAACTGGATAAAATCCCAATTTCACTGCCTGTGCAAGTCCAAAGCCATCTTCCGTGACATCTGCAAATTCCTGGGGGAGTTTTTGGCCTGAGAACCGTCTGGCACCAACCTTGGTTGGATGGACCATCTTGACATTTATGTCTGCTCCCTATGGACCTCAAAGTGAAACTTAATCCTTTCCTCCATTTCCCCAATTTCTAAAGGAAATAAAGGGTAAGGGGACTGACTTTATCATAGATTTGAAAGGGGTGCAGAAATGTAAACAACCCATTTGAAAAGTTGGCATCCCCATTCTCAACCTATTTAAATACTAGGCTTTTCCGGTGTTCCCCTGGCCAATTCACCCCTGTAGTTACCACCTTCACTCTGAGAATAGAACAATTCTTATTTTCCTGTTTTGAGCATTTTCACTGTCTTTTACTACCTTGGCTCTCATTTATTGACCTCAAGCTCTTTCTCTCTTGCTATCCCAAAGGTCTTAGTAGACAGTTGTTATAAACCAATATAGTTCTCTCCCTTAGAAGAATTCAGGTACCAAATACAAAGAGGATATATTTTTACACCCAGTCTTGCAACACACACAACCGTAATGGCAACCATGCTGCTATATTAAGACCTATCATATTTCCACATTTCCCAACATGTTCCAGGAAACTCTCACAGTCTGGTTCATAAAACGACCCTGGCCAGATGCTTAGCATCCAAGACATAAGGATCTTGAAAGTCCTAACAAGCCAAAAAAGGGCTGATATTCTCCCCCCTTCCATGGAAGCTAGCAGTAGCCTTCAACAGCACAGACCTTGTGGACTGATAAGCCACCACTCACTCATGTGCTAGGAAACCTTGTGGTTCAAAGTTGTAGAGTGTTAACAAATTAAAAACCACATTTACAACCATTCAGCTATTTCTAGCGATTAAAGTTGTATTCAAACAACAATTTTATGATTCATTTTTTAATTTTTGAAGTCAGTAACTATTATTTTGGGGCATATAGAAGTTGCATGGAGTAGCATTTCCCCCTCGATCACCCTGGTGAATCATCCCAGTTAAACTGGTTAGTATTTTAGTTACTTGGTTTGAAGAGTACGTGTAAACTTTTTATTTTATTTTATTTTTGAGACAGAGTATTGCTCTTTTGCCTACAATGGAGTGCAGTGGCGCAGTCTAGGCTCACTGCAACCTCCGCCTCCCGGGTTCAAGCGATTCTCTTGCCTCAGCCTTCTGAGTAGCTGGGATTACAGGCACCCACCACCATGCCCAGCTAATTTTTGCATTTTTCATAGAGATGGGGTTTCACCATGTTGGTCAGGCTGGTCTTGAACTCCTGACCTCATTATCCACCCTCCTCAGCCTCCCAAAGTGCTGAGATTACAAACATGAGCCACTGCGCCCGGCAGTAAACTTTTTTGTTGAGCTTATTTTTCACAATCTCCTCTACAAAACAATGGAGATACGTATGATTTTGGTTTTTGTTATTATCTAGTATTAAATGTTCTTACATGGCTTATAATTGGCTTTATTTTCTTAATTGTTTCTTCTTGATTTTTTATTAACTATTTACATTGGCTTTTTATGTTAACAATTAGCTTAAGTCTAATTATTCCTAAAATTTCATCAGTATTTTCTAGAAACAAAAATTTCATCTCTAAAAGTAAATACTGTTTAAACATGATTTGAACAAATAGAGTTAAAGGGCATTATAGACTGTTATAGTTTCAGCATATCAATTTTCAAAATATATTTGAACATACAGAGCATGAGCAAAATTGATATCTTGTGAAATTTAAGAATGTTGGTAATAGAATTCAATGAAAATTTATATTTAAATACTACTTTGCTTACATATACTTAATTTTTCAATTTTTTGAGGTAATGTAGTTTTTAATGTTGGTAAAAATGCAGTCGACTTAAAAACTTTTTTTGAAAAGCCAATTTCTCTGAAACCAAAGAAGGCCTATAATCTTTTTATGTGTCTTGCATTTAGGTAAATTTAAATTTTTCTGACATTTATTTTCTCATCATAATGGACAAGACTTTGATTAACACCAGAAGGCTATGAGACTTGCAAAACGAAGTCCAAAAATGTGCAAGGCGGTTATTAGGCAACGTAATAAAGATGATCACAAATTGGGTGTGTAAGATCTGATTGCTCTGCTCTGCTGTCTAAATAGCATATTTGCATGCTTAAGTTATCAAGGAAAGCAACAGCACCAAGCAAACTAAATCCAGCACCTACATCATACATCCAACGCCTACATCATACATCCAACATCTACATCATACATCCAACACCTACATCATACATCCAACGCCTACATCGTACATCCAAGGCCTACATCGTACATCCAACACCTACATCGTACATCCAATGCCTACATTGTACATCCAACACCTACATCATACATCCAACGCCTACATCGTACATCCAACGCCTACATCGTACATCCAACATCTACATCATACATCCAACACCTACATCATACATCCAACTCTCAGAGAAGATTCGAGCATTGCTAAATATTTTCAAGTGCAAACCAAGAAGCAAAGTATTTTTTCTGAAATCTGTTCTAATAGTACTAAAGAGAGTTCGAGACGCTACCAATAGCAATGTTTAACAATTAACCGCAAATGCCAAAATCCCTCTTGGTGTTGCACATCACTCATTTGATCAGCCTGCATGAAAATCTTCAACACTGTGTTTTGGAAATATTTTTAAGAGAGAACTCATTGACATTATGTCACATGACATAGAGATAACCATAAACTAAAATAATATTAAATGTGAAAAATTTTCATTACAGAATGATGATGGATTTATAGATGTTAGTGACTGGGATGCAAGATGAAGAAGAGCTTGAAACTGGACTGAGGTTTTAAAGAATTGATGGTGAATAGGAAGATACCAAATCTGCTCACTGTGTAATTAATGAGCCTGCCACCCAGCACGGAAGGAGCACTTAACGTAGCACAGGTGGGGCACTGACTGAAGAAACGTGGAACAATGTCATCTTAAACCCCAGCATTTGAGGTTGTTGGGTAGGCTGGTTCTATGTATGCAACAGTGGTGATGGTGGTAAATGCTTCATAGGGATCTTATGAGGATTAAAAGACACACTGTCAATCAAGTGCCTGCCACACAGTAAGTAGAAAAAAAGGAGATAGTGAAAGGAAGAGCAGGAAGAATGGGAGCAGCAGCAGCAGCAAAGTTTGATAAAGCTAAAATTATTATCTGGGTTTCTGCTATGAAGCCCTGTCCCAGAGTATGGTTCATGACTTAGATGCTGAGCTCATCTGCTAATGTGGGCAGGAGTCATGAG
This sequence comes from Ateles fusciceps, assembly GCA_036589455.1. Taxonomy (NCBI): domain Eukaryota; kingdom Metazoa; phylum Chordata; class Mammalia; order Primates; family Atelidae; genus Ateles; species Ateles fusciceps. The sequence goes on from JAZHEH010001955.1 coordinate 5,313,316, forward strand.
GAATCAGCACCATGTCATGGTGTGCCTGGAACATAGTAGCTGCTCAGAAGATGTTTGTACAGGTGGCAAAAGACAGCTCAGACATACTTGGCAATGCCCAGCAGGCGACCCACAACCACCTAACCAGTGTTACTGGAAAATCAATCTCATTCCTGGGCCTTGGCTGCCATACACACTCCTGTCAACCAACGGTTCCTATGAGACACTCCAGTAAATATCAGCTCTGCCTTTATAAACTTTGCTGGCCTTTTAAGTCCCTGGATACCTGCCACTTTTTCCAAGAGAGAACTGAAGTGAAATTTGTCTTCCAATAATTTTAGAAGAGGTTGGGAGAGGTTGCTGGCTAATTGTAATGCTCAGTAACTCCTGTTAATGTGACCTTCCCGTCAGACATGCCAAGAGTAATAAGATACAGCAGCATTTATTGAATTCTGCAGTCTGAACACGTCCACGGAGGAATGCCAGGCAGTCGCTCAAGTCATCAGCCATCTGCCCTTCCCTTCCCAATATCCACTTTGCAGAGATAGAGGTGGGGCCTCCACTTTTCCAAGCTTGATCTTTATGGATGTCATTAGGGAGAAAATCCTGATGGCAGTATAGAGTAGTGGTTAGGGGGAGCTGGGAATGTCACCTAGATTCAAATAATGTCTCTATTGTTTATTAGCTCAGTGGCTTTAAGCAGTGCTGGAGACTAAGTTGTGTCACCTCCAAATTTGAAGCTTGAAGCTCTAACCCCTCATCTTTAAGCTTTAGCCTCAATGTGGCTGAATTGGGGGATAGGGATGTTAGGGGTAGAAGTGAAGGTAAAATGAGATCAAAAGGATGTAGCTTTGGCTGGACGTGGTGACTCACACCTCTAATCTCAGCATTTTGGGAGGCCAAGATGGGCGGATCATGAGATCAGGAGTTCAAGACCAGCCTAGCCAACATGGTGAAACCACATCTCTACTAAAAATACAAAAAAAAAAAAGAAAAGAAAAATAGCCGGGTGTGGTGGCAGGTGTCTGTAATCCCTGCTACTTGGGAGGCTGAGGCAGGAGAATTGCTTGAACCCTGGAGACGGAGGTTGCAGTGAGCCGAGATCACACCACTGCACTCTAGCCTGGGTGACAAAGCAAGACTCCGTCTTAAGACAAGAAATATGTATATATATACAAAAATTAGCCAGGCGTGGTGGTAGGCACCTGTAATCCCAGCTATTTAGGAGGCTGAGGCAGGGAGAATTGCTTGAACCCGGGAGACAGAGGTTTCAGTGAGCTGAGGTCACGCCACTGCACTCCAGCCTGAATGACAGAGCAAGACTCCATCTCAAAAAAAAAAAAAAAAAAAAAAAAAAAAAAAGAGGATGTGGGTTTAATCCAATAAGTCTGGTGGCCTAAGTAAAGGAAGAGATACTAGGGATATCCATGCACAGAAAAAAGGCCATATGGGCCCACAGGACAAAAGTCACCATCTAGAAGTCAAGGAGAGTGGCCTCAGAAGAAATCAAACCCATAATACATCAGATTTCCAGCCTCCAGAATTGTGAGGAAATAGATTTACTTGTTTAAACTCCCCAGTCTGTGGCATTTTGTTATAGCAGTCCTAGAAAACTGTTACTGGCAGGTTTTTCCACCTAAGTCTCAGGTCTCCTCTGCAAATGGAGAAAATCAGAAGCCCTAACAGGCTGGAGAGATGATGGAATGAACATAAAACCCATCAATGACTGGACCTGGGTCTGACACAAAGAAAAGGGCCTGCACACATGTGAGGTGTTAATTTTAATAATCCAACTCATCAATTGTAAAATGAAGTCCAGAGAAGTTAAATCACAGCTCAAAACCAGTTAGCTATTTGGTAAGCCTGATTTGAGAGCCAGGATCTTCAGAGTCAGCACTTAAAAGAATAGGCTGTATCACTGTAATCATTATCTAATGTTATCTAATTCATTTTTCTTACAGCAGCTGCCTGCCTTTCTCGTTCTAAATAACAGCCTTGGATATCAGTGAGGGATGCAGGGTCAAAGCCTTAATTGAACTCTGACCAAGAGCCAAGCACTGTTTCAGGTGCTGGCGACTCATAGACAAGCAAGGCAGACAAGTTCCCTGCTCCCATGAAGCCAGCAGGGGCCAGATGTGCTGGAGAGTGACCGCCCACAGGGAGATAGGGAAGGCCTCACCAGAAAACGACGCTCCAGCTGAAACCTGAATAATAGAGAGAGAGCCAGGTAGGACAATATGTGGGGGAAGCAAGATTTTGTCGCATCACCGCACCCCACCCGGCTAATTTTTGAATTTTTTTGTAGAAACAAGGCTTCACCATGTTGCCCAGGCTGGTCTTGAACTCCTTGGCTCAAGCAATGCTCCCACTTCGGCCTCCCAAAATGCGTGGATTACAGGCATGAGCCACAGATTAGTTTATCGTTAATAACAATCATAGTTCACATTCTCCTACCTAGAAACTTTGTTTTACTTACGGCTTAATAGCCAAGAGTTTTTAATTATTTTGATGGAAAAGAAAACAAATCTATGGATTTTTTTTTTTAGCTTAACTAAAACCCAAAATGAGGGGTTATTTCAAAGCGAATTATCAAAAGAATGTTTAAAGAGAAGGTGATGGTGGAGCTGATGGTAGAAATTGGCAGCTGCTGAGCAGAGACAGCCATGAGGACACACTCAGTATGTTGGAGCTTCAGAGCGCCTTGGAGATAACCTTGTTTGACTGCCTTGTTTTTAAGATGAGAAAACTGAGGACATGAGGAGTTCAAAGACTTGATTAAAGGCCCAGAGCAAGACAGTGGCAGGACCAGGATGAGCACTCAGGCCTCCCAATTCTTAGCCCGATGTTTTAGCCAAATAAGTGACTCTTCCTCATCAATACCTCCCTAAGGCCCTGCAGGGTGAGGAAAAGCTGAGGTCCAGGGCATTGGAAGCTGAAGTTGTGCCCACACTCCAGGGCACTGAATGCATGGTTTTCTCAATTCTACTACAATGAATCCAGGGTTTTGGGAAGCTAAGTGACTTGCCCGAGGTTGCATGAGTCAAAAGTAATGAGAAGTGCTTAAAACTACAGCCCATCTGCTTCCGACGTAAATGAGATCAGGCTCTTAGTTCAGTGTTGAGTAAGATGGTGCATTGACACACCTGACAATTACACTATATGGGCTCATTCCTGATGCTTGGGCAATGCTCAGCCACAGCCTTGACTAAAGGATGAAAGCCAGCAGAGGCCAATTCTTTTAAATTATAGGCCTCTAGACTAAGCCAGAATCCAAATAACTTAGGAATTGCCAAGACTGAAGGATCATTACTCAGTCTTTCAGATTCACCTCCCCAGAAAGAAGCCTATTTTGATATTTCCTTCTGCACCCTCTCTTTTTCCCAGGAATGATGACTGCCTCCCTCAGCTCTCCTCACCTGTCTTCATTGTATTTATCTCTCCAAGTTTCAATTTTGACTTTCTGCTTCATTTCTCTCTCTACACTGAGAATCTCAGAAACAATAAATTTTATTCATCTCTGTTGGCCTGGCACAATGCCAACGCCTGTAAATGTTATTTTAATTAATTAAGTAATAAATTATATAAAGGTTGAAATAATAGTGTGTTCATTTATTTATTTTGGCTTTGCAACCTTTTGTAAATAGACATTGGATCACAGCAGCCATTAAAGCAATAGTCCTGGCCAGGCGTGGTGGTTCAGGCCTGTAATCCTCGCACTTGGGGAGGCCAAGACCGATGGATTGCCTGAGCTCAGGAGTTTGAGACCAACCTGAGCTCAGGAGTTCGAGACCAACTTGTTTCCACTAAAATACAAAAAATTAGCTGGGTGTGGTGGCACATGTCTGTAGTCCCAGATACTTGGGAGGCTAAGGCACAAGAATTGCTTGAACCCAGGAGGTAGAGGTTTCACTACCCCAAAATCGTGCCACTGCACTCTAAACCGTGCAGCAGAGCAAGACTCTGTGTCAAAAAAAAAAAAAAAGGAAAAGGAAAATCACAAAAAACACAATAGTCCTCAATCAAATCAACCCTCCATTTATACAAAATGTAATGTAATTATAAATATAATTTTTAAAATTCAACATAATACTCTAAGAGAAATATAAAGCAGAAATTAAAGAAATGTAATTTGTAATAAAATAGCCATTAAGTCAAGATGTAAAGAGCCCCAGTGTGACTGTACTAGAGGACTAGTGAAGCTGGGGAGTTGCCTGCCTCTGTCATGACACCATGGGCATCCTCGTAAATGAGTCAGCTGCTATGTAAACTGGTACATGTGTGTGGGATGGTGGCTCCAAATCACATAGAGCTTTGCCATTGGTGATGAAATTTACTATATCACTTCACAATCCTTGCTAACGTAAGACTCATCATTGTATACTTGTGATATCCACTAATGAATGTCTAGTGAGACATTTAAATATCCTGGGGAACTTAGTTCTTTGATGTGCAGAAATGTCTCATGCATTTTAGAGTTCTGGCATCCTGGCCTTCCACTCACTAAATATTACAGCCAAGACTATGCCCACAGATTTCCAGTCATCCCCTGGGGACAGCACTGTCCCCGTGGAGATCCTACTACACTGGACTAACCAGTGATTTCCCTCAAATGACATTCTCTCCTAATAACATAGTGGCTTTTCTTTCTTCTGGACTTCTAAAAGTTTGAAAACAATTCTAAACTATAGATAAAACAAAACATCTCTTGAAAAAAATTAAGGCAATCAAAATTGTACCATAAGTCAAATGTGTTGGAACTCAACATTCTGATAGCTATCCACCATAAGCCAGGGCTGTGACTATTACTTCTTATTGTACCTCTTTACTTTTGAACATTCTTGACCATGGTTGTCCACCAAGAACAAGGCAAAAGGGTGCCTAGATTTTTTTTTTTAAATGACTAAAGGGCACTGATAGCACTGAGACCAAGGGCTCCACACAGACTCTGATCCAACAGTTGGACCATTTCAGTTCCCAATGGGAACTAGATAAGGATCCAAATGTAAGCAGCTTCAGATTCATATTTTAAAATTCTCAAGAGCCGTGCTCTATTTCCACAGCTCTATTTTGCATACTTACTTTATGAGTCTCTTGATGGAAATCTAAACCTTGAATGTTCCTCTACAAACCATTAATCTTCAAAATGCAATTTAAGGAAGAGGCTGTGTGGCAATCAAGTGCTGGCATTCAAAATTGATAAAAATTAAAGGAGGCCTTGGGTTTTGAGAAGAATTACCTACAGACTGGGGCCGGAGTACCAAACTCCTCCTATCACCATGGCAACTCATGCACAGAGATGGCACAGCTCCATGAGCACATCCCCTCATTTCTTTTCTTTTCTTTTGAGATAAGTATATATTTTCTTTATTTATTTTCATTTTTGTCTTTTCAAAAAATTTATTTGAGGCTCAGGGACACATATGCAAGTTTGTTATATAGGTAAGTTGTGTGTCACAGGGGTTTAGTTTACAGGTTATTTCATCACCCGGGGTATTAACCGTGGTACCTGATAGGCAGTTTTTCAATCCTCACCCTCCTCTCACACTCCACCCTCAAGTAGGCTCCAGTGCCTGTTCTTCCCTTCTTTGTAACCGTATGTGCTCAATGCTTGGCTCCCACTCATAAGTAAGAATATGTAGTATTTGGTTTTTTGTTCCTGCATTAGTTTGCTTAGGATAATGACCTCCAGCTCCATCCATGTACTTGCAAAGGACATAATCTCATTCTTTTTTATGGCTACATAGTATTTCATGGTGTGTATGTATCATATTTTCTTTATCCAGACTATCATTGATGGGCATTTAGGTTGTTCCTGTGTCTTTGCTATAGTGAACCATGCAATGATGAACATATATGTGCATGTGTCTTTATGGCAGACAAGTTATATTCCTTTGGGTATATACCCAACAATGGGATTGCTGGGTCAAATGGTAATCCTGTTTTAAGTTCCTTGAGAAATCTCCAAAATGCTTTCCACAGTGGCTAATTTACATTCCCATTAACAGTGTGTAAGTGTTCCCTTTCTCCAAAATCTTACCAGCACCTGTAATTTTTTGACTTTTTAATAATAGCCATTCTGACTGGTGTGAGATGGTATCTCATCATGGTTTTGATTTGCATTTCTCTAAGGATTACCGATGTTGGGCATCATTTTATATACTGGTTGGCCACATGTATGTCTTCTTTTGAAAAGTGTCTTTTCATGTTTTTGGCTTACTTTTTAATGGGGTTCTGTGTTTTTTGCTTTAAATTTGTTTAAGTTCCTTATAGATTCTCGATATCAGACCTTTGCCAGATGCATAATTTGCAAATATTTTCTCCCATTCTGTAGGTTGTATGTTTATTTACTCTGTTGATAGTTTCTTTTGCTGTGCAGAAGCTCTTTAGTTTAATTAGGTCCCATCTGTCAATTTTTGCTTTTGTTACAATTGCTTTTGGTGTCTTTATCATAAAGTCTTTGCTGGTTCCTCTGTCCAGAATGGTATTTCCTAGGTTATCTTCCAGGGTTTTTATGGTTTTGGGTTATAGATATAAGTCTTTAATCTAGCTTAAGTTAAAATTTGTATATACATTGTGTAAAGAAGGGTTCTAGTTTCAGTCTTCTTCGTGTGGCTACCCAGTTATACCAGAACCATTACTGAATATGGAGTCCTTTCCCCATTCCTTGTTTTTGTCAGGTTTGTCAAAGATCAGATAGGGCATAGATACGTGGCATTCTTTCTGGGCTCACTATTCTGTGGCATTGATCTATGAGTCTGTTTCTGTACCAGTATCATGCTGTTTTGGTTAGTGTAGCACATCCTCTCATTTCTCTTTTGAAATTGGAGATCATTTAAGGTTACCTAGCAAGAAAGTAAAAAGAAAAAAGAAAGGAGAGAAGGAAGGGAGGGAGGGAGGGGAGGAAGGAAGGAAGCAAGGAAGGAAGGAAGGAAGGAAGGAAGGAAAAAAGACATATGCCATCCCTTAGAAGTCAGAAGTCAGAGAGGTACATCATAGAAACTCTTAATTCCCTAAAAAAAATTTTCCTCTTTCTCCTCTTTTGTGTGGATTCTTTCCCAGGTGAAAAAGTCAATGTATGAGACAGAGACGAAGTGAGAGGACTGGTATAAGAAAATCAGAAATTCTATATAAGGAGATATGAACAACTAACTAGTAACAGTCTGAAAGTCAAGATAAGGATTTTTTTGATGAGACTTTACCCTACTGTGATTGTCACCTATTTAGGGCATGACCCTGATGTTCTGCCTTTTACCTATTTGGTGTTTTAGAGAAGTGGTTCTCAAAAATATACTGCACGTTAGCACTACCTAGGGAGATTTTAAGGCTCTTGATGTCCAGCCTTCACTCCAGGCAAGTTAAATAAAAAATCCCTGGGAACAGACCTATGAATCAGTATTTTTTTAAATCTCTCTAGATGATTCCAATAATTTATATAAGTTTAAGAACCGGTTGTGTTTTTTTTTTGTTTGTTTGTTTGTTTTGTTTTGTTTTTTTGTTACTGTGTTATTCCACTTACCTTTTTTTTTTCAATTATACTTTAAGTTCTGGGATACATGTGCAGAACGTGCAGGTTTGTTACCTAGGTGTACACATGCCATGGTGGTTTGCTGCACCCATCAACCCGTCATCTACACTAGGTATTTCTCCTAATGCTATCCCTCCCCTAGCCCCCCCACTCCCCGACAGGCCCCATTGTGTGACGTTCTCCTCCCTGCATCCATGTGTTCTCACTGTTCAGCCCCCACTTACGAGTAAGAGCATACAGTGTTTGGTTTTCTGTTCCTGTGTTAGTTTGCTGAGAATGATGGCTCCCAGCTTCATCCATGTCCCTGCAAAGGACATGAACTCATCCTTTTTTATAGCTGCGTGGTATTCCATGGTGTATATGTGTCACTTTTTTTTTTATCCAATCTATTATTGATGGGCATTTGGGTTGGTTCCAAAGAACCAGTTTTATAAAGCTACACCTTTTAATTCCAGGAATAAATAATGAAAATGAAAATGATCCTTTGAACATCTCGGCCGACTAAGAACACCCTCCTTAATATGCACCATCCCAGAATGCCCAGTCTGTAGACTTTATGTGTGGCAGTGGACCTGAGCCTTGAAGATTTTCAGCATTCCCCAAAACTGTGTCTGTTAATGACACAGTAGATGATTGACCATCCATTTTGATTTTGCCTAATTACAATAGCAACACAATTAATGATAATTAATTTTTTGATTTTTTTTTTATTTTTTAAGGCATGATGGTGAAAATTAATCGTGCTATAGGCACATTCCTAACTCCCACTCACTGGACAGACCGGGCAAGAGAGCAAGATATTCATTATAATCTCTTCTTGTCTGACTTTACTTGACCTTTCAGGTAGAATTCAGTGAAAGTAAAAAGAAAAGAGAACAAGACATCATTCCCTCCAGGGCAAAAATATGAAAAGAAAAAGAATAGATAGAACCCAGGACTTTTGCAACAGATGAAGCATCAGACACATACACACAAACACACATACTCACACACACTCAACTGACCCCCTACCTCTCAAACACAAAAGTGTTTTAAAATAAGGCCTTGCGGAATTGGATCATCATAATAAACTGAATACCTGTATCTTTCTTCCTCCTGCTCAGAGTCTCATAAGAAGCAAAAAAAAAAAAAAAACATATTTTTTTAAAAGAAAATTATAATAGCAGTAGAAATCAATAAATGTCGTTATAAAATTTTTTAATTGAGAGATTTGTTAAAGAAGGAACATAGGCGGTGTTAGATTAAGGGTAAATAAAATGAAAGAAAATAAATGCCAAAACACGTGTAAGAGAAGACTTCTCTGAACATCCGCAGAATTGGTCCTGTGAGCGCCCTTTTTTCAATCGATAGCTGTAAAGAGTAGAGAGAGCCCAGACATCATCACGGTAATTAATTAAAGAAACACATTTAGAAGATATGTACTTATATCTTTTGTACTTTACCCCAGTTTCTTGTACATGCAATGAAACAAGCAGTAACTTGCGTAAACGGGTAATAAAAAATTCAAAACATAGCAAATATTTGTGAGCAATCACAATAGAGTGAGCCGGTAAAATTCCCTATGAAAAGACAAAGACCACCCTGTTGCAGTTAGAAATATGTATTTGTCTTTTACAAAAATAAATAAATAAATAAACATGCACATACACATGCATCCTGAGCAAAATAAAAACAAACACTAAAAATTGAGACATGAAAAATATTATTTCAAAAAAGAAGCATATATGGCAACCTTAATATCAAACAAAATAAAATGCAAGTCAAAAACCATTAAAAGAGAAAAAGGTGAGCCTAATTTCATATTTAGTTTTTAAAACATCACACACTAAGAAACTATAACACCAAGTTTGAGAACCTCTACCCACATAACACAATAGCTTCAGCTATCATGTCTTCAAACTGATACTTTTTCTTAATGAAACCCAAATAGAGACTGACTGTGCAATTCAACCTACTGTCTTCATTTTCACTGAGGCTAGGCAAGGTGGTCCCAAGGGACCCCTTAGGGCACTATCTTCTCTGCCTGGAGATAGGAGGAAAAATGCCAACAGGAAGCAGAGTGCTTTTTTAGATGAGGATTTTATTTATTTATGTGCCGGATACAATTCCCAAGATGACTTTTGTTGACTCACCTGATTTGGGGAATATGTAAAGGCCTGGCGGTCCCCAAACATGGATATGTTCACCTCTGCATTTGAAGGAAGTTTCTGTTGGTCCAGCCAGTGGTGGAACGGCAGCCTCAGGAGGGAGTAAGCCCTCTCCTTCTCGAGAAACCCAAGCAAGGCTGGAGACTTCTCTGTAGTGGTGGGATAGTGAAAACATATACTAGAAAGAGGTGACCTAGATTGTTTTTTTTCTTAACTTACAACCCTATGAATCAAAGAAATATAAACTGAAATGGCTACATGAAAGTTAGCAAGGAAAGTAGGGAGGAAGGACATCTCTTCCAACTGACATGTAGATTTGAATTGAGGACTTTGAGAGGAGATATGCTTTGACTGTGTCCCCACCTAAATCTCACCTTGAATTGTAATAATCCCCACGTGTCAAGGGCAGGGACAAGTGGAGACAACTGAATCGTGGGGGCAGTTTCCCCCATTCTCTTCTCGTGGTAGTGCATAAATCTCACGAGATCTGATGGTTTTATAAACAGGAGTTCCCATTCACAAGCCTTTTTGCTTGCTGCCATGTAAGATGTCCCTTTGCATTCCTTCATCTTCTGCTATAATTGTGAGGCATCACCAGCCACATGGAACTGTGAGTCCATTAAAACTCTTTCCCTTATAAAGTACTCAGTCTCAGGTATGTCTTTATTAACAGCATGAGAATGAACTAATACAAGAGGCAAGAGAAAATCCAAGGTTTTTTCCAATCCTCTGACATGAACAAGATGGGAACATATGATTGGAGTAGTTTTAATCATATTTTGCAAATATTCGCTCCCTTGTGCATCCTACCCACACAGGAAGGAATCTAATTCCCAGCTTTGGTCACATGACTTGCATTGAACAGAATGTGAGCAGACACGCTACACGCTGTATTAAAAAGGATGCTTTCAGTGTGACTCGTGGTTTGGCAGGCATCATGAGTCTCTGTCTCCTCCGTAGGAAGAGTACATGACTTGGCTAAAGCTGCCATGAGCAAGTACCACAAGCTGAGTGTCGTAAACAACAGACATTTACTATCTCACAATCTTGACCTGGAAGTCCAAGATCAAGGTGTTGGTAGAGTTGGTTTCTCCTGCAGCCTTTCTCCCTGGCTTGCAGACAGTCTCCTGTATACCTTCTCCCTGTATCTCTTCACATGGCATTCTTTCAGGTGCATGCCTCCAATTTTCCCCTTTTTATAAGAACACCAGGCATATCAAATGAGGGTCCACCCTAATAACCTCATTTCAACTTGATTACCTTTGAAAATACCCTATCACCAGAAAACGTCACATTCTGAGACACAGGAGGTTAAGATTTCGACAGATGCATTTGGCACAGGGCACACAATTCAACTCATCAAGACCATATCCCAGAAAGGGGCCACTGTTTCCATCTGAGTCTGGAAGTGGAAGGCCAACTGGAGCAGATATGGTAGAGGCCTTCAGCCCTTACGCTACATGAGCAAATATAAATGTGTATGGTAACCCATTGAGATTCAGAAGTTGTTTATTAGCCAGCATTATTCATCAAAATCTGACAAATATAACAAGCTAGTAGCAAATTCAATAACAATGAGCAAATTCTTTGAAAACCACAACGCCTCACTCTGTAAGAAAAATTTTTATTCTCTAGATGAATAACATTATAGAAAATTCTGCTATGAACTCTTAACCACTGGACTTCAAAGAAAACACCTCAAACCCATTACATGTTTCTCAAGTCTGTGGTTTTGTATACATAAATATATGTTATATACTATAAATATATAAAATGTATATGTGTGTACTTCTCTCTACCTTAGATTTGTTTTCTGGCATTTCACAATTATTCCTGCCATAGCTCTCCAATTACTTCAATTCTCAATACCCTTTCCCCTAAATCAAGGCTGATTTTAGGCAATTTGAGTCTGACTTAGGGAGGGTAAAACCCAGTCCCAGTTTTGGTGTATTTTGAGGCTTCGCATTCTACTGAAGGATGGATGTACTTCTATTCAGCTTGTGAGGCCATAAAAAAGATCAAATGGTCTAGAGGTGAAGAGCCTAGTGTATGGATCAGACTGACAGGGTGAAATCCCAGTTCCTACATCTATCAGCTATGTGCCTTGAGGGATTATTCAACCTCTTTGGGATTTAGTTCCCTCATCTAGCAAATGGAGCCAATAATAGTATCCCTCTTCTAGGAATATTGTAAAGATTAACTGAGGTAATACATATAGAGCGCCTAAAGAGGACTTGACAAGTTTTAAGGGCTCAGTAAGTGTTCATCATTATTAAAGGTGTCTTTGGTATCCTCAAAAGAGAGCTGACAGGTTGGTCACAACTGGTGCCACCAAAGTAAGTATTGGTTTGGTAGCCCTGGGAAACAGTAGCCTTTTGGCAAAGGCACTTCCAGCCTGGAACAGTTGTAGGGCTCCCTCTTGGCCATGAAAAGAAGAAGGAAAGTTTTTCTTATTTCCTGACCACAGGGGAGAATATTTTATCCCAGTGTTGATTCCTCAATAAATGTACCATTTATTCATCCCAGCCAACAAATACTGATTGAGTTCTAACTGTGTACCAAGCACATTATAGGACTTGCACATGGAGCAATAAGAAGAACTACAAATTTTTGCCATCTGGGGGATTTACACTCTAGTTGGGGAAGAAATACAATAAATAAAATAGGCCAAATCATCTTTCACAATCAGGTTAGGGTCCACCCTAATAACCTCATTTCAGACCGATTACCTTTGAAAAGACCCTATTGCCAGAAAAAGTCACATTCTGAGATACTGGAGGTTAAGATTTCAACAGATGCATTTGGCACGGGGGCACACAATTCAGCTTGTCAAGACCATATCCCAGAAAGGGGCCATTGTTTCCATCTGAGTCTGGAAGTGGAAGGCCAACTGAGCAGACATGGTAGAGGCCTTCAGCCCTTATGCTACATGAGCAAATATAAATGCATATGGTAACCCATTGAGATTCGAAGTTGTTTATTAGCATTATTCACCAAAATATAGCAAGTTAGTAGCAAATTCAATAACAATTAATGAGCAAATGTGTTGAAAACCACGACGCCTCACTCTGTGAGAAAAGGAACTCTTCCGCCCATTTTCAGTGAGCAGTTTCATGATATCAGCCAATCTGAGTGGCTCAGGGGGTATAAAGCATGGAGATGAGAAGAACACTCCAGAAAAGAACGCATTGTGGGGTGACTCAGATGAGAATGGCAGGTGCCCTCTCATCATTCTGTGCTGACTTCTGTCTCAAACTAGATTCACTCTTCTCTTCTCCTGAACACAGTAGCTGCCCTAAAATGTATTGTTGTCATTGGTTGCCATAAATTTTGGGGCTTAATGATAAAATAAGTCAGGGATTCCTTTTAAAAATTCTGATTTTTTTTTCTGTAGATCTACCTTATATACTAAATGCTATGGAGTTTAGTGTTGAGAGACTTAAATTTTAGTCCTGCCTGACCAAACCTAACCATATCAGTAAAATAGTAAAATTTTGCCCTCGGAGTTTTGCTTGTATAAAATAATAGAATTGGCTGACCACTGGTTCTAAAAGTGTGACCCCTTTCTCTCCTCACTTGGCAAGAAGCATGAGCACTGCCTAGGAATTTGCTAGAAATACAGGTTGTCAGACCTGACATGAGAACTATGTGAAGCACAGACTCGGACAGTGGGACCCAGATGTGAGTTTTAACAAGTCTTGTAGATGATTCTGATTTCCCAACTTGCTGATGGGAGAGAGAGGACATCCTTTCCCATCCTACCCCCAAAATTCAACTCAGTGAGTCAAGATGAACCAGCATGCTAACTTCTGTGTGCCCACAGTGGTAGTTCTTTGACTATAAAGCCATAAAGATCAAAGCAAACTATGCAACATCTATTTATCTTGGACAAACAAGTATCTATTTCTGTCTTCATCTTTTCTAGAAAATATTACAGTTACCTTCACCAGTCCATCTGGGATATCATGATCCTGAATATTTCAGTCCAGACTCAACTTTTATCTATGTCTTTTTTTTATTGTACTTTAAGTTCTGGGGTACATGTGAAGATCTTGCAGGATTGTTGCATAGGTACACACATGCCATGGTGGTTTGCTGTCTCCATCCCCCCATCACCTACATCAGGCATTTCTCCCAATGTTACCCCTCCCCAACCTCCCCTCCCTCCCTGTACCTCCCCTGCACCCCCACCCACCAACAGAGCCCAGTGTGTGATGTTCCTCTCCCTGTGTCCATGCCCATGTGTTCTCATTGTTCAGCACCTGCCTGTGAGTGAGAACATGTGTTTGGTTTTCTGTTCTTGTGTCAGTTTACTGAGAATGATGCTTTTCACATTCATCCATGTTCCTACAATGGGCATGAACTCATCCTTTTTATGGCTGCATAGTATTCTATGGTCTATATGTGCCACATTTTCTTTGTCCAGTCTATCACTGATGGGAATTTGGGTTGGTTCCAGGTCTTTGCTATTGTAAACAGTGCTGCAGTGAACACATGCGTGCATGTGTCTTTATGATAGAACGATTTATAATCCTTTGGGTATATACCGAGTAATGGGATTACTGGATCAAATGGAGTTTCTATTTCTAGATCCTTAAGGAATCACCACACTGTCTTCTACAATGGTTGAACTAATTTACACTCCCACAACAGTATAGAAGTGTTATGTCCCAGCTCTCCATTGCTTTTACCTGTTTAGAAAAGTTGTAAGTTGTTAGCCAATCGAGTTTCAGTTTAGATAGTGAGGTATGGCTCCAGCCAATGGAGATCAGACACAGCAGTAAGGACAACTCCAAATGCTTAAGAGATAAATTTGTGTGTTTTCCTTTGTTCATTGTACTCTTGTGGCATGATGGTTAGCAAGGGTACCCTTCCTGCAGTTCAAGAAGTAAAAATTGTGTTGCTAAAAAAAAAAGTGTTCCTATTCCTCCACATCTTCAGCATCTGTTGTCTCCAGATTTTTTAATGATCACCGTTCTAACTGGTATGAAATGGTATCTCAATGTGGTTTCGATTTGCATTTCTCTAATGACCAGTGATGATAAGCATTTTTTCATATGTTTGTTGGCCTCAAAATTTCTTCTTCTGAAAAGTGTCTGTTCATATCCTTTGCCCACTTTTGAATGTGTTTGTTTTTCTTGTAAATCTGCTTTAGTTCTTTGTAGATTATAAATATTAGCTCTTTGTCAGAGGGGTAGATTGCAAAATTTTTCCCATTCTGTTGGTTGCCAGTTCACTCTAATGATTGTTTCTTTTGCTGTGCAGAAACTCTGGAGTTAATTAGATCCCATTTGTCTATTTTGACTTTTGTTGCCATAGATTTTGGTGTTTTAGTCATGAAGTCCTTGCCTATGCTTATGTCCTGAATGGTATTGCCTAGGTTTTCTTCTAGAATTTTTATGGTGTTAGGTCTTATATTTAAATCTTTAATCCATCTGGAGTTGATTTTAGTGTAAGATGTAAGGAAGGGGTCCAGATTCAGCTTTCTGCACATGGCTAGCCAGTTTTCCCAACACCGTTTGTTAAACAGGGAATCCTTTCTCCATTGCTTGTTTTTCTCAGATTTGTCAAAGATCAGATGGTTGTAGATGAGTCCAAGGCCTCTGTTCTGTTCCATTGATCTATATCTCTGTTTTGGTATCAGTACCATGCTCTTTCTATTACTGCAGCCTTGTAGTACAGTTTGAAGTCAGGTAGTGTGATGCCTCCAGCTTTGTTCTTTTTGTTTAGTATTGTCTTGGCTATGCGGCTCTCTTTTGGTTCTGTATGAAGTTTAAAGTGGTTTTTTCCAGTTCTGTGAAGAAGGTCAATGGTAGCTTGATGGGGATAGCATTGAATCTATAAATTACTTTGGGCAGTATGGCTATTTTCACAATATTGATTCTTCCTAACCATGAGCATAGAATGTTTTTCCATCTGTTTGTGTCCTCTCTTATTTCCTTGAGCAGTGGTTTGTAGTTCTCCTTGAAGAGGTCCTTCACATCCTTTGTTAGTTGTATTCCTAGGTATTTTATTCTCTTTGAGGCAATTGTGAATGAAGTTCACTCATGATTTGGCTCTCTGTTTGTCTGTTATTGGTGTATAGGAATGCTTGTAATTTCTTCACATTGATTTTGTATACTGAGACTTTGCTGAAGTTGCTTATCAGCTTAAGGAGATTTTGGGCTAAGATGATGGGGTCTTCTAAATATACAATCATGTCATCTGCAAATAGAGACAATTTGACTTCCTCTTTTCCTAATGTTCAACCCTCTATTTCTTTTTCTTGCCTGATTGCTCTGGTTAGAGCTTCCAATACTATATTGAATAGGAATGGTGAGAGAGGACATCCTTGTCTAGTGCAAGTTTTCAAAGGGAATACTTCCAGTTTTTGCCCATTTAGTATGATACTGGCTATGAGTTTGTCATAAATAGCTTTTATTATTTTGAAATATGTTCCACTGATACTTAGTTTATTGAGAGTTTTTAACATAAAGGATTGTTGAATTTTGTCAAAGGCCTTCTCTGCATCAATTGAGATGATCATGTGATTTGTGTCTTTGGTTCTGTTTATGTGATGGATTACATTTATCATTTGTGTATGTTGAACCAGGCTTGCATTCTCTGGATAAAGCTCACTTGGTCATGATGGATAAGCTTTTTGATGTGCTGTTGCATTTGGTTTGCCAGTATTTTATTGAAAATTTTGCATCGAAGTTCATCATAGACATTGGCCTGAAGTTTTCCTTTTTAGTTGTGTCTCTGCCAGATTTTGGTATCAGGATGATGTTGGTCTCATAAGATGAGTTAGGGAGGACTCCCTCTTTCTATATTGTTTGGAAAGTTTCAGAAGGAATGGTACCAGCTCCTCTTTGTACCTCTGGTAGAATTCAGCTGTAAACCTATCTGGATTGGGACTCTTTTTGGTTGGTAGGCTATTAATTGCTGCCTCAACTTCAGACCTTGTTATTGGTCTATTCACGGATTCAACTTCTTCCTGGTTTAGGCTTGACAGGGTGCAAGTGTCCAGGAATTTATCCATTTCTTCTAGATTTACTGGTTTATGTTCATAGAGTTGTTTGTAGTAATCTCTGACGGTAGTTTGTATTTCTGTGGAATCAGTGGTGATATTCCCTTTGTCGTTTGTTATTGCATCTATTTGATTCTTCTTTCTTTTCTTTTTTATTAGTCTGGCTGGAGGTCTGCCTATTTTGTTGATCTTTTCAAAAAACCAGCTCCTGGATTTATTGATTTTTTGAAGGGTTTTTTTGTGTCTCTATCTGCTTCATTTCTATTCTGATCTTAGTTATTTCTTGTCTTCTGCTAGGTTTTGAATTGTTTTTATCTTGCTCCTCTAGCTCTTTCAATTTTGGTAATAGGGTATCAGTTTTAGATCTTTCCTTCCTTCTCATGTGGGCATTTATTGCTATAAATTTCCCTCTTAGACACTGCTTTAAATGTGTCCCAGAGATTCTGGTATGTTGTGTCTTTGTTCTCATCGATTTCGAAGAACTTCTTTATTTCTGCCTTCATTTCATTGTTTATTCAGTCATCCTGCAGGAGCAAGTTGTTCAGTTTCCATATAGTTGTGCAATTTTGAGTGAGTTTCTTAATCCTGAGTTCTAATTTGATTGCACTGTGGTCTGAGAGACTGTTTGTTATAATTTCTGTTCTTTTGCATTTGCTGAGGAGTGATTTACTTCCAATTATGTGGTCTATTTTAGAGTAAGTGCAATGTAGTGCTGAGAAGAATATATATTCTGTGGATTTGGGGTGGAGAGTTCTTTAGATGTCTATTATGTCTGCATGCTCCAGATCTGCATTCAAGTCCTGGATATCCTTGTTGATTTTCTGTCTTGTCTAATATTGACAGTGGAGTGTTAAAGTCTCCCATTATTATTATGTGGGAGTCTAAGTCTCTTTATAGGTCGTTAAGAACTTGCTTTATGTATCTAGGTGCTCCTGTATTGGGTGCATATAGCATATATATTAAGATAGTTAGCTCTTATTCTTGTATTGATCCTTTTACCATTGTGTAATGCCTTTCTTTGTCCCTTTTGATCTTTGTTGGTTTAAAGTCTGTTTTATCAGAGACCAGGATTGCAGTCTCTGCTTTTTTTCTCTCTCTCCATTTGCTTGGTAAATCTTCTTTCATCCCTTTGTTTTGAGTCTATGTGTGTCTTTGCATGTGAGATGAGTCTCCTGAATACAGCGCACTGATGAGTCTCGCACCAATTTGCCAGTCTGTGTCTTTTGACTGGGGCATATAGGCCATTTACATTTAAGGTTAATATTGTTATGTGTGCATTTGATCATGCCATTTTGTTACTGGCTGGTTGTTTTGCCCATTAGTTGATGCAGTTTCTTCATTGCGTCACTGGTCTTTACCATTTGGTACATTTTTGCAGTGGCTGGTACTGGTTGTTCCTTTCCATGTTTAGTGCTTTTTTCAGGAGCTCTTGTAAGGCAGGTCTGGTGGTGAGAAAATCTCTCAGCAATTGCTTGTCCACAAAGGATTTTATTTCTCCTTCGCTTATGAAGCTTAGTTTGGCTCGATATGAAATTCTGGGTTGGAAGTTCTTTTCTTTAAGGATGCTGAATATTGGCCCTCACTCTCTTCTGGCTTGTAGGGTTTCTGCCGAGAGATCCACTGTGAGTCTGATGGGCTTCCCTTTGTGGGTGACCCAACCTTTCTTTCTGGCTGCCCTTAGCATTTTTTCTTTATTTCACCCCTGGTGAATCTGATGATTATGTGCCTTGGGGTTGCTCTTCTTGAGGAATATGTTTGTGGTGTTCTCTGTATTTCCTGGATTTGAAAGTTGGCCTGCCTTGCTAGATTAGGAAAGTTATCGTGGATAATATCATGAAGAGTGTTTTCCAGCTTGGATTTATTCTCCCTGTCATATTCAGGTACACCGATCAAGTGTAGATTAGGTCTTTTCACATAATCCCATATTTCTTGGAGGCTTTGTTCATTTCTTTTCACTCTTTTTTTTCTAATCTTGCCTTCTCATTTTATTTCATTGAGTTGGGCTTCAATCTCTGGTATCCTTTCTTCTACGTGATCAATTAGGCTATTGAGACTTGTGTATGCTTTGCAAAGTTCTTGTGCTGTGTTTTTCAGCTCCATCAAGTCATTTATGTTCTTCTCTAAGCTGGTTATTCTAGTTAGCATTTCATCTAACCTTTTTTCAGGGTTTTTAGTTTCTTTGCATTGGGTTGGAATATGTTCCTTTGGCTCAGAGAACTTTGTTATTACCCATCTTCTGAATCCTGCTTCTGTCAATTTGCCAAACTGATTCTCCATCCAGTTTTGTTCCCTTGCTTGTGAGGAGTTGTGATCCCTTGGAGGAGGAGAGGCTTTCTGGTCTTTGATGATTTCATCCTTTTGCGCTGGTTTCTTCAGATCTATGTGTGGATTTATCTACCTTTAATCTTTGAAGCTGGTGATTTCAGATAGGGTCTCTGAGGGGATGTCCTTTCTGTTGATGCTGAAGTTGTTTCTTTTGTTTTGTAGTTTTCTTTCTAACAGTCAGGCCCCTCTGCTGTAGGACTGCTGGAGGTCCACTCCAGACCTTGCTTGCCTGGGAATCACCCACGGGGGCTGCAGAACAGCAAGGTTTGCTACCTGATCTTTCCTCTGGTAGTTTCATCCCAGTAGAGTACCCACCAGGTGTCAGCCAGAGCTCTTCTGTATGAGGCATCTTTTTGGTTATACAGGGGTCAAGGAGCCTCTTGGAGAGGCAGTCTGTCCCTTGTCTGCCTGCAGAGGCTCTGCTGGTCTGCCACAGACTCAGTTCAGCTGCTGTGTAAGCTTTCTCTGGCCTTTGTTTACATAGGTGAGATTAGAACCACCTCCACGATGGTGGACGCCCTTCCTCCCCAACAAGCTCAATCATTCCGGGTTGAGCTTGAACTGATGTGCTGGCTGTGAAACTCTCAAGCGAGAGGGCTTTAGTTTGTGGTTTTTGTAGGGATGGGACCCACCAACCTGTATCACCTATCTCCCTGCTTTCAGCACCCCCTCTTTCTGGGAAGCAGGTAGCTCCATCCTGCAGGCACTCTCAGCTCTAGTCCAAACATCTACCCAGATTTGTGCCAACAACCTGCAGCACCAGCTGGAGCTTCCTCTCAGATCTATGATAGTAATTCATGGTGCTTTTCAGCACGGCGGGGATCTCCTGGTCTGTGGGTTGCAAAGGTCATGGGAGAAGCACAGTATCTGAACCAGAGTGCCAGAGGGGGAAAAGTCCCTGATCCTCCAGCCAGTTGTACTTCCCAGTTGAGGCAGCTCCCCGCCCTGCCTCAGTTTGTCCTCCTTGGGCTACACCCACTGTCCAACCAGTCCCATTGAAATGAACCTGGTACCTCGGTTGGAATTGCAGAGATCACTCGCCTTCTGCATCTCCCTCACTGGGAACTGTACTCTGGAGCTGTTCCTATTTGGCCATCTTGGCGGGATCCCTGTTATCTATGTCTTACCAGAAAATATTAAAGGACCTCCAAACAAATCTCATTAAGCCATGGATCCTTGGAAGGGTAGAAGAATAGGTTGAGCCTGGGAGGACACCCAGTTTGAGCATATTTGAAATAAAGATACATTTGGAATTCTCTTTTTTAAAAAAAAAACAATGTCAGAACAAATCCTAAAAGAAAATTAAGTTTTTTTATTCTTTTGACCAGACCTCCCCCTGAACTTTTGTTCAATACTCAATGTAATCACTGTATAATTCCAAAAATATTTGTGGTCCTTCCAAGCTTTGGGGTTTTTAAAAAATTTTTGCACTTTTCTCTTCTGATGCTCTCTTTGGCCTGAATGATAAGTAAGCCTGATAACTCTTTATAAGCTAATTAGTGATGGTCATTTCCAGCCTCTTCCTATAAATTTCCTCAGGTTCCAAGTATTTATCTTCTTTTTTGTGATGGGCTCCATATTAACAATGTCTGCCTTCACAGAACTTCCTTACTACCAGTGTTTTCTAGCCTTTCACACAAAGTGAAACAAATGCGCTCTCTCTCTCTCACACACACATACACACACACACACACACACACACACACACACACATACACACCATGGGAAAATGCAGTGGTCTTTAAAATAAGACACCAAGCATAACTCAACCGGACAATGAAACCACCAGCACACACGACCAAATGAGGAGCAACAGGAATGAGGACTCCTGGGAGACTCCCTAAGCCAGAATGCTCAGGGGAATTCAAATAGGACATGTATGTGAAGTTGCAAATCTTCCTTTACCATTTCTGAATATTCAAAACTGACATTATATTTCCTTTCCACACTCCAAACATTTTTGCATAGCCTAGTTACACATATATTGAATTTTTCTCTTCTCAACCCTCTTCCTACTATCTTGTTCCAGATCATGACAACTCCACGTCTGGCCTATTGCTGTTCTCAGCCAAGTTGCCTTCTGCTTTACCTGTGAAGATTTGATATTGACAAATTCCATTCAATGGGTGGAAGTGTGCTGTTTTAGGAAGGTGATATGGTTTGTCTGTTTCCGCAGACAAATCTCACCTTGAATTGTAATAATCCCCACATGTCAAGGGCAGGGCCAGGTGGAGATAATTGAATCATGGGCATGGTTTCCCCCATACTATTCTTATGGTAGTTAATAAGTCTCACGAGAGCTGATGGTTTTGTAAATGGGAGTCCTCCTGCACAAGTTCTCTTGCCTGCCACCATGTAAGACATATGTTTGTTTCTCCTTTGCCTTCCACCATGATGGTGAGGCCTCCCTAGCCATGTGAAACTGGGAGTTCATTAAACCTCTTTCCTTAATAAATTACCCAATCTCGGATATGTCTTTATTAGCAACATGAGAACAGACTAATATAGAAGGATATTTTACTATTTCAAAGATTCTTTAGAGAGGTCCACAAGGAGTTACCCAACAAAGCAGATAAAAGCAGGCAGTGCCAAGTTTTCTATCCACTTTCTCTTATAACTTTTCATTCTCAGAATAGAATTGGGTTTTCCAGGAATATTCAATTGGGAAAGCTTGGACGTATATTAGCCTAGTCACTCTGTTTGGAGGCGATCTTTTTTCTGTCATCAGGGGAAACATTTTTCGTTTGTAGCACGGATAAAATTTCAGAATAAGAACCCATTTGTGGACAGCTAGCTCATGAAAGCTATAAACATTTTTTTCAGTTGTTTGTTACTGTGTCCCTAAAGATAATTTGACAAAGAACCTAGCTCTCTTTAAGACCTGAGGTTTAGAGTGGTTTTATTACAAAATGTTAATATTCTACAAAACTATCTGGCTCCCAAAGCAATACAAAATGAGATATGTTAACAAAATAAACAAACCAACAGTAACCAGAATCAAGAATTGTGAATTTAATTATGAAAAGTAAAATTTAAGAAATGAATGAATCAGCTGTCTCAAAATATTCTCAGAAGTGGAGATATCCAGGTCAATATTGTGACCAGTGTAACACACCAATATTCATCAAGAAATTACTTTTTAATAATTACAATATACATTCTCATCTAAAAACTAGACATGCCCTCCAAGCTATAAGAGTCTATTATTCTGTGATTTTGCGACATCTTTGAAGTAGAGCTGAAAACTTCCCTTGAAGATTTATTTGTTAGCTTAGTAAGATGCTAGATGGGTTCCCAAAACTACAATCTGAAGGACTGATTTTGGGTCTCCCTACTCAGTCAGTGTTTTGCTACGACAGCTACAGACAATTACAGTTTTATCAAAAGTCTTAAATTTTTTATTAAATGCGCTTGTGATTTTTTTATTAAATCACAAGCAATCAACAAGTACGGGATCACAGTTAAACTATAAATTTGGTGAAAAACAAGACATTTATTGAAGAACCATTACTTGTCTTGTAAAGTCATTTATATGGCTCTGGTTTACTAGAAGATAGTGGGAATGACCTCATAAAAAAGTTGGGGAGGGGGGGACTTGAAAAGAACTAATTAAAAATGTCCAAGTTCAGACAAACTCCCTGGAGAGAGCCACTTATGTAATGTGATTTATAAGGTTCTGGGAAAGGTCAACGATACCAAAACCACTACCTACTCTAATCAGCCTTCCACAGGCCTCAAATTCCCCTATGTCTTATTCTTCTCTGCATCTTTTTTGGATTAGGTACTTAGTGAAACTCTGAAATGTTATCAACCATTGCCACCTTAACACGAATTATATTTGTCAGATTAGCTACTCCCACATTCAGAAAGTCTCTGTGAGAGAATAGAAACAGATAAATGATGAGATGCAACATAATTAATCTAAGTCTAGAACCTCTAAACTTAGGGTGGGGAAGAATGTAGTGGCACAGTGGGGACCCTAATATTCTAAAATAAAGGGAAGAAAAAAGACAAGTTTAGGAGAAGGGAGAAAGAGAAGGAAACAACTATTTAACAGGCATCCACTATGTGCTGAGCATGCTTCTAGATACTTAACGTTTGTTTTCTCATTTTATTCTCAGAAGACACTACTGGTTAAATATTATTAATTCCATTTCTAGCTGATGAAACTATAGACTCAGAGATAGCAAATTTGTTCAAGATTGGAGAGCTAAAAAATGGTAGAATCTGGGTACAAACCCCGTATCTCCATGACTCCAGAGGCTGGCCATGTTCCTCTCTACTACAATGCTTTCTTTAATACAGAGGCCTTATCTTATAAGCTTTGTGCCCCCAGAAGGTCCAGCACAGCATTTTACTCCTTACTGTGAAAGCCCTTGAGGAAAAGAGGAATGGAAACACCAAAAGCCAAATTTGCCTCTTTCACAATTTGCTTTAAACCAATGGTATTAAACTTGTCTTCAAAATAACCTTAAGCACAAACTCAATCCACCCACCATGGAAGCCCCACAGCACATTCACTGAACCATATGGGTGCCATTTGAAAGTCTCAAAACCACTGCAGAAAAGATATGAACAAGCACTCCACAAATAAAAATATACAAATGGCCAGCAAGCATAGGAAAAATAGCTTAAAATCATTAGCCATCAGGGAAATGCATGCTAAAACATCAATGTAATACCACTACATACCAACTTGAATAGCTAAAGTTAAAGATACTAGGTAAACGAGGATGTTGAAAACCTGAAACTCTTTCATATGGCTAATGGGAGTGCAAAATGGTACAGTCATCTCGGAAAACAATTCGATGTTTTCTTATAAAGTTAAAACATATCATTGCAATATGGCCTGGCAATGTCACTCCTAAGTATTTTTGCCTGAGAGAAATAAAAATATGTAGATACCAAGGCTTATACATGGATGTTTTTAACAGCTTTAAAATTAGAAACAGCCCAAATCTCCATGAACATGAATGGATAAACAAATTGTGGTATTCCATTCAATGTAATACTAATCAGTAGTTAAAAGGGAAGAATGACCGATACGCCCAACTACACTGATGAATCTCAAAAACATGCTGAGTGATAAAAGTCAGACACAAAAGAGTACCTACTGTCTGAGACTATGTATGTGAAATCCTAGAAAAGGCAAATCTAGTCTACAGTGTTGAAAGCAGATCATTGGTTGTCTAAGGCTGGGGGTGTGGGATGAGGAAGGACTGTGAAGGGGTACAGTGTTTTCAGATGATGATGGTATTATTTATCTTGATTGCAGTGATGGCTATTTGAGTGTTAAAGTTGGTCAAAATTCAGAAAACTCTATACATAAAATGTGTGCATTTTAACCTCAATAAGTCTGGTTTAAAATGTATATATTATTCCAATTATCAAAGAATTGTTGAGGTAAACCTGGGTCCAGTTGTACAATCACTCAGGTAACATTTTGGACCTTTCTGCTCATTCAACTATTTTTATTTACCCCAGTCTCCAACTTAGCTCTGCTCTTCTCTACAGCCCCATGAAGAATGGCAACCCCACCTGTCCTGCAAACTTTTTGCTGACTTCATTACGAAAATACCCTAGGACTAAAGCCAGAGCTAATAAGCGTCTTAGACCACTTGGAAGAAGAAAGGGTATTTTTTTGGCTCTGGATAATTGAACTTCACTTCAAATCAGAATCTAAGCTATTATTTTCTCTGTACTTAATCCAAATCGCTCAAATTCCTGAAATTCATCCACAGTTATTGTCTACCTGATGCCAAAATGTCCTGATGAAAAGTAAAACATTCAGCCAGTTGTGTGAATTCTTTGTCCCGAAATCTAACGCTCAGCTATTTGGCAGGATAGCAGAACAGCTGAACAGTCAACTGATATTTTTACTGAGGATTGAGGAGCTTTAGGATTGTGTAGATAAGGTCTTCTGCAAGAATCAAAATGCAAAGGCCCAGTGTCTCTCATTATTGACTAAGTAAAATCCAGAGCATTAAAATCATAGAAGTTTAAAGCATGAAGGAATCCTGTCCAATTCTCTTTGTTTACAGATTACAAAGTTGAGATATTCTTTAGAACTTAGATTAAACGCCATTACCTATGGGGACCCTTTCTCCACCTCTCGAGGTTATTCTCTACTCTGGCTCTCATAACAGACAACAACAACCTATTCTAATATGTACCCCATCATATGAAATGTATTTGTTTGTACATCTGTCTCCTCTAATGTTATAAACTACCTAAGTACAGGACCATGAGCTCTATACATTCAAATTCTAGCACATAGAGGGTGCCCAGAGAGTGATTATTGGATCCAGACCTGGGCTGAGTATCTGAATACATTTATACTCCAAATATATTCTTTCTCCATACTCATGTTGAAATGACGATAGTGAAATTCAAGAGATTCTTGGTTTATTCACAGTTAGTACTCAACACTAAAAACTAAGAGTCTTAGGGTTTCATGTTCTTTGGACAAAAAGAACAGTAATAATGTGATTAGTAATAAGACAGCACAGTTTCTGGCATGTAAGGGGAACGCTGTAATACAGGGAAATAAAAATACAGTAAGTTTTTGCTGCATTAGTATCAAAATAAACATGGTAGTAATATTTGAGTGCTTACTATATATGAGACCCTATTCTAAGAATTATATGTATTTAACTCTTTTTTATTATTATACTTTAAATTCTGTGGTACATGTGCAGATCGCGTAGGTTTGTTACATAAGTATACATGTGCCATGGTGGTGGTTTGCTGCGTCCATCACCCCATCATCTACATTAGGTATTTATCCTAATGCTATCCCCTCCCCCAATTCCCCCACCCCCTGCTATTCCTCCCCAGGCCCCCATGTGTGATGTTCCCCTCCCTGTGTCCATGTGTTCTCAATGTTCAACACCCACTTATGAGTGAGAACATGTGGTGTTTGGTTTTCTGTTCTTGTGTCAGTTTGCTAAGAATGATGGTTTCCAGCTTCATCCATGTCCCTGCAAGGGACATGAACTCATCCTTTTTTATGGCTGCATAGTTTTCCATGGTGTATATGTGCCACATTTTCTTTAACCAGTCTATCATTCGTGGGCATTTGGGTTGGTTCCAAGTCTTTGCTATTGTGAACAGTACCTCAATAAACATATGTGTGCATGTGTCTTTAAAACAGAATGATTTACAATTCTTTGGGTATATACCCAGTAATAGGATTGCTGCATCAAATGGTATTTCTATTTCTAGATCCTTGAGGAATTGCTACACTGTCTTCCACAATGGTTGAATTAATTTATACTCCCACCAACAGTATAAAAGTGTTCCTATCTCTCCACATCCTCTCCAGCATCTGTTGTCTCCAGGTTTTTTAATGATCCCCATTCTAACCGGTGTGAGGTGATAGCTCAATGTGGTTTTGACTTGCATTTCTCTAATGACCAGTGATAACGAGCTTTTTTCCATATGTTTGTTGGCTGCATGAATGTCTTCTTTTGAGAAGTGTCTGTTCATATCATTTGCCCACTTTTTGATGGGATTGTTTGGTTTTTTTCTTGTAAATTTGTTTAAGTTCTTTGTAGATTCTGATTATTAGCCCTTTGTCAGATGGGTAGCTTGCAAAATTTTTTCCCATTCTGCTGGTTGCTGGTTGACTCTATTGATAGTTTCTTTTGCTATGCAGAAGCTCTTAAGTTTAATTAGATCCCGTTTGTCTATTTTGGCTTTTGTTGCCATTGTTTTTGGTGTTTTAGTTATGAAGTCCTTGCCCATGCCTATGTCCTGAATGGTATTGCCTAGGTTTTCTTCTAGAGTTTTTATGGTGTTAGGCCTCGTGTTTAAATCTTTAATCCATCTGGAGTTAATTTTTGTATAAGGTATAAGGAAGGGGATCCAGTTTCGGCTTTATGCATATGGCTAGCCAGTTTTCCCAACACCATTTATTAAATAAGGAATCCTTTCCCCATTGCTTGTTTTTGTCAGGCTTGTCAAAGATCAGATAGTTGTAGTTGTGTGGCGTTCTTTCTGAGGCCTCTGTTCTGTTCCATTGGTCTATATCTCTGTTTTGGTACCGGTAGTATGCCATTTTGATTACTATAGCCTTGTAGTATAGTTTGAAGTCAGGTAGCGTAATGCCTCCAGCTTTGTTGTTTTGCTTAGGATTGTCTTGACTATGTGGGCTCTTTTTTGGTTCTAAAAGCATCTATCTTATGCTTGTCCTTAAAAGTAAATGAAACTTGGTTTTACATTTTGTGGTTGATTTTCATGTCTCCTCCAGCTGTGACTAAATGGAAAACCAAACAAATTTTTTAAACAGCAGTTGTCAAACTTTCCCTAACAATCTTTATTTTTGAATTTCTTCCCCATAGCCTATCCTGACTCTCCATTTTTAAAAATCAGATCTGCTCTAAAAACTGAAAATATTCTTTAGACGTCAAATTGTTCTTCTGTAGTGACATGTTGATCAAAAGTTTAAGGAGCTAAAAGCATAAGGATTACATTTCTTTCAGGGAAAACATACACTTTAAAATCTCGAAGAATATTTTCCATTTTTGTGTTGTCTGTCACCATGGAGCTAAAGAAGATTCAGTAGATAAGGCAGGGTATGAACCTGACACAATAAAAACCAATCAGGAAGACTGGGCTGGAATTTTCATAAAAATGAAAAAAAAAAAAAGGAATTGGTTGATTTTTTTTTTCCGTGAAAGGTTTAACTTCAATTGTATGTGTTCACTTATAACCCCTTTGTCAAACAAAATAAATAGTTTATTTCTTTTTTGATATAAAAAGAAAAGGTTTCAAGCATTTTGAAAGTACCATCTAGCTATCTCCATTAGCTAAGTATTTTCAGCCCTGAAAGTCAAACTGTCTTGTTTTCCTCTGAATCGTTGCAAGCACTAGAACAAAATGATCTTGAATACAATAAAGATTCAAAAATGAAGGTTGAATTGATGAATAAATTAGTTTAAATCATTTTGCTTCTTTTTTCAAGTCACTTTTCTGCATCTCCAATAAGTACTGAAATGACTATTCTGTGCAAATCAACAACCACCCTAAGTCACTAAGTCACTGAGACTAATGTCCCACCCTAAGTCACTAAGGCTCTGTTCAGACGACTCACTGTTATGGGTAAGGACAGCCTCAGAGTCTCCCCTTCTCCTCCCTCCAGGACCCACCCAGTCCTTCACCCCTTGCAGTCTTGGCTACTCCTCTTGAACGTAGTCATTATTTCCACCACAGGAAGACCACCCTGGAGAACCGCAATCTCAGTTCACAGCATAATTTCATTTCCATTTTGTAGTACAACAGCCCTTTCTCTGAATGACGCTGAGAAGACAATTGAGATAATTTCAGCAGGAGTTTAGAATGTTAAAAAGTTCACAATTGGTTATAAGTTTTCAAATTCATGAAGAATGCAGGATTTAAGTGAAACCTCATATCAATGTTCTCACATCAGGGGGAAAAATAATTACACAATTTTACTATCATTTTGTGGAAAATGAGAGAAGACTCTATAATGCAGAGTAGGAAAAAAAAAAACACCTGTGTTTGTATCAGTTAGATGCATAGTTAGGGCAAATCCTAACTATGCCCCTTAGTAATAATGTGACCTTGGATGCTTCCCAAAGCCCCGATTTCTTATATGTAAGATGAACAATATAGAGCCATTGTGAGGATTGAATGAGATTAAGTATCAAAAAGAACACATAATGGACATTCACTAATGTTAATGCACCACACATATAACTTAAGATGCAAAGGTAGTGACCATTGAAACTGTATATCTTGAACACTTGTGACACCTCTTGTGGCATTTTGGAAAGATGTCTCAAAAAAACATTTTGTTTTGCTCGGTGCTGTGTTCCTGTCACATCTGTGGTCAAGCCCATGGCTGATCTGCACCGCCTCTTAGTTGGATGACATGGAAGGGCAGCCTAGAAGTGCAACATGGATTGATTTTAGGACAGAAAACAACTATAATACATAGAAATAACTCATCTATTTTACAGCAAAGTCCAGAATAGGGACACTACATTTATGGGGGGGGGGGGGTGTGTGTGTGTGTGTGGAGAGAGAGAGAGAAACAGAGACTTTCCCCCTATTTGACATCTCCCTCAAACTCTACTTGCCCAGAAAAAGGGAGAGCATGACCAAAGCATTCTAAGAAACCATGTAAGTTTATTCTTAACTTTCAAATTTGAAAGTACTCAGGTCCTGGAATTTTAAGAACAATTAAAGAAAGGGCTTTCAAGGATAATTTTTGCCTTACGTTCTGATTTTAGAACCTAATCTCTGAAGTAAAATCAGGCCCCATTTTCTACTAAAAATATGAATTCCAGTAGTAAAGTACCAACATTTTAAATTCACATGGCAGTTCTAGTTTTATTCCTAATTTGGTCTTTGTTTTAAAAGTATAGTTTGCTTTATTTGAAGACCAAAATTACATTTTTAAACTGATATATAATATTCCTTTAGCCTTCTCCTTTTTAGCTGATTTTAAGCTGTCAAAGTCCTAATAGTTAATTATTAGTGCCACAAAATAATTTTATTTATTACCTATTTATTAAATTATGAAATTATTACAAATAGCTTCAATTCATCTGCTTTGATTCTTGATGCACCATTGCTTCTCTGGTCTATAATATCAGTCCCTGGGCCACCTAAAGCCACCTTCTTTTCCATGTTGGAGATGGCTTTCTTGTTTGTGTGTGATTTTGTAGGACTGATCTGTGTCTCTTTATGGATCCCTATTAGGAAATGCAAGGAGGGTCTTAATCCAGAGAAGAGTTTTTTGTTTTGTTTTTTTTTTTTTTGAGACAGAGTTTCGCTCTTGTTACCCAGGCTGGAGTGCAATGGCCCAATCTTGGCTCACAGCAACTTCCATCTCCTGAGTTCAAGCAATTCTCCTGCCTCAGTCTCCTGAGTCTCTGGGACCACAGGTGCACGCCACCATGCCCAGTTAATTTTTGTATTTTTAGTAGAGACGGTGTTTCACCATGTTGACCAGGATGGACTCGATCTCTTGACCTCATGATCCACCTGCCTCGGCCTCCCACAGTGCTGGGATTATAGGCATGAGCCACTGCGCCCGGCAGAGAATAATTTTTAATGTTGCATTTTTATAACGGTAGAAGCCCATAAAGTGACTATGAGTTTAATATTATCTACTCTGTACAAGAATATCTTCATCCACTCACTTCTTCAGAAACCTGCCTTTTTAAGGCAATTTGAATTATAGCCAATATACACAAAAAGCACCTTAATCAGTTTCTGAATGCCCAGACATTAAACATAATCAGATAAAATAACACCTTGACTTCATTATGACATGTTCCAGATTTAAAAGCACCATTATATAGAATCATACACCCAATCAATTCTCAAGCACCTAGAAAAATTTTGTTCCTGAATAAAAATCACCTTAGAGAAATATAAAATTCAGGGCAATTCTAAATACAAGATCACTCTGTTTTCTTTGGTGCCTTTTTATATACCCTGAAGAGAAAATCATGGAAAGGCAGAGATTTGGCAGCAAAGTATGTGCACTCTGATGTTTGCAGAGAGAGAGAGAGAATATTATGTCACTTCTATTCCCTGCTTTCAGAAGCAGTCCCATAACACAACTCCAGGCAACTTCTCCAAACTGGCTTAACATTCTCCCTGGGTGTCTTTCATAGAAATCCACTATGAACCTAGGAGATCATCAGTACCTACAGAAATACATACAGAAAGGAACAAAGTCATTCCATAGCGCCAAAAGGAGGGAAAGGTGATCTGTGACCTAAACCAAGCAGCAATCAATGGCAAGTAAAAAAGAAAGAGGACTGCAATTCTAACTTTTTGAATTAGACAGAGGATACAGTGTTTAGCTTTACCCAACCAAACTTCCTGCGTTAGTTTATAATGACAATGACCTATTCCTTAACATGCATCAACCTTTTATACCTGTGATATCTCTATCCAGCTACTCTACAAATTCTGCATCTTGAAACAGAAAACCAAATACCACACATTCTCATTTATAAGATGGGTACGTGTGGTCATAAGAATGAAAACGGTTATAAAAAATGAATACTGGGGAAGACAACAGTGGGGAGAAATGAAAAGTAAAGATTGAAAAACTGGCTGGGCACAGTGGCTCCCAGCTGTAATCCCAGCACTTTGGGAGGCAGAGGCAGGCGGATCACCTGAGGTCAGGCGTTCAAGACCAGCCTGCCTTAGCATGGTGAAACCCTGTCTCTACTAAAAATACAAAAATTAGCTGGGCATAGTGGCAGGTGCCTGTTATCCCAGCTACTCAGGAGGCTGTGGCAGGAGAATTGCTTGAACCCAGAAAGCAGAGGTGGCACTGAGCCGAGATCACGCCATTGCACTCCAGCCTGGGCTGCAGAGCAAGACTCCATCTCAAAAAAAATAAATAAATAAAAATAAAAAAGATTTTTAAAAGCTACCTATTGGGTACTATGCTCACTAGCTGAGTAATGTGTTCCAAACCTCAACATCATGCACGTACCCACTATTCTAAAATAAAAGATGGGAAAAAATGAAGCTACCACACACGCACACATACCCAACCCTGCATCTTAGGTACTAATCACCTACAAGTCATCAAAAGGAAGATTCTTCCCCTCCCACAAAACCATCTCTCTATGGCCAGCCACCTCCTCTTTCTAGAAAATCTCTGCTTGCTCAGTTCCTGAGCATTCTGCCATGAGGATTTTACTTCTTGAACTGCTCCTCCTCTTTCTCCCTTTCCTCTCCCAACTTCCAATAATTCACTGGTCCCCAAAGGGCTGTTCTTTGCCTTCCTCTCCAGTCCTACTTACCTTTGGCTACTTCAGTTGTGCTCAAGATTTTCAGGACCTGTATCTATGTGAATGGCTCCCAAATGGCTGTCTGTGGTGCCAGCTTCTCAAAAACTTTCCATACTGATTTTCCAAATGCTTTCTGGATACCACGTCAGCATCTACAAATCAAAATGCACAGCACCCTTATTATTTGCACTTCCACTCTCTCAGTTACACAGATCCAACCCTCTCCTTCATTCTCTAATATTCGACTATTTGCAAAATCCTGTCAATTTCGACTCCTCAGTATTTCTAGCTTCGATGTCTTCATTTCACCTGCCATTGCCCCAGTTCAGCCACTTGTCTTGCCCAGAATCCTGCTTTTACTTAAGTCTCTTCCTCAATCTACCTTGCAGAATGGGAAAAAATTACAAGCAGCATGATGATAGCGACGGGGTTTTTATCAGTGTCCATCCAGTGCCTCGCATGCTCCATCCCAAAGGTCAAATTATTTTTTAATTTATATAAACACAGCCCTGATCAGGTCTTTTCCTGTTTCAACATTTCTTTGGTCCTCAGTATTTTTCTGATTATAGAAATAATTTTTTGGTGCCTACAGGGAGCCTGACTCATGCTAACAAATTCACAAGAGACTTACTGGTAAACCAGACTATGGCTTTGTGAATTTGTTGTAGAAATTATGCCTGATTTAAGAACCAAGATCACATTGGTGGGCCCCCAGGAGACAGGACATATTTTAAGTGACTCAGTGAATAAAGAGTTATCCACCTCGTTAGCAGTTGTCTGCGTACTAGGCTCCTTCTCTTACTAGACTGAACTCTCTTTGAGCTTTTTATTCCTGATATCTCTACTGAAGTGCCCATCACAAAATCAGCACTTAATAGAGAACTGTTGGATGAACCAATGAGCAATTCTAGACCAAGGAGATCAAATGATCAGAGGACTATTTACATCAGGCTGCACCAGCAGGATGGATCGCTCTCCTTCACACCAGGAATATTTCTGCCTGTTAAAAGAGTATCCGCTCTCCTGGGCATCTGTGAAAACTGTGATGAATTCTTACTCCTTCCTCTTCTCCACACAGATCCCTGTTTTACGCTCTTCATATCTCTATCTCATTGTCAAGGTAAAATCCAAATGGGTAGATAATTCTTCACTGATTTGTTTTATAAGTTATTTTTTAGTTGGTATCCTGACGTCAATTTGGACCACCTTGCTAAATTTGAGAAATATCGAAATCAATTTAAATAAACATACTTTGAAGGGTGACTTTTTTCCTCACATTTCAAGAATAAAAAGTTTCTGGCCTTGCTTTTTTAAAAGAAGTACTTTTTTTGAGTAAATAATGACCACATGACTGGAAAGAGATTTTGGGGAGGTCCTGGTGACATAAGGTAAGGGAGAGAAGCTTCAGTTCGACCCATGTTTCCACCTATGGTCTGTGACTAATGGATTCTGGGAAATGTAAGTTGAGGGGACAGGTTTTTGTGGGAAGATGGCGAGTTTTGACATCAGGAATGTGCAGTGTTTATTGGACATAGGTGGATATAGCCAGAGGCATTGGTGCTCATGAGAGAAATCCAGGCTACAGCTGAGTGACTAGGTTATGGAGACAGAGAGGTAGCACAGCAGGCAGGTAAGTTCATTAACTCTGGAGCCAGACTGCCAGAATCGAATCCCAGTTCTGCTGTTAACTAGCTGCATAACTGGGTCAGTGTTCTTAACCTCTCTGTACTTTTGTTTTTTTACCTCTAAAACTGGCTTTAAAAAATCACTATCCATGGCCAGGCACAGTAGCTCACGCCTGTAATCCCAGCACTTTGGGAGGCCAAGGCGGGTGGATCAGCTGAGGTCAGGAGTTCGAGACAAGCCTGGCCAACGTGATGAAACCCCCATCTCTATGAAAAATACAAAACTTAGCCAGGCATGATGGGGTGTGCCTGTAAATCGGGAGGCTGAGGCAGGAGAATTGCTTGAACCCGGGAGGCAGAGGTTGCAGTGAGCTGAGATGGTGCCACTGCACTCCAGCCCTGGCGACAGAACGAGACTCCATCTCAGAAAAAGAAAAAAAATAAATAAATAATCCGTATCTCTTAGCTTGTCATGAGAATTAAATATCATGAGAACAGTGCCTGGCACACAGTAAATGCTAGATAGTTGTTTGTTATGATTATTTACTTAGTAGTTGAAGGTTTGAGGGTGGATGAGATCACCCAAAGAGAAAATGTCAATTAAGAAGAAAAGAACATGATGAGAGAAACCTCTGCAGAATGCCAGCTCAAACTAGACACTTGGACATAAAAATAATACTATAGGGCTCCCATTCTCAAGAAGTTTATAATCCTATGGCAAAGACAGCATAACTTCTGCTGTAATTGATGCTTGAGGACAATGAGAGAAGAGAATTTAAAAGGAGAAGATTTTGAGAAAGAAACAGAGTCTCTATTCAGGCAACATGTCCTGGCAGTAGTACTGAACAGAAAAGGAACATAGACATAAGGGAGAAATTATTTCTTCCATATCAGAGCTAAGCTTATAAAATTAATGATTGGTGATGTGCCTATTGGTTTCTGCATTACCTGAAACCTCAATCTAGAACTGAACTCGCAGCATCTGCCTTCGGGGGTCATCAGTCCTGAGACCCCTCTGCACTGGGGGGAGGAGGATTGCATGTGAACCACTCTGGTGCTGGAGCTGAGCCAAAACATATGCAAAAATCAAAAACAAAGCCGAAAGCCAGTACATCTCAAACAGAGCAATTGCGTTCAACCCTGCTTGACAATTTTCCTCCTCCTATTTATGGCTTCTTCCCCTTTATTAAAGTTTCCAGTGATGTCACCTTGCACTGCTGTGGCCAAATGTGTTTACTCCTCCTGCCTGCTCAGATCCAACCCACCACAAGGTACAGTAAGTGCCAGGGTTTGACCAGGAAAAAAAAGAAGCCAACTGCCAGCAAGGCTCACAGGTCTGGTAAATAGAGGCAGCACCAATGACTCAATGCTGCTTGGGACAGCTCAAGCTGAGAGGCTCAATGGAAGAGACCGTCTGGATCTTTTGTCTTCACCGAGCCTTGGAAGAGACCTCCATGGTCATGCCCACCATAGGGTATAAGATCCCCATGGTGGACATGACCATGGAGGAGAGGTGAGCTGTAGGTGGAGTTTTGCGTCCGTTGCCCAGGCTGGAGTGCAATGGTGTGATCTCATCTCACTGCAACCTCTGCCTCCCAGGTTCAAGTGATTCTCCTGCCTCAGCCTCCGGAGTAGCTAGGATTACAGGTGCCTGCTGCCACTCCCAGCTAATTTTTGTATATTTAGTAGAGATGGGCTTTCACCACATTGGCCAGGTTGGTCTCGAACTTCTGACCTCAGGCGATCCACCCACCTTGGCCTCCCAAACTGCTGGGATTACAGAAGTAAGCCATCATGCCTGGCCTCCCTTTGAACAAATCACTTAACTGTGGTGAGTTTTAATTTTCCTGTCACTAAATGGAGAGGTCAGGTTACATGATCCAGAAGGTGTCTTTCAACATTTAGCATCTCTTAAATATGGTTATATCCTCTACTAATCTGGTGGGTGAAATTATGCTGAAGTAACAAAAAACCCAACTTTTCCATCTTTCACTGTAATCTAGATTTATTATTGCTTCATACAAAGCCAGCTGCAGGTTTCGGCACTAAACCATTGCTTTTCATGAAGTAACTCTGTTCCAGGCTGACACAGGTTCCACCCATTACCTATATCCTCTGGAACACATGGTCTTGTTGGTGACATGCATGTGAAGAGAGTGATTCATGTGAAGAGATTCCTATGTGGACTTTTTACTGACTCAGCTCAGAAGTGACATATATCACTTGTACTCTGTTTACAGTGAATGGATCACATGGCCCTGCCCAGCCCCTGCTGGTAGGAGAGGAGGAGTGAGAAAGGGGTTGAGAAGTAGAACCGTCCATATTTTCAGAAGAGGAGGAGAACTGAATATTGGTAATGTCTAGACACAGTGCCTATCAAACACAGATACTTATAATTTTTCCAGCTGCTTTATAAGCAATTCTGACAATGTTTCATAGGCAGTAGAGAAGATATTATAACCTCCGTTTGAGGAAATGTACTCAGAAAGATTGAGTAATATATGCAATGTCACAGAACTACCTAACATCTGAGATGGGACTAGATTCTGTTTCCCATGCTGTCAGCTTCCTAGTGATTAAAAGAATACCAGATTTTATCTCAGAAGACCTGCATTTGAATCCTGACCTTTTATTTCACTGACCAGCAATTGAACCTCAACTTTCTTTTATGTATCATTCCTATTTTATTTTATTATTTTTTACTTTATTATTTTTCCATGGGTTATTGGGGGGAACAGGTGGTGTTTGGTTACGTAAGTTCTTTAGTGGTGATTTGTGAGATTTTGGTGCACCCATCACCCGAGAAGTATACACTGCACCCTTTTTGTAGTCTGTTATCCCTTGCCCTCTCCCACCCTTCCCCACAAATCCCTGAGGAGCCTCAACTTTCTTACCTGGATTAAGAGTATTACGGACCTATCTCACAGTTTCCTTGGGAAGATTAAATGAGGTAATTAAAGGGAAAGTATCTATCACAGAGCAAAAAATATATACATATATTAGGTAAACAATAGTCTGTCCACTTAATCACACCGTGATATCCTCAAGCTATTCAAAGACACAAGCTATGCATTCTTTTTTTTTTTTTTTTTTGAGACAGAGTCTCACACTGTCACCCAGGCTGCAGTGCAGTGGCATGATCTTGGCTCACTGCAACCTCTGCCCTCCCTGCTTCAAGCAATTATCCTGTCTCAGCCTCCCGAGTAGCTGAGATTACAGGCACCCGCCACCACACCCAACTAATTTTTTGTATTTTTAGTAGAGACAGGGTTTCACTGTGTTGGCCAGGCTGGTCTTGAATGCCTGACCTCTTGATCCACCCACCTCGGCCTCCCAAAGTGCTGGGATTACAGGAGTGAGCCACCACGCCTGGCCCCATGCATTCTTCTATCCTTCCTGGAGCTGGAGGGCTCTGTACAGCAAACACTCAACTAATGTTATAAGCTAAGAAGAAACAGAGTTAATTTTAGGGGAATTCATCTATATGGGGGCTACAAAATGCTACTCCATAAAGTGCTGGTAAAAATAAAACATTCCCAGAGGGGTGTTACATTTTTCCTAGCACCTAGAGAAGTGCCTAGAACAGAGAAGAAGCTCAAAGCACAGGGTTGTAAAGACTGGAAGAGGTATCTGTGTGGCATGTAAAAAGTGCTGAATAAGTATCGCACACTGTGGTTACTACTCTTTTTGTTTCTTTTGGGTAATGGAAGGACGAGAGAGAGGAAGAAAGGGTGGGAGGCTGGATAAAGAGAGAACAGGTGAAGGAACACCATTAAAGGCAGGAAGGAGGTATAGTTATTGATGCGAAGGATTTTTCAATGATGTCTCTTAGCAAGAGAATTCAAGGTGAGAAACTAAATTCATAGGAACAGCAGAACAAGAGCTTAGCCCTACATTTAATGGGACAGGCAAGTGCAAGAAAAGGATTGTAAAGGATGCAAGGGGGATGCATGGAGAGAGGACAGGCTTGGCCAAGACAAAAGAAGAGCGATGTTTTCCCTGTACCCCCTTCCCTGCCCATAAATAGAAGCTACCGTGGGCTCAAAGCTTGTCTCCTGAGCCGAAGACCAAACCTCAGCTTCCGAGATTGGCCCTAATGATCCCTGCTAACAGTTCATGGACTCCTTCCATCTAGTGACCTTAGCTGGTTATCTCCATGGTAACAGCACACATCCCAAACTGTTCCTTCCTGTGTGGGAGGAAACATTTCAGAAATGGGGGGAAGGCTGAATTTAACAGTGGTTTTTCCCTCTTGTGACCCTTCTTGGCAAAGCGCACACTTTTTCTGAGCACACTGCAGTCTCCTGAGGAAAGCGTCCATAGAAGAGGATGTTTTGTGACTTTATTTGCAGATGCATGCCCAGGACGCATTTTTAAAGTAGAAGTCTGAATCTGCTTTTCTTTGAGTGTTTCTAGGGGCATTCCACTGTTCTTTTAAACAACTCCCCAAAGGGAAAAGCCAGCGTGCTGTCTTCATGTTGAAAGAGAGAGCACAGAAAGGTTAGGTAGCTTCCCCAGAGCTACAGAGCAACAGTTAGGCTAGAAAGCCAGACGTAACAAGAACTGAGCCTCCACTGGCTGCTACTTACACCCTACCTCCGTGCATTTCAGGCACAGCCTGAGCCACCATCCTGGCCAACTGGCTGATAGACAGCTCTCCCTCCAGCCCTAGACTCTGCCTCTAGTCCCATGACCCATGATATGTCCTGTGATTTTCTTCAGCACAGTGTGCAGATTTTAAGGTAAGGGTATGAGATAAAGGTATGCTCTGCCTAAAGCTGGAGTGTAAGTTACATTTTAAGCTCAATGTTCTGTTTGTTCCATAAAGTCTAGGGTCAGAGCAGCATTTTACAGGATGATAAATTACCCTTGCTTAGCTGAGCCCTAGAAGTGCATGTCTGACCATGAAACCCTCCAATTGCAGCTCTGAAAAGCACCAGGGGGTCCACTTTCCACCCAGAATCATGAGCCAAGAGCACTCATTCCTTGGCCTGACTTCAGCCTTTCCCGGTAATTTTGATCCCATGAATCTACCCTTGAAAAAAATCTCTTACTGTGTAACATCCCTGCCTGACTCTGACGTACAAAGGTGTAATTAGAACAGTGTGGAGCAGACAGGATGATCTATTTACCTCATCCCTAACATTTAAGTGCTTTCAAAATATGTTTTTAATATCTTAGGTGCACAGGGCCAAATTCCCTTCTCAGTTTTTCACATGCATGAGTAAATCCACACAGACTAAACCCCTTGGGCCTTAGGTTCTGCTTAGAAGTTCTTTTTTTTTTTTTTAAAAGAAAACAAATATTCCATTAAAACGACAAAGTGTACTCTGCATATTTTTAGGACAATTAGAGTTCAGAATTCCCTCTTCTCCGCCCATGGCTAAAAAAAATAAAAAATTTCTTAACCATTTCCTTACAAAGAATGACATTCAACTGGGATAAATGGAAAGGCTGTCTTGCCTTTTAAAATAATCTTCTCATCTTACATCATCAAAGTACCAGCTGGCGGATCGGGACCCTTGATATTGTTTGGGGAAGGATCCAGACTATCCCCTACTGTTACCAGGTGAATTCTTTAGGCAGACCGTTACTGGTGAACTGTAGGGAAATGTTTACTTGAAACAGAAAAGCCAAGTTCACAGGAAAGAGAAACATAAAAATCAGGATGCTTCCTACCATTTGCTGGATTCAGAAACAGAGCACGCAAATAAAATCATGAAGAAGAGACTGCCACAGGCTGGCCATGCCTCAGCCTGTGGGCAAGAGATACAGAAAGACCAAGTGGGAGGGGCTGGAATCAGTCTCAGTCAGGAGGGGGACCGGGAAAGGGAGGAGAGTCACCCCCAACCCCACACTTTGTACTTCACTGTGTTGGTAAGTTTGTGTTGCTGTATGCACAGCAAACTTTTTGCCCATTAGCCAGTGCTGCGGGGCCACACGCGAGAATAATATTTGCCAAGACAATATGCACATCAAACGTTTTCTTACAGCCAAGCTTGGAGCAGCATCTTAGCAGCAGTTGCCCTATCACTGCATGTTCAAAGTCCAAAGGCTCCAGAGCCACCACATTTAAAAGAGAAGTCCATGTAAGACCATCTGCAGCTTGTTTTCCATTCATTACAAAGCATTTCAAAGGATGAAAAGCCAACCCTCACTCACTCCATGGTTCAGACAGAAATAAGATATGCCCTCAAGAGATACTGACTTGGAAGAGAAGCAAAATCCAGAGGTGGCTTGGGAAATGTGATGTCTTAGAAACTAAGAATTATATCGAAGAATCAAAGAAAGAATGCACCACTTCCCAGGAGGGGGAAAAAAAGTGTTTATTTATTTAAATTAAAAAATACTGTGAAAATTACAAAGTGTTAAATACAAAAGACAATTCTATACAACTCAATAGAATAAGAAGGAAGTATATACATCACTTTTTAATAGGTGCAGATAGACTTACACCAAACTTCAGGATTAAGCAATGGAAAATGTGACAAGGCACATGTCCGTCGCAGTGAAATTTCAGAATTCAAGTGATTCCAGGCAAGAGGCCAAACTTAACTTGGCTTCTTTCAACTTAAACAGCCCCCTTTGGAGTAAATCCACACTGAATTTTAAAGTGAACCGAGGGCCTTTTTCCCCCAAACATAAATTTCCTGTAGCTGTTTGTCAAAGCAGACTGATAAACCAGCTCCTACACTGTTAACCCTTCCATGGGAACAGTAGTGATTGCTGTGTGTCCAATCCATGCAGAGTATTTTTCTTTAAAAAAAAAAAAAAAGTTGCCAGGTGCGGTGGCTCACGCCTGTAATCCTGCCACTTTGGGAAGCCAAGGTGGGCAGATCATTTGAGGCCAGGAGTTCAAGACCAGCCGAGCCAACATGGCAAAACCCCATCTCTACTAAAAATACAAAAAAATTTAGCCAGACATGGTGGCAGGTGCCCATAATCCCAGCTACTCAGGAGGCTGAGGCAGGAGAATCGCTGGAACCCAGGAGTTGGAGGTTGCAGTGACCCGAGATCGTGCCACGGCACTCCAGCCTAGGTGACAGAGCACAACTCTGTCTCAAGAAAAAAAAAAGTTATTTTAAATAGAATTAAGTTTGACCTTTTACTTCCTCCTTGTCTTTAAGGGCCTAATGGATCTGCAAAACTGTTGACCACAGGAATACATGGAGACATTGGAAGCATTCCTGTGTGTTTTCCTTTAGACTTTGGTTTCCCTTAGCTGGGAGTGTTAACATCACACATTCTCCAGAGAACTTTGCAGAGGAGAATGTGGTGTCTGCCTCTTTGCTTCAATCCTGGGAAAACTACAGCAGGGGTGGGTTGGTAGCTTGCCCTGCATTCCCCAGTTATATGTGTTCTGAATCTCCAACTGCTCCTTTAAATCAACGGATCCTTGTTCAGACAAACTGGCCAAAGAGGAAATGTTTGGTCCAAGTTTCCTCACACCAGGCAGTGGAGTATTTATCATAGAGCCCTAAAATCTAAAGACATCCTCCCAGCCCCCTGGGGATGGAGATAGTCAGGAGCCTCATGCAGACAGTGAGCCTCTTGATGACTTCCCCAGGACCACACAGCAAATGAGCTTCAGGTCTCGGGATCAGAAAGCACAGAACTTGGAGCCCAGCTTTGTGCAATCTGTGCCTGAGTATACCCTTCTAGGTCTCAGCTACGTGACGAAATACCACATTATGTCCTCTCCCAGCTCAGGAAACTAGGCTGGAAAACTGAGCAGCAGCAGCACTAACAGCTTGGCCTTGTTCAACCCCTGCTTACCCCTTCTAGAAAGA
The DNA here is from genome assembly GCA_036589455.1 of Ateles fusciceps. Lineage (NCBI taxonomy): Eukaryota > Metazoa > Chordata > Mammalia > Primates > Atelidae > Ateles > Ateles fusciceps. The sequence goes on from JAZHEH010001955.1 coordinate 5,354,504, forward strand.
TCAGGAAGAGCCCCTGAACCACCATGGGGAGTGCAGGTTAGATTCTGGGAAACCTCTTCTGATCCAAAGAATGTCATGCCAGCATGTGATGCTGCATGGTCACAGGTCAGAGTTCAAGGCCATAAGTTAGACAAAAGGTCAATATAGCAGATCATCTCTTATAACCCCAGCCAATGTTAACAGGTTTAAAAGTTACTTTTTTTTTTCTTACAGTGTGCAAATGGGCTGGGTTCAGATCTCCAGCTTTCTCCCATCAAAAATCCTCTTCTAATCCAAAAGAAGCTTGTAACCCCCACTGTGAAGGAATGCCACAGGTACACAGTAGAGATACTTACAGCCAATCAGATCTAGAAGGACAAAGCTCTAGGCAAAATAGCAAATCACAACTAGTCCCTCCGCATGTCCTAAGCATTTGGCAGCCCTGGGAACAGACAGACCCTGCAGGAGCTACCCAGAGCGTCCAGTGAGAAAATGGAAAGCGCATCATGCCACCAAATTCTCAACAGAACCCCCAACACCCAGACCCCAAAGTGAATGTACACGCTGAACATTTCCGTGACTTTTTCAGTGGAGGGTGCAAACCACAGGCACCTCGCAGACTCCTTGGGGCTGCTGGCTCCGGCTGAGCCTAGCCCCCACCCCACCCCAAATCAGGGGCTTGCAGAGGGTCTCTTCAAAGTGGCAGCCACACTGCGAAAGTGAAACCAGACACTCGCAACATGTCTTTCGTCTCTCTAAGGGTGCTGGCTGATGGAGCCACCGGCAGGGGTCCCGGGGATGCTAGGAATTCTGATGGATGTTCTCCGAGGACCCTTCGCTGCTTTCGATGGGGGGCGTCTCCGAGGTCTCCTCCAGCTCATCGTCTGCGCCCTCCTCCTGAATGGTGAGGTGCATGTCCGGGGAGGAGGACTCAGAGCTCACGCTGTCCCCTTCCATGGAGCAGAGGGTGCAGGACAGCGCGGGCGCCACGCTCTCCTGCAGCATGTTCAGCATCAGGGGCACCTGCACCGACCTCAGGCCCGACACCACGGGCAGCGGCTTCATGGCCTCCCCCCACAGCCGCTCCTCGTCTTTGTACAGCAGCAGGAGGCTGGACTTCTTCTCCCCGCCTCTTGGATTTCATGTAGCCCAGCATGATTCCGATTAAGAAAATGCCGTAGAAGGACATGACAACCAGAACGTAGAAGTACTCGTTGCCGTTGCCGCTGCCGCCGCCGGGAGCGCGGGACTCCAGGGGGCTGCTGGAGGCGGCGGTGCCGGGGTGCGTGCTGTTCAGAAGCTCCATCTTCAGCATTGAGGCTGCCTGCACGGCGGGGCCTGGGGAGAAAGCCGCAGGTTAGAGCTCTCCCGCAGGTCCTGGGCACAGAGAGGAGGGGGGAGCACGAGGTTGTGGAACTGCAATACCAAAAAAGCTTAAAAGTGCATGAAAGAAGTCGCATAAGAAGTTTCGCCAAACAACTGACAGGAGTGAGCTATGAGGGCTTGGAGTGCACAGGAGAGAGGCCCGGGGAGGGTCACTGAGAAAAGTTAGAAGGACTTTTTTTCTTTTTCTTTTAAGTGTACAAGTCAGTCCTAGTGACATTTCACAAAGTGAGCAGTATTACTTTGATATTAAAAAAAAAATCAGTGTAAGACAGGAGCATAAAGTAAATATCTTTAAAATTAGAAAACATATTTTAACTGAGCAGAAAGTTTACATTGTGTTTCCTAAACCAAACTATTTTTAATTCAAAACAATGTTTCCTTAGAACAAAGAAAAGCAGAAAGAAAATAAAGGGAAAATATTCATCTATTAGTTGGCAAAAATATCCCTCTTTCAAATGTTTCTGAAGCAAAGTGTAGGCTTGTCACTTACCAAGGCTGAGAGTTTGTCCCAAGTTTTGAATTCCCAGATCGTTCAGTCCAAGAGGGTTCTGCTGCTCTGCCCGACTCTGCGCTCTGACAACTCTGCTGCTGCAGTTGGGATATATAGTCAAGAAGTGCATCGTCACGTGTTCTGGGAGGAAAACTTAACAACAGAGGGTGATCGTGGCAGAGTGAACAGTGAACTGAAATCACTGCAGTTCAACTCCCTGAACTTTGCAGCTGCGAAAGAGAAAAAGACTGGGAAGTAAGAACTGCTCCTCACACCCCAGCGCCCAGCCAGGGTTTTCAGGTGGCCGTCATGATGAATGAAAGAGGAGAAAGGAATGTGCTGCGTTGGAACAGTTACCCCAAAGTCCACTCTCACTGAAAATCAGCTCATGCTTCGTCCAGCTCTTGGGGAATAACCGTTATTGGACTACACGTTTTCAGAGGCAGCTGAATCCCATAATCTGGTTGAAAGACAGTTGGATTTACAGTCAAGGAACTGGGGCTTCGGTTTCAGTTCTTCCACTCTATATGCAAATTTCATAAATCCTTCCTTAACCTTTCCACACCTCACATTCCTCGTGTGTAAAATCGCTGTGTGGGGGGGGGGGGGGGTCTTCTGCAGGCAGAATTATATAAACCACGTGACCTTTTGAGTGCCTTTCAGCTTAGCCCTTCTAAGATTTAAGCTGGCTGGGGAAGCTTAGCCCTCTAAAAGCAGAGATTCTACCTGCCTTCCATATCAAGATCACAAACCTATGTTTATAATAGTTATTTTTTAAAACATCTTCCAGGTTCTTTTCAGTGGTCTGCATGAAGTGGAAACATATTGTGCTAAAAGATACTATGGGCTGGTTTTGTTCATCCTGCGTCCTGCCATACACAACTGCTCCTCTGAAGCCTCATGCAGAGACCATTCATATATCTCTTTGCTGTCTCTGACAGGTCAGGGGAGACGCAGGACTATTTCCGAGTGCAACTAAGCGCGGTTCAAGATTTTAAACCTAGGTAGACCCTGTGTTTAAATGGCTGCTGTGATCAAAATTGGAAGAGGAATTGCAGGTTTTGATGTCAGTTTCTCTGCTTCCTGGGTTGCTTATTCTAAGAGGCTTTCATTCTAAGTGGAAGGAAACTGGGAGGGACCCACTGCCTCCAGTTGTCTGTGGCCTGTGGATTGCAGCCAGACTGTCTTGTGGGGCAAACCCTAAAGGAAACATCTCTCATGGTTCTGCTATAATCAAACTGAAGCATGAGACATCCATCTCTCCGGATTGAACATATACAGCTTTGGCACTGGAACTTTCACTGCTGCTACAGGAATCCCCTGGGTTAGCACCTGATCCTGATTCTAAGAAGACACCTGTGGGAAGAGTAGAAATATTAACTCAATGCTGCTGTTCTTCCCACTTGACTACTAACCTGTGCTCATCCACAAATCCCCAGCTAGCACTGAAGGTATCAACCATGGACCACTCCAGCACCAAGATCATCCAGACAGTGGAACTGTGCCCACCCCAGTAAAGACACCCTCACCATTGTGTCAATACTTAAAACCCACCATAGCTACCTCGGCCATAGTAGACTTGGCCTTTACAACCTCTGTCCATCATAAGCACTAGAACACTTCCGTCTACACCTAAGCCTACAGTGGAATGTCTGGGACACTAGAACAAGAGAGGTTCATGAAAGAGATGCCTGTAGATTGACAACCCCGGTATTGTTGATTGTGTCCCTTAGGACATACGAGATTGGTCATTACCCACGGACTGTCCAACACCAAAGGCTGGAAGCTTTGAGTAGGCAGAGAGGAGGTGGGGGATAGGGGTTACCAGATGCAAGGAGCAGGAAGTACAAAACCTGGTTTCAGGAAGCCAAACAGAGACTAAAGTTTTAAACAAAATAGATTCCCAAACCTGAGCCAACAGTCCCAAGGGAGTACAACCAAGAAAAGACATGAGTGTTGGCAAACAGCTAGAATAAAGTCCAAAGGACAAAACAAGTCAAAGCCAAAGGAAGAATAAAACTCATTGCAAGGGTCAGGGAGGGAATACCTCAGATGAAATTCTGGGCTGCCTGCTTGGAGTCCCCGACGCCCTGATTCCCATGGACTCCCTGCATGGATACTTCTGCTACAGTTAAATGAGGACAGGTGCAGTGGCTCATGTCAGTAATCCCAACGCTTGAAGAGGCTGAGGTGGGCAAATCACTTGAGCCCAGGAGTTTGAGACCAGCCTGGGCAACACAGTGAGACCCTACCTCTACAAAAAAAAAATACAAAAATTAGTCAGGCATGGTGGCACGTGCCTGTAGTCCCAGCTACTTGGGAGGCTGGAGTGGGAGGTTCACTTGAGACCAGGAGCTCAAGGCTGCAATGAACTCTGAACATGCCACTACACTCCAGCCTGGGTGACAGAGCAAGATCTCTAACTAGAATAAAATAGAATAGAATAGTTAAATGAAATGATGCAATGAAAGCACCATGTCTGGTGGGACATGCACACTCAACATCTGATTTTAGTTATCATTGTTAGGGGTACCCTGTTGCTCCCAAGGACTTCAGGTTGCCTCCTGCCACGTGTGTGCCCATCTCCAGACTTTTTATCAATGCTCCTTCCCCTGTCTGTCACTCCCAGGAATGGAATTTAAGAGAATGGAATTCCAACTTTAAAACACATAGCTCAATCTTCTTCCCAGCCCTCATGCATGCCAGCGATTGTGAGGATGATGGCGGTGAATAATGGCATAAAGAATGAGGGGGAGGGGCACATCTAGAGCGTGCACTCTGTCGGGAGAGGATGGGGCCACACAAGAATTACTAATTATATCTACCCCAGGCCTTGGTTTTAGGAAAGAGCAATGTTAAAGAAATAAATCAATTTTGGCTAGCATTTCCATTTCTTGAACAGTGTCTTTTCAGGAGCAAACATAGCTAATTCTGATGAAGTCCAGTTTATTTTAAATGTTGTGGTTGTGCTATTTGAATCCTATCTAAGAAATGTTTGCTTAACCCAAAGTCATGAGGATTTTCTCCTATTTTTCTTCTAGAGGTTTTACGATTTTAGCCTTACATTTAGGCCTATGATACATTTCAAGTTAATTTTTTTTCTTACAATGTAAGATATGGGTCAAGGATTTTTTGAGGGGGTTGTTTGTTTTTGTTTTGCATATGGATGTCCAATTGCTTCAGCATCATTTGTTGAAAAGACTCCCTTTCCTGTTTAAAATTATCTTGGAAGCTTTGCTGAAAATCAATTAACTTTATATATGCAAGTCTGTTTCTGAACTCTTCATTCTGTTCCTTTGATCTATCTGTCTATCTTTGCATCACTGTTATTCTGTTTTGGTAAATCCATTTTAAAATTGTATTTTAAATGAGTCTAAGATACACTGCAGTTTAAATCTAGCTAAGTGTTTTTCATGTACCAAGTACACATAAGTCCTGTGAAGTCAGGTATTATGACAACCATTTCATAGATAACGAAACTGAAGGTCAGAGAGGCTAAGCAAGTTGCTCAAGTCAAATCACCGGTAGTAGTCAGTACTTGAACCCAGATCTATGCGACTCCAAAACCTATTCTTTTTCCACTACCCTTTGTCTCACTGAATGGGAAACAAGAAATTGAAAAGGAGTAGAAAGTGAAAGGTAGCTATTTTTCCAACTTCTTTGAGTTTTCATAAAGCTTTTCGTAAAAAATGTAAATTCTTACATACCCGAATACTCACACATAAATCAAACATGCCACTACAAGTTGTTTCTTCTGAATTCATGTTATTTTAGATACTGGAGGCTGCACCAACCTCAGCATGTTCTAGAAATTATCAGTGAAGCAGTAATACCCTTACCCTATATTTATGTTGTTCATAGTACAGCAGTTTATCTGCCTACATATACTGCCTGGACATAATTTGGCTCTGTGTCCCCACCCAAATCTCACCTTAAATTGTAACCCCCATGCGTCAAGGGTGGGACCAGGTGGAGATAATTGAATCATGGGGGCTGTTTTCCCCATGCTGCGCTCATGATAGTGACTGAGTCTCAGGAGATCTGATGATTTTATAAGCATCTGGTATTTCCCCTGCTTGTACTCACTCCATCCCGCCACCCTGTGAAGAAGGTGCCTGCTTCTCCTTTGCCTTCTGCCATGACTGTAAGTTTCCTGAGGCCTCCCCAGTGATACAGAACTGTGAGTCAATGAAACCTCTTTTCTTTATGAGTTACCCAGTCTCAAGTTTGCCTTTATTAGCAGTGTGAGAATGGACTAATATAAGCCTGTTCAGGTCTTCTTGTTTTAATGTGTTGTTTTCTTTCTTTTTTGTTTTTTTCTATTTGATCCTGACACACACTTTCTCTAGAGCTTTGAGTGCTTTCATTTCCTGATAACGTCATTTTTACCAGATGACCCAGGAGTCCCTGGCCACACATCTCTGAAATTATGTTAACAGTTTCTGTGACTAAACAAAGTCTATGCTGGGATAACAGCACGGCTGTGAATCTCATCAGATTAAACGTAAGGCTGGAGTCCAGAGATCTGACCCAGCTCAGCCTTGCTGGTGCTACGTGACTGACTGGGTTGCATAATTGTTCTGTGTTTCAGTTTTAGCCACCCTCAGGCATGTCAAAAGTAGCATCATTAACAGTCTCAAGATCTTGAGAAATGTCCCATAATCCACTAAACTGTCTCCATCCTGAGTAGACCAGGCTTTGGGTCTGGTAGAGTATTGCAAAATGAAATTCTCAATGCCCACCACTGGTTTTGCTTTTCCCAGAAACTCTGTCTGAAAAGTTCTGTCTGGGAACTCGAGCAGTGGATCATCCATTCTAATGCCCTGAGTCACCCTCCCTGGACACATACTTCTTAGCATTCCTTTCACTAGGAATCAAACAGGGCTGGATATCTGATAGGTCCTTAATAAGGCCCGCAGGCCCTCCTTGTAACACCAGCTATGCCTTGAAGGATGTGGCTATCAGCATATCCTTCTTAGATATCATCCAAAGGAGGTTAGGAGGGAAGAATTGAAACTCCTAAAATTAACAGTAAAGATGGTATTAATTCACCTTTGTTATGTATTGTTCAAGCATTTTTAACCTGATATTTATTTAACAAATACTTACATAGTACCTAAAAGTGCCTCAGGAATTGCTGTAAGTACTTTGCAAAGTTTTATCTTATTTAATGCTTATAAAAAGCCCTGGAGATAGGCTCTGTTACTATCCTTATATACAATAAGGAAGCTGAAGCAGAGAGTCATGGAGTAGGTTGCCCCAGATCACACAGCTAATACATGGCAGAGCTGGCACTGGAACCAGAGCTGGAAAAGAGAAGGGAAAGAAAAACAAAAAAGAGAAGAAAAACATTACCTTTGCCTCTATAGACCTTATAGTTGGTGGGGGGAGGCATACAAGAATCCCAAAATTTTATGTGTAAAGTTGCCAGAGTGACAAACTTTACAAAAGAGAGAGAATGCTAGGAAAGTTAATATTAAGAGGATTGAATTCCTTAGAGAAATCAGGGAAGACTCCCTTGAAGAAGCAATCCTTGAGATAGAAGCTGAAGATTAAGCAGGAATTAGCCCAGATGAAGTGAAAAGGTAAGAGAGTTCTGGCCAATGGTAATCTGTGAAAAGATCCTTCGGAGAAGAGAGAGAGGAGGGAAGAGAGATGGCAAGAATGAGGAATTACAGTCTATGGGGACTCTGTCAAGGTAGCAAAAAGGAACCTGGTAGAAGATGCAGCTGGAGAGGCTCAGATGTGTGCCACCTGGGAGCATGAGAACAGGAGACCAGGGAAGTAGAAGATAGATTCCTGCTTTGAAGAGCTCAAGTACCAACTGGGGAGACAACCCCAAGGCCTGGGCCAGTGTGTGATCATTCAGGACTGACTGAATGCATGATTGCTGAGGACATGCAAAGACCAAACCAAGGGCATACATGCCTGCGCACAGTTAGTACCAAGGAAACCAGAGTGAGCAGTTGACTGACTTAATGAGTGTGTTTGTGAATAACTGTGGGAACATGGACTTGCCTTCCAAAATTCTTATTGAGAGTTCCAGACAATAAAAATGAAGCTCTTGAATGTATCTCAACCACAATTCTCAAGAGCTATAAGCGGTGTGTTTGGAGTGATTCCTGGTCAAAACTTTGACAAGATGGCACAGAATTCCCAGAAGCAATAAGACAAATAAACATGTCAGCACGTGTGGTTTTAAAAGATGGGTATAAAAGTGCACAGATGGCAAATTCAAATGTCAGGAACTCAGATCAGGTGATGGGACAGCATAGAGTTTAAGGGCACAAGCTCTGTGGTCAGGCTGCCTAGGCCTGTCTTAGTTCTCCCTACTAGCTATGTGACCATGGGCACATTTCTTAACCTCTCTGTGCCTCTCTTAAAGAGCTGTAAGAGTATCTATCTCATAGAGTTGATGTGAGGAAGAAATGGAATTATCCACTATTGTACCTCCCATTTAGACTGAGCGCCAGGACAAAAATACAAAAGGTTTGAGCCCCTTTCCCACATCAAGAGTTTTTTTAAAAAATTAAAAGTAGAGGATTTTTAAGAAAGAGTCATTGTTGTTTTCTCTTCCCCCTCCTGGGGAAGATGTGGGGGAAGGGGCTGCTTTCTCCTCAAGCTAAGGAAAGTGAGGGGGGACTTCACAGAGATCACTTGAGAGTCTCAGTGGTCTCTGTAGCCTGTAATAGAGCCTCTGTAGCTGGGCACAGAGGACTGGGATCAGAACCACACCTAGAAAATTTTGAAGGGCAAGAAACCATGTCTGGCCGGAACTCTGGGGAGATCTTGCTGAGTTAGGGATGCCCATGATGTCAGAGTTTTTAAGGGAAAAGACAGAAGAGTGTTTCCTATAGGCCAGTGGCTGGCAATGCAGGAATGCAGGAGGGGAGACGCAGACTTGGGCTACCTGTTAGTTGATTCCTGCCCAAGGCAGCCTGGAGTGGGGTGGGAAGTCATGGCCCTGCCCACCAGTGACTTTTAGCCTGCCCACAGCCCAAGCAGTGGGAGAGAGAAGAGAAGCAGCTTTCACTCTAAATAAACTTGATAAGTTATGACCGTCCCATAGGCCTGGACATACTGATTACTGAACTGAGATTATTCAGGGAGACTAGAGCAACCAAGGGGTTTTTCTTACTTAAGTGTAACTAGTAAAGTTGTGACTCTGACCCCGGATTTTCATCACAGGGCAGGGGACTAACTGGCCCTAGAGAATGAGTCTGAGGAAGTAATGGGACTCAGAGATAAGGAGTCTTTAGGATGACACCCTGCAAAGCCTGCTTGTTTATCGTAACAGATGCATACATAAGAGCTTGGAACTGCACCAAGCACACAGCCGGTGTTCAGTTTCACCAGTATTAAGTGATGTTTAAAAAATATGCTAAAACACAATATTCAGAAGGATAGGAGACCAAGGAGGCAGAAAATAGGTCCCTGCCTTGAGGAGGGGGTGATCTAGCTTAAATTTAGGTTTAGGACCAGAAGTGACTATTTGCTATTTTATTCCCAGAAGCTAGAATGCTACTTGACCTATAGTAGACCTTCCAAAAAATATCTGTTGACTGAATAGCAGAGAGAATGTGCTAAACACTCATTATAGACTTTTTAATTTAACTTTTAATTTCACAAATGCCCAGTGAGGGTGATTATGAACAGAATTTTGTGAGTGCGAAGAATGAAGCCAGAAAAGTAACACAGCAGGATGAAGCAGAACAAGGATAGACTGTCCTACCTTCTGTCGAAATCATGCCAGACATGTACTTCATTTCAAGATGCACGATGCTCAACTGCTGGCCACTTCCTCCGGCCCCAGCAAATCGAGAGGTCAAGACAGAAAGAAGATGTTGAGGAAGGGCTTCGGGGGTTCCAGCTCGGGAGGGCAGAACCAATCCTCTTATTTTAAAACAGTGTTTTGAAGGCTTGAAAAGGTTTTCCAAAACTTTTTAAGTACCCCAGATGATAAAGCAGGATCCAATCAAAAGGTACGTCCATTTAGCTCTGACTTCCCCACTTTCCAAAGGCAATTGGTTCTAAAGGGGGACTTGGGGATTTCTTTTTTTTTTTTTTTCAAATAAAAATTGTTTGCTTTATTTTTTTTTTATATTTATTTATTTATTTTTTTTATTGCATTTTAGGTTTGGGGGTACATGTGAAGAACATGGAAGATTGTTGCATAGGTACACACATGGCAGTGTGATTTGCTGCCTTCCTCCCCCATCACCTATATCTGGCATTTCTCCCCCATGCCATCCCTCCCCCAACTCCCCACCCCCCCACTATCCCTCCCCTTTTTCTCCCGACAGACCCCAGTGTGTGATACTCCCCTCCCTGTGTCCATGTGTTCGCATTGTTCAACACCCACCTATGAGTGAGAACATGCTGTGTTTGATTTTCTGTTCTTGTGTCAGTTTGCTGAGAATGATGGTTTCCAGGTTCATCCATGTCCCTACAAAGGACACGAACTCATTGTTTTTGATGGCTGCATAATATTCCATGGTGTATATGTGCCACATTTTCCCTGTCCAGTCTATCATCGATGGGCATTTGGGTTGGTTCCAGGTTTTTGCTATTGTAAACTGTGCTGCAATGAACATTCGTGTGCATGTGTCCTTATAGTAGAACGATTTATAGTCTTTTGGATATATACCCAGTAATGGGATTGCTGGATCAAATGGAATTTCTATTTCTAGGTCCTTGAGGAATCGCCACACCCGTCTTCCACAATGGTTGAGACTAATTTACACTCCCACCAACAGTGTAAAAGCGTTCCTATTTCTCCACATCCTCTCCAGCATCTGTTGTCTCCAGATTTTTTGGGGATTTCAAGAGCATTTCATAGCTTGGGTTACCCTTGCACAAATACAGACTAAACTATGGGTGGCAGGAAGCGGGGGATCTCCTTTTCTTTAGGGACTGGCTTCCTGTTGCAGCAGTTTCCTATCGTTTCTCCATTCATCTCCCACTAGAGAGAGAGCTGAGGTCTATAGCACAGGGTAGCCCAAGAGGAGTCTCTATTTTGCCACAACTGGAGTGCTCAAGGTCAGCCCAGCTGGGCAAAAATAATGGGCAAGTCATCAAGAAAGCTCACCCTATCAACAGCATTCAGGCAAAATTTGCCTGACAGGTACTGGATGCAATAAATCAAAGCTGGTTCTTCACATACCAGGGAAACAATTGTGAAAAGTGGCACACTGCTGCCCATAGTGAACAAGAAAAAATAGAGGCCTGGACACTGGGAAACTGAGGCTGATACCCAAAGCTATGCTGAGAGAGCAAGTATTCCTTCTGTGCTCAATAAATAATTGAGACCTGCACAGAAATACTAATGTCAGAAATACTAATCCATGCTGAGTAGTGAGCATGAGGAGAAGTGAATGCTCCCTGCTTCTGCCTGGGGGGTTCCTGTGGAGTGAGGAAGCCACATGGTAAGCTGATCATTGGTCATTAGTCAGGTAGGCTTATAGCTATGTGTCTCAGATTGATATTTGAAAAAATTTCAGCCAAACCCATCAGGGTCCTGACCTCATGCTCTGCCATATTTAACCTAATTAATGACATATTCATTTGGCCTATATTGGTTTATTTACTCATTTGTTGATTCATTTATTCAAATAAACACACCTGTCCTGAAACCTAAAGCAATAGATATTTTATAAATTTAAAGGATCAAAACAACAAAAAGATAATTTCAAAGAAAATAAGTCAAGCCAGCCATCGTGGCTCGCATCTGTAATCCCAGCACTTTGGGAGGCTGAAGCAGGTGGATTACTTGAGGCCAGGCCTTCAAGATCAGCCTGGCCAACATGACAAGACCCTGTCTCTACTAAAAATATATAACTTAGCTGGGTGCAGGGGTGTGCGCCTGTAATCCCAGCTACTAGGGAGGTTGAGGCAGGAGAATCACTTTGACCCCAGAGGCAGAGGTTGCAATAAGCCGAGATCACACCACTGCACTCCAGCCTGGGTGACAGAGTGAGACTCCATTGAAGAAGAAAAGAAAGAGAGAGAGAAAGAGAGAAAGAGAAGGAGAGGGAGAGAGGGAGAGATGGAGAAGAGGGGAGGGGTAGGGGAGGGGAGGGAAGGGGGGAGGGGAGGGGTGAGGGGAGGGGAGGGGAAGGGAGGGAAGGGGAAGGGAAGGGAGGGGAGCGAAGGACCAGAAATAAATCAAATAAAATAAAAATTAGCATTGCGCAGCAGAGGCTGATGTTGGAACTTTGTCAGATCCTAGCTTCTTGGCTGAATGATACCGGGCACGTCTTTGAAAAGGACCAAATATTTGTTTACAACAAATCACACACCAAAACCCAGCACTGCAGACCCAGGGCTGCCACCTCCTCCTAGCACTGGATCACCATGGCGTGAGAGCCGACATGCTCAGCCTGCTCTGACTGCATGACTCATAACATAGGCCCAACCCATAGAAATCCTGGCCCCTTAATGCAAGTCTCCTGGGAAAGGAACTTCTGGGGTTTTTTAAATAAGAAAAAAATCTCTGGGGCTCATTTGAAACTGTGCATACTCTATGCCTTTGCTCTTATCTCTGGCCATTTGTATTTCTTCTTTGAAGAAATATCTATTCAAGTCCTTTGTGTCTTTTTCAATTCTGTTGTTTGCCACTTTGTTGTTGTATTATAAGAATTCCCTATTTATTTTGGATACTAAATTCTTTATATATTCTAGATACTAAATCATTCTGGATGATTTGCAACATTTTTTCCCATTCTGAGTTGTCTTGTCATATTCTTGATAGTGTCTTTCTATGCATAAAAGTTTTAAATTTTGATGAAGTCCAGTTTCTCTCTTTTTCTTTTGTTGCTGTGCTTTTGGTGCCATAACTAAGAAATTCTTGCCCAGTCTAAGGTCATAAAAATTTATACCTATGTTTCCTCCTAAGGTTGTAGCTCTTCCATTTAGTTTATTGATCCATTTTGAGCTAAATTTTGCATATGGTGTGAGGTAGAGGTCCAAATTTATTTTTCTAAATGTGAGAATCCAATTGTCCCACACCACTTGTTGAAGATTATTCTTTCTCTATTGAACGGCTTTGGCACTCTTGCGGAAAATCAATTGACCATAGATATATGGGTTTATTTCTGGACTCGTTATTCTATTTCATTGATTTATATGTCTAGCCTTATTTTAGTACCACACTGTTTTGAATACTGTACCTTTCAGTAAGCTTTGAAATCAGAAAGCATAAGTCATCCAACTTGGTTTCTCTTTTCAAGGTTGTTTTGGCGATTTTTTTTAAAGGGTAGTTGGAAGCTTGATACCGATTGCATTGAGTCTGTAGATCAAATCTAGGAATGTTGCCATCTTAACAATATCGAGTCTCCCAATTCATGAACACAGAATGACTTTTCCTTTGTTTTATCTTCTTTGGTTTCTTTCAGCAGCGGTTTGTATTTTTTAGTGTACAAGCCTTGGGCATCATTTGGTAAATATACCCCTATAAACCAAAAAGTACCTGAAATAGGTCTCAATCAATTTAGAGATTTATTTGCCAAGTTAATGCACATATGCCTGGGAGACAGGTCTGTGCCTTTCTTTAAAAAATGATTTTGAGGGTTTCAGTATTTATAGGGGAAAAGCAAGCTAGATAAGAAAGAAGGAGGGTATGGTCATATTACTAAATTCACATGATGCAAGAGACAAAGAGCAGGTAGGGGAATAGTCAATTATGTATTTGTCTTGCACTCACTATAAGATAAGGTGAATATAGCATAGCTACCTGTGGAGATATTGAACTTTTATCTGCAGCTATCTGCTTCGGAACAAAAGGAAAGGCAGCTGCTTGCATAACTCAGATTTCAGTTTATTTTTTTTTCTTTTGGCATAGTAAACTGGGGTCCCAAGTTTTTATTTTCCTTTCACAATCCCTAAGCATTTTATTATTTTTGATGCCATAATAAATGCAATTGCTTTCTTAATTTTATTTCCAGATTGCTCATTGCTAGTACATGGAAATACAATTGATTTTGTACATTATTCTTATATCCCGAAACCATGTTGAACTTGTTTATTAGTGCTAATAATATTTTAAATTTTTCTCTGTATAAGATCATGTCATCTGCAAGTAGAAACAGTTTTACTTTTACTTTTCAATCTAGATTTTTTTTTCTTGCTAAATGTTGTTTTTTTGTTTAATGACTTTTCTGAACTAATTCTGTGTTGTCTACATTCTTTCTCATGTGTGGCCACTGAAGTCTCTACTCAGTTTAATGACCAGATGATGACTGGACAGAGATTCATTTCACTTAAACTTCTGGAACCAATAAATCTCCTGGTCTTTATCATGGAGCTCAATTTACACGTTCAGCCATACCTTCAACACTCAGATAGCCAGTTTACAACTCTGCCTTAGCCTTCACTTCCCTCTTGCACAGAACCTCAGGGTCATCCAGGAGTGAGAGAATAGGTCCTATTGAGGTCTTTTCTGAGTATGCACACACCTTTCTGAATGTGTGTGCCTTTCTGGATTCCAGGAATATGTCAAAGCTCTTTAAAGTCCCAGTGAACATCTAATTCCTCAGTTTTATTCTTTTAAGCTTTGCTTGTTGTTTTCCTTATAAGTTTATTGTTTCTCCCAGTAGCTATTCATTGGCTCACAGAGTTCAACAATTACCCTTAACTGTTTACAACAGGTGTCCCTGGGTAAAATGTTTTTCTCATCTGATAAGCTGGAGTCAAGCAAACAAGGACAGCCTTATAAACACCATCCTCCAGGAAACTACCATAAAGGTAAAATAATGATAATTCTGTGGGAATGAGGTTTTGAAGGAATTCCAGGCCCACACTCCTATCCCATGGGTGGCTGCCAGACAGCTAGATTTCAGTGTAATGTCATTTTCAGGCTGTGCATTTTTTTAATTGATAAAAAGATATTTATTGAGCACTTTCTATATACAAAGCACTGTGGTATATACTATGAAGGAAGAATAAGAAGCAGTTCCTAGCCTCAGAGTCCTCAACTGAGATAAGAAAATGGTTAAATAATTGACTAGCTGTAATACAAAAGGAAATTGAAATAAATATTAAAGTCGGGTCATAAGCCCCACTCTAGAGAACTACATGTCCAGGGGATGGATTAGCCAGGACTTTATGAACAAGTTGGATTTAGCTTCAGGCTGTGAATTTTCAAAGCTGCTACAGAGCTGGAGGAAGAGATGGGAACAGAGCAACATAAAACATCATAAAGCTTATTGTTCTGAGATTTAGCCTTTTTTTTTAAATAAACACCCCCCAAATTGCTTTAAAAAACCCTTTAAAGTTCCAAAAATTGTTGATTCTAATATTTTATGTCGGTTTTCTTGTTGCTTTTATGAAGAAGGTAATTTTCAGAAGTCCTTACTCTGCCATGTTCTTTGACATTATTTCTGCCTGGCATTTGGTATAGACTATGCAACGTTCTTTGAACTGACTGCACCATGGACTACATCATGGTGACCCTGTGACCCACATGTACACCTTCAGATGGCCTCCTGGAGCCAGAAAGCCTAAGGTAACAGAAAAAACACAGAAGGGGAAGAAGAGCTAGTTCCTGCAGTGCCTGATTAACTGACCTTGCGACACTGGATCTTGGACTTTGTGACACCTTCCCCTGCTCCTTAACACCCCCCCAACTTGCAACCGCCCTGAACTGTAACTTCTGTAACTTTCCACTGCCTACCCCAAACCTATAAAACCAGCTCCTATCCCACCACCCTCCACTGACTCTCTTTCAGACTCAGCCCGCCTGCACTCAGGTGAATAAACAGCCTCTTTGCTCACACAAAGCCTGTTTAGGTGGTCTCTTCATTCAGAGTGCACCCAACAAACTATAGCATGGTGGTCAGAACTTGAACTCTGGCAGCTAGACTGCCTGGGTTGTCTTACTGCATAAGATTGCCATGAGGATTAAAATATTTAATACATGTAAAAACATAGTACAGCACCTGGCATATAGTAACTACTCAATAAATTCTAATTACTGCTATTGTTATTTCATTTCTGTAAACATGGCTGGGGGGAGGGGTTATTATCCTGGTCATTTGGCAAAAGAATAAAGGGGGAGCAGAAAGAGGTTAAGAAACTTGCCAGGGATCACATAGCTGGTAGTCCTGACTGTACTGCTATAAAGCAAAATGCAAGGTGACCCCAAGTTTATGCCCACATATGCCACTGGCCAGTCATGAAGGAAGTCAGGGCCTAAAGGCAAAAATAATCAATGCTAAGCTCCATGCTTGTGAACATTGTGATCCCAAAAACCAGCAACTCCCATCACATCTCCCTTTTTTCTCTATACCCAGCAGAGAAGGAAAAGCAAAAGGCTATATGGGGAAACTAACTTTGCAAAATTATAAGTGAGGAAATTATGACAGTGAAAGAAATCAGACCTAACCGACTCTATCTTGCTTCTAACCTTTAAGCTGTCCTTGTTCATTCCTGGGGATAGGCCGAACTAACTGTGGGATGGAATTCAGTTCATGGTTTCACTCTAAAACAAAATCGATAACAGCCCTTTCCTTAAAAGACCCCTTCTTCCTGGGGAACAGTCTGCCTTTCCAGAAGTAACAAATTAGCTACAAGATTCGAAATTACAGTTTAGTGGTCGGGCAGCCTCTGGCTTCGAGAGTCTGAATCTCCCCAAATTGCTTTTGGAGATTTTACATCACTATTGTAAAACCTAAGATCAGTGCTTGAGATATTTTGCAGACCCTTCACTGGATGTATCAGTTTGCTGACGCCACCCCAGACTGGTAATCTGGCTCAACCAGTTCTGCCATCCCACCCAGGAACAGAAAACAGCAAGAAAAACTCACTTCAGCCCCCTATGATTCCATCTCCAACCTGACCAATCAGCACTCCCCCACTTCCCAGCCCCTATCTGTAAATTATCTATAAAAACTCTCATTCCTGAATGCTCAGGGTCACTGATCTGAGGAATAATAAAACTCCCATCTCCCACACAGCCAACTCGGCGTAAATTGCTCTTCTTCATTGCAATTCCCCTGTCTTGATAAATCGGCTCTGGTTAAGCAGCCAGCAAGGTGAACCCACTGGGTGGTTACAATATGTGCAGATGGTACAAAGGAAACCCTAGGAAGAGCCAGTAAAGGGAAAAGTGCAAATGAAGAAAGGGTTCCAAAGAATACCAATCAGTGAGGGGAAAATATGTTTTTCTACATATTGATTTTCACCTCACTTACCCCTGGGAGGAAAAACACTTCTTCATCAGTTCCCATTTATATTATACTTGTAATTCATATTTATGTTGCCTGCTTTCTAGAGTCTGGGGCATCCAAGTGACATGGCCCGCCACTCCAAGCTCGCCTTGCCTCAATGAAGAGCCCCACTTGGGAGTGCAAAATCCTTGCAGCCCAACAGGCAACCTTTGACCTTCCCCCCACTTGCCCTACACAGTTCCCTTTAACAAACAAATATTGAACATTCTCTCTAGGCAAAGGACACTGCACCCCTAGAAGGGTTCTTCTTTGATAGAGGGGGAGTCCAAAGATAAGAAGCAAACTCCAACATCAAGAATGTAAAAACCAAGTATGGAAATAAGAAAAGGACTCAAGCCAGTAGAGGGCCGTTAACTCCAAGGAGCACCAATGAGGTAGAAACCACAAGTCCAGGAGGTTCTGAAGGAAACAGTCCTTCAGCCTGGATGGATCAGACACGCTGACCGATACTGTACTAGGTATTGCTAGGAGTTGAAATGGGCATGCAGTGGGGATGATACGAGTATAATCCACGATGCTGGGGCAGCCTCAGGGAAGAAGAGGATACAGGGTATGTTCAGAGACAAGCTAGGTACATGTCAGTGAGTACTAGGAGAGTGTGACCCACAACATATAAGGCCTTTATTCTGGACCAAATAATGCGGACACAATACAAACATGGGTAAGGGGACACTCTGGAGAACTTGGAAACAGAGCACCCCGTGTTCACATGTGGGATCTAGGTCAACTAATGGGGCAATATTTTGGAGGAGGAGCTGGAGGGTGGTGACTACCTTAGAGTCATGTTGGTGCTGGAGGCTAGACACTCTTTTCAACAGAGGCAAGGCTGGTGAGGTCACCACACTCAAACATTCCGAGCTTCTCATTCGTTTTAGTCAAAACGTCCTTGGGGCATGGACAGGTAGGAAAACAGGTGAGAATGGTCCAGGAGTCATTCTGGAGCTGACAAGGCCAGGGACATTGCTGATATTCAGTCTTTGGGGAGTGTGGCCCAGACCAGCAAGGAATGGAAGAGAGAAAAGGCCAGAAGGCTTATCCTCTGCTCCTGGGAAGAAAACTGGAGTGGCATCATGGGAATGAAGAGGAGGAGCTGGGGGCTAATAACACTGTGGGAATCCACAGGCAGATCAGATTTCTCTTTCTTTCTCTCTTTCTCTGAAATCATCTTTAGGGCATTGAGGGTCACTTCCTACCCACCACCCACTCCACTCTACCCCCTAACGTGGCAGTGTGTGTGCTATGACAGCATCCCCTTTAGGGCATGGAAAGTAGCCACCCCCAAAGATGAGAGAGCACGAATGGGTCCTGCAGTGTTCCGGCTTAGGAAGAAAACGTTGACTCATGAGGGCGCGCTAGAGAACTAGGGTCTGGATGCCTGGGCTCTAGGTCTCCTGTCCCACACTGTGGCCATTGCCAAAGTCTCAGAAAAGTTTCTGGGCAGACAAAAAAGAAGCCCTCTATGACAAACAGGGAAGAGTGACATGCCATGTGAGTGCCAGCCTAAGTTGCCAGAGGGTGGCATCATCACGGCTCAGGGGCAGGCTACCCTTTGTTTGAGGTGGACCACGGCTCAGCCTATGCTTCCAGACCTTGCTGGCAACTCACTGATCATCTAGTGGAAAGGGTAATTGTCACTTGCACCTCAAGAACTTGTTCACAGACACATAGACCAATGGAGCAAAATCAAGAACCTAGAAATAAGGCCACACACCTACAGCCATCTGATCTTTGACAAAGCCGACAAAAATAAGCAATAGGGAAAGGAACCTCTATTCAACAAATTGTGCTGGGATAGCTGGCTAGCTATATGTAAAAGAATGAAACTGGACTCCTACCTTTCACTATATATGAAAATTAACTCAAAATAGGTTAAAGACTTATATGTAGAACCACAAACTGTTAAGAGTCCTAGAAGAAAACCTGGACATTTCTGGACATGTCCATTCTGGACATTAGCCTTGGGAAAGAATTTATGACTAAGTTGTCAAATGCAATTGCAACAAAAACAAAAATTGACAAGTGGGACCTAACTAAATTAAAGAGCTTCTGCATAGCAAAAGCAACTATCAACAGAGTAAACAGACAACTACAGAATATGAGAAAATATTTACAAACTATGCATCAGACAAATGTCTAATATCCAGATTCTATAAGGAACAAACAATTCAACAAGCAAAGGAAAAAAAATAAAACATTAAAAAGTGGACAAAAGATATAACAGGTACTTCTCAAAAGGAGATATGCAGTCAACAAACATAGGAAAAGCTGCTCAACGTCACTAATCATCAGAGAAATACAAATCAAAACCACAATGAGATACCATCTCACACCAGTCAGAATGGCTAGCATTAAAAAGTCAAAAAACACCAGATGCAGACACGGCTGTGGAGAAAAAGGAACCCTTATGTATAGCTGGTAGGAATGTAAAATAGTTCAGCCACTGTGGAAATTGGTTTGGTAATTTCTCCAAGACCTTAGAACTACTATTCGACCCAGTGATCTCATTATTGGATATATATCGAAAGGAAAATAAATCATTCTACCAAAAATACACATGCACTCATATGTTCATCACAGCACTATGGGCAATGGCAAAGACATGGAATCAACCCAGGTGCCTTTCGATGGTGGATTGGATAAGAAAATGTGGCACAACTACACCATTAAATACTATAATGTAGACATAAAAAATAAAATAAAATAAAATCATGTCCTTTGCAGCAACATAGTTGCAACTGGAGGCCATTTTCCTGAGTAAATTAATGCAGGAAGAGAAAACCAAGTACCACATATTTTCACTTATAAGCAGGAGCTAAACACTGAGTACTCATGAACATAAAGATGGCGATGACAGACACTGGGGACTACAAGAAGAGAGATGGAAGCAAGGATTTAAAACAAACTATTGGGCGCATGCCCACTACCTGGGTGACAGGATCACTTGTATCTCAAACCTCAGAATCATGCAATATACCCAGGTAACAAACCTGCACATCTACCTTCTGAATCCAAAATAAAAGCTGAAATTATATATTTTTTAAAAAAGAATGTGTTCTCCAAATGACTCTACAAACTATCCCTTTCCTCAGTGTATCCTGGAGCTGGGTGGTATGGCTTAGGGTTCAAAGGAAATGTCCATAAACTCACCCTGAGGCCGCACCGGGGCACCCTGAAAGTTGTGGAAAGAAAGGAAGAAAGTCAAAGGAAACACTGGAGTTCACAACCTGGTTAACAGCGAAGTTGGAAGGATGTCCATTTGAGATATCAAAACGGTATGTTCCCCTGGGTACAACGGCCCAGCAGCAAGCTGTTGTAACTCACCCCACATTGCCCAGAAAGCTCTTAAATGATGATGTTCCTCTAAGCTGCCATTTTCTCTGCCCTCCCCCCTGCTCCTGCCATACTGCCAACTTCTTTCTACCTGCAAAGCCTAATTCAAGGGCCAGGAGGACCTTGCGTCACCCCTCACAACCATGGTTCCTCTTTCCTTGGCCTGTCGTCCTCCTCTGCTCTTTGAGGTGCTTTGCCAGTCATTGATTTTTGGCTCTGAAGATGGGCGTCTAACTCTTTTGCAAAGTAGAATGTAGTACATGTCTACCAGGTTATAAGCCCCTAATGTGTCCTGCAGTGTTCATCTTAGGGAGAAAATGTTGACTCAGAAGGGCACCCTAGGGAACTAGGGTCTGGATGCCTAGACTCCAGGTCTCCAGTCCCACACTGCAGCCATTGCCAAAGTCTCAGAAAAGTTTCTGGGCAGACAAAATAAAAAGCCCTCTGTGACAAACAGGGAAGAGTGACATGCCATGTGAGTGCCAACTCAAGTTGCTGGAGGGTGGCACCATCACGGCTCAGGGGCAGGCTTCCCTTTGAGGTGGACCGCAGCTCAGCCTATGGACCTTGCTGGCACCTCACAGATCACCTAGTGGGAAGGGTAATTTCCACTCGTACCTCAAGAACTTGTTCACAGACACATAGACCAATGGAACAGAACCAAGAACCTAGAAATAAGGCCATACACCTACGGCCATCTGATCTCTGATAAAGTTGACAAAAATAAGCAATTGGGAAAGGACCTTCTATTCAACAAGTTGTGCTGGGATAGCTGGCAACATTTTGCTGATGTTTGCCTCGCCCACGAAACCTTGCCAGGGCCTGACTATATTTATATTAAATATTTATTGATCTAATCAATTACTCAATATTCAAACACCTTCCTGGACAAAGTGCTTCCTCATAAGATGGCTAGAATTGTCAGAAAGTCATTGTATCAGCCAAAGCTGCATCCCTGGAACCTCTTTTGATGAGCCATTGCTCTCCCCTGCGTGGCTATCTGAGAATATTTTCCTTTGTCCTCAACCTGATTGGCCCACAAATAGTTGAAGCCAGGATCCATCCTGTGCTTCACCCTCCTTCAAATCTCTTTTTCCCTTTTCTTAAAAATACTCATAGCCTAAAGAGACCATAATCTTCATTCAATAACTATACACTAGGGAAAAGGAAATATTTTAAAAAAGGAAAAACTGAGTTCAGAGACAACAAATGCCTAGGATTGGTTTGAGGTTTGGATAGGATTCAGCTCCCTGATCCCATTAGTCACTCTCAGGGAAGAAAGACACAAACCCCTGGAATACTCAGAGAAAGCAGTTGAATTCTTTCACCCCCGTGAATGGCACCTGTATTAGTCTGTTCTCACGCTGCCAATAAAGACATACCTGAGACTGTGTAATTTATAAAGGAAAGAGGTTTAATTGACTCACAATTCCACATGGCTGGGGAGGCCTCACAATCATGGCAGAAGGCAAAGAAGAAGTAAAGACACCATCCTACATGGCAGTAAGCAAGAGAAAAAGCATGTGCAGGAAAACTCCCCTTTATAAAACCATCAGAACTCATGAGACTCTTCACTATCACGAGAACAGCATGGGAAAGCCCTGCCCCCATGATGCAATTACTTCTCACTGGGTCCTTCCTATGACACATGGAAATTATGGGAGCTACAATTCAAGATTTGGGTGTGGACACAGAGTCAAACCATATCAGGGCCCAAGGAAGGATGTTCTATAACTGGACAGAGCAGTCAGATGATGCAGTTGAGTGTCATTTTCTGCAGACTGGTGCTACCGTAGTGGTGCTAACAATGGAGATATAGAGACCCAGCAGAAAGAAGTATATGTTTTACTCAACAGACAGAAGGGAACTCAGAGACTATTTAGTCCAGCACTTTCCATGTACAGGCAAGAAAACAGAAGCCCAAAGAGAGGAAATGAGTTAAGCAATTACCTACATGTATCTTCACAGATCCATATTTTCAGTGTCACTAACCAGGTTCATACCTAGCCTTCTGCAGCTATGATTTCAAGCAAAAACAGAATGGCGCCTCCTTCACCTGCTGCCTGATCCTTCGCATCTTCCCCCCACAGAACAGATGCACAAGACTAGAACCAAGAAATGCCTTAAATGATGTCTTCACCTCCAGGAGGTCACACAGTGGAGCCCTGGGGTTGGGATGCTCTAGTTCTCAGGTGAGCAGATGGCTTCATGAATGTCAATACGTTATTTTGATTTATAACATACATATACATACATCATATATTTTAATATATATCAAATGTAATGTTTTTCAAAAGAGGATAAATGACAGGACAGGTGGGGGGACTTTTATCTACATCATTTCCTCAAAGAGGAGAGAGGCAGATAGGAGAAATAAAGTAGCCTGATAATGTTGATAAGGGTTTGTCCTAGCATAGAGGGGGAATTCTGGAAAGTCGTCTTAAACGGGGCCTTTCCTGCCATAAAATATGCACAATACACATTCCAGACCCCTACTGCAGGAGCAGGGTCAGCTGTTACTTGGTAAAATGTTTTTATGCCTCACAGGTGGGTGAGGTGCTTTTTAAGTCACAGCAAAAATGCTGCGTCTCCATCATGGTAAGCAGAACACAGCGTGCTCTCATGGGTTACCCATAAACCAAGGGTGGCTTTTCCCCATCCTCTTTCACTGATGCAGCTTCTTATTGGGTGGGGATGTGGGAAGAGAAATCTGACAGGAAAACAAGTAAAGCAGGGCAGGAGGCGGCAAGGCTGAAGGAAGAAGCTCCCCCACCCCTGAAAAAAAAAAAAGAAAGAAAACACATGGAATGTTACACAGAAGTTAAGATGGATACACCAGACATGCATAGGTCAACACAGGCATCTCAAAACATAATATTAGACACTGGAAGCAAATAGCAGGAAAAGACATATAGTATTATATCATTTACCTAAAGTTTATACTGTCAGGCCAGGCATGGTGGCTCACATCTGTAATCCCAGCACTTTGGGAGGCCGAGGTGGGAGGATTGCCTGAGCTCAGGAGTTCAAGGCCAGGCTGAGCAACATGGTGAGACCCTCCCCCATCTCTACGAAGAATACCAAAAATTAGTCAGGCATGGTAGCGTGCACCTGTAATCCCAGCTACTCAGGAGGCTAAGGTAGGAAAACCACTTGAACCCAGGAGGCGGAGGTTGCAGTGAGCCAGGATCAAGTTACTACATCCCAGCCTGGGTGATAGAGTGAGACTCTGCCTCCAGAAAAAATAATAAAATTAAATTTATACTGTCCATTGTTGATGGATACAGACATAAAAGTATACAACCTCGCAAAAGAGAAGCAATCATCTAATCAAGCTGGTGGTAACGTCACAGATTCATTTGAATATATATAAAGATTTACTTTTTTGTATGTCTGAAATATTTAATCACCAAACATCTAAGTGAAATCTACTCCAAAAGAATTGAAGCACCTCTGCCACTACCATTTTCAGCTCTCTCCATCAATCCTCTCTCTCTTCTACCTATTAACTTATATATGATACATGTTTTACAAATGTATATAGAGAGAAGACAGGATAAATAGGTAGATAAGTTGGAGGGATGGATGGAGGGATGGATGAATGGATGGATGGTGATATAGTTTATAAATGTGTTCCCTCCAAATCCCATGTTAACATGTAATTTCCATGTTGGAGGAAGGGCCTAATGGGAGGTGATTGGACCATAGGGGTGAATTCCTCCTGTCTTGGTGCAGTCCTCGTGATAGGGAGTGAATTCTCTTGAGGATTGGTTGTGCAAATGTGTGGCACATCCCCCTACCTCCTGCTTTCTCTGTATGACATGCCTGCTCCCTCTTCACCTTCTGCCATGAGCTTCCTGAAGCCTCCCCCAGAAACCAAACAGATGCTGGCACCATGTTGGTACAGCTTGCAGAACCATGAGCCAATTAAACCTCTTTTCTTTATAAATTACCCAGTCCCAGGTATTTCTTTATAGCAATGCAAGAATAACCTATTGCAGATGGATGAAGTCATTATTATGTGCCAAGTGCTTGGCATGAACTATCTTATTCAAACTTTACAATGACCCACCTTACAAATGGGATAACTGAGACACAGACAGCCTAGATCACAAAGCTATCAGGTGGCAGTCCCCAAAATGAAGCTCAGGTGACTCTGACTCCAGCATTATGCTAATTTCTTGCACCCTGATGCCTCTTGAAATAAAGGGGCCAGGGAGGATTTAAAAGTTAAAATTCTGCCTTTAGGAATCCGAGGGACAGAGGAGCTATAGAAAAAAAAAAGAATAAAATAAAAATAAATAATGGCCAGGCACGGTGGCTCATGCCTGCAATCCCAGCACTTTGGGAGGCCGAGGCAGGCGAATCACAAGGTCAAGAGATCAAGACCACCCTGGCCAACATGGTGAAACCCAATCTCTGCTAAAAATACAAAAATTAGCTGGGCATGGTGGTGCACGCCTGTAGTCCCAGCTACTTGGGAGGCTGAGGCAGGAGCATTGCTTGAACCTGGGAGGCGGAGGTTGCAGTGAGCCGAGATCGCGCCACTGCACTCCAGCCTGGCGCCTGGCGACAGAGAGAGACTCTGTCTCAAAAATAAATAAATAAACAAATAAATAAATACAAATAAATAATGTGGACAAAGGAGCTGTTTGTTGAGCAGGCAGGAAAATTGTCCCCCAGGAAGCATCCACTGTCACTCTGCCTTTTGCCCACAGCTGAGCGAGGGATCAGTCCATGGAAGAGACAAAGCCCCTTCCCACATAACAACTGCAGAGAATAATGTGTTTGTCAGCAGTTGTGCATTACAAGTCTTCTCTCCTGTTTTAGTTCACATCAGTTGGTGCTTCTGCACTAAAACATTAATGCCTCCCTGCATTTACCAACCCAAAGTCCTGTGAACCGTGATGGAGCAAGCTGGGGGAAATTTTTTGAGGAAAAGCCACCTTCTCAGTGGCAGAATGAGTGATTAACTGCATTGCCCCAAAGGTTCAGGATCGAATCCCATTATGGGCAGTGATTCAGTGGGAAACCTCACCACTTTGGTAACTTTGCAAATCTTTGTCTTTTCCAAAAACCAACAATGGCATGAAGTAGTAGGACACAAAATTCATTATTTAAAAATTTCATCTGAGACTAACGTTCAAATGCTAATTCTTAAAGTTCATATTTGTTGAAACTTCAGCTTATTCTTATTTGGAAATTGCATGTATAGGTGGTTTGGGATTAAAACTCCAAACTACGTGCCATTTAACTACCTGCTTTTATGTGTTTGCTCTTAGCATTGAAGTTGTGGTTAAATAATACATGTTTTACATTTAAGTAAATGGAAACATGGCCAACACCCATTGAGAAAAGCAAACATTTAGCTCCCCATTTCCTCTGGCTAGTTTTTAGAACACATTTGTGTGTGCCCTTCCTGAAGAACAACCTTTAATCACACCAAAGATTTCAATAACATGAGAAATGAAGTGCATGGGGCCAGAACCTAGGTATTAGAGGCTATCTGCTCCAACAATTTCATTTTGCAGAAAAGAAAGCTGAAACACAAAAAAAGGAAATAATTCTCTTAGACTGGCATGAAAGAAGCTACCCTTTGCTAGTACAGTGCTCGTAAAGACAAGATTTTGCCCTAAATAATACCAAGTTAGATGAATGAAGGAGGAAGAAGCCTCTCCAAGCCTCAAAATATGTCATTTTCTTAGGCATTTCTCATCAGTTACTTTGATTAAGGTTGACAATACCATCAAACTCTGGGATTTAAGCAGTAGAAATTTCATGCTTGGTTAATGATTATCTAACAAGCCAAGGTTTATTGTTGATGGTTGTGGCAAAGGTAACTAATTGCCCATCAAAGACTTGGGCTTTCCTTTCTATAATACAGAGTTTTTGCTGAAAAATGGCTGCAAGGCCAGGACTCTATTCTATCTCTTTTCTATTGGTAAGGTCATGTGACTAGTTTTCATCAATGGAACATGAACAAAAGTGACGAGGGTCACATCTGGGCTAAAACAGGTAAGAAGCCAGTGTGCCTTATCTACAAGGTGGAAGAAAGCTGGGTCCCTGAATCACTGCATGGAAGGCAAAAGGCTTAAACCTACTTTGACTCAATGTGAGTGGGCAACAGCTTCTATTGTATTACCACTGATGTTTGGGGGTTCAGCTGTTACAGCAGGTTCCATTATTACTAACGTGTGCATCAAATGAAAAGCACCTCAAAAACATAAAAATAGATCCCGGCTGGGTGCGGTGGCTCATGCCTGCAATCCCAGCACTTTTAGAGGCTGAGGTGGGTGTATCACAAGGTCAGGAGTTTGAGATGAGCCTAGCCAATATGGGGAAACCCCATCTCTACTAAAAGACAAAAATTAGCCAGGCATGGTGGCAGGTGCCTGCAGTCCCAGCTACCTGGAAGGCTGATGCAGGAGAATCACTTGAAACCAGGCGGTGGAAGTTGCAGTGAGCTGAGACCACACCGCTGCACTCCAGCCTGGGAAACACAGTGAGACCCCGTCTCCAAAAAAAAAAAAAAATCCAAAGCCAGTAAATTACATGGAGACCCTGTCTGCATACTCTGTGTGTTAAGTAAGTGATGAGACCTATTTCTTACATGACTGTGCTCATGCTATAGCTTGAGAATCTATACATATTCCACTGGCACAGTGGAAAGTGCATAGTCATTAATGGCACAAAGACATGTTCAAAACCCAGCTCTTCTATCTTTGAAGTGTGGAATGCTGGAACAAACCGCTTAACCTTTCCATATCTCCCGTGCATGATTGTGATGTTCAGGAGGTGATGGTGGGCAAACTTCTGGCAAAATCCTGAACCACAGGAAGAAGCTTCCATGCCTGCCAAGGGATTCTCTGGCTCCTTTCCAGATGCACTGAATCTGTTGGTTCAGGCTTCTGGGAAAACTCCCTACTATAGCAAAGCCAATCCCTTCATAGCACACTGACCTGCCTCCCCTATCAATCACATGTCAGCTTTTTCCCAGAAGTCCAGGGGACCACTCCAAGCTTCTAATGGCCTTACCTTGGCTTCATCTCCATTGAGACTGGACTGACAAAATCAATCTCTTCTCTACTGTCCATTTTACCCCCTTCTTCTTCTCACTCCAAATGTTTTTAAACAGTAAGGTATCCAAGTGCGATGACTCATACCTATAATCCTAGGGCTTTTTGGGAGGCCAAGGTGAGCAGATCACCTGAGGTCAGAAGTTCGAGACAAGACTGGCCAATATGGTGAAACCCCATCTCTACTAAAAATACAAAATTAGCCAGGCACGGTGGCGGGACCTGTAGTCCCAGCAGTACTAGGAAGGTTGAAGCAGGAGAATCGCTTGAACCCAGGAAGCGGAGGTTACAGTGAGCCGAGATTGCATCACCGCACTCCAGCCTAGGCAACAGAGTTGAGACCCTGTCTCAAACAAAAAAAAAAAAAAGGAAGGTATGTATGCCTGTAAATAGTAAAGTGCTAGAGAAGTGTACACTGCTAGAGAATCTCAAGCTAATATCAGCACGCTCACCGAAGTTGGAGCAATGCTCCAACTCAGACCAGCCCTGGGGGAAACCCCCACAATAGCTATTTTGGAAGATTTTGCTCAGCCTCCCAAGACCTAGCACCCAGATTGCATAAACGTAACAGTCCCAAAATGCTTTCTACCATTTGTTAAGTGCAATCAAGAATATAAACAATATTAAGACACATAAATAATTCTGTTTTAAATTTCAAGTTCTTTAAACCCTCTGTTTTGCCCCACTGAATAATGAAACATGTAGCTAAAAATGCCCTTAACAAAAAAGGTTTTCCAGTTTTTTTAATGTCTAGACTTTTCAATCAGTTTCATCAACTTAGTCAAACAGGTTGCAATTAAGATTAGAAGGAAAAAAGTCAAAAAGCCATTGAATTCATTTGGCACATAACACACTAAGGAAATGGCTACGTAAATCCAGCCTTTGCTCAAGTCTTCTGTTTGCTCAGCTGTGTTTATTTAAATTACCTATTGGCCCTAACTAGGTCCAATATTTACTATTCAGCTCCCTCCTGCTCACCTGAATTTGGGGTTTTTAGTTGCAGGGAAGTAGGGTCAATGAATTAGATGTTTCTGATGTGCTAATTTGCATCTGAATTCAGAGGAGTCAAAGTTTGGGGTTCCAGAGACACTAACTTCAGTGGCTTGAAGACTCAGCTTTCCATGCAACAAGGACATGAAATGTATCACAGATATAAATTTTTTTAAAAATTTTAAGTCTGGTAATGCTGCAATGGAACTGCAAAGATCAATCACAGGAACCTTTAAGTGAGAGAATATTTAAAGATTATCTAGTTGGATGATCATTCTAATTAGTTTTTAGCACTGGAGCCCATATTCTTAAAGATAACTCACACAGAACCCAAATAAACAAAGTAAGTAAATTCTGGGTTGCTGTAATTATTTAATAAAACAGAGTTGGAGGTTCCAATGTCCCTATACCCACTGACCCCTTTCTTTTTGGTGTCCTCCAGGGCTCCTCTTCCAAACCCTCTGACTCCAAAGACCATATTATGAAAACCACCAATCTAGTTCAGTCTTTTCGCTTAATGTTGCCCAGAAGAAAACTGGGGAACAGTGGTGTGCTCATATTCACTTAGCAAGTTAGTGGCTGGGCCAAATAGAAACCAAGTCTCCAGATTCCTAGCTCAATACTCGAAAGACAACAGACTGCTTCTCTAGATGTGTTCACATAATCTCTGTGTCTGTGAGTTTCCTGCCTGTATTGGGGAGCATTTCCATTCACACTTACCTTCTGGTTCTGAGATCAAAAATGCAGCTGCCTCTGCTGTAAACACTCAGAACCCCGATGTACAGAAATCTCATGGAAAAATGACCAGCAAGTCCTTGGAGTGGGAGCCTTCCAAACTAGGTGACAGAGAGCAGGGTCTGCATATTCTGACATCCACCCAAGTTCTCACGCTAGTCCTGTTAGCAAAGAAGCATCAGTTCTTGGAGATGGGAAGGCTCCCAAAGATCATCTTATCTACATGCCGAGGCATTTGTAAAATAACTCATTTGCCAAATGAGAACATATTTGTCCTGGCACTTTATAAACTGGTAAGTACTTTAGAGCTATAAACAGCCATGTCTGAGAGGCAGCTTGGACTAGAAAGAGGCTTTTCAATGTGAGTGTGATGCATGGACCGCCTATTTTGGAATTACTAGGGGTATTTAGTAAAAATGTGGATTCCTGGATGGAGCATGAATCTGCATTTTAATCAACCATCCCGAGTGACTCTTCTACATATGCCACCAGCATAGTGAAAATGCATAGTCATTAATGGCAAGAAGATGTGTTCAAAACCCAGCTCTTGCACCTTTGAAGTGTCAAATGTTGGAACAAACCACTTAACGTCTCCATCTCCCATATATGGCTGTGATGTTCTGGGAGTGATGGTGGGCAAACTTCTGGCAGAATCCTGAACCAGAGGAAGAAGTGTCCATGCCTGCCAAGGGGTTCTCTGGCTCCTTTCCAGATGCACTGAATCCGTTGGTTCAGGCTTCTGAGAGAACTCCCTACTATAGCAAAGCAAATCCCTTCATAGCACACTGACCTGCCACCCCTATCAATCACATGCCAGCTTTTTCCCAGAAGTCCAGCGGACAGCTCCAAACTTCTAAGGCCCCTACCTTGGTTTCATCTCCCTTGAGGCTGAACTGACAAAATGAATCTCTTTTCTACCATCCATTTTACCCCCTTCTTTCTTCTCACTCCTGATGTTTTTTTTTAAACAGTAAAGTACCCCTGTAAATAGTAAAGTGCTAGAGAAGCATAAACTTTTAGTATTACTATCATCCATGAAGGAGTTATCGAGAGTGGTTACAGCTCAGCTCAAGAAAAAGGAACCACACTCAAGAGAGAATGTAAGATGGAAGCTGGTGCAGGGGTCCCTATTGAAAGTGTTGACATTGATCATCGGTGCCACAGGCAAGACAGACAATTATCCAAAGATGCTATGGGTTAGGGAAGGACTACTGTGATCAGTGGGATGTGGGTCTGTGGAGGAGCAGAAAGGGAAGCAGCTGGCAATGAGATCGGCATGAACAAAGACTTGACTTTGGGACCAACACCAATGAAGAGGCCCTACTTGAAAGGAGCAAGGTCAAGTGTAATGGCTAACACATGTAATTCCAGTTCTTTGGGAGGCCAAGGTGGGCAGATCACTTGAGGCCAGGAGTTCAAGACCAGCCTGGGCAACACAGTGATACCCCATCTCTAGTAATTGGTAGAGCCTGGTGGTATGGAATGGCCGCCCCACAGCCCCGACACCACTCCATACCATCACATTGCCCCTCCTCAACCACTGAAATCATCCAGGTTAAAATAAGTTTATCTCTATTAAGGTGCAATTTAGGTAGCGTGATTATATATCCCAGTTGCATGGGATGATTCTAGTCTGCATGTAATTATTAATAGCATTTCCTTTCATTATCAGTAGTGTTCCACTTTGGACACTACCTTACACGGTCACTCAAAGCTTGGGGATTTCGGCTAATCCCCATTCTCCCTCAGTGGTAAAAATTAATATGTCTCTGAACTCTGTTCTTCATGAATTTAATGACTCTTGTGTTTGCATACTGTCTGTCCATAGGCCAGATACTACTTATAGATGCGTACAGGAGCCTATGAATTGTTTTTAAATTAACTCGAGTGAAAAATGGTTGAGTTCTTTGGCATTTTAATTTGAGAAATTTCCCCTGAAAGCCTGGATTAGGAGGATTCTCTTGAAAAATTAGGTCTGCCATCAATGAAGCTACAATCCCTCCTGACAGCAATTGCCTAGTCCCAAGTTTCCAGGTCAACCCAGCCCTCTCCCAGATCATATATTGTTTTTATATTATCTACCTGCTGTAATTTTTCATGTCTTGTTTCTATATTAACAGTTGCTGTGGGCTTGTGTGTTTGTAGTCCCCACATTTATGTAAATTTATACATGCTACGAGTTGAATTCTATCTCTCAAAAATTTGCATGCTGAAGTCCTGACCCCAGCACCTCAGGATGTGGCCTGGTTTGGAATTAGGGTCCTTGCAGATGCCATTAGTTAAGATGAGGTAGTTAAGATGTGCCCAGATCCAATATGATGTATCCTTATAAAAAGGGGAAATCTGGACACAGAGACACACAGAAAAATGCAGCCGGGTGCAATGGCTCACGCCTATAATCCCAACACTTTGGGAGGCCAAGGCTGGTGGATCCCAAGGTCAGGAGTTCAAAATTATCCTGTCCAACATGGCAAAACCCCATCTCTACTAAAAATACAAAAAAAATAGCCAGGCATGGTGGTATGCGCCTATGATCTCAGCTACTCAGGAGGCTGAGACAGAATTGCTTGATCCTGTGAGGTGGAGGTTGCAGTGAGCCAAGATTGCACCACTCCACATGAAGGCAAAGACACGGTGCTGCATCTACAAGCCAAGAATCACCAAGGATCACCAAGGATCACCAGCAAACTACCAGAAGCTAGGGAGAGGCACAGAAGAGATTCTCCCTCAACCTCAGAAGAAACCAATCCTGTCAACACCTTGATCTCAAACTCTGGCCTTCAAAACTGTGAGAAAATACATTCTGTTGTTTAAGGCACCTAGTCTGTGAAACTGTTATGGCAACCCTAACACATTTATATAATTTATGTAACTATAAATTATATACATGTATATAATTTTATAATACCTTTATATGATTTTACATATACATTTATATCCTTTTATATAAATCTGTGATTCTCAGTCATAGGCAACCTTGCCCAAATGGGACATTTGGCCACGTCTGGAGATGTTTGTTTGTTTGTTTTTTGAGACGGAGTTTCACTCTTGTCGCCCAGGCTGGAGTGCAGTGGTGCAATCTCACCTCACTGCAACCTCTGCCTCCTGGGTTCAAGTGATTCTCCTGCTTCAGCTTCCCAAGTAGCTGGGATTACAGGTGCCTGCCACCTTGCCTGGCTAATTTTTGTACTTTTAGTAGAGATGGGGGTTCACCATGTTGGCCAGTCTGGTCTTGAACTCCTGACCTCAGGTGATCTGCCTACCTCAGCCCCCCAAAGTTCTGGAATTACAGGTGTGAACCACTGCGCCCACCCTGGACACGTTTGATTGTCACACCCAGGAGGTAGGATCCTATTATAATCTAATGGGTGGAGTCTAAGGACGCTGCCTAACATACTTCAATGCTCAGGATGGCTCCCACAACAAGGAATGATCCAGGTCCAGGTGTCAATGGTGCTGAGTGGGAAATCCTAATGAATACCACAAAGTAGTGTTCCATGTGCCAGGCATTCGGGCTTTGCAAGCATTAACTCACTTAATCCTCTCTAAATTCTATAGGAGATGATATTATTATCCCTAGTTTGCTAATTACAAAACTGAGGCTGGCCTGAACAGAGGTTAATTAACTTGCTGTCATTTGAACCCTGATACTTTGAGTCAGAGACCTTGTTTGAAGCCTATGCCTCACGGATATCCCGGCAGGTCAGTGGGATGAACCCCAGAACAAATGTGTTGTAACTCATTTTATCCCAGGGAGCACCTCCTGAAGCTCCCACTGTTCCATCTAGAAATTCTGAAAATGCTTATTATAACCTTCTTTGTCATGCTGTTTCCAGTATGTTGTCTGGCAAAAGGGATTGGGACTAAATGGGATCAGGATCCTCTCCTGTGAAATGATCAGGCTCTTCGAGTAGCATGAAAACTGGAAACTGGAGGGATGATTCCCAGGCTTTTCACCTGATGCATTCCTTCCTCATCCAAACTCTTGTTATAAAGTGTATGAGAAATGGCGCAATCAGCTGTAAATTGTCACCATGTCACCCTAGTTACCCCTCAGTAGCCTAGGGCACCCTGTCCCTGACATCACACAGGAGCAACATTTAAATGTAAATAACAGCTGCAAATGCAGGATTCTCAAAGGCAATGAGCAAAGTCTGCCCCTCAAAATAAAGAGAGTCCCCTTATTTCAGGTACCAGGGCTTCAAATGGGACCATCCTGTGTGTCACTTGCCTCCTGCTGCTTCATTTCCTCCTCTGTAAAACAAGGGAAAGAATAATGCCAGTAGCAGTGTAGGGAGGGTTAAATGAATTAATGTATAATTAAAATGCTTGCTACAGTGCTTGCTACATAGGAAGAGCTCAATCAGTGTCAACCACTATTACTGGTAGACAACTGCTTTCTCCCTGGGTGACCTTGATTAGTTTTCTGATCTATAAAATGGGAACCACACATACATAATAGCTTCTCCAACAACATCAATAAATTGTTGTGAGATGTAAGTGAAAAAATTGATTCAAAGGCAATGTGTACATTTATTCAAACATAAAGGTATTCATATTAGTGGCCTCATTCTCTGTGAGGGATGTGAATTACGGCCTAGGCAGCGTGCGGTGGCTCGTGCTTGTGATCCCAACACATTGGGAGGCTGAAATGGGAGGATGGCGTGAGCCTAGGAGTTTGAAACCAGCCTGGGAAAAAATTAAGGCCCTATCTCTATAAAAAGTTAAAAAAAAAAAATTATCCAGGTTTGATGGTTTGTGCCTGTAGTCCTAGCTACTCGGGAAGCTGAAGTGGGAGGATCGCTTGAGCTCAGGAGATTGAGGCTGCAGTGAGCCATCTTTGCACCACTGCACTCTAGTTTGGGTGACAGAGTGAGACCCTGTCTCCAAAAAAAAAGAATAAATCATGGCCTAGCTGGCACATATACACATTAGCAGGAAATTCAACACCCAGCTCTCCCTCTCAGCTCCAGGGGTAAGTGCTAATTCACCAGATGCAGTCACCCCAGGGCCTGCTTGTTCTCTTCGTACCCAGTGCTTCCACCATCTGACTTGGTCATGTCTCTTTCTACTCTCAAAACAATTTTTCTCAGTGAGGGCACTGAGAAAAATGAGGCCACTGATTGCAGCCACATCTGCTGCCTAAACTGAGAGACTTCAGTAACTGAGAGTCTCAGGCAGAGGTTATTGGCAGCCCTATTCCTTTCCTTTCAGAAAGCCCCGTGAAAATATTCCTACCTCTCTGCAGCTTGCAAAATCCATGTAGCATTGCTTTCCTTCACCTATACATAGTTTTTATTTTCCAGATACCCTGCTTCACCCTCAGCCTGGAAAAAACCACTTCGGTTCCTTACAAATAGTGCCCCCTGTCTCTACTACCCTCTAAAAACTCCTCCTCAGAAGATGGGTACCAGCAGTCTCTTAGACTGAATAACCCAGATTCTTTTCTATAGGTAGGTTCCTCAGAAGATGTGCTTCGGGGGAAAACACTGGCCAGCTTTTAATGTTAGGCCCTTCCCAAACACCCCAGACACAGGATAAGGAAACCTAAATCCTAGACTCCCAAAGATTTTATCAGAAAGACTGATCAATTTCTTAGAAGACCACAAATCCCAAATTGCCATGACCACCCAATCTCACCTCGGTTTGAACCAAACTCTTGGTGAGGAACAGATCGTTGCACAGGGCCACCATTTGGAAAGGAAATAAATGGAAGTTGACATAGGAAAGTGCTCTCAAAAAAGACAAGGTGCATCCACTATTACATTATTTGTGCATTCTGTCTTCTAGGTTGGCCCTTCAAGAGAAAGCCACATAAAGCTTTTATGACATTTGGTGCATCGCCCAGGTTCTTCTCACAGGACTCAGGCTGAGCTCTCAGGGCCTGCTTGTGAACTAGGACTGCACTTCCCTGTCACTCCAGCTTTATTGGAGAGAGATGGCCTGTCTGTTACCCTTTGCTGTGTCAAAGCTGGGGAGCTTGCAGTGAGATCACTGAAGGAAATGAAATCCCAGTCGTAATCAGCCCACATTTGGACTAACAGGAACTCATTCAGATGTACCAGAAATCTGCAGGAAAAGGGGAAAAATCATAAAGGAATACTTGGAAGTGCAGAGAGTAAGACATGAACTAATAAAGAAGCAAAACAAATACAGGTTTCTCTACCTCGGTGCCTTTTAACCAATGTACTCTTACAGTACAGTCCATTACCCTAGGTTTGGTCAGTCATGTGGTTTGGCTGTGTCCCCACCCAAATCTCATCTTGAAATGTAGCTCCCATAATCCCCACATGGCATGGGAGGGACCCAGTGGGAGGTAATTGAGTCATGGGGGAGGGTTTTCCCATGCTGTTCTCATGATAGTGAGTAAGACTCACAAGATCTGATGGTTTTATAAAGGGCTGTTCCCCTGCACATGCTCTCTTGCCCGCCACCATGTAAGATGTGCCTTTGCTCCTCCTTCACCTTCTGCCATGATTGTGAGGCCTCCCCAGCCATGTGAAACTGTGAGTCCATTAAACCTGTTTTTCTTTATAAATTACCCAGTCTCGAGTGTTTCTCCATAGCAGTATGAAAATGGACTAACACAGTCAGAGTTCTTCTCTACAGGACTGACAATGCCTCTTCTCCCATTAGCAGGTTATAAATAAGTGAGGCCTGATGACGACATTCAAGGGAATGCAGGAGTCCAGCAAACTCATGTGTCCTGCCAGAGTGAAGAGAAGATGACTCCTATTCTACTGGGTTCCAGAGAAGAGGGCGAAGGCACAGAGCGACTCTTTAATTTCATCAAAGGGCTTTGCAAATATCAATGTGTCTTACTTTACAACAGGACTTATTTAAGTTTTCTATTGCTAATCTCCCCCAGCAGTGGCTTACTACAATAACCATCACATATTCTCCCTCATGCTTGCAGGTTGACTGGGCTCCACTAGGCAGCTCTTATTTGGGGGTCTTTCTACAGTTGCAGTTCAGAGATTATCTTGCAGCTTTGCCCACTCACACCTCTGGTGCCTGAGAAGAATGAAACATTGGTGGGTGGAAGAGCTGGCAGTCTTTGGACATCTCTCTCTACCTCTAAGTTGTCTCTCTGTGCAATCCCTTCACATGGCAGCTTTCACACAGATTCATCTTTTTTTTTTTTTTTTTGTGAGACAGAGTCTTGCTGTGTCACCCAGACTGGAGTGCAGTAGCACAATCTCAGGTCACTGCAACCCCTCTGCCTCCCGGGTTCAAGCAATTCTCCTGCCTCAGCCTCCCGAGTAGCAGGGACTACAGGCTCACACTGCCATGCCTGGATAATTTTTTGTATTTCAGTAGAGACAGAGTTTCACCAAGTTGCCCAGGCCGGTCGCCACCCGCCTCGGCCTCCCAAAGTGCTGGGATTACAAGCATGAGCCACAGCACCTGGCCCTCACATAGGTTGTTTTTATGTGCTTGCTCAGAGCTTCAAAGGCATGGGGAAAGAGGCAGAGATAGAGAAACACAGAGCAAGACAGGAAACGTGAATGCTCTATTGTCTGCCTTTTACAATCTAGCCTTGAAAGTCTCAAAGGGACACTTCAATTGCATTCTATTGATTAGAAATGAGTCATTAAGCCAAACCTAATATCCTAATTCAAGGGGAATTAGATCCACCTTTTGATGGAAGAAGTATCAAATAATTTACAGTCATGTTTTAAATCTACCGGAGTGGTTTTCAACCCATCCTATGCATCAGAGTCACCTGAGGAACTCTTACAAATCCTGATGCCCAAGTCATGCCCCAACTAAGGTAGAATTTCTCAGTGTGGAACCCAGGCATCAATTTCTTAACAACATGAATCCATGTTTAAAAACCACTGCTTTAGATATTAGAGAGATTTCTGTTTAGCATGCAGAATAAAACCTACCTAAAACTTCCTCTGGTGATACCCACCTAAAGCCATGTTTCTCAACCTCTACAGACTCAATGGCTGCTGTTTTTCATAAATATTTTAAATGTTTCTTTATATTCTGAACTAAAATTCACAAGTAATATAACATGCCTATACATGTAATTTCCAAAAAAAAAAAATCCATGTATTAACCTAAAGTTAAAGGTAAAATACAGAAAAGCAGTTTATACTAACACAATATGAGCATCGTAGAGCAAGTACTCAGACACAACAGTACTACTCATGGCCAGATGTTTGCACTGTCTGCAGAATCACCATGAATGCAACAGCTACAAATGCAGATTGACACCTGTGTGTTATGTGGGAGATGCAAACGCTATAAACAGTTTTAACATCATTAGTGTGATTTTCCAAAAAGAAAGCAATTGCGTCAGTGTGTTAGGGCTGCCATAATAATATGCCACAGACTGAGTGGCTTAAACAACAGAAATTTACTTTCTCATAATTCTGGAGGCTGGAAATTTAAGGTCAAGGTGTTAATAGGTTTGGTTTCTCCCGAGGCCTCTCTCTTTGGCTTGCAGATAGCTATTTCTCACCATGTCTTCACATGGTCGTTTCACTGTGCATATGTCCCTGATGACCCTTTGTCCATATCCTAATCCCCCACTTCTTATAAGGACACCAGACATATTGGATTAGGGCCCATTCTAATGACCTCATTTAAACTTAATCACTTCTTTTAAAACCTTATCTTCAAATACAGTTGAATTCCGAGGTACTGGGGGTTAAAGCTTCAATATATGAATTTGGGGGTGGGGAGTGCACAATTCAATCCATAACAGCAACCTGCTCTTAGAACATTTCTAAGCCAAACAAAGGAATATAATCTTCCCTCAATGTTCAAGGTAATTGGATTCCTGGAAAAGTTATTGTATATTATTAAAATTATGCCCCCAGCTACAAAGTGCACTTTATTTTTGTATGTGTCTTAGTCCATTTGTGTTGCTATAGCAAATTACCACAGACTGGATAATGTATAAACAATAGAAATGTATCTCTCATGGTCCTGGAGGCTAGAAGTCCTAGATCAAGGTACTGGCAGGACTGCTGTCTGGTAAGCCTGATCTCTGTTTCCAAGATGGCACCCTTATCACTACATCCTCTGGAGTGGATGAAAAGTGTCTTCACATGGCATAAGGGACAGAAGGACAAGAGAGCATTTCCTTCAACCTCAAGCTCTTTTTAAAAGTGTTAATCTCCTTCATGAGGAGGAGCCCTCGTGACTTAATCACCTTTCAAAGGCCACACCTCTTAATATTGTTGCAATGGGGATTAAGTTTCAACATAAATTTCGGGGGAGACATCATCAGTCAAACCATAGCAATATGTACAATAGAATTAGATTCTAGACTTAGCCCATTAAAAACAGATTTTACACCCATGTGACTGTCCCATTGGGCATTTGACAATTGTGCAGGCTAAGAGATAAGTTATTTGTGCAGGATTATTGAGTACTGGGACAGACACCACCAGCTTCTTCGTACTAAATGTCAGTGATACTTCAATTACAGTGACACCCAAAATGTTCCCTTGGGGGTAGAACTGACCCCTTTGAGAATGCCTGATTTGAAGAAAACCAATGATAAATCATAATCTAAATGTTTCTCTTGTTAGAGAAAGTCACTAACTTTTATTTTATTTGCTAAGTTTTGATCAGTGTTATTAGATTTCCTAAATTTGGGGGAAAAACTGTTCATGTATTTGGTAAGACTGACTTCAGAGCTATCTGACATACTGGAAATTATCCAAGTACAAAAGGGATTCCAGACAAAAGTTATGTTGGTTTTTATGCTGTTCCAAATTAGCCATGCTAATTATTCTGCCAGCTGATTTGATCAATAGTCTAAGGTTGATAGCATCCAAGAGGGAGTAGGATTTTTCCCCCTTGCTACATATTTGGAAAGAAGCCAAAATTAAATTTGCTGTTGATAAATCTTAAAATGTTTTAACAGGGGGATGTTTACCTTGAATTCCTTCTGGTATATGCAACTTAAAAAGGATCAAGAGGAATATAAAGGAAAGCCATCATTGTTTAGTTAGTAGTATTGTGTGCCCAGAGTCTTGCAACCAGCAGGTGGTAGAGCCACATACCCACCGTCAGACACCAGAGCCCTGCTCTCCTCCACTACTCAACTCCACAAGGATGGGATGTCCAGGAGAAGGCCAAAAACAAAGCAGACAAACGTTATGGGACATGCAGCATTTCTCCAGCAAACACAAAATCCTTCTTAGCAGGTGGATCAGGTGAATAGTTCCTTAGAGCACGTCATACTCCATCAACTTTAGAATTTGATCAATCTTTGAACAAGGCTAAAATTTCACTCATATTATCAATGTCTATGTCCAGGGAGAAAGGATCTGAAACATATTTGATTAAACTTTGAACACGTGTTATATCTTGTTTTTTAGAGACAGGGTCTTCCTCTGTCACCCAGGCTGGAGTGCAATGGTGTGGTCATAGCATACTGCAGCCTCAAACCCCTGGGATCCAGGAATCCTTCTGCCTTAGCCTACTGAGTAACTGGAAATATAGATGTGTATCACCATTCCAGATATATTTTTTTATTTTTTTGTAGAGATGGGATCTTGCTTTGTTGGTCAGGCTGGTCTTGAACTCCTGATCTCAAGTAAGGCTCGCATTTTGGCCTCCCAAAGCACTGGGATTACAGGCATGAACCACATCAGGCCTGACTTTGAACATTTAAAATGTCAAATGTGTTATCACTTTAGTGGTTAGATTTTAAATGGGCTGGAAATTGACATTATTATTCCCTGTTTCTCTCTTCCCCTCTCTAGCACACAAAAGAGTTTGCTGTGCTGAGTCTTTTGAGAAATACCAAGGTAATTCTATTTTTGCACATGCTGAGGCAATACTGCCCCACATTGCTAGGCATTTTCCACCAAGGCCCCATCTGTCCCTGCTGTCAGCAACCAGGAGTTTCTTCCACAGACAGAGGCAAGAAGAGGGATCAAGTCTTAATATTGTTACCTCTTTTTAACTGATTTTCCTTTTATTACAGCTACTGGTTCTTATATAGCATGAGAGAAATTATTTATGATCCTATCTCCATGTTGCAAAATAATAGGTAAAATAGTTTCAAAAGAGTAGGTAAAATAATTTCAAAAGAGCAGGTGAAGTAGTTTCCATGGCCAATATAAATCACACTGCAAGTGATTATGGTAATTGTTTGGTACATATTTTTGTGTGAGTGGATGGGTATGATAGATTAAACCATGTGTAAACACTGGAAAGGCAAAATGACCTGCAAGGGTAAATATGGCAACAGACATGACTAGAATCTCATCTTAATATCATCTTCTAGGGGACAGAAACTAGGGGCTTTATTTTGGTTAAGGTATTCAAAACCATGTGTTTGGGGTAATTCTTTTACATGTAATAATTATTCATATTTTGACTCATTAAACGATCTTCAAGGACTTTATTTTGACAAGAAGAAACAATGTTTTTAATACATTAGATGCATGTAACAGTACTTTGTATTCTGTGATTTCATCCCAAAATCCCAAATTCCCCCATAGACTCTGTCCCTGTGATATTGAAGATTGTATCAGTGCAAGATCGAAGACTAGGCTCTTAAAAGGATGAGTTCATGTCCTTTACAGGGGCATGGATGAAGCTGGAAACCATCATTCTCAGCAAATTAACACAAGAACAGAAAACCAAATATCTCATGTTCTCATTCATAAATGGGAGTCGAACAATGAGAACACATGGACATGGGGAGGAGAACATCACATACCGGGGTCTGCTGGCGGGGCAGGAGGCTAGGGGAGGGATAGCAGGGAGTTGGGGGTTAGGGGAGGGATAGCGGGGGTGAGGGGATAGGGGAGGGATAGCATTAGGAGAAATACCTGATGTAGATGACAGGGTGATGGATGCAGCAAACCACCACGGCACGTGTATACCTAAGTAACAAACCTGCACGTTCTGCACATGTACCCTAGTACTTAAAGTATTCAAAAAAAAAAAAAGAAGAAGAATAGGCTGTTTGCCAATATGTGTTTCCATGACTCTCAGAGACTGGTTTCCTTCATGACCCTGTACTGCAGAATCATTTTGTATGCCTATTATGCAGTATGGATTACTAATTGTATAGAAATTCCAAAATGGCAATTGAATATAATTGAATTTAATTGAATCCCTTTTTCCCTACCACTTCCATTTTTCCTGAACACATTTAGGGATGCCTTCCATAATAGCTTAGATCACACATGCATAGTTGATTCATCTGGTCCATGTTATAACCAAAAACCCAAAAGATGTACAATTACAATCCAACTATAGCAGTCATAATGTTTTCAAATGATTAAAATAATTTTGCAACAGCCAAATGAAATTTGAACAGTGCAACCAATCTTCCTTGCAGGCCATTTCTATTATGCACCACCCATTGACCATTTGGCAACTGATTTAAGGGAATTGTTGAACAGCATTTTATAGCCTTCCCTGAGATCACCAAGGGAATTTGATAAAGAAAGGAAATGTAACGGTTCATTTGTAGGCCCAACACTCACAGATTTCCAAGACTTTTAGAAATAATTCTTCCACTCAGCACACATTTACTCAGCTGCTATGTTCCCCAATGGGACTATATATCAGACAACAAAAGATAAATAAGGGATATCCCTTAAGAAACTCATAGCTGAACAGGAGAGACAGTATACAATGACCTATATGTAGTGCTATTTGCCTAATACAGTAACTCTAGCCATACATCACTACTGAGCACTTGCAGTGTAGCCACAGTGAACTGAGATGCGCTGTAAGTGTATCACACACACCAGATTTCAAATAATTCATTCAAAAAATAACATATCTCATTAATAAGTTTCACATTGACTACATGTTTGTGATGGTTACATTTACATGTCAACTGACTAGACCATATGGTAACTAGACATTTGGTCAAACATTATTCTTGCTGTTTCTGTGAGAATGTCAGATGCGATTAACATTTAAGGGGTAGACTGAGGATAGCAGGTTGTCCTTCATAATGTGAGTGGGCCTCATCCAATCAGTTGAAGGCCTGAATGGAACAAAAAGGCTGACCCTCCACCAAGTAAGAGAGAGGTCTTCCTACCTGATGGCCTTTGTCTTAGTCTGTTTAAGCTGCTGAAGAATGTCATGAACTGGGTAGCTTATAAACAACAGAAATTTAATTCTCAAGGTTCTGGAGACCGACAATCCCAAGGCCCTGGCAGATTTCGTTTCTGGTGAGGCCCTGATTCCTGGTTCATGGATTACTGTCTTCTTGCTGTGCCCTAGCACAGTGGAAGGGGCTAGAGAGCTCTCCAGGGTCTCCTTTATAAGGGTACTAGTTACCCACCAAAGGCCCTACCTCTTAATACCAACACATTGGAGGTGAGGAATTTGACATACAAATTTGGGTAGGGACACAACCATTCAGTCTATAGCAGCCTTTAAACTGGAACATAAGCTTTTTCCTGCCTTCAGACTAGAACTGAAACATTAGTTATTCCTGAGTCTCGACCCTGGCAGTATTCAGACTGGACCAACACCACTAGCTCTCCTGGGTCAACTTACCCTGCATCTCTTGGGACTTGATATGCACAATCATGTGAGCCAATCCCTTATAGTAAATCTATATTATACAAACACACACACACACACACACACACACACCCTTGGTTCTCTTTCTCTGCTGAACCCTGACTAATACAGACATTGAAATGATATGTTTGATATATTGTGTTGAGTACATTCTTAAAATTAGCTTCGTGGGTTCCTTTTTGTTTTTTAATGTGGCTACCAAAAATGTTTAAATATTTGCAGTTCATGTTCTATGTCTACTGGACTACACTGATATAATATATGTGCCACTTGCATAGTATGAACAGAAAGCTAATTATGCACAG
This sequence comes from Ateles fusciceps, assembly GCA_036589455.1. Classification (NCBI taxonomy): domain Eukaryota; kingdom Metazoa; phylum Chordata; class Mammalia; order Primates; family Atelidae; genus Ateles; species Ateles fusciceps. The sequence continues at coordinate 5,397,549 of JAZHEH010001955.1, forward strand.
AGGAAAAAGTGATTCTTCTGGGAGAGATTCTTGACATTGAATGTTGGTCTTTTAGAGATTTCTCTGGAGAAAACTTGATGAGACCACAAAGAATAACAGATGAGCGAAGCCGCAGAGGCCTTACAGTGCTTGGCATGTTTGCAGAACAGCACATAGACTGGTGTGCAGGAGGAAGGGAGGCAAGTAGCAAGAAATGGGACTGGAGAGGCACGTGGACCAACACGGTGGAGTCTTAATTGTCACAGTAAAGAGTCGATTTGGTCCTGCACACAAAGGAGTATCATCAAAGGTTTTTAATCAGGGGATTGACATGACCAGGTCTTGCTTATTCTGGAAGCAGAGAGAAGAAGCCGGGGAGGATGTGGAAACAAGGAAAAGAAGACCACAGAAAATCATGCCAGGAAATGATGAGAGCTTGAATTAGATCAATAACAAGAACAGGAAACGAGTGTGAAGGACATGGTAGACACTCATCAAGGCACTAATGGGTATGGTGTTTACACTGAAGTCATAAGGGCAAGTTTTCCTTCCCCAAGCTAATGCTTATTTTCTACCTGATAAATGTACTTATTATCAACCAATACATCATAATAAAATTGTTGAGAATTCCATTTATTTATTTTGCAAGATAAATTTCATTGCAATTTTGAGTAAATTCTTCTCAAATTTACACAGATTCTTAGGTACAATTCTTTAGAACTTTTCCCATTCATCCTCAAGTCTACAGAGACTATAACAACAGGACTTGCACAGCCATCCCACATGCACTTCCTCTGAGACAGGCCCTCCTTTTTTCTCATACCGTGCTGTCCTTGAAAAAGAGTAGTCCACGTGGCCAGACCCTGGACTTGAATTGCTCATCTCCCTTCCGCTTTCCTTTTGTACAAAGGCCACTGAAGTCTGTTCTGTGATTTCTCTCTTGTTTACATAATAGCTACTCAGTCTTCTGTCATGTTTTCATTTTCCCTTGGGGGAGAAAAATGTTACTCTCCCCAGGATGCATGAGAAAAAATGAGGAGTATAGTTCAATTAGCACTCATCAGAAGAAAACTTTGAAGTGTTCCGAGTAAGAAGCAAGAGATGAAACTAGTGGAAAAGTTAGCAGAGGATAAAAAGAAGAATGGAGAGCAACACCCCAATAAAGTTTCACCCAATAAAGGGAACTGGAGAAAAAAAGGAAAATATTTACTTTTGTTGGGACAGAAACATGTAGATGAAACCAGATGAAAATCACAAGACAGCCACTGGCCACAGCTGTAAAATTAAGAATCTTCACATTTAGGAAAAAAAAAAAAAAGATTCTGTCTTTGTTGTTAAGAGTCTACAGTATTATCTCTGAATTTTCATGGAAGCCTTCAAAATAGAACCTCTTGGGGAGTCATGCATAGCAAAAGGTGAAACTGAGTCATAAAGAGAAACATTCAACTTCCAGACATCTCAGGCTATGACACAAGTAGTGAGACAACATGTTCTGCTCATAAGGAAAGAGCAGGGAATTCTGTTCTCTAAAGTACACATTCAAAAGTATTCTGTATCAGCTAGACCAGTCAGCACATCCTGAAAAGCTGGTAGGGGCTGTAAAGCTGGAAACTGCCTAAATCAATCGGGGCTTGTTTATTGCAAGCAGCAGAAATGGACTCTGGCTATATTAAATGAAAAAAAAAAAGAGAAAAATAAAAATATTGACAGACTATGGAATAGCTCACAGAAATAAAGGAAAAGCAAACAGGTCAAAACTCAAAAAACCCAGGAATGATCTCTGGAGATCCAGGAAGCATGAACCAAAGCACTGTCTGTTGAGGGCACTGCCATCAGGATTCGTTGGTTCAACTATAATCCTCTGGATAACTCCATGTGAGATCCACATGCTAGGGATGGAGCTTCTTACCAGTGTAGCTGGGATCACCCATCCACTTCTTATCCAGGGAAGACAGGATTCCTTGATTGACAGTGCCCCCAAGCCTGAAAGTAGTAAAGTGTAGCTGAGCCCTCAAAAAGGAGGGAGAAGGGTCCTGGGCAGGCAAAAGCATCAGGCGTCCTCCGCAGGTCTCATGCCCTTCCTTTGTTCATGCCATCCACTCTTCTTGCTCTCCTATCTAAAGCCCATCCATTCTTATGTCCCTGCCTTCAATCCACTTTCTCCAAGAAGTGTCCTCTGGATACTCTAACTCCTATTGACCTCTTTCTCTTCAGAATGCATACAACACAAGTAGTCAGTCACATCATCATTTGTTCAACAGATAGCTTCGAGGCTTCACTCTGTGCCAGGTACTCTCCTAGGTACCCGTTCTTCTTCTGAATGTCCTGATTCTTTTCTCTGTGATTTCCCAGTTATATCTGGGAACTCAATTAAAACTTTGCAGCATTTATTGGTCACTCAACAGTCTTTGACCCCATGAGTAGGCGTCAACTTTGAACCAAATGCTACTACCTAGCAAAAGGCTCTAAAATTGATTTAACAACCTATATCATACAACTACTAATGAAGCCAAAGTACTTAGAAATACTTGCAAGGCAGATCAATTCTAATTTTAAATGATATCAAGCAGGTATCCTCAATTTACATTTAATCTGTAGTTATTCACCCATTCAATAAACAAATATGTAATGAATATCTTTTTTATGTAAATATAGATATACTTTGTTAAGCAGAGCTGATATTCAGCAGCATACACTAGCATGACTGTACCAATTGTTAAAACAGTGAAATTTCCCAGGCTGGTTGGCAGTCAGTGTCCCAAGCCTCCAAGATTTCCATCACCACCTTCAATAGCCCTGGCCATCCCTGTTCCCATGGCGCCTCCCTCAGGTCCCCATTTCCTCACAATCCAATGACTAAAGGTTAATTTCTGGCACAAGATCCTGCCACAGCACCCAGGCCAATATCTGTTCTGATGTGTGCTCATGTCATCTCTGTTGATAAGTATGTTTAATATCATCCTGGTTCTAAGTACAGTGGTGGATACAAAATTAGGCAAGCCTTGTCTGTAAGGAGCTTAAAGATGGAGAATTACTCTGCAATAAAAAGGAACCAAGTGGATGAATCTCAAAAATGCATGTTGGACAGAAGAAGCCAGACACAAAATAATACATACTGTATACTTCCATTAATATGATGTACTCGATCAGAAAAAAAAAAACAACTATGAGTGATATGGTTTGACTCTGTGTCCCCACCCAAATCTCATCTTGAATTGTAATCCTCAGACCCCCTATGTGTCAAGGGTGGGACCAAGTGAGGGTAATTGAATCATGGTGGCAGTTTCCCCCCATGCTGTTCTTGTAATAATGAATAAGTCTCACGAGGTCTGATGGTTTTATAAGGGTCTGGCATTTCCCCTGCTTGCACTCCTCCTTTCTGCCACCTTGTGAACAAGGTTCCTTGCTTCCCCTTCATTTTCCACCATGATTGTAAATTTCCTGAGGATCCCAGCCGTGCTAAACTGTGAGTCAATTAAACCTCTTTACTTTATAAATTACCCAGTTTCAGGCCGTTTTTATAGCAGGATGAAAACAGACTAATGCAATGAGCATGGAACTCAGCAGAGTAGTTGCCTGGGGTGGAATGGGCCAGTGACGTCTTAATTAGAAAGGGACTTGAGGAAACTTTCCAAAGTGATAAAAATATTTCATAACTTAAGGACAGTGGTTTAAAATCTGTGTGTTTTGTTGTACATAAATTATATTTCAATAAAATGCTTACAGTTCAGCAAGGAAGAGGATGCCTCCCAAAAGCAGTTTAATACCAATGAGAAAGCCTAAGTCCTGTGACAGAGGCACAGAGACTAAAGCCTTCATGGCCAAGGGGCTAAGACCCTCTTCTCTTGGGTTGCGCAGCACTGCCTGGATTTGAATCCTGGGTCTGTGGAACTGTGGGCAAGTTATTGTAGCCCCCTCAGTTTTCTCATCTGCAAAATGGTGGCAGTCATAACTACTGGAGGGGTGCTGTAAGGGTCAAATGAATTACCCATTTAAAGCATTTAGAGGCTTTAGCACAGAGTAGACACAGAGTCAATGTTCACTAATAATAGAATTCCTGGACTTATGTCCAGCTGGGAGAGCCTTGAAGAAGCCACATTTGAGCTGAGCTTTGAAGAACTGTTTATAAGATGTGGATACAGGCAGTGGCTCACCTCTGTAATCTCAATACTATGGGAGGCCGATACAGCAGGATCACTTGATCCTAGGAGTTTGAGACCAGCCTGGGCCACATAGAAAGACCCTGTCTCTACAAAAAAGTAAATAAAATAATTAGCTGGGCATTGTGGCGCACACTTGTGGTCCCAGCTACTAAGGAGGTTGATGTGGGAGGATCACTTGAGCCAGGGAGGTCCAGGCTGCAGTGACCCATGGTTGTATCACTGCACTCCAACCTGAGCAACAGAGCAAGATCCTGTATCAAGCAAACAAACAAAAAAAATGTGTATTTGAAGAGATAAAAGAAAATTGGATTATATCTATGTATATTCACCTCGCTACTCCAATCCTTCAAGAATTGTCTTTAATGTCACTTTCTCCAACAAGCCTGACCTAACCCTTTAGCTACATCATGACCCTCTGTACCCAAAATTAGGATGCCCCTACTCCTTCATGCTGCAGTTATCACACTTGTATTTAATAATAAGCTTATTGATTATTTAAGAATTTATTTCATATGTATCAGTCCTCTCCAGTAGACTAGAAGCTGCAGAGAATTTGGGTGCTCATTTTTGTAACTCCAGGTCCTAGTACCGAAACTTGCAAAATTATTCATTATTAATAAGTAAGGAAATAATAAATACATTATTTTACATAAGCAAAGTTGTAATTTTGTTCTGTTCAACTCAATTCGGAGTATGTTTATTTGAAGCCCTGGTGACTGGGGGCTCCTCTACAGGCTTGAGTTCTGTTTGCAACTACCTACAGACAGATCCCTGAGCAAGCTAGTTAACCTCTCTACACTCTGGTCTCCTGCATGTAGCACAGGGCAGTAAGAGTCCATCTGCATAGATTTGTTGTGAGCAATAAGCAAGGGAATTTTGGAAAGCATTCCATCCTGTGCCTATCACATAGCAAATTCTCAAAAATCAGCGGTGTCATTATTGCTTCCTTTGCCCGACCCATAGACCATCACCCCACCAAAGACATTGTTGTGTCCAAAATATCAAAGTGCATCAACACACTCCAGCCTCACTTTGTAGATCCTTCTCAATCTCTTCATCCAATCCCCCAACTGGCAGAGCGTAAAATAAGTATGTTTTGTTTCAGTATGTTTTGTCTCCATTGTATATATTTTGTCCAAAGACGCATTGCAAAAAAAATCTACCCCAATATCAATCATTTTGTCTTCCTTTTCCTTTTCTGATCCCAAGATAGTATTTTCTAATTTCTCCCCATAGTGAGCTTTGCAAAACTGTTTAAGTGTTTACAGAAATTGTGCACCTACTCTATCTCATTTTGTGTTTAGCTTGACCACATTTTTTGGTATGAGATTAGAAAATGAACATAACAAAATCTTCCCCAGATCACAAAAAGAGTAAGTGGCAGAAGCAGGATTCCAAATGCAAGTCTTGCAGCTCCAAACCTAACATTCTTTTAGCCTAAAGTAGCTTCCTAGAAATTTCTACAGCAGGATTCTAAAGCATAAATCACATGTCTGTGTGTCTGTCAGTCTGGATCTGATGAGGCCCAATGCCTGATTTCTTCTGACCCCAGGGTTAAACTCCAAAAAACATCAAGTAGTCTCAGATTTTACTGTTAAATAAGCACAGCCTGGGACTGAAGATTTTAATTAATCACTGACCTGGTGCAAATTTCCTACAGCAACACCTCAGGTGAGAAAAATTCAACTGCCAGAAAACAAGCATCACTGAAAAAAACTCCCACCTTGAAGAAGTGGTGAAATGGCCTACCACATTATTAGAGAGATGCCACTCTGGGAAGAAAATAAAATACTAGAGGTAACAGCCCCCTAATTGACTGGATAAAATCATCCTAATGTTGGCATGACTCTGTTTTTGTGTTTCTTTCTATATTAAGTTCTATTCATATTCAATGAATCAGGGTATTTTTTTATTCTTTGTTTCCTTGGGTCCAAAAGTACTTATGTTTTATACATACATGCACACACACATACATACACACACACACACATATATATACACACATGCAAGTGTAATTGTAAGAGTTCTTTTTACCTTAATAAAGATACCAAATTCTTAAGTGCAGAAATAAATATGAAAATGCCTAGCACTATTCAGGGTACACATGGGTACTCAGTAAATACTTACAAACTTTGAATCTCCTGAAATTTCTTCCTGAGCACGTTTTAGCTTTTCACAACAGACACCAAGACAAACTTTTCTCCTAACCCTACCACGGTGCTAAATATACCCAGAAGAGTTCTTTTGAAGCCCTATTCCCTTGCCTGAGGATTTCTGACAAATCAAAATACCATTAAACAGAGTTTCAAAGGTAAATAACCAGACTACTTTTCACCACAAACTCTGGAGAAACAAAACTGCAAACAACTCATTTGAAAGGCTGATAAAAAAGTCATCTTCAGGATTGTCCAAATTATTATACAACCATTTTAAATCTTCTCTGGGACGCTTTCACTCTAGATAATGCAAGAAAAAACATAGCGGTTTTGCAAATAGATATGTCTAAGGTCATAGGCTCAAGTTTCATACAGAAACATTGACAAGCTCCCTGTCTTTGAAAGAACTGAGGCAGACCAGGCTGATACTTCCTCATTTGAATTTCTCTCCCTTAGCTGCCAATCTCAGTAAATGCCACAATTTTTAAATCAAGTCTAGTTTTTTCCGTCTCCAAAATGTTTTTATTTGCACCCTGGAAAGGCTGACATCAATTGCCTTACAAATCCACCCACCTAAAAAAATCTCAATTAATTGTAGTTGACAAGACTGTCGCATCTCTAATAATGGTAGGCACAGAGCTTGTGAGCACAGTGTCCGTTGCCATAGTTACCTGTAGGATATGACAACAACTGCAGGTCCAGAAATTAAAGTCCATCCACAGAACAGTGACTGCATATCACTTAGCTAAATGATCCCACATGATACCCTGGCTGACTATTAGAGAGGGATACTGTATTCCTTCAGGGGAAGCTAATAATCAAGTGAAATGTCCTCCGAGAGACAGCGTTTTCTCTCCTGGATCCCAGAAGACTGATAAAATGATCCCTTGATAACTCTTAAAAGCAATTGCTCAACCTTTGCCTTTTGAAAAGTTTAGGAATAAAATACCATAGTAATTGGTCAATTGAATCACTTTAGATTACATCATAACCACTATGGCCACTACCAAAGAGGGGAAAAGAATAGTTAGAAGAAAGGTGTCCTATCTATATGACAGCAACCACCCAAATTGATCTTTTAGCTTTTAAATGAATGGTTTACAGCAAAACAGTTGAAGAAGGAATGAATCTGAAATGTATCTTTTACTAAATATGTATTTTACTATCTTAAACGAATGGGTCAATCAACTTGTTTAAACTATTTATACAAGCAGATGTGTCCACAAATCAAAAATTATTGTCAGCATTTACTGAGCCCCTTGCCCCTTTCTATCAGAGGAGAAAGTTGAGAATCATAAATAACGTATTTAAGGTTGATTCCACTTGTTTCAGAGGGCTCACACAGCCATTCTCAGCTCCTTGGAGGTTCTTTAAACAGGCACAAGACCCAAATCTCTATAGAGAAATAGTGTGAACGTCATTATTTACCAAAGAGAGGACTTAGTTTTAGTGATAAGGGAAACAATGTTCTCCTTATTTAAGACTAGACTGTGCTGTTAAAAAGAAATACACACACATATACTTAACTTCTTTGGTGAGGTATACTTAAAAGGCACCCGGAGCTCTTGCTGGCAGAGATTAAACTAGAACTGGAACATTCCCCATCTTCCCATCAATTCACTGGACTTGTACCTCCCTTCCTGACTTGGGGCTGATAATGGCGTGAGGAAATCAACCTCTAGCATCCATCATAAACTTTCACTAGAATTCACAAAATAGAGACAGGCCCAAGAAGATTCACACAGGGAAGAGTAGATTTTCCTGAGAAAGAAGTTTGAGGGCTGTGCACAGTGGGATTAGAAGGGAGCTAGAAGGGGGTTAAGAGATTGAGTAGTAAGAGCATTCTATATGGGGAAGCCTCTTCTCAAAGACCTTTTCCAACTCTTGGAAGGTATAAGAGATGTAGATAGTTAGAGAAGAAAACAAACATCCTCTTTCCCTCCCTTAGATATTTACCCAACCCTGCGTCAAAGAGATGCTGACATGCTTAAACTTTTATCATTTTTAAGGATATATTCCATCTAGAAAAGATGGTATGGAGGTACGGTGCTCCATTCTGCCTTCAGGGCTTTGGCTAAGATGGTGCCACCCTCTTAATGTAGGTGATTAGGCAGAAACATCCACGGAGTAGTCAGGAACCTCCCCAAACATGTGATAGAACAAAACACATTCCCTTGATTTCTTCCTTGTCTCACCCTTAAGAAAACAGCAAGGAGGGTCCTTGAACAGGCACAGGTTATATCTACCCAAAAAGATACAATAAAAAGAAAACTTTGTGCTAAATCTCAGCTAAAAGAAAACCACTATGAGAGGCATAAAATGGGACATCTTAGAGCCCTCATTTTCTCCATTGACTTCTCATTTCTCTCACTCACAGTATGAAAATAACTAGATAGGGAAATTTACTGATATGAATTGGAGAGTTAAATCTTAAATTTATAGATGAAAAGAAGGTTTTCTTTTTCTTGTGAATCATCCTTTCATCTTCTCCCACAGTATTCTTTCTGTCATTATTATACAGGTTTCCTTTTATTAACTTTGTTTCTTCTTATCATTTTTGAGTTTGTCTGCTTCTTTTTCTCATCTCCTAGTCTTCTTTCTCTAGTTATCTCTTGCAACAACAGGCTTTCTTTATTCCTTAAAAGCACCACAGTTGTCACTCCAATATGTTTTAGTACCGTGAGAACAAAGCAGCAGGATCAATGTAAATGGTAGTATTATTTAATAAACGCTACCCAATTTTACTTTGGGTAAATTAACCTAGATCATAAATTCTATACGTGCTATATTTTCAACATCTATAGCATAGCCAGACAAATAATTGTTGAACAAACAAATTAATAAACCCTGACTAATTTGCATTTTTAGAAAAATTAAAATTATAAGGCTTGAAGGTTTCAAAGGAAACTTTGAAGATATGAAAGGACTTTTAATTTCAGGTTCTCCAATTATCCTTCAATTGAAACAAATAATAACCTTAAGATCACAATTTATTTCTGATTAAAAGAAATAACAGAAGATTATAGTGCTTATTAAGATGGATATGTCTATCTACTGGATACAGTTTAAAACAGGTGAAAAGGTACATAGAACTCCTTTCTGAAGACTTTGGAAAGTAAATGAAATCAGGAGGATTATGGGGAAAAAGGAGCTCTCAAAGTATCACTGAAGTGGTTTAGGTATCACATGTATTCTCCAGTTTTTCCCAGCCTATACTCAAAAGCAGTCTAAAACCCAAAAGTGTACACTCAGTATGCACATAAACACTCTAAGCCCACCATGCAGGCTCCTAACACTCTACGGGAAGGGAACTCTAGTCTCTGACCAGAGATGCATGGCTCCAAGAGTGGCAAGAAGGAGGTATCCCCACTGCTTTCTTCCTTCCCATTATTTAACCACTTAGCCACCAAGGGATATGCAATTATAGGAATTGGGCAACAGAGTCAGTGAAATAAGTGCCAACTATCTAGTCAGATGTCCAAGGGAGAAAGGCATCGCCTACTAGCAGATAATCAGACAGTAGGAGCTCAAGAACATCATACCTTAAAGTAATTCTCAAAGACTTTGAATTTTCAAAAGTTTTGAGAACTGGACCACAGGATGGGCCACTTCCAGATTCAAGACTGGATGGTGAACATACAAAACAGGTATGAAGAGTCCTACAAAGACTGAAAGTGAACTGCCTCAAAACCACAGCCTACAGAAATGGATAGGAACTTGCAGTCTCAACTCAAGCATGTTGATGAACTAAAAACAAGAAAGGAAAACAAAATAATATTCTCCATTAGATTTAAACAAAACCCAATGCCTCATAATATGATATTTAAAAGGCTTCATGATACAATCTAAAAGCACTCAATATACAAAGAGCTAGAATAATCTCAACATCTCAGAAGGGAAAAGAAAATAAATGTCAATCCCAAAATGACACAAATGTTGTAATTTTCAAGGACTTTAAAGCAGCTATTGTAAGCATACTCTAAGAAGCAGGATAACAACTCTTGAAGCAAATGGAAAGACAGACAATCTCAACAGAGAGATAGAAGATATAACAAAGAACTTAAAAACACAATGATTGAAGTAAAATATTCACAGAATTGATTTAATAGAGAACAGATGACAGAATAGATGAACTTGAAGAAAGAGTAACAGTATTTTTTAAAATAGGCAAAGCCTTAGAATCCTGTGAGACAATACCAAAAAACTTAATATTCATGTCATTCTAGTCCCAGAAAGACAGGAAGCAGCATATAGTGCAGATCAAATATCTGAGATAATAATATTTTTTAAGTTTCCAAATTTGATCAAAGACAAACATTTACAGATCAAGTTCATTAAATGCCAAGGAGACTATGCTCAAAGAAATCCATGTGCAGATAAAACATAAACTTAAGAAAGCTAAAAGCAAATAAAAAATATTCTAAGCAGCCAGAAAAAGAAAAATAGTTGCTAAATATAGGGGATCAGCAATTCCAGTGATTATGGATTTCTCACCAGAATTCATGGAGGTCAGAAGGCAATGGAATAACTTTTTAAGTGCTAAAATAAAAGAATTAAACAACATTGAATTCTATATCCATGGCCGGGTGTGGTGGCTCAAGCCTGTAATCCCAGCACTTTAGGAGGCCAAGGCGGATGGATCACCTGAGGTCAGGAGTTCGAGACCAGCCTGGCCAATATGACGAAGCCCCATATCTACTGAAAATACAAAAAATTAGCTGGGCATGGTGGCGCACGCCTGTAATTCCAGCTACTCACGAGACTGAGACAAGAGAATCACTTACAACTGGGAGGCAGAGGTTGCAGTGAGCTGAGATCACACCACTACACTCCAGCTTGGGCAACAAGAGCAAAAAACTCCATCTCAAAAAAAAAAAAAAAAAAAGAAGAATTTTGTATCCAGCAAAATATTTTTCAGGAATGAAAGTAATATACAAAGATACTATCAGATGAAGAGTCAGGACAACTTATGTAGCAAGTAGACCTAGTCTAAAAGAAATGCTAAAGAAAATACTTCAAATGGAATGAAATGTTACCAGAGGGCAACTTGGAACTTCAGGAATAAAGGAAAACCAACAGAATTGATCAATGGTCCAGAAGATGACTGTTTTTGTCTTCTTAATTTCTTTAAAACTCTGCATGAAAGTTGAAAGGAAAATGGATAGCATTGTATACTTAGATTTTAAAATGTATACAGATATAATACATGTGAAAAATAGACCACAAAGAGGGGAAGGTAAAGGGATTTATATAGTAGTAGATTTCTACATCCTCCAGAAAGTAATAAGATACTAATCCTAAATACACCACGAAAAGTAAAGAATATATATTGCAATCACTAAAGCAAAAATTAAAAAGTATACAAACAGACATAGTCAAAAACTCAGTAGAATAATCAAAATAGAACACTAAAAAATGTCAGTGAATCTGAAAGAACAGAGTAAAAAGGGGAACAAGAAATTTTTTTAATGGGGGAATAAACGGAAAACAAATCAAGACAGCAATAATTACATAAAATGAAAATTGTACAAACACAGCAGTTAAAGGAGAGAGATTATCAAAATAAATTTTTTAAAGAGCCAACTATATGCTATTAAAAATTTCTCTTTAAATAAAATAATATAGATAAAAGTAGAGAGAGATGGAAAAAGATATACACAAAAACAAATGTGATATAACTAGCAAGAAAGACAAAATTATCATTATTTGCAGGTAATATATTTATCTACTGATGAAACCCAAGGAAATCAACTAAAAAAATACTGTGGACAAATTATTGCACTCAGTAAAGTGGATGCTTATAAAATAAATGTTCAGCCAGGCATAGTGACTCACATCTGTAATCCCAGCACGTTGGGAGGTTGAGGTGAGTGTATCACTTGAGGTCAGGAGTTTGAGACTAGCCTGGCCAACATGGTGAATCCCCATCCACTACTAAAAATGCAAAAATTAGCAGAGTGTGGTGGTGCATATCTATAACCCAGCTACTCAGGAGGCTGATGTAGGAGAATCACTTGAACACAGGAGGTGGAGGCTGCAGTGAGCCGAGATTGCACCAACCACCACACTCCAACCTGGGCGACAGATCAAGATTCCATCTCAAAAAATAAAATAAAATATTCAAAACTTAACGAATTTTCTATGTAGTTATAATAATCAGTTTAAAATATTAACTCACAATAGCAACAATGTTCTATTCTGCTAATGTCATATAGTATTTGACTTTTTTATTACAATCATTTTGAGGGAACAGGTAGTTGTTGGTTACATGGATAAATTCTTTACTGGTGATTCAATTTTTTGCCTTCTCCTTTCCAATCAGCAAAGTTATATTAAAACAGAGAGATGTTATAAGGAACACATTGCTTCACCTTACCAATTAGGTAGGACATTTTTAGTTCAGTTGCCGAATATGTCTAGGAACATAAATGAAGAAATCTCTGCCTCTCCGTCCAGCCCACTCTCTGATTTTCTCTATTTGGAAGTACTCTTCAGTGGCATAGACAGACTTTCTCTGTATGGTGGTTGTATTAGTCCATTCTCAAGCTGCTATGAAGAAATATTCAAGGCTGGGTAATTTATAAAGAAAAGAGGTTTAATTGACTTATAGTTCTGCATGGCTGGGGAGGCCTCAGGAAACTTACAATCATGCTGGAAGGCACCTCTTCACAGGGCAGCAGGAGAGAGAATGAGTGCAAGCAGGGGAAATGCCAGGCACTTATAAAACCATCAGATCTCATGAGACTCACTCATTATCACAAGAAAAGCATGGGGAAACTGCCCCATGATCCAGTTACCTCCACCTGGTCCCATCCTTGGCACATGGGGATTGTGGGGGATTATAATTCAAGATGAGATTTGGAGGGGGACACAGAGCCAAACATATAAGTGGCGAAGCTGATTTTTAATTAGTGTGCTTTCTGTGCAAGATTTCTTCTCAGAGCTCCAGATCCAAATAGAAGAACCCTAAAGAAAGATTGGTCCAGCTCAGGTACCAGGTTCTTACCTGTACTATCAGAGTGGTCAAGAGAATGGGAATTTATGATTAACCAGGCCTATACTGTGTGGCTTATAGGAAAGGAGGAGGATCCTGTAATTAATGGTCCCACTAGAATCATAAATCTAAAATATGAGAGATTTAATACCTCAACCAAGGTGCACATAGAATACAACCAAGGTGCCCATAGACACCCTAAACCCACAGATGTCCACTATATCTTCCAAGAGGAAAGGCTTCTACAATAATTGAAATACAGGAATATAAAGAAGACATGGAAGGCCCACATTCCCCCAGAAAACCCTGCCCCAAAAATGTGCAGAAAAGAAACTGATTTGGGCCAAAAGCTAAATAGCATTTTTGTTTTTCATCCAAAAGAAGCCAAGATAATGCAAAGAGAATATTATTCTTTCTTAACTGATGCAATCTTTTGGGGGAGAAAAACATACATGTGCAAATGTATGTTCAAATCTACATACATATAATACATTCATGAGAATTAGTGCTTCATTGTGATTTGCCTCCTAATATTTAATGAGTCCAGTATTTTTGTTTCTATGAATATTTCTCAGCTGCCTGGGATAGCCTGAAAGTTCCTAGTCTCATTTTCCTGGTGGTTCTTTGCCAGATAATGTAACAGTAAAGGAAATCAAAAGGTCTTATTTCATCAGCTGACACGAGGGAACAGCAGCGAGATCACAGACTAAGGCTGGCAACCAGCCCCTTTCTCACAGAGGAAAATTACCAGAACTCTCTGCAGAGTGACTAAGAGCTGCCAGCAGTGCTGTCTGGTGTCCTCTTCTCCTCTGAGACTGAACAGATGCAGCTTTATAAACAAGATGGAGAGAGAAGCCAGGATTACACCCTGAGACAGAGCAAGCCACTCTGACCAGGTGGTCTTCCTATCATATCCATGGACACTGGGCAGACATCATGAAATGCTAATAGGCAAAAGCACCACAGATGCTTCCTGGAACCATGGCAGTGCTGAAAGTCAACAGAATGGGCCTCCTGGTTAGGGTGGGTATCAGCTTTTTCATAATATGATCAGGGAGATAGAAGTTCCCAAGAAACCGCTTGGCTTATCCAGTTGTCTGGCAGAAATGAATCAATGTTAAGACACATCCCTGACTGTGCCTTCCATGCATTTGTTCTAGAACTGCAAAGTTGCCAAGACCCCCCAGGACTCCCACGACAGAAAACAGAGGAAAAAAAATTAAATTGAAATGGTGTATTGTAGAGGTAAATAAAGATTTGCATTATTTGCCTGATGTTATATAGGTTTTGAACCGCATGCAGATAAAGAGCCTCTGACTTATTCCCTGCTGTATCCCAGCTTCTAGCAGAAAAGCCAGTTCATAGAAGTGCTCGAAACATATTTCTGAAATGAATGAGAGACATTACCTACTTTTCCTCCATACAACCCTAATCATGAAAAACACTGGTGTGCACATATGTGTGTTGTATGTAAGCATGTATTTCTTTGAGTCCCCACTTCTGAAGTACTTTTGAAATAGTAATGCTTCTGAAGTACCAACATCCAGGAAAATATGATCTTGTGTCTATGTGTAGCAGGATAGCTGATGAAAGTGTAATATAGTCTGGTCAGAATGTCCTACTCATTGGAGATTTTGAGTCTAGTGATCCCAGGGATAAGCCATACATTTGAATATTTTAATATTTAATTCTCTCTTTTTCCCTTTGTGAGAAGAAACCTGAGCCATCTCTAGGAAGGAGCAAATGAAGACAGTTTCACCAAGACCAGTGCTCTAGAGAAGGAGAGTCTTTATTTTATTTTATTTTATTTTATTTATTTTATTTTATTTTATTTTTACAGATGGGGTTTCACCATGATGGCCTGGCTGGTTTTGAACTCCTGACCTCAGGTGATCCACCCACCTCAGCCTCCCAAAGTACTAGGATTACAGGCATGAGCCACCATGCCCGGCGGAGAGTCTTACCATACCAGTGAAAGAAGGAAGCAGGAAATATCAGCTAGCAGCTGAAACAGAACTGCTGTCTGTTAGTCCCATAAATGCAACTGAAAGTATCCTACGAGCACCATCACCCATTGTCTCTTTTTACACCCCTCAAGTTGCTTGTTATCACTTTCTGGTACCTCCTCTCAGAAATACCCCTACCAGGGATAATAAGCAGGCCTGATGCTAATGCTTTCATTGCACTGACCACACCTACCTTGGACATTTTATTTAACCAATTTTTGTCCATATTCCAATTTCAAATGAGGAATAGGCCCCTTCCCTCGCCTGCTTTTTTGAAGCTAGGTGAGGAAAGGTGACTATCCCTTATTTGAAATTAGAATATGGACAAATATGAATTTGTCCTTATTCCTTTTCAGGCCTATCAATTGCCTGAAAAGAGGGCAATTGTTCTAGATATTTCAGGACAGAGAAAGGAACTATGCTAAGTCATTAGCCTTCCTCCAGACAGAATCTACTGTGAAAGAGGAGCCTTCCACTCACAGAGCTAACTATATGTGAACAATTTCCTGGGAAGATAAGTGTCAATGATCTTGACAGCCAGGATCCAGGTGCTCTTGCCTCCACCATGACATTCTCTTCCCAAGGCAAGAGCATGGTCCAAGAGTACCTTTTCCAGACTGCATTGGCATTATCAAGGGTAAAATCACACAGTACTAATTCTTCTCCCAAAACTACTTTCCCATGTTCAGGTGGGCCAACAGCACTACTGCCCATTCACCTACATGCCACTCACTCCTGCCACTAGAAAAGCCAGCATCTTTCCAGAGGGCTACAAAGCACTACCAAGACACTGCACACTGTTCTCAGGCAAAATGGGTCCCCAGTGGAAGACAATTAAATGCTAGCTCTTGGATTGGGACCAATGGAAGGCTGAATGGGCCTTGACCCAAAGATTTTGTTGAGGTTATATTTTCTGGTCATCTTCAGCCGAACAGGCTGAAAAGGGAAGGTTCCTAAGTGCTGGGAGGGAGAATGAAAAGGAAAACAAACAGAATGTAGAGACAGCTGTAGCGTGGATACCCAAGTTCCTTCTGAACTTTGTACAGAGAGACCTCACACGTTCTCCTTTCCTCCCCTGGGAAGCAGGGACAGATAGACACTGCTTTGCTACACGGACACATATGGGAGCCCAAGCTTCCTTTTTGAAAACCCACGGGGATTTTTCTCTCTGGACCTTAGCCTGATACACTAACATAAAGAGGCATAGCCTTGTTTTCACTTCCTTTCTGCCTAATTATTGCTCTCTGCACTCCAGTCTCTTCTAATTCCCTTCACCTCTTCTGTCTCTCATAGTTCTGTTCCTAGCACTCCATCCCATTCTCACCAAAGTACATGGAAAAAGAATTCTCAGGAGGGGGCAAAAAAAGACGACTTTCTCATCACAAAAATAAACTTTTGTTGTTTATACTCAAAGATTATCTTAAATAACATATGTGTTTTCACTCATTCAATAGCTATCAATACCAACTCTGTACTCAGCGTTGTGGAGAAGGTATCAAGGTGAACCAAGTACAAACCCCAGTATGCTAGGCCTCCCAATGTCCTAATAATTTGTTTTGGTCTTAAGATTTGTATAGAGATGGAAGAAAGGCAGTATGGGAATAGAGTAAAATAAACTCTTAATTGTCTCTGGAGATATCAACGAAGGCTTCTTGGAAGAACCGACTTTGAGCTGGCTCTTAAAGGATGAATAATGATTCTCTAGCCAGACCAAAGGAAAAAAAGGAAAGAGTTTATGAGGCTAAAGGAAAGTCAACTTAAAAAATGTGAAGATGATAAATAGCTTATGTATTCAGGGGACGGCATTTGATGGCAGTGTTAGAGATGAGACTACCCAAGCGGAAAAAAGTCAAGGCATGGAGCGTCCTGTGATCACTACACTCTGTTTAGTGGTTTGGACATTGATGCATGAAAATTAGAGAAATTTAAGTGGTTTAGATTAGGACGCATTATCAGATTTACATGCTAGAAAGATTCTTATGGGCTGGGAGAGGTGGCTTACACCTGTAATCCCAGGACTCTGAGAGGCTGAGGCAGGCACATAACTTGAGATCAGGAGTTCGAGAGCAGTCTGGCCAACATGGTGAAACCTTGTCTCTACTAAAAATACAAAAATTAGCCAGGTGTGGTGGTACACACCTGAAATCCCAGCTACTTGGGAGGCTGAAGGAGAATCACTTGAACCCAGAAGGCAGAGGTTTCAATGAGCCAAGATCACATCACTGAACTCCAGCCTAGATGACAGAGCGAGACTCCATCAGAAAGAAAGAAAGAGAGGAAGGAAGGAGGGGAAGGAAGGAAGGAAGGAAGGAGGGGAGGGAGAAGGGGGAGGGAGGGAGGAAGGGGAGGGAGGGAATGGAGGGAAGGAAGGGAAAGAAGGGAAAGAAGGAAGAAAAGAAAGAATCTTCTGGCTACAGTACCAGGGATAATGCAACTGGGATTAGACCAGAGGTGGGGAAACTAGCAAGGAAGGTACTACAAATTTCAAGCAAGAGATGGTGAGGGTCTGAACAAAAGCAGTGATGTGGGTTTGGAGAAGAGGGCTTTATACGATTTATTACTCAGTTCCTAAGGTAATATTTTCTCTTGAATATTGTCATGTGGAATCAGGCAAGAGAATGTCTGCATCTTAACTCAGTATTATGTGTGTTTTTGGCTTATCTTTATTAAAAATTACCTTATCCTTAACCTGAACTAAGCTCTTCCACCCAAAGTGAGTGGTGGTGGTGGTGGTGGTTGTCATTGCTGACAATGATGATGATAATGATGAAAGTGACAACCCATTCAGAATGTGAGAGCAGACTTTTAACTACCATAAATTAAGTTTGCTATATTCTGAATGTTTGTATCCTCCCAAGAATTCGTATGTTGAAACTTAACCTCCAAGGTTATGATGGAGCCTTTGGAAGGTAATTAGGTTATTAGGGTTCTGCCTTCACAAATAGGATTAGCACTCGATATGGTTTGGCTGTGTCCCCACCCAAATCTCATCTTGAATTCCCATGTGTCATGAGAGGGACCTGATGAGAGATAGCTGAATCATGGGGGGAGGTCTTTCCTGTGCTGTTCTCGTGATAGTGAGTAAGTCTCATGAGATCTGATTGTTTTATAAAGAGGAGCTTCCCTACTTGAGTTCTCTCTCTCTCTTTGCTTGCTGACATCCATGTAAGATATGACTTGTTCTTTCTTGCCTTCTGCCATGATTGGGAGTCTCTGCCACAGCCACATGGAACTGTAAGTCCATTAAATCTCTTTCTTTTGTAAGTTGCCCAATCTTGGATATGTCTTCATCAGCAGCATGAAAATGGACTAATCCAGTAAACTGGCACCACTAGAGTAGGGCACTGCTGTAAATACCTGAAAATGTGGAAGCGACTTTGGAACTGGCTAATAGGCAGAGTTTGGAACAGTTTGGAGGGCTCAGAATAAAGAGAAAAATGTGGGAAAGTTTGGAACTTCCTAGAGACTTGTTGAATAACTTTGACCCAAATGCCAATAATAATATGGACAATGAAATCTGGGTTGAGGTTGTCTCAGACGGAGTTGAGGTACTTGTTGGGAACTTAGAGCAAAGGCGACTCTTTTATGTTTTAGCCAAGAGACTGGCAGTATTTTGCCCCTGCTCTAGAGATTTGTGGAATTTTAAACTTGAGAGAGATGATTTAGGGTATCTGGCAGAAGAAATTTCTAAGCAGCAAAGCATTCAAGATGTGACTTGGGAGCTGTTAAAGGCATTCAGTTTATAAAGGAAGCAGAGCATAAAAGTTCAGAAAATTTGCAGCTTAACAATGAGATAGAAAAGAAAACTCCATTTTCTAAGGAGAAATCCAAGCCAGCTGCAGAAATTGGCAAAAGTAACAATGAGCTGAATATTAATCCACAAGACAATGGGGAAAATGTCTCCAGAGCATGTCAGAGACCTTTGAGGAAGCCCTTCCCATCACAGGCCCAGAGGCCTAAGAGGAAAAAGTGGTTTTATGGGCTGGGCCCAGGGTCCCTGTGCTATGTGCAGCCTGGGGACTTGGTGGCCTGTGTCCCAGCTGCTCTACCAGTTGCTGAAAGGAGCCAATGCAGAGCTCAGGCTGTGGCTTCAGAGGGTGCAAGCCTCAAGCCATGGCAGCTTCCATGTGGTTTTTAGCCTGCCAGTACACAGAAGTCAAGAATTGAGGTTTGTGCACCGCCACCTAGCTTTCAGAGCATGTATAGAAATGCCTAGATGTCCAAGTAGAAGTTTGCTGCAGGGGTGGGGCCCTCATTGAGAACCTCTGCTAGGGTAGTACAAAAGGGAAATATGGAGTTAGACCCCCCCCACACAGAGTCCCTACTGGGGCACCACCTAGTGAAGCTGTGAGAAGAGGGCCACCATCCTCCAGATCCCAGAATGGTAGATCCACTGACAGCTTACACCATGCACCTGGAAAAGCCATGAACACTCCACACCAGCCCATGAAAGCAACCAGGAGGGAGGCTATACCTTGCAAAGCCACAGGGGCAAAGCTGCCCAAGACCATCAGAACCCACCTCTTGTATCAGCATGACCTGGATGTGAGACATGGAGTCAGACGAGATCATTTTGGAACTTTAGGATTTGACTGCCCTGCTGGATTTCATACTTGCATGGGCCCTGTAGCCCCTTTGTTTTGGCCAATTTCTCCCATTTGGAATGGCTGTATTTACCCAATGCCTGTACCCCATTGTATCTGAGAAGTAACTAACTTGCTTTTGATTTTACAGGTGCATAGGTAGAAGGGACTTGTCTTGTTGCAAATGAGACATTGGACTGTGCACTTTTGAGTTAATGCTGAAATAAGACTTTGGGGAACTGTTGGGAAGCCATGATTGATTTTGAAATGTGAGGACATGAGATTTGGAAGGGGCAAAGAGTAAAATAATACGGTTTGGCTACGTCCCCACCCAATTCCCATGTGTTTTGGGAGGGACCTGGTGGGAGATAATTGAATCATGATGAGGGGGAGTCTTTTCCCTGCTGTTCTTGTGGTAGTGAATAAGTCTCACAAGATCTGATTGTCTTATAAAGAGGAGGTCCCCTGCACGAGTTCTCTCTCTCTTTGCCTGCTGTCATCCATGTTAAGACACGATTTGCTCCTCCTTGCCTTCCATCATGACTTTGAGGTGCCCCCACCCCCACCAGCCAGTTGGAACTGTAAGTCCATTAAAACTCTTTCTTTTGTAAATTTCCCAGTCTCAGGTATGTCTTTATCAGTAGTGTGACAATGGACTAACACAGCACACTCATAAAAAAGCCTTGAGGACACAGAGAAAGCACCAGCCATGAGGACAGACCCTCAGCAGACACTGAATCTGCTGGTGCCTTGCTCTTGAACTCTCCAGCCTCCAGAATTGTGAGTATTACATTTCTATTGTTTATGAATTACCCAGTCTAAGATACTTTGTAATGGCAGCACAAACTAACTAAATCAGGATTGAACACCAATTATTCTTTCAAAAGGTTTGAAGTTGTATATTTAGAAATAAAGATACCATTACTGATTGAAGCTATTCTTGGCTTCAAATGGGATACTTCAGGAACTGCTAAGCCCCCAAATCAAGGAACAGAAACACTCACTGTGTTTATATGTTGGAACTTAAATATAGACCAAGAGGTCTCATGCTTATTCTTGCTGACATTAGCTCTTCTCTCCAGCACTCCGACCACAGCCCTGGTCCCCTCTACTGCCATTGCCCCTTCTCCCTGAACTTTCACAAAAATTTCTAAACTTTATTGTCCTGGCATGTGCTGTTTCATCTAACTTGGAGTCTTTTGTTTTAGACAGAGTCTTGCTCTGTCACCTAGGCTATAGTGGAGGCCACAACTTTTTCTCCATCTACTCTGCCTTGGAAACTTCAGCTCATTTCTCAGTTTCCAGCTCAAAGTGCCTCCTGCCTCTTTGCAATATTCCCTGATCCCAAAGAGGAAGTTTGTTGTTCAAAATTTTATGTGCCTGTAGCACTGTGCCCATAGTCATGTTATAGTACTTGGATATTAAACTGAAAGAAAGGAAATTGATTGAAAGAGAAAATAAAGGAGAAAATATAGGAAAAATAGGAACACAGCAATACCACAAAAAGTGAAGTGTAGATAAAGAAGTTACTGTAACCCAGAAATAACCAATAATTAAGAGCCAGGGCAAAATGTCTTATATGTGGGTGTATTTTTCTAGAAAGAGAATCTACAGCCTGTCAGATTCTCAAAGAAGTTGAGAAAAAAGTATTTAGAAAAATACTTATTGTATGCAAAATGAAAAAGAGGTAACATACAACATTTTAAAAGAGAGTGAAATACTTTCACGTATTTCTGTTGAGCCTTGTTATTCAATCACATTTGTGTATTGACAAAGAACAGGAATCATGAATATAAATAAAAAGCAGTTTTTACCTTCAGGGAGAATAATAGTAGAATTATCCAATGAGTTCTGATCTCAAATCAGACAGAGCCATATAAAATATTTAATCTAATAAGATATAACTTTAGATATATTTAAGTGTTGTATGGTCCTAGCAAAAAGGAAGGTTTCAAAGGCTCAAAAGGGCATAAAATTCAAAGATTTAAACATATGAAAGGAAAGATATGTACATATGATAAGAGCTTATTAGCCTAGTAGAGATGCGGACTTGAAGTTGACAGAAAAATTAAATAAAGTGTATATGGTACATTCAAGGAAGTGGATTGAGTGAACTCCCCTCTCATAAAGTCAAGGAATCATTGACATTGCAACATAAATAAAATTAGCATGTTCCATCAAGGTCACAAACAAGAATCCGGTCTCCTGGCCTAAATTTCTGCTGCTAATAATATAAATTGTAACAAAACAGGGGTCAAGTGCCCAGGGTCCTTCCATTTGTTTTCATGAATATGCATCTACAGGTTCAAGGGTGTGGGGTTCATCTCAAGGTAAGGTCAATTCTTTTCTGGCTGCTTCTCTCAATACTCAGGAAATACATTCCTACTACTGTCCTCTTAGAGCATGAATGTAAACTGCCAGGCCAACAGCAAATTTCACATCAACATATCTAGTCCAGCAGCAGAATAAGTCCACAAGGAGGAAGTCTGAAGAAAGGGTTGTCTTACAGCCAAACGGACCAGGTCCTGTGAAACTCACCTGGCAACCCTTGAAACCTCTTTTGCAAAGATTATGACAGTGAGAGAAATCTAACAGAGCTGACTCTATTTTGCTTCTAGCCTCACAGGCTGGCTGTCTTTGCTTATTCTTGGGCATATGCCAAGCTAGCCTTAGGAGGAATTTAGTTTATAGTTTAACTTGGAAGCAAGGATGAGAATAGTTCCCTTGCTCAGTGACAAAACGAATTTTCCCCTTGCTCAGTGACAAAAAACTGATGAAAGGCCATGAGATTAGGATTATGAGAGGGGCCTGAACTCCAGTAAAATGTAGGTATAGTTTCTATAACGCCTTACTGCTCAGGAGTCATGTGGTCAGAGGTTACAAGCTTTGCAACTTTTCCAGTTGCTCCTATAGATAACATTACTGTTAGAGAACCTGATATTGGGCTTTTTAGATGATTTTCAGACTTTTGCATTCTGGCAACTCAGTGATCCCGCCTGGACTCATGGCTCATGACTCAACTGATCCTGTGCACCCCTGAAACCTACCCAGAGGCAGACTCAGCACACAAGGACCATTTTCCACACCCTGTAACTGCATCCCCAACCAGTCAGCTGTTCCCATTCCCTAGTCCCCTGCCTTGAAAAAGCCTAACCTCCAAGCCTTTGGGAAGACTGATTTGAGTAATAACTCCATCTTTTATGTGCCTAGCCTAGCACTAATTAAATTCTTTCTTTACTGCAATACTATGGTCTCGGTGAATTGGTTTTGTCTATGCAGCAGGCAGAAAGAACCCATCGGGTGATTACACCTTTGTGGATAGAGTCTCCCTTCTGAGTCAGCTGGACCACAAAACTTACCTACATAAAAAG
This sequence comes from Ateles fusciceps, assembly GCA_036589455.1. NCBI lineage: Eukaryota > Metazoa > Chordata > Mammalia > Primates > Atelidae > Ateles > Ateles fusciceps. The sequence continues at coordinate 5,420,801 of JAZHEH010001955.1, forward strand.
TGCCATCAAAGTTGAGCTGGACATTTCTGCAAATCACAGATACCTCTTAGTCTAAAAGAGAGTCCCTAAGTTTCCCTCCCTGTGGCAGCTTTAGCCTAGAATATAAAAGTATATGCCCCTGAGGATCTGATGCATCAAAATTAAATCTCAAAAAACCACATGGAGACACAGGATAGGAAACTTCAGAGCTGCTGGTGTGCTCTGAAAAGCTCTGGGCTGATGGAACTAGCTGCAAATCAAGACAATCTTGACCTTGCTCCAGTGGTAGTTTGCTGTTGCTCCCTGGGAAGAGCTCCTTCCCTGCTCCTCACTTTGACCACCTCCCTCAAGTTCCCCTTACAATAACATTGACTTACAAACTTAGAAAGTTATCATTGTAGCCAAATGAAATATGGATATGAATGTGTGATTTGCACATAAACAGGAGGGAGGATAAGGAGGAAAGTAGGGCTCCAGAGTCCCAAGAACTTTATATCATGTATTCCTAAAACTTTAAAATGTTGAAAAAAGAATTGTGACTTTTCTTTTAAAATGTATATCTGAATCATTTTTTCAGAAATATACTACATGTACTGTGACTACCTTTGCTTTCAAAATGCGTATTTCAGTCCTTTTTTAAAGTTTACTATGACTCTCTTGAAAAAAATGTGTGTGTGTGTGTGTGCACATGTAGATATATACAGGGACTAGGGAATGGGTCCTTGGGTACTGCTAATTGGTTGGGGCTGCAATCAAGGGGGCGGAAAATGGTCCTTGTGTACCGAGTCCATCTCTGGGTCGGGGGACCACAGATGTAGATAGAGATAGATAGATAGATAGATAGATAGTTAGATAGATCTATAAAACAAATATTTAAAGTAAAAATTTGTGGCCATTTCAGGACCTTTTAGCAAGAGTCCATTTGCATTTCTGGGGTATAACCACCCAGGATCCTGAAACACCATCCTGAGCCCTAGCAGCTGAGCCACTCCTGGTGTTCTTCCCACCAAATATTCACCAAGATAGGCAGCACTCAAAATGTGGTGCCCAGACCAGAAGCAACAGCAGCACATGTGACACTGTAAGAAATGCAGAAGCTCAGGCCCCAGCCCAGAACTACTGGATCAGAATCTGTATTTTTCTAAGATTTCCAAGCGGTCCCTATGCACATTAACATTTTGGAAGTCCTGGGGTAGAATACACTGTCTCTCCTGCTATTGGTACCTAGAGAAAAGAAAGAGGCATTCACACTGCTACCTCACAGATGGAGGAAGGAAGGACAGAGCTGTGGGCCCGACATTTTCTTGCTTGGAACAAGTAGGAACTAGATGTGGACAATGATGATTCTGTCACTGCCTCAGGTGCACTGGAAGTTTGCAGGCTTGAGTGATTTTTATAGATGTAATTAAATCTCACCCTACTTCTATTTTGACTAACCATTTACTATATGTCACAAACCATTTTAAATTTATAATAGGTACTGTCTCATAGAATCCTTGTAATGATCCCATGAGTAGGTTCTGTTACTACCACCATTTTGCAGAGGAGGAAACTAAGGCACAGAGCCATTAATTCGCTTGCTGAAGATTACACACCAGTAATCCACGATTCCTTCTAGGCACGTTGACTCCAGAGCTCCAGCTCTCATCCTTCATACCAATCCCATTGCTCTAGCAGAATGCAAAGCTGGGCCACATGATCACGAGCAGAACCTCTACGCACATCTGCATTCAGATGGTCAAGCTGTAGAATGGCTAGCCGAAAAACACAAGGCTGAAAGTTTAGGGTTGCAGAGTCAGAGGCACACAACAGCTTCAAAGAGAAGGCTGTCAATGGAGACGGGAAGCGGGGGAAGGAAGGGGTAGCTTTCCTTCTGCCACACAGAAATGGCTCCAAGGCAGTGATGCAAGGTGGCCACAGCTCTGTGAAAAGGCACTTTCACCTTTAGAGCACTTTGCTGAGAAGGAAAATCAAAGCTGATGTCCTCCTCGAATAAAGCACTCAGGTCTCCTGGGAGTCCAAAAATAAAAACATGATGCTAAGTATTTATCCACCTGTAGCTACTGCTCACCTTTAAGAGGAGGAGCAAGGGAGCAGGTAGAGGGAGAGGCAGGTGGGGGGTCAGTGGTTGAAGCACCAGAAAAGGGCAGCTGGGAAGACTCGCAAATGGGAGTGGGGGAAGGGGCAGGCTTCCAGAGGAAGTGGTTTTTGTTGAGGCTGACTGAGAGCAACAACGAGGCTGGGAACACCGGGGGACACCGTGGGAAGGTGAGTGACCCAGAACTCATCACGTGTGCTTCTCGAAATCCGAAGACATCTACTGACAGTGACATCTTTTAAATTGGAGCCCTGATAGCATAAACAAGGCTTCAAAACTCTTTTAAAAACCTTTATTTTGGTCAAAAATACAACCTGATCCCTTTGCAGGCCATCTTACCCTGGCTTCAAGACTTTTTCCTCCTCCTAGACTTCAAAGCACAGATGTCAGGTTTCCAAGCAGGCAAGTCTACCTTCGAGATTAGAGGAAATGCAAGAGCAAAAAGAGATGAATGACACAGTCCAGTAGGTTGCACATGCGAACTGCTCGTGTGAGGCACTGGAGTTGCATCAGCTCTGCCAGGTCATGTGTGAAAAGCAAAGTGACTGCACCCAGAGCAAGAGGCTGAAGTGCCCTCCACTGGCCAGATTCCCCAGTGGGAATTTGGATTTATCTTTTGTCTTAATCTTGTTTCAATTTGTTTGTGTTCATTTTTGAACCTCATTCTCCATCTTTTTCCAGGCAATTTTTATTGGTAATCTGGTTAGCAAAAGATTAAAGTGACCCAGTTCTGCAGATGAAGCTGAAAGCAGATTCTTCTTCTCCAGCGGGGTGTGCCTCGCTCTGTGAACACAGATTTACCAGACATGAGTGAAAAAGGGACAGGGGCTCTCTGGTGCCTCAAGACACCTTTAGGCACACAGGGAAGAATGGGAAGGTCTGGGGACAAGAGGAAAATAGGCACCTCACTCACCCTTCCAGGCAGAGTCCAGCACAGTCTTTGGAGCTGAGTTAGGCACAAGGGCTAGAGGTGGGTTGGAGGCTGTCACAGAAGACTTTGAGCATTGCAGAAGCCACTTCAGATATTCCCCATGAAAAGCAACGTCTCACAGGGACCAGCTTCACTGGTCCCAGAGGAACAGCAGTGGCTGCCTACAGGGACACACGCATGTGGAGTGGCTGGAGAGTGGCTCTGTTGGGTCAGGCTGCCCCACAAAGACAGCCAGCAGGATGTTCCTTTTATTTATTTTTTCCAGCTTCATCGAGGTAAAACTGACTAACAAAACTCTATCAGTTTAAGATGTACACTGTGAGGATTTGATATATGTGTGTATTGTGAAAAAATGACCACAATCAAGTTTGTTCACACATCTGTCACCTCACCTACTTATCATTGTGTGTGTGTGTGTGAGTGTGTATGTGGGTGTGTGTGGTGTTGAGAAGGAATGAAATCAATAGCTCAAAGAGATAACTACACTTCATTATTCATCGGAGCACTGTTCACAATAACCAAGATATAACCACCATAAGTGGTTATATCTCGACATGAATAAAGAAATTGTGAGATACATAGATATATATCTATGTGTGTGTGTGTGTATATAATTGGATATTAGTTACCCATAAAGAAGTAAATCTTGCCATTTGCAACAACTTGGATTAACCTGGAAGACATTGCACTAAGTGAAATAAGTCAGACGGAGAAAGACAAATACAGTATGATCTCACTTCTATGTGGAATCTACAGAAGTCAAACTCATAGAAACAGAGTAGAAGAGGGGCTTTCAGAGGCTGGGGGATGGGGAAAATGGGAAGAGGTTGGTCAAAGGCTGCTCCTTCTAAAAAGTGAACTGAATGTAGACAAGATGGCTAAGCAGTTACTGGTTAAGCTGCCTGGGCACAAATAACTCTACAAACTTCTCAAATCAAATCACTAAAAGCAATCACACTATTTTATTACCAACTAGTGCACTATGATAAAATGATATCATCTAGTTTTCAATTTAAGGTCTATAAAATCTTTAGTGATTTGTGGGAGAATTTGGTACACAAGGGAGAAAGCCTAATTACAAAGACTCAGACACACAAGAAGGGTAGGAGTTGGCTCCCAGGAGCCATTATCCATGCAATACCTTAGGAGTAAAATTTAGACCTTCTTGATGCCATGAGACCTGCCTTCTGTGCAGTTTTTCCATTAGCTGCAGTGAGACTTTTGTCTAGTCACTTCCTCTCCCAAGAGCTCCATCTCTCATTTGTTCAACTTTCAACAAGACATTTTGAGCCCTAAACACTTTCTGGGTACAATAAACCAAGATGGTTTCTAAACTTTCTAAATATAAAACAACATATCTTCCTTAACACCAGAAAATTTCCAAAATTCTTCTATGTAAATGTCATCATATTTTTCCTATTGCTTCGTTTTTTAAAAAGCTATCTAAATGTCAGAAAACAATAGAATCAGTAATACATCTAGAGTATTTCTATATTTACTAATCAGAAGAGCATCTATACAGACCACAAAAGTAGCAATAAACACATTTGCAAGACGTAGTATTCATGTCATCTAAATGCCTGGTTCACAGACATATCCACTGGCTCCTCACAAAAATTTAAAGATCCCAGGAGCACAAGGTCCCATTTTTCCTCAAAATAGAGAGTACTGGTCTAAGTGTCCAGCTGTTCAACATTAGGGCACTGGACACTGAGATGTGGACATTGTCCCTCCCAGGAAAACAACTTCCCCTAACTTAAAATACCATTGGACTCAAATGGTCATCTAGCTGGAAACAGTTCTGGCTTTACTTTAACCACCAAAGACTCATTGCCTGAGACAGTCTTAAAATTCTCAATTTCCCTTGGAATTCTCAAACCATTATAGTCAGCAGATTTGGTGTTACTTATATTTTTATCTGTAATTTTCCTCTTCCCCTACTGCAGTTCTCATGCTCATGAGACAATGCTATCAGTAGGGAGTATCTGAAATCACTTCAAGTAAGAAGAACAAGTTACTAATACACATGTGAATCTCACAGACATAATATTCAATGAAAGAAATTAAAGACAAAAGTGTAAATACTGATTGTTCCATTCATATGAAGTCCAAAAGTAAGCAAAACTAACCTATGATAATGGTCAGAACCAAGCCTTCCTTGCAGGGTACTGTCTGAGATGGTCTTGCATGAGTATTTCTGGAGGCTGAAAATTCTCTAACCTTGGTTTAGCTGGCAACTACATAGGTGTACATATAAGTAAAAATTCATCACATATATTAAGAAGTGTGCACTTTAAGGTAAGTAAGTGATACTTCAATTTTTACATACAAGGTGAAAAGCAATGGAAATTAAACTAGGGAAATGGTTAAAGAAACAGGTGGGTTCAGAGATAGAAGCAGAGAATCTGGAAGCAAACCCTGGATGACTTCAGCACGTTAAGATGAGTGGGAGTGGTGAGGTACCCAGCAAAGGAGACTGGGAAGAAGAACTCAGAGAAGCGGGAGGAAATGGTATATGGATGGACAAGGAGACATGAGTAGTTCTCAATGACTGGCAGATGTGAAAATAAGTAATTCAAAATCTAGGCTGTGGGGTCTCCAAATTATTTTGAGTTTTAAAGGAGTGTGACGATGGCTCCTGAGTCACGTGAGAGGCATCTGTAACCTGGGCAGCTGTAACTGTTGTTTCTCTCATTATAGATTAGACTTCTTCCTTGACTACATTGTTTTGTAAAATGTTGTAAATGACTAATGGGAGCCGGGGAAGACCTCTTCTCTCTTCACTGTTGATCTTCATTATAGATTAACTTCCCTCTTACCTTTCTCACACAAAGACTTGATGGTTTCACGTTTTCTAAAGACAGATGTTAAATACATTCTTTTAAATTGGAAAGGAAATGAAAACTAGCCCTATGGAAAAGAAAACAAACTATAATGAATTAAATTGTTGTAACTCACAAAGTCCTGTATAGAAAACGTTATAATCCTATTAAGCTTCTTTGTTTTCTGCCAATATAAGCAGGAAGGTAACTTTTAATTTTGGAGGACTGGCCCCATTTTTCTGGAGTTTGTGTCTTCTAGATGGTTATTCCCAGCTTTACACTTGAATCAACTCTTAAAAACTGGATTCTGATCCTTTTGATTATTTCATGTTGACACAGAAAAAAAAGGATGGATACAGGGTGATAGAGTGGAAAGACTTTCAGGTCTCATTAGTGAAAATAACATACACAAAAAAGCCATATCTTTTCACAAGTTTCAAAAGTATCTGGGTGACTTTAAAACTTGCTAGAGAAGGCCGGGTATGGTGGCTCATGCCTGTAATCCTAGCACTTTGGGAGGCTGAGGCAGGTGGATCACAAGGTCAGGAGATCGAGATCATCCTGGCCAACATGGTGAAACACTGTCTCTACTAAAAATACAAAAAAAATTAGCTGGGCGTGGTGGTGCACATCTGTAGTCCCAGCTACTCGGGAGGCTGAGGCAGAAGAATTGCTTGAACCCAGGAGGTGGAGATTGCAGTGAGCCGAGATCACTCCACTGCACTACAGCATGGGTGACAGTGTGACTCCGTCTCAAAAAAAAAAAAAAAAAAAACTTGCTAGCGAAGCATCAAGTCTCCATTCAAGGAAGCTTTAGTATCATGTCCAGCTACCACCGTCAGAATTCAGAGCAAGCTGCAGACCCACTGGAATGATGTTCTGGACCCTTCAGAAATACCCACCCAATGGCCTGTTTCTGCCTGGAGGGGGAACGTTCACCATCTTTAGGTAGACAACAGAGTGATCTCCAGGCACTAAGCAAATGCAGAGAAGAAAGGAACCGAACAAAGCAGAGGCAATACTGCACAACACCTGCAGTTAAGTGGAACAATTTGGGCTTTTTAGCAAACGTTCATTTGTCAGGAAGAATCAGAATCAGGTTGGTTTAGGTTTAATAGTGTATTTATGCCATGCTGGAGAAGAGTTTTGAAGGCAGGGGGCTTCTGCAATGCATCTGATATGGCTTGTGTGAAAATGTCATTTTCTTCTCTTAATTTCTATAGCACTTTGGTGAAGATCTTTCTTAAGAAATCTCTTATGTTTTTCCTTGTACTGTGTTTATTTCATAAACTTTTGTTTTCCTCCACATTAGACTGTAAACACTCTGAAGACAGAAAACAGGTCTTTTGGCCAGTCACGGTAGGTGGCTCACTCCTGTAATCCCAGCACTTTGGGAGGATAAGGTGAGCGGATTACCAGAGGTCAGGAGTTCAAGACCAGCCTGGATACCATAGCAAAACCCTGTCTCTACAAAAATTAGTTGGGCATGGTGGCACATGCCTGTGGTCCCAGTTTTTTGGGTGGCTGAGGTTGGAGGATCATGTGAGCCCAGGAGGTCCAGGCTGTAGTGAGCCATGATTGCACCACTGCACTCCAGCCTGAGTGATAGAGTGAGACCTTGTCTCAAAAAAAAAAAAAAAAAAAAAAGATGTATTTTCATCTTGTGTACCCCTACTCCCCTGTGGCTACTCACAGTTGGAGGAGTACAGCAGGTGTGCCTGGGGCCTGGGCCCCAAGTGCCTAAGCCACTCCTCTGCTGTAAAGAGGGACCTTGAAGGGTGAGGTTCACCCTGCAGGCAGCCAGTTGTACCCAAATGCACTGTCTTTGAGCCAGAGGCATTCCTGCTTCTCTGAAAGAGGTATAAATAAAGTGTTTAAAATTCAAGAAGACGTTTCAGAGAAAGAGGGACCAGATAAAGTCAGCCCTGTGGCAGTAAAAAGCAGATAGTGAAGAATGAAGACAAAGTTTCTGAAGAAGGAGAACAAGGTCACCTTGCCCTCTGGTCTCATTAGTGGAAATAACACTTACAGGAAGGTAACATCTTTGAAGATATTTGGAAGTTTCCTGGGTGATCACGGAATTGCAGGTGGCAGTATGAGGTTTTCAAAATACACAAAGCATGCCCTCTGAGAGAAACTAAATTGGCAATTAGGACATTGCAGGATCATAGAGCTTTTCTTCCCTTTAGCTATGAGTCACAAGCTGCCAATTAAGAAATCAGTGACATGTCAGGAGCCTGATATTAACTAATGGGCTAAAGCCCTCAATGGTGGGGACTAATAATATTGGTGTGTTCAGGATTTAATCTTTAACTTGATCTCCTGAGGTGATTAGATGATGAACAACAAGACGAGTTATTTTATTCTTCAATAGATCCTTTATATGAGGATCTGGGTAATGCCGTAAAGCAGAAGGAATACAGAATTGTATCCTCTTGCGTTCTTCCTCCTCCCCTCCCCAGCAACACACAGGTAAAGGTCAGCAGTCTTGATGTATGGACAGGTGTTCTTGGTAAGATATGCAGGAATCCACAGTGGTCAGAATGCATGTGGATCCTATTCTTACCGAGCAACAAATGTGTCAAAAGCTCACACAGGGCAACATAGCAAAGACATTTGGAGAACGTGAACTCAGAGTCAAGCAGACCTTGTTTGACTCCTAGCTCTGCCCCTTAGCAGCCTCAAGCAAGTTTCTTAACCCCTCGGAGCCTCCACTTTACTCACCTGTAAAATGGTGATAATAATAGTACCCTCCTCATATGATTGTTGAGAAAATTAAATGAGATATTGCATGCCAGGGCTTCACGTGGTGCCTAGTTCCCGATTAAGGGCTAACTGAAATCAGCTAATATTACCGTTAATTTTATTAGCAGCCTGTGAAATGTCTTATAACTTAGCCATCTGTCTTTACAGAGTATAAACCACTTTGCAGTTATTACTTCATCCAAGGAGAGAAGAGATTCCTGTTGATGGAGAAAGATCCCAAATGAACTGGTCATATATACACATTTCAACCTACATGCTTAGAAGACAACTCTGTGATGGAGGCTACTGATAACCTGGCAGGGGGCCATTAAGATGGTACAAAGGACCCTCTTTTCAAATCTCATATGTCGTTGTATGATTATGGTTCCAAAACAAGCCATGATCTTTGAAGAGGGATCCTCCATTTGTCTTGTTCTTTCCATGGCTAACTTAGAAGGATCTCTTGGATTGGTGCTGGGATGACGCCAGAGTATCAGTGGCCATTCTTTGGGAAACTCTTGGCTTTTCCCCACCCCTGCTGCATAGGGCTATCCAGCCCTACTTACCAGGGACATTTTGAAGAGGACACTAGGAGAAGCGGGCATTTCTTCAAAAGACCTCAAAAGTGGGAAGGCATGATGTCACTAGCACTTCATATGAAAAGCCAGACACAGTATATACAAAATACTTGCACAAGCAGAGTCTCATTTACTGGTTCTGACCTACGTAGCAGGGTCATTGGCCGGGACATCACAGACCAAAGCACAAATACTGCCAAAGCAAAGAGGACGGATGAAAACAGGAAAGGAAAAGTTTGCCACATGTTCAACTCAAGTCTCCTTAGAATAAAAAGTCAAAGATTCATTTTCTCAGCTACATATTTGCTCAGATCTTACCATCTTCATTTAGCCACCAAATTGTTGACTTAAAAAAATGGGGGCCAGGCATGGTGGCTCTCACCTATAATCCCAGCACTTTGGGAGGCCAAGGCGGGTGGATCACAAGATCAGGAGGTTGAGACCATCCTCGGCAACATGATGAAACCTGTCTCTACCAAAAATACAAAAATTAGCTCGGTGTGGTAGCATGCACTTGTAATCCCAGCTACTTGGGGGACTGAGGCAGGAGAATCACTTGAATCTGGGAGGTAGAGGCTGCAGTGAGCCAAGATCGCACCATTGCACTCTAGCCTGGGCAACAGAGTGAGACTCTAATTCAAAAAAAAAAAATGAGGAAGTCAGATTCACAAAGTTACAGAATCTCTTTCTTGTCTAAGACCTGAAGCTCCTTCATTTCTGTTAAAACTAGGCAAGTAATTCCCAAATGGCAATGTGGAGTCCAGGGCTAGTATGCAGCATGTGGGAAACTTCCACAAATTACAGATGCCTTGAGCTTACCCCATATGGATAGATCCAGAATCTCTAGGGGAGGGTTCCATCCTTTTGAGCATCCCTGATGATTGTGATGAGGGACCAGTCTTAGAAACCCCTGAAACAGGCCATTTTCATGCCCAGATTTACAGGATCTGCATCTGAATGTCATGTTCATTAATTAATACATTTCCTTATAACTTGCCATCAGGAAGTTTGCCCAGTAAGTTTTAAGAAGATAACATAACGCTGACAGCCAGTTTCTCCTCACCCAGGAGTTTCCCTTCTCCTCTGCTGCAAAAGTCCTTCCTTTCTTCCAAAGTCCTGATACTTTCCACTTAAATTGGCTTTTACTTGAATTATATCTAAACCTCCCCCCTCTCAAAGTGAAACCCAATTTACCCCTTCTCACTATCAATACTTTTTCTGTTGAGATTCTTGTTTATGTAACATGAGTGCGTCCTCTGGACATAATGGCTAAATGTCCAGAAAAAGAATCGTTTCAGTAAGTGCTCAGTAAGACCTCCTAATGAGACCATAAAGTAGACGCTTAAAATAAATTTTTTAAAAACCAAAGTTGTATTTCAATTCTCTGTGTGTGTATGTGTGCGCATGTGTGTGTACGTGACTGTGTGTTTGTTGAAAGGAAGGGAGAGATTTTTAATCAAATTGAAACAAAGCAAATTTATATTCCAATGATGGAAAAAAACAATCTGGTCTTGTATATGGAACCTGAGGGAAAGACAAGCTTCTCATTTATAATTTGGAAAGATGCCAGGGGTAGGAGGTGGGAGAGCTGAGAAACACAGGAGAGCAAAGTTTTCTTTCCTTTTTTAATAACATTTTTTAAATGGTGTTACATGTATGGTCATGCCTAAATCTCCCTAAATTATATTTTAGGAAAAAAAAATTCATTTAACCTCGTCTTCGTTTGTTGGGAAGACAGATGTCATGGAAACCATGCCTGTGCCTAAAGCAAGAGATGGTAAAAGTGATATCGCTATTTCCGTGGCTTCAAAAAGTGAAGCTGGTCTCTGTGCAGGGACACGGTCAAGCATCAGGAACTTTTCCCAGGCTGAGCTGCCTTCCCCACTCAACCCCAGCTACTCTCTGTCAGTACGCTACCCAACCTTCAAAGTTCAACTCAGATGTGTCAGCCTCCCCGGTAGCTTCCTCTGCCCTTGGTCAGGATTGAGCTCCCTGTGCTAGAATTTAGCTCTTCGCGCCTTGAGTTAGAACAGTAGCTCTCAATTAAAGAAGATGTTTTTCTTTGGAGACTTGTGGCAGTGTCTGGAGACATTTTTGGTTGACATTATAGGGAGGGGGGTTGCTACTGGTTGCTGCTATTCTCTTGGGGTGGCTGATAAAATATTAAAGATATTAACTATTAGGAAAAGATGTAGGTTATGGTCTCAAACCTTTTGGAAGTTCAAAAGGTTTTATTGAGGCAGGCTGAAGGCAGCCATCTCTTTAACATTAGCATAGGAAAGAGATAGAGACTTATCAAAGGCCTTTCCCCCACACCCATTTGTCTCCACTCTATTTAATCATGTTAATTTTGGGCCAGGTGGCCTCTCTGGGGAAGATCAAAGGGGAATTACGGAACCTAAAGCTTTTACCAGTGGTGAAACCATTCTCTTAACTATGTTAATTATCCACAAGTGTGTTGACTTAGAACCTATGTTGTAAAAGCTTGAGGGAATAAATGTCGACTGGTTGCCTTTCGTCCTCTGAAAGCAGCTGACAGCCATCCCTAGCCCACTTGAAACACTGTAATGGTGTGACAGTGCATTCACTCATCCCTCATGGAGTCAGGGTCTGCAGGACAGACTTCTGCAGGCAGTGAGCGACATCTCAACTGGTATCTACAGGGAAGAAGACAAAGATGCTGCTAACCATCCTATAATGCACAGCCTTCAACAACAAAGGATTATCCAGCCCCACGCGTCGGCAGTGCTGACATGTAGACCTCTCCCTCCTCCTCCGTCTTTTACCTCCTTGGCTTCCAGGACACCACATTCTTCAGGTTTGGGTTTTCTCCAACCTCACGGGTCCACCCTCTTCAGTCACCTCTGCTGGCCCCTGCACACGTCCCCAATCTCTAAACATTGGAGCAGATCAATGTTGGGCTTTATCTCTTGGCTACCCATTCTCACTCCAGCCTTTAAACATGCCTTTAAATATCATCTCCAGACCTGCCACTCCCAGATTTATATCTGACTGGCCCCTGCCCCTGAATTCTAGGTTCATGGATCTGAATATCTCCACTTGGATATCTCAAAGGCATCCCACACTCAGCATATCCCAAACCGAGCTCCTGCTCTTCCCCCAAAAACCTGCTCCTCCAACTTATCTCAGTTAATTGCCATTCCATCTGCCCAATGGCTCAGAGGAATAACCTCAAAGTCATCCCTGACCCCCCCTCTGCCTCTCAAACATTCATTCAATCTACCATCAACTCTATTGGCTCCAAAGATATTCTAAATCTGACCGCTTCTCTTCACTTCCACTGTCATTCCCTTTGGCCCTGGTCACCACCATCTGTCACCCAGTCACGGCAGCTGTCTCCTAACTGGTCTTTGAGCTCCTGCCTATAGGCCCTTCTCAATGCAGGAGCCAGAGTGATCCTTACAAAATGCAAAGCGGATCATGCCACGCCTCTCTTCAGAACGCTCAGTGGCTTCCAGCAATTCCCAAAGTAAAGTCCAAAGTCCTTATACTATGCTGCAAGGTCTCATGTGATCACTCTGCTTCGCAATCCCCTGCGTCTCCCCCATTAGAATCTCTCCAACTCATATCCTGCCCTGCCCCTTCACCTGCCCCCAGCAGCCACACCAGTATCCTGGGTCCTCCCTGCCTGCTCCAGACACCTCCCGACCCCACGACCATTGCCTTTGCTGTGCCTACTGCCTGGAATGGTTTTCCGCTAAAACACCGTGGCTCACACCATCAGTCCTTCCGGTCTTACTGAAATGTCAACCTCTCCAAGAGGTCTTCTGATGCCACACTATTTAAAAGTGAAGACTACACCTCAAGCAGTCAGCTGTCATATCTCTCCTGTGGTGCTGACCACCATCTGGCACCCTCGTTATTTTTCTGGTGTGAGTTTTTGTCAGATTCAAGCTCTCTAAAGACCAGGACTCTTCCGAATGACTGTCTCCACAGCATGCAGACAAGCGCTATCCACGGTAAATGCCCAGCGTGATGCACAGCTGAACTCCCCACCCTCGCAGACTTCAAAATTCCCCAGGAACAGGAGGCGCCTGTCACCCCACAGCAGCTCGCCCAGGTCTCCTTTCCCGCCTTCCTGGATGACCTCGAGCTCTCTTCCAGGCTAAGCCCCGCACAGGGAGCTTTTGTACACATTTGCCATTTCATTTTGTTTACTGGAACTCAATCGATTTTTAATTGAATTTTCAACCGGAATGCCGAAAATGGCAAAGGTAGCTTCACCGCGGTGAAAGCTGCTTGCTGCTCTCCAAACCTCAATTTACCAGGCGCCTGGCAAAGGCTGCAAATCCCTCTTCAGAGGCGGTGCCATTGGAGGACAGACAGTGAGCAGGGTTTCTGCACCATCTTGTGGACAGCTTGGGAACGACACCTACTGAAATGTCTTCCATGTCCCAGCGTTGTGTGTGTGTGTGTGTGTGTGTGTGTGTGTGTGTGTGAAATGCTTACTGATGTCTCCTCCCCAGACAGCTGGAGAACACCTATTGAAACACGTCTTCCATGTCCCAGCGTGTGTGTGTGTGTGTGTGTGTAAGAGATGTTTACTGATGTCTCCTCCCCACACCAAAATGAATACCTCCTCTCCTATCCAATCCTCAATGTCAAAGCCTTCTCGGTTGTGTTTTAAGCTGGTGATTCTCTTTTTCAGAAAAAACAAAATTCCTCCTCCTGGCCCAGCAGGAAGAGAACTGAAGGCTCCTTGAGGTTTGGCTTCTCCCGGAGTGTCTCTCCCTTAGCAGCAGCATCTAATCCACTCCCTGAATCAGGAAACTGTGCAGGTAAGACAAGTCTTCAGTATCTAAAGGGGCTTCCCTAGGAGGCATGATTTCAACAGCACCATCCGAGGCCGGCGCACCACCCCCTAGCCAGGTGGGCCCTCTGTAACATGCCTTTTATTCCACTGTCAGAATTCGGGCTTTAGATTTAAACACTCCTGGGAGAGGAGCACTGACCCAAATGACCGACAGCCAACCTACAGACAGGAGGTGGAGAATAAGGGCAGAGAAGGGTCGCTAAGTTAGCTGGTGGGGAAGGCAGGCCTGGGACAAGAAAGGCCACCTGAGCCTCCAGGTTCCACTTCACAGCCTCCTTCCTCCTGAGCTGGTTCCATCGTGAACCAGCTGTCTCTCCCAAGAGGCCCGAGCAGGGCAGGCTCTTCCTCTACAGTTTGATGAGAAAAGTCCCCATGATGGATTTTTTTTCATATTTACAGTATTGAAGAGTGACTTTTTCCCTCTAGTTTTAATTGAGATGGAACATTCCAAGGCCAAGAAAAATGTCATGCATTCACTCATGAGTAAGCTGGACATGATGGGAATGACAGTTACAGGACACAACTATTTGCCAAAAATGTGACCTATGGGACTTAAGAACCATGTCACGCTGCTCTGCTTGATGGTTTTTATTTGGATGACCTGAAATCAGAAACTTGGTTTTCTTTTGAAGAGAAAAATGTCCAAAGTATACTAGGGCATGCGTGGGAGTGAGAGACACGTGCAAGTGTGCACATCCACGTGTTCACAGCCATGGGGAAGGGAGGGAAAATCACCCCTTAATGCAAAGAACTCTGGAAATTACAAGAGGAAACAACCTACTTTCCCTACTGAGCAGCAACAAAAAGAAGCAAGCAATAAGGGATAATAAAATGCCCAAGCTATGTTTTTACATGCAAGGAAAGTAACTCGAGAGGACTATAACTTTGAAGACAAGTTATGGAATGAATCTCTCCACATAGGGTACTTACCATATTTTCTTATCTCTTTCAAATCCTATAGAAGTGCATAGTCAAGACTGAAAATATAAAAGGCCATAAAATGGAGATACAAATGGCTCTCCAGATATTTGAGTTGGTTCTAAGAGAAATCACAGACAAAACCGTGAAACAAACAAAAAAAATGGTAGAGCTTAAATGTTAAAGCAAACTCAATTGAAAGACATTAACTGAGCACCTACCACATGAAAGATACTGGGCCAGCCTTCATAAAACAAAAAATAAAGCATTATTTCCTCCCCGTTCTGGATTATAATCTAATCGTGTCTTCTTTAAAAGCCAGTCCCATCAACAGAAAACTATCTTGATTTGAATGGCTCATTAAATAAGTAAGATAGAATGTGGGACTTCCAGCTCTAAATGAAAGGCTGTTTAACTCCACCTTTATCTGAGTTCTCCTTAAAATGATAGCAAGAAAATTTAAAAGGATTTAATGCACAACAATAAAGAAAGTAAAAGAAGGTCTGTCACTGAATGAAAATTCAACAATTGACTAGAAGATGGATGAAAACGGATGCAGTAGATCAGAGGAACCACGGCCTAGAGTCTTCATAGGAGCCCATCTACCCTGCCAGACTTTGATGAGGTCCAGCACTCAGAAACAGAAGGAATGATGAAGGCGGTGAAATGAAGGTGTGGACATGGGCTGCCCTGTCCCACTTCACTCTCTCAGAACACTAGAAATCAGACATCTCTCTGGCCTACCCCACCTTACTCCCCCACAAAGGGTCCTCCTTGAAACAAATCAATAGCCCCACTGGAAACATCTCCCCATTCTGGCATTTAGGATGCCCTCAATCTCCCAGATGCCAAAACCATCTACCTGACAGAGCCTGTTCACATGCATGACTTTTCATTGCCTCACACTTCAACTTAAATGAACAAGGATGAAGTCTATGTAGTTATTTCAGAATAGACACAAGTTTTTTAAATGACTCCAACCAAAACAAAAATAAGTTAGGTTATAGAACTCAAAATAAAATCCTCTAATTAGGAATTGTACCCATGAAGCAAAAATAAGACGCTGTATCAAGAGGAAGAATCAGATACCAAAACAAAGAGCTATTGGAAATTTTTAAATGACTCCAAACATAGGAAAATTCATTACAAGAGTTGGAGAATAAAATTCAGATGGCATCCAAAAAAAAAAACAGATCTAAAAAACAAGTGATAAAAAAGATAATAGAAAAAATAAGAGACCTAGAAGACCAATCTGTGGATCTAGTATCTGACTAATTGAACTACCACAAAAAGAGAAACAAAAGAGAGAGAGAGAGAGAGGAAGAAATTATCAAAGACATAATACAAGACAGTGGGAATTGAGAGGTGGGGACTGATCACTGAGGATTTATGTAGTCATAAAAGTCAGCACAGAGGAGAGAAGTTTTCAGCCCAGCCTTAAAGGATGTGCAGGATTCTGACCAGTGGGAAGAAAGCGAGATCTCCATGTACAAAGCCCAGCAAGCAAAGAATTCAAACCAGAAAAAGCATAATTTATGCCCACAGAAACTGCATAGATTCAGATTAACCACCATTTCCCTAGCACTGGCATCTTCAGACATTGGTCTAAGCCCCTTTGGAATCTTCACAACCATCTCATAGCTCTCATGTATAGCCCAAGACACTCAGCCTAGGAGAGAGAGGCAGTGTATTCATGGAGTTTCACACAGTGGTTCGTTCTAGAGTAGAATTCACATCTGTGATGACTCCAGGCTCTAAGTCCCTCACTCATAAATCTCACTAGGGATGAGAGTTCTCACAGTTAAAAGAGGACTCTATGACTAGAAAGGTAAGTTGAGGCTAGATTTTCAGGGGCCTAAAATATTAAGTGAAGCAGGGTTTTTTGTTGTTGTTGTTTGTTTTTTGTTTTTTTGACACAGTCTTTCTCTGTTACTCAGACTGGAGTGCACTGGCAAAATCATGGCTCACTGCAGCCTCAACCTCTGAGGCTCAGGCAATCCTTTCACCTTAGCCTCCCATGTAGCTGGGACTGCAAGCATGTGCCACCATGCCTGACTAATTTTTTTTTTTGTAGAGACAGGGGTCTCAGTGTGTTGTCAAGGGTGGTCTTGAACTGCTGGCCTTGAGGAATCCTCCCACCTCAGCCTCCCAAAGTGCTGAGATTACATGCATGAGTCACTACACCCTGCCAGGATTTCTAACTGTATCATTAAAGCAATGAAAAGCCATAGAAGATTTCTGAAAAGGAAATGACACAGTGAACGTGGCATTTGAGGAGGACAAAGCTGACAGCAGTTGGGGCAGTTGGGAAGGAAAATGACCTCTGAAGCTGTGACTATGGCTCCTACACACAGGAGCTGGGTCTGCTTATGGGAGGTGGCGGCGGAATGAAAGAACGAGAATCCAAGCATGCTTCAGCAGGATGTGGGGCATGCACGTGAAGTCTTTAGCTTTGACCTTTAACTGCAATGCACACCCTGGCAGGGTAAGGGGACGTTGTCCATGGTCCTCACCTTGGGTCCCTTTTTACCGTTTTTGTGTCTCCCACCTTGTTTCCTGTGTTTTTCCAGCACCTAAGGCTCTTCTTCAGAGACTGGGACTCCTGGGGCAGGTTTGGCCCAGGTGCAGTGAGGAAATGGAAAAGCTCTGCGCTGCCCACCCCCCTCAGGCCCTTGACCCACAATGGACGAGGACAGGGATATAACAGCCCGCTCCCAGGCCTTGGCTAGGGCATCTCTTCCCCCTCCACATCCCCCCTACAGGATTCAGTGGGAGCTTCCTTCTGTGGAGTGTGGGGGAGAACAACTCCCACACTTGGCCTCCCAGTGCTCTACTACTCCTTCCATGCTCTCCTGGGGACCTGGGAGCTCATCCTCCACCTGTCACCCACACATTCTCATCTTAAGGTCTGCTTCTGAGGACCCCAGACTGAGACAGGTAAGGGAAAGGTAAGAGCAAGCTTGGAACAGGGGGAAGGAGAAGGAATGGGAAGAAATTAGCTATAGAGGCTGTTATAGTTTGGCTGTGTCCCCCACCCAAATCTCATCTTGAATTATAGCTCCCATAATTCTTTCATGTTGTGGGAGGGACCCAGTGGGAGATAATTGAATCATGGAGATATGTTTCCCCCACACTGTCATCATGGCAGTGAATGCATCTCATAAAATCTGATGGTTTTATAAAGGGTTTCCCATTTCACTTGGCTCTCATTCTCTCTTGCCTGCCACCATGTAAGATGCGCCTTTCACCTTCCACCATGATTGTGAGGCCTTCCTAGCCATGTGGAACTGTGAGTCCATTAAACCTCTTTTTCTTTATAAATTACCCAGTCCCAGTATGTCTTTATCAACAGTGTGAAAATGGACTAACTCAGAGGCCCACGTGTGATGTGATGGGGACCCTTCCTGCTTAGGGACCATGGTGCACAGGCACACCAGCCCCATAGGATGTGCATCTGGCCTTGTGAAGCAGCCCTGAGACAAGACTCAAGCTGCTCCTCAAGTCTGGAAAGGTTCCTCTGGTCTGCAAAAGATCTTAAGGATGACCCAGGGGCTCCTTTAGGGGTTGGCATTATTGCTCCACAACCTATCTTGCAGAAATTTCCTGTCCTGGAGTTTAGAGAATGGCAAGAAGGAAGTCTCCGTGTTCAGAAGGCAGCCACACCTTTGTTCTCAGTGCAGCTTTGTTTATCTCCTTATTCCCCAAAGCCCACTGGGGGAGGAAGGATGCTTCTTTTTTAAAACGTTCTTGTTTCATAGTTTAGAGGAAGTGAGGAGAAACTCGCTTTATTTTCTGATCTAATTAAATTAGATACCTCTGAGGCAGATGCAGGGAATACACAGGAAGTCAGTGGAGGTGTCCTGTCACGAAACCAAGCTATGAGCTCCTGACTCTAAGAAATACACATCATTTTACCCCAGAGTAATTTAGTTTGGTGGCAGATCCTGGGGTTTCTTGCTCTGTGAGAAACAACATTCTCATCCCCCGGTGAGTTCTTTTCCAATAAGCGTCCTGAGCTCATCCATTGTTGAGAAGTTACCTCCCAGCAGTGAAATTTTATTCAGCTGCTGGTATGGTCTTTGGATAGGCTGTGCCATTTCTTTGCTGATATCTATGTCATATTTTAGCTGGAACAATTTTAACATCCAGAGAGAACTTTCCAGAACTACAGTTTAGTGAAGATGGGGGACGAAAAAGAGCCCATTGTGGCCAAAGTCCTGGAGCACAAAAAGGAAGTAGAAATCAGTCTGTATTCATTCATTTTCATGTTGCTGATAAAGACATACCCGTGAGTGGGTAGAAAAAGAGGTTTAATTAGACTTAGAGTTCCACGTGGCTGGGGAGGCTACAAAAATCATGGCAGGAGGCAAAAGGCACTTCTTACGTGGCAGCAGCAAGAGAAAAATTAAGAAGAAACAAAAGTAGAAACCCCTGATAAACCCACCAGATCTTGTGAGACTTATTCACGATCATGAGAATAGCATGGGAAAGACCAGCCCCCATGATTCAATTACCTCCCCCTGGGTCCTTCCTACAACACATGCGAATTCTAGGAGATACAATTCAAGTTGAGATTTGAGTGAGGACACAGCCAAACCATGTCATTACACCCCTGGCCCTTCCAAATTTCATGTTCTCACATTTCAAAACCAATCACGCCTTCCCAACAGTCCCCCCAAGTCTTAACTCATTTTAGCATTAACCCAAAAGTCCACAGTCCAAAGTCTCGTCTGAGATAAGGCAAGTCCCTTCTGCCTGTAAAATCAAAAGTAAGCTAGTTACTTCCCAGATACAATGGGCGTACAGGTATTGGGTAAATACAGCCATTCCAAATGAAAGAAATTGGCCAAAACAAAGGGCTTACAGGGCAGATGTAAGTCTGAAATCCAGCAGGGCAGTCAAATTTTAAAGCTCCAAAATGATCTCCTTTGACTCCAGGTCTCACATCCAGGTCACACCGATGCAAGAAGTGGGTTCCCATGGTCTTGGGCAGCCCCACCTCTGTGGCTTTGAAGAATATAGCCTCCCTCCCGGCTGCTTTCACTGGCTGGCATTGAATGTCTGCAGCTTTTCCAGGTGCACAGTGCAAGCTGTCAGTGGGTCTGCCATTCTGGGGTCTGGAGGGTGGTGGCTCTCTTCTCACAGCTCCTCTAGGCAGTGCCCCAGTAGGGACTCTGTGTGGGGCCTCTCACCCCACATTTCCCTTCCACCCTGCCCTAGCAAAGGCTGTCCATAAGAGCCCCACCCTGCAGCCAACTTTTGCCTGTGCATCCAGGCATTTCCATATCTCTTCTGAAATCTAGGTGGAGGTTCCCAAACCTCAGTTCTTGACCCCTGTGAACCCTCAGTCTTAATACCATGTGGAAGTTGCCAAGGTTTGGGGCTTCCACCCTCTAAAGCCACAGCCTGAGCTCAACGTAGGCCCCTTATAGCCATAGCTGCCTTGGCTGGAACACAGGGCACCAAGTCCCTAGGCTGCACACAGCACGGGAACCCTGGGTCTGGCCCACAAAACCACTTTTTCCTCCTAGGCCTCCAGGCCTGTGATGGGGAGGGGCTGTCTCAAAGGTCTCTGACATGGCCTGGAGATATTTTCCCCATGGTCTTGGGGATTAACATTAGGCTTCTTGTTATTTATGCAAGTTTCTACAGCTGGCTTGAGTTTCTCCCCCAGAAAAATCACATTTTCTGTCTCATAGTCAGGCTGCAAATTTTCCAAACTTTTATGCTCTGCTTCCCTTATAAAACTGAATGCCTTTAACAGCACCCAAGTCACCTCTTGCATGCTTTGCTGCTTAGAAATTTCTTCCACCAGATACCCTAAATCATCTTTCTCAAGTTCAAAGTTCCACAAATCTCTAAGTCAGGAGCAAAATGCCACTAGTCTCTGCTGAAACATAATAAGAGTCACCTTTGCTCCAGTTCCCAACAAGTTCCTCATCTCCATCTGAGATCACCTCAACCTGGACCTTATTGTCTATACAGCTATCAGTATTTTGGGCAAAGCCATTCAACAAGTGTCTAGGAAGTTCCAAATTTTCCCACATTTTTTTCTTCTGAGTTCTCCAAATTGTTCCAACCTCTGCCTGTTACCCAATTCCAAAGTTGCTTCCATATTTTTGGGTATCTTTTCAGCAATGCCCCACTCTGCTGGTACCCATTTACTGTATTAGTCCATTTTCAAGCTGCTGATAAAGACATACCCGAGACTGGGAAGAAAAAGAAGTTTAATTGGAATTACAGTTCCACATGGCTGGGGAGGCCTCAGAATCATGGCGGGGAGGTGAAACACACTTCTGACATGCCAGTGGCAAGAGATAAACGAGGAAGAAACAAAAATGGAAACCCCCGATAAATCCATGAGATCTCTTGAGACTTATTCACTATCACAAGAATAGGATGAGAAAGACTGGCCACCAAGATTCAATTACCTTCCCCTGGGTCCCTCCCACAACAAGTGGGAATTCTGGGGGAGATACAATCCAAGTTGAGATTTGGGTGGGTGGGGACACAGACAAACCATATCACAGTCCAGTGGTAAGAATTGACTAATCATGTAATATATGATAGATATGTCATAGAAATAGAAATCAGCCCAATGGTTAAAATCGATTTAGACTAATAATTAAGATTGTTCCAGCCAAAATATGACACAGACATCAACAAAAAAAATAGCACAGGCTATCCAAAGACCACACCAGCAGCAAGATAGGCAGGGGTCAGATCATATGGAAACTTGGGCACCAAGAAAAAAGGACACTGAATTCATTTGTAAGAGCCATGAAATGCCACTGAAAAGCTTGTAAAAGAATATGATTAGCACATGATCAAGTAATTCCATTGCTAGGTGTATATCCGAGAGAAATGAGAATATATCTAGGCTCAAAAACTCTTATATGTGAGGCCAGGCACGGTAGCTCACACCTGTAATCTCAGCACTTTGGGAGGCCCAGGTGGGAAGATCACTTGATGTCAGGAGTTCAAGGCCATCCTGGCCAACAAGGTGAAACCTTGTCTCTACTAAAAATACAAAAGTTCGCCGGGTGTGGTAGCACATACCTGTAATCTCAGCTTTCAGGAGGCTGAGGCACGAGAATCACTTGAATCCCAGAGGCAGAGGTTGCAGTGAGACAAGATCATGCCATTCCACGCTATCCTAGGCAACAGAACAAACTCCATCTCAGAAAAAAAAAAAAAAAAAAAACCTCTTACACGTGAACCTTTCAGAAGCATTATTCATAACAGCTGAAAAGGAGAAACAGCCCAAATGCCCATCAAGTGATTAATGGATAAACAAAATGTGATATATCCATGCAATAAAATATTATTAAGCCAAAAAAAGTGCTAATATTTGTTACAACATAGATGAACTTTGAAAACATACGAAGTGAAAGAAGCTAGTCACAAAAGACTACATATTATGTGATTATGTTTATGTGAAATGTCCAGAATAGGCAAATCCATAGAGACAAAAAGTACATTTGTGGTTGCCCAGGGCTGGGGGTGTGGAGGAACAGCAGGTGAATGCTAATGAGTACAGGGTTTCTTTTGGGGATGATGGAAATAGTCTTAAAATTAGATTGTGATGATGTTTGCACAACTCTGTGAATATATTAAAAAGCATAAATTTTATGCTTTAAATGGATGAATTGTGTGGTATGTGAATTATATCTCAGCAAGCTATTTTTTAAGACATGATTAAATTTATGTTTTGGAAAGATCTGCCTGGCAGTCATGTAGGAAAAAATTAGAGAAGAGTAGAAATGAATGCAGAAAGACCAGTGAAGAGGCTATTTTCACCATTGACGTGGTTGTCGATGACAGAAGGGACTACAGTGGTCGTGGAGGTGGTGGTAGAGGAGCGGGAACTGCTCAAGAGAGACTCAGAAGGTACCAGACGCAGGAGTCGGTGCTTGGTTGGTTACGTGCACAAGGGTTGGGGGGGGAGTCCAACATGATTCCCAGGTTCTAGCCAGATGGAGAAGTGCTACACTCACCACGTTACAGCAGAGTGCAAGAGGACCCAGCTTGCTTCTGTGGACAGGGTTGTTATAAATTTAGCTTGGAGGTGCTTTTGAAACATCTCCAAGCAGAGATGTTTAGCAAACAGAGAAAGTGCTGCAACAGAGATGTGTGGGTAACCTGCATGTTGCAGCAATGAAGCTCTGGGCTTGGGTGAGACCTCCTGGGAAGAGAGGACTGAGCCTGAAGAACTCTCTCTGTTTCAGTGGCTGGATAGAAGAGGACAAGCTGAAGAAAGGCCACAAAGTGTAGGGGAAAGCCAGGGGAGGTCACCAGGGAAGATCTGTGCTTCAAGAAGCATGGGTCTGTGGCATTGAATGGTGCTGTGAAGTCAAGAAAGACAGAACTGAACTGTGCGCACTGGATTTAGTGACATTGTGTTTTGGGGGCTCTCTGTAAGAACTCCTTCCCCTGGAGTGACAGGCCTAGAAGCCAGACTGTCTTGGGCTGCAGAGTAAATAAAAGGAGAGGAGATGGAGATTAGGTGTCTTGGATTAGGTTTTCCAGATGCAGGCTGGGACAAACATTCAAGTGCAAGTGATTGACTAAAATGCCCTGGAGAAAATGCCAGTCAGGGGAGAAAAAGGAGAACAAGGAAGAGAAGGAAGCCAACCACGGTGCAGTCCCAGGAAAGGCCAGCAGAGGGTGGCTTCAGCCAGATTCCCAGATCTCACTGGGAAGCTCAGTTGTTCCAGCCATGGCTTTCAAGCATTGCACCTTTGTCACCCTGAGTAAATTCTAGGAACTTCTGGAATCTACTGGAATTACCTAGAATATATTCCAGGCCCTTCTGAATCTGTGGAGGGTGGAGGTGGGAGCTGAGTGATTCTCATAGCCCAAAGGCAGTCCTCATAAAGCCACAGTGCTGGGTGTTAGAAGCAAAAGCACACTGAAGCGGGGCAGGCACACACACAGCAGGGACCCAAAGGTCTGGGTTGACAGCCAACACTGTCTGATACATCATATAAGAAAACACTGTTTTTAAAACTTTGACTTTGAAGAATAGGAAAAAGACAAAATCGTAGCTGGAGGGGACAAGGGAGTTTTGATTCAATGAGAACAGCTCACAAATGTTTAAAATCCACATGAAGAGTCAAGTTGAAAGAGAGAGGTAAACTATTCAAGAAATGAAAGGATAATTGATCACAGAAGAGTTGAGAAAGAAGAAGAGAACAGGTGCAAAGCACAGATGGAGATGTTGGCCTTCCATTGACAACTTACAAAGGGCACTTAAATACGGAGCTCATCCAAACCTCACAAAATCATGGGAGACTTTTGTGCTTACTACATGTAGCCTTTTTTTAATGTGAACTATTTCATTTAATTCTGATAACTCAGCGAGGTAAAATATTATCACTTTACAGATGAAGAAACCAAAACTCCGTTAGAATTTTGATTGGTTGCATGTGACTGGAAACTCCAAGAAACAGTAACATAAATAAAGTAAAAGTATGTTTTTTATCTCATGTAAAAATGTCCAGTGGCAGGTAGTCTTGGCTTGATATGGGGCTCCTTGATAATGAAGGACACGGGCTTTCTGTCTTGCTAATACATCCATCCTGATGCATTGCTCCCATTCACAAAGTCACCTTGTGGCCCAAAATGGCCTCTAGAGGTCCAGCCATTACATCCTAATTCCAGGTAGTAGCAAAGTGATGAAGAAAAAGGATCTAAAGTATCATATAATGACTCCACTTATTTCTCTTTTATCAAAATTTTACCTCATTATCATACCCAGGTAAAGTAACATCTAGAATGCAGTCCTCTAGCTAACCCACTGCTGACTGAAAAAATTTAGGGTTCTATTGCCAAGAAGGAGTGAGAAAGTGGGGTAGGAAATCAGCCCTCTGAAACACTGAGTAATTTGTTGAAAGTTATCTGTACTATCTCCATTACTCTTCAACGTACTGAAATCTTAGACAGTACAACTAGATAGGAGAAATGAAGAAGCATACAAATTTGAAAGAAAATGAGACTATAGTTATTTGCACATGTCATGTGCAAATACCTGGAGAATCTTAGAGAATCAATGATAAAACTAGCTCAAAAGATTTAAATAAGATAGCAGGACAATAAAGCTAATGTACAGAAATCAATAGTCTTCATATACATAAGCCATAAACAATTATTAGGTTTTATGATAAAGAAAACCCCATTCACAATAGCAACAAAGAAGGTATAGCAATAAACTTAAGAAATGTGCAAAATCTACACTAGAAAAACTTTAAAACAATTCTAAAAGATAGAAAAGTTGACTTAATGTGAAACATACCATATTTTTATTTTTTATTATAATTTTTTAAAATCTTTGTGGGTAGATAGTCATCGTAAATATTTATGGGGTACATGAGATGTTTTGATACAGGTATGCAATGTCAAATAAGCACATCATGGAGAATGCGGTATCCATCTGTCCCCTCAAACATTTATCCTCCGAGTTACAAACAATCCAATTACATTCTCTGAGTTATTTTAAATATGTAATTATTATTGACTGCAGTCACCCTATTATGCTATCAAATAGCAGGTCTTATTCATTCTTCCTATTTTTTTTTTTTTGGTCCCCATTAACCATCCTCACCTCCCCCCACCACCCCTACTACCCTTCCCAGCCTCTAATAACCATCCTTCTACTCTCTATGTCCATGAGTTCAGTAGATTTGATTTTTGGATCCTACAAATAAGTGAGAACACACCTTATTTTTAAATAGGAAGAATCGCTATCATAATAATATCAGTTATCCTTATTTTATAATGCCATTCCAACAAGCAGTTTTATATCGCTAGAGATATTAATACTGAAATTCATATAGAAAAACAAACATGCAAGAAACATGCATTAAACACGGAAAAGAAAACATTGAAAACAAAAGTCTACGAGGAAGGACTATCTCTACCAGACATTGGAACATGCTATAAAGATTCCATAATTAAAACAGTGTGGTACTGGTGCATGAATGGATAAATTAATGAAGTGGAATAGAAAGTCCAGAAATAGACCCAAATACATATGGAAATTCAGCATATAACAAAGCAGCATCTCAAATCACTAGGGCAAAATTGACCTTTTAATAAACAGTACTGGCATATCTAATTAGCCATTTAGATAAAGAGAAAATTAAATCTATACTTTAGACCACATACTGAAATAAATTCAAAATGAATCAGGAATTTAAATCTATTAAAAGGTTCCCCACCCCCCCAGGTTATGCCCATTCTTAGGCCTTCTGACTCTGAATATATCATTGGCTTTCCTGGTTCTCCAGGCTGCAGGCGGTACAGTGTAGGATCTCTCAGCCTCCGGAAGTGTGAGCCAGTTCCCATAATCAATCATGTATAATCTCCTATTGGTTCTGTTTCTCTAGAGAACCCTGGTTGGTACCATGACTTTCTGGAGTGAGTAGTAACGAGGGTTAAAGGGTGGGGTCAGAGCAGGGTGAGGGGGTTGGGGAAGGATAATTTCCTGAGTATACCTTTTGGTATAATTATGTTATAGCATATATGTAGAATCATGTTAACATTTCACATATTCAAATAAAAAAGAATGGATAGACACAGATAGATAGACAATTAAATGAGGAGTAGGAAAATACCCAAAATTGAAAGTAAGTAGAAATAAGTTAAGCGATTTTTGAATAAATAATAGAAATACACTGAAGGGGGTTGAACACTTACTGGAGTAACTTTTGAACTCAGAATTTTGATGATATACCCTCAAGCTAAAGACAAAAATGAACTGTAAACAAACTTGAATTCTAGTTCATATCTTCACTTTCCACAGTGATATTGTTAGGAATTCTGAACTGACTTTCTGGCTGGGCGCAGTGGCTCACACCTGTAATCCCAGCACTTGGGGAGGCTGAGGCAGGCCGATCACTTGAGGTCAAGAGTTTGAGGCCCACCTGGTCAACATAGTAAAACCCCGTCTCTACTAAGAATACAAAAATTAGCTTGGCATGGTGGCGTATGCCTGTAATCCCACCTACTCTGGAGGCTGAGGCAGGAGAATTGCTTGAACCGAGGAGGTGGACATTGCAGTGAGCCAAGATGGTACCACTGCACTCCAGCCTGGGTGACAGAGGGAGACTCCATCTCAAAAAAATAAAAAATTAAACGACTTTCTGTGTGTTCTTGGATTGAGCATTTAAGAGACTGTATTCTGATAAGGGGAGCCAGGTTTATAACTGCTAACGAGTGCTACAGACATGGAAAGAAAAAAGGCTAGAATGAACCTTGTGTTATTGGGTTAGTATTAGAGGTACCAGTTTTAGGATGGATGGATGGATGGATGGATGGACAGACAGAACAAAGCAAAGAAGAAAGGAAGATAAATACAGATAGTAATATAGGGTGTGTATATGTCTGTGTCTATATGAATACATTGTCCTCTGAGACAGCCTAGAAACAATGACCTCCTCCCCCCAATAGGAATGAGTACATCTAGCACCTAGATCTTAGTGTCCTGGCACACAGGGGGAGGTGAATTTATTTATTTACTTATTTATTTTCTTATTTTCCTCTTGCCCTAAAGAACATGAACAAGACAAGTAGAAAAATTTGAATAAAATCTATAATTAGTAAAGAGTACTATGTCATTGTTTACTAACTGATTTAGGTCATTGTGGTCACATGGCAGTGCATGCCTGTAATCCCAGCTACTCAGGAGCCTGAGGTAGGAGAATCGCTTGAACCTGGGAGGCGGAGGTTGCAGTGAGCTGAGATCACGCCACTGCACTCCAGCCTGGTGACAGAGCTAGACCCCATCTCAAAAAAAAAAAATTGAGAAAATGATAAAGCAAGTATGGTAAAATGTTAACATTTGAAGAATTTGGATGAAGGGCATAATGAAATTCTTATCTTTGCAACTTTCCTGTAAGTCTGAAATTATTTCAAAATATAAAATTATTTTAAAGAAGCCAATGAAAAATATTAGCCCAGGAATTCTGAACGTGGCACAGAATTGTGGCTGGTTATCAGAGCTCAATCTGTATTAAAACATCGGTTCAGAGAGACTGGCGTCCCTTACAAAAAAGGAACTTACAACACATAATTACAGTTTCAGGGGGAAAGTTGCCAGACTAACACCCCTTTGCTCATTAAGTTTGCTACTTTTCTATTTAAAAAACATGGAAGGAAATTCGTTCAAGAAATACTGAAAGCTGTAAATCAGAAAATGACAGGCTAATTTTCATTACGTTTGTGTACACACTTAGATGTGCCTTTTCATAAAATTAGGATAGGATCAGATCATGCTTTATACACTTTTATATGTTCTTGGTTTTGGAATATTATTGTAAGCATTGCTCTTGCTATTAAAATTTTTTTAAAGTGGAGAGGGTTGAGTCAGTCATATTCTCCAGTGAATGATAAATTTGTGTTTGTTATATTTTTCTTATCATTCAACAACAGTACTTTTTAACCTTCATACCCTTCATCCCATTCTTGTCTTGTTTGTATGTGCTCCTGTAATGCACATGGCTCTGTGCAGTTAAGAACTCATGCTGTTCTTAACTTTTTACTCAGCATGTTTGTAAGTTCCCTTTAGTCCATGACTTCTAACTGCTACAGATACTCAAATATTTTTAAATAGGTGATTTTAATGACTGCATAAAACTTCATCATAGGACTATACCATCATTTCCATCTCTTTCCCTGGTGTTGGCAAATAGATTGTTACTGATTTCTTCTTTGTTCCTTGCTCCTCTCAAGTCAGAAGAAAGACCTGTTTGTGTGTATCTCTGCTGTGTGGCCATGCCAAGTCTGCTTAACATCTCTGAGCCTCAATTTTCCTCAATTCTAGGGTTGAACACGGACTTGTAACACTGATATGTGAAGGACTCAAACAGAAGGTGGAGGGATTACTGTGGACAGAGCACTTGGCGACAGCAGTCTATATTCTACAAGCCTCAGTTTCAGGAGCCCAGTTACTGGAGTGAGGTTCTCAGTTCACACTGCAATCCATAGAAGGCAGATCTGCTTTGACATCTTTTGCAAATAAAAAAAAAAAGTGGGCAGAAAGGAGGGATCTATCGAGCTTAGCATGTTGACCCTGGACTCATCTCGTGGGGTAGGGTGGGAGGGTGCAGTTACACCTCACTAGCAATTTTATAGCAGTTGGACGGACCAGCGAGCCACTCCAGAGACACTGGAAAGATGACAGTGCCGCCTCTTGAGCCAGGAGCAGCACCAGTGTGACCACCATTTCCCCAGTGCAGAGGTGGGCATGGGCATGGAGGTGGGGAGGTGTCTGGGCAAACATGAGCTCAGAGAAGGCAGCCAGAGACAGCTAAGAACATGGCCAGAGGTAGCTAAGGGCATGCCCCGCATGCTTTTGCTCCCCCAGAACCTTCCCATCAAGGTGAAAGGGACCCAAAGAAAGACTGGGTGGAAATCCTGTTGTGACTGCGGTCGGTGTCATGCTCCCATAGATGCCCCACAGCAAAAGGCTCTGGGGGAAGTTGCCAGGTGACAGGCTGAAGGTGTCTGAGTTCACCTAAAAGAGCCAGCATCGGACATCATGAGGAGCTAGGTGGTACATATATACCGTGGATACTATGCAGCCATAAAAAGGAATGAGATCATGTCCTTTGCAGGGACATGGATGAAGCTGAAAGCCATCATCCTCCACAAACTGACACAGGAACAGAAAACCAAATACTACATGTTCTCACTCATAAGTGGGAGTTAAACAATGAGAGCACATGGACACAGGGAAGGGAACATCAGATACCAGGGCCTGTCAGTGGGGCAAGGAGAGGGGAGAGCATCAAAAAAAAAAAGCTAATGCATGCGAGCTTCATACCTAGGTGACGGATAGGTGCAGCAAACCTCCATGGCACACGTTTACCTATTAACACACCTGTACTTCCTGCACATGCATCCCAGAACTTAAAGTAAAATAAAAAAATTTTTTTAAAAAAAGAACCAACATCCAGGCTATTAGCAATGATGTCTCGCACCAGCCAGAAATGACACCATGGGAAGAGGGAACAAGGAAAAGCCAGAGGGTCCACAGTGCATATCCTGACCCCTCCCTGTGAAGTTATTTAAAAGTCCAGGGCCAGGGGCCAGGAGGGAGCAAATGAAGCCCCCAGAATAACCATAAATAGGCATGAGGCATTCCTGTGAGGTGAGAAGCATGTTCTAAAACTGGACCATAGTGATGACTGCCCAACTCTATGATTTACTAAAAATCATTGAATTATACACTTTCAAAATGGGTGAATTTTATGGGATATAAATTATACCTCAATGAAGCCATTTTTAAAAAGAAAAAAAAATCCTTAGATGGAAAATTTAATCATGAAATGTGGCCTTAATTTTAACATGCAAACCAAACTAGAAATAGCCAGAATTTCTGAAATCTCAAGAACAGGATAATTATGTTGCCTACTCTAAGCCAAAGTTAACAAAACTCCATTCTAACAATACAGCAGTCTTTATGTTTGCACATATCCAGGGTGTTCATTTATACTTGGGCCTATACAAAGCAGCTGGCGCAGTGCCAGCCAGGCAGGTGGCAAGCCAGCAGCCCAGTGTTGTTTTATTAACTGCTCAGGGCAGATGGGCAGTGCCATTCTTGGAACTGGAGACCAGGTGGGCAGAATACAGTGAGTCTCATGGGTCAGCAAGGCACTGGGGTGGGAATGAGGGGTTCGGAGTCAAGAAGCCAAGACCAACAGGATGGCTCAGGAGGGCCTGGCAGCATTAGTCAAAAGGCTGGAGTTTGGCGAACCAGACCACACCAAACTAGTGTGCAGTGAGCTTCAGAGAGACAAGGTTCCCACCTAGCTGTCACTTACTCTTTTGACTGCTGTAAGCCCCAGCTTCCTCATCTGTAAAACAGCATGAGTAAGGACACCCATGTTTTTGTCACCGCCATGTGGATTTATGGTGGTAACATTCATCAAATACTTGGCAAATTCTGTGTTAACTGTTGTGTTGTTCTGTTTTGTTCTGTTTGGTGACCGGGATCTCACTCTGTTGCCTAGGCTGGAATGCAGTGGCATGATCACAGCTCACTGCAGCCTCAACCTCCTGGGTTCAAGCAATCCTCCCACCTCAGCCTCCCTAGCAGCTGAGACCACAGGTGTGCACCACCACATCTGGCTAATTCTTTTTTTTTTTTTTTTGTAGAAATGGGGGTCTCCCTATGTTGCCCAGGGTGGTCTTGAACTCCTGGGCTGAAGCAATCCTCCTGCCATAGCCTCCCAAAGTACTGAGATGACAGCCGTGAGCCCCCATGCCCAGCCTGCATAATTTTTATTCCAGAACTCACAAACACAAGGATTGCTAATGCCTTGTGAGCACGGCTTCTCAACAGGTTTTTCCAATAAAAGTGATCATCTTTCTGTATTCTTGAAACCAAAGAAAAAGCAGGAAGGACTTGGAGGCAGGAAAAAGGAGATCCCAATTATAAAATTCAAAAAGCAATTCTTGTTACCAGTACTACAATCAAAACACTGTCCTTTTTCCACATATCTGTAATCAGATCTAATTGTCAGCCTAGACATCACAGACACACAGTGGTCATGGACGTCTTGCTATGGTGAGTCTGCGTTCTGCATCCACTCTACCTGTGAAAACAGTATTGCCAAGGTTTGAGGTGCGGGGGTGGGAAGAAATTATGGTTTCTACTACTCCAGATTCCCATCACTGTGTATGAGCAAGGCTCTGTGCCCATGCCACTATTGGGAAGATGGGTAGCTGCAGAGCCGGTGAACGTAGCTGCACGGCGGACAGCACCGTAGGCTGGTGATTCAAAGAAGGGGAATGGACGGCAGTCATGGACAGTAACATCCGTCACCCAAGCAGCCCTGCTGCTTCCTGTAAATGCCACAGAGGAGAGATGAGATACACAAACACAAAGCTGCCTTCGGATTTTACATCAAATTCCTGCCCATTTTTATTTTACTCATTATTAGCAATTCCTGGGAAAGGAAGAACAAAACAATTTCTCAAATGACTCAAAAGGCATATGAAATTATTGCTTATTAGAAGGAAGGGAAGGGAGGAAGGAAAGAGGAGAATAAAAAAAGGAGACACATGACAAAAAAAAAAAAAACCTAACACAGGGCTGGACGCGGTGGTTCACACCTGCAATCCAAGCACTTTAGGAGGCAGGAAGATCACTTGAGGCCAGGAGTTTGAAATCAGCCTGGGCAACATAGTGAGACTCTTTCTCTACAAATAATTAATTACTAAGCCGGACACGGCGGTGCACTCCTGTAGTCCCTACTCAGGAGGCTGAGGCAGGAGGATGGCTTGAGCCATGATCATGCCACAGAACTGCAGCCTGGGTGACAAGGCAAGACCCTACTTCAAAAAAAAAAAAAAAAGGGAACAGAGAAAACTAACACAGGGTCTACAAAGGCTCAGAGGGATGGGGTCTGCTGGGCCACACTACACAGCATGTTTCCCCTTCTTCCTGCATTTTAGCTAAATTGGTGATTAACGGCTCATTGATGAAAAGGCTAAATTGGTCTAAAATTGGATTACTGGATTACAGCAATGATTGCCCAACTCAACTCTATAATTCACTAAAAAGCATTGAATTATACACTTAAAATGAGTGAATTTTATGGTATGTAAACTGTACCTCAATAAAGCTATTTTTAAAAAGAAAAAAATCATCCTAAGATGGAAAATTTAAGCATGAAATGTGGCCTTCATTTTAATATGCAAACCAAACTAGAAATAGCCAGAATGACTGAAGTCTCAAGAACAGGATAATTATGCTGCTGTCCCAGGGACGGGACCTGCCTGTGTCACATGATACACCATCTTTCCCCTTGTTTCCTGCCTTTTAGCTAATTGATGATCAAAGGCTAATTAATGAAAACGATACTATAGCCACCTTTACTCAGAATCTCTTAGAAGAAAGTCATATGACACTAGATTTGGAGGAGACAAAGAATCACTAAAACAGCCATTTCTTGGAAATTTAAATTTATCTGAGACATCAGGAGACATATATGTACACACACACACACACACACACACACACACGCCACACTCAAAACCAGGTGACAATTGGATAGTTTACAAAACTGCTAAGGTTTGATCTACCTAGCCATTCCTCTGTTAGAAGGCTGTCCTGTAGATGAGCTTCCACCTAAGGACAAAAATGTGAGTAAAGGCTTTGTGTTGTCACACTGATTCTAACGGTAAACATTGGAATAACGTAAGTGCCCAACAATGAGAATGCTTTACATTATGATACATCCATTCTGTGGAATACTGCCTCACCATTAACAAAGTTATTTCCTGTGTACTGACACAGGAACATGTCCAACATATGCTCACAATAAAAAAGGCAAGTTATAGAATCTAGACCAGGATCTAACTGCAGTCTCTATTAGTGTGCTAGGGCTGCCATAGCAAAATCACAGATGGGGTGGCTTAAGCAACAAAAATTTATTTTCTCACAATCCTGCTGGCTAGAAGGGCGAGATCGAGGTGTCAGCAGGGCTGGTATCTTTTGAGACCTCTCTTTCTGGCTTGGCATCCCACGTTCTTTGCTCTGTGGAGGTCTGTGTCCTAATCTCCTTTTGTAAAGACTCTAGTCATATTGGATGACGGGACACACTAAGGATCTCATGTTAACTTAATCAACCTTTCAAAGGCCCTATCTCCAAATTTACTCACATTCTTCGGTACTAGAGATTAGGACTTCAACACATAAATGTGGGAGGAGACAAAATTTAATTCATTATATATTCTTTAAAAACCCTGTGTGTATAGGGAGGATTCCCATTGTCAGTCTATCTCACCAAATTACTAGAAATGTTAAAATGAGCATAAATTCATGTTATGTTAAATAGGCAAATCTTTCAAAAACCAATATGGATTTTTTTACACCTGTTTGTCTGACATTCCAAATAAGTTTTAAAGAGAAAAATATTACACTAGCAGGAAGCCTCAAGCCTGGTCTGTAAAGGACGTCTGGTGCAATCATCCATAGGTCTCAGTGCTGACCCTGATGAGGGATCACAGGGTCAACACTGACACCAGACCCAGAACCAGAATCAGCCAATGAAACAACCGAAAGGCAAAGAACTGGGCAACTTTCAGGGAAAAGATAGAAGAAAAGCATCTTTCTGAATTTTCCTTTTCTTATGGGAGCTGTTTTAAAAAATTAGAAAATCATCTCCTCTTCTTAAATGGATGATTTACAGAAAAATATACCATATGATATTGTATTAGTCCATTTTTATGCTGCTGAGAAAGGCATACCCTAGACTGTGTAATTTATAAAGAAAAGAGGTTTAATGGACTCACAGTTCCACATGGCTGGGGAGGCCTCACAATCATGGCAGAAGGCAAAAGGCACGTTTTACATGGTGGCAGGCAGAGAGAGAATGAGAGCCAAGTGAAAGGGGAAACGCCTTATAAAATCATCAGATCCTGTGAGACTTATTCACTATCATGAGAACAATATAGAGGAAACAGCCCCCATGATTCAATTATCTCCACCGGGCCCCTCCCACAACACGTGGGAATTATAGAAGATACAATTCAAGATGAGATTTGGGTGGGGACACAACCAAACCATATCAGATATTGATACTGTTAAAGTTTTACATTTAACAGAAGGAGGGGGAAAGGGCATAGCAAATCTAATGGACAAACAAGAAGAAAATCTTTTCAAAAAGAGCTATTTAGGGCCAAGATCCCACAGAATTCGGTTGTAAAAAAATTCAAATTGAGTCATGAAGCAGTAAATAAGAGAAAAAAATCAGATTAAGAACATGAAAATAAAGATATGCAGAACACGGGCAGAATTACCAGAAAATAATGCACAAATAGAAGACAGGCACAGATATCCATATATCATGTTATAAAGATGGAACAAACAGAACAAAATTGACAAACAAGGGTATAGTTGAAGGGAGTTTTAAAAAATATATATAAATATAAATGGGATTAGAAAATAAAAGGGTTTACTGGAACACTTAAGATACTCTCAAATATTTTTCTTAACAATTGATAAATTAGCTAAGATTAAAAAATTTTAAAACTTATGGTCCATATTTTAAGCTAGGCTTCTTTACACAAGCTTGACTTTTTTAGTAGTAAGTAAAGCCAATGTAAAAGATTCTGAAAGTATGAAGAGAAAAATGTCAATTACAATTTTTGGCCAATGTTGGCACATTTCCTTCTAGACTTTATGAAATATACACACAACACACACACACACATTATGACATAAAGTGCTTACTAAATTTTGATTCCTTTCTTCCCCCCCCCGTATAATTCATAGTATGAAACTATCCTCACAAAATAAAAAGCTGTATAAACATTCTTCTTGCTTCTATGATCAAGTGGATGGTGTGTAATATTTAACTGATATTTTAGTGCACTTAAATTGTTTCCAATTGATGGACTGCTATAAACAACTTCACAATGAAGGTCTTCCTGGAAGAAATCTCAATCTGAATCTATTGAGTATTTTCTAAGGACAGATTTCTAGATGTGGAATTAGTGGGCAAACTGTAGGAACTTTCTTCAGCCTCTGGTGCATCTCACTTTCCTACATGAGGTGAGCCGCTGATCTGCTGAACAGGGTTAAAAGCAGAACAGGGTTAAAAAATAGCCATGGCTATTTTTTACCATGGCTACCAAATGGCCATCTTTTCTTACATTTGTGCTAATGTTTAAAGGAATTCTGAAGAGTTCTTGTCCCAGTGCTCTCAAGACATTCAAACCAAGAGAGGGCTGGAGTGAGGATGGTGTTGGCGCTAAGGCTGAGCAAAGCTATTATGCAGGGCAGGCAGAGCATCTAGCAGAATAAGGGACGGTGCCCTCGCCATTCATGACGTCCTTGAATGGGGCGAGTGACCCACAGTGGGGTTGGGAGCCTCGGGGGCAGCAAACCGCTGGTTTGTTATAGCTGGATGTTTTGTATGTGAGTGCCTTCCCACACAATCCCGTTCCTTTCCCAGCAGGCCTGATGCCCCATCCTTCCAGGTCTCCATTAAAAGAATTCGAACTGGTGAGTCTTCAACATCCTCCTCTTCCCAGATTCCAGACTAGGGCCTTCTGAGCGATGACAGCGCCCAGAATAGGGCCATGGAGAAGTGCCAGGGATAGGCAGGGCATTGGAGCTACAGGCTTTTATACATAAACATTTTGAAGGTTGGGGCATCAAATTATTTGGACAACGTAGTGATAGGTTTTTCATTTCTATTTTGAGGAAAAATGTGGAACTTTGCCTTTATCACAGAACAAATCTTGGACAGTTATGTTCTTCTGACAGCTATGATCTTTTTTCTTGGCAGTCAGGGGTGGGGAGGGCACACACACACCCTTTATGAACCCACGTCTTTTGCCACTTGCTTATACCTTTTGTATTCTTAATATGACTACAGTCATTAAGAAAAATCGAAGTGAATGATTTACTTCTACATGTTTCACGGTGAGTACAAACTCTTTACAAAGAAATACTGATAGATAAAAGCCACATACACAAACATTCTGGAGTCCTCAATAATTCATTTCAGAACATAAAGGGGTCCTGCAACCAAAAAGTTTGAGAACTACTGCCTAAATCAACATGTGAAAACTCATACAGGTAAGAAACCCTATGAACATAAAGTATTGATAAAGTATCTAAAGTCTCTAAAGAATGCTCCTCTTACTCAACGTGAGTTCATACAAGTTAAAAAAAAAAAAAAAAAAACCTACGAATATAAAGAAAGTGGGGGAATCTTTAGCAATACGGCATTGTTAGTAACCAGCAAAGAATACCGGAGGAACCTCGACAAATGTGGTCAATGTGGAGAATTCTTCCCTTGTAGCTTGCCGTGATGAAACACGAAAGAACTCACACAGAGAATCCTACAAAGGCAGATGGTGTGGGAAAACTTGTAGCTATAGCTCTTTGTCCTCTCAACATGAGAGGATTCATTCCAGAGACAAAAACTCTAAGTGAACTAATATGGAAAAACTTCCACATCAAAACATTCATATGAGAGAGAAACCTTGTTTCTATAAAAGTAATCCATGCAGAAAAGTCACTCTTTTATAAATAACAAAAAACCCACACAGAACCACCTTTCTTCACAAATGAGAATGAATCTAAGAAGAAATAACCAAATGGGGAAGTCGTTTCTGAATGAATCCCACCAAAGGCAACATAATTCAAAATCACTAAATAAAGACACGAATGGGGGTTTGCTGAAAGGCATTTTGAAAAATCCAAACCAGAAAAAGGCATGTAACATTAGAGAATACGTTTGCACTCTCAGAATAATTTCGTTAACATTTTAATTCACTCAAAACCAGTTACTGAAAACCTCTTCTGGGGCTATGCATGCACCATGTTAAGCCATCTGGTTTAGAGGCGATTCTGAAACAGGCCCTTGCAGCCTATATGCTTGCATGTGGACCAATTAATTAGGAGAAAATCAGAGGCAGATTTTATAACATTGAAGATGTTATTACCTAAATTAGGCTATAGATCTACTATATATAACCTGCTTTATGTTATGGCATAAAAACCATTCCATGACAATATAGACCAGCCTCATCCTAAAATCACTTGCATATTTGATATGGTAGAAATATTGTTACCAATGTTTAAAAGAATAATCTAAGCAAAGTTAATGAAGAGAAATGAGGCAAAATCGTGTAAGTTAATGCAAAACACACAGAGAAGATGCCAAATGTTAATGTAAAAATACCTTAAATTGGTTTTGTTACAGGATTACACACAGAGACAAAAGTATGTTATGATAAAGTTACAGGTACCCAGAAACAAATACTGACTGGCAGTCAAAGAGGGGGTGGGTGGGGGAGGTTAGTTTCTGAAATACAGAATGATACAACTCTTCCTCCCACAATCACTAGATTAAATGTTGGCACAAAATTTAAATATTTCTGCCACATTGTAGATTTTACCCCATTAATGTTGATGCCAAATTTTAATTTACCATCTCTATTCAAGATGTGATGCTATATGAGTATTCTGGAATTTAAAATGCTAACAGCATAGCTTCTGGGCAGTCAAAACCAAAAAGGAAGAATGGAAAGAAGGAATTCAAGAAGGGTTAGGGAAAAGTTAGAATATAAAAAGGCTTAGAAATAAAGTAGGGTAATACAGAATTTCTAGAATAAAAAAAATTTCCCTTTGGTTAGGTTAGTGGGCCAGGATAAAAAATTCCCCAAACTCCTTCTTCAAGAAGTATTTCAGAAATGTCAAAGTTTCACTGTTATAGGAAGAGCTTTTCTTAAAAAACAAAACCAAAAGAAAAAAAAACAATATATTAAGAGCTTTAATATCAGAAACTTTAATTTTTACATATCTTTATTCTTCAAACTTCATGTCAAATTACAAATAAATAGTCCATACCATGTAGCTCTCTTTATGATATACATGTCTTCAGGCAGAAAACAGCAACAACCAAGAATACATCGGAAATGAACTCACAGTAAATAACCAATTTTAAGCAGAGAAAGGATGTATCACATTTCAGTGTGGTCCAATATGTACACTGTTTAAAAGTAGATCCCCCTGTAAAACACCACAGCTGTATATAATTCTTAGGGAAAAAAAGGAGTCCACACATCGGAGATTTTTTCAAATTTTTTCAAAATTTTTAAAGTTGTATCACAGGGACTAGTTGTTTAAAAACGGTAACATCGTGAGTATTTTAGCAGCAAACAGAAAAGTTATTCCAGGTTAATCTATTTTTAAACGTTGCTGAAAAACTTACAAGCATCAATTCCACTACAGAAAAGCAGAGTAGTATTTAGAAAGTAGATACTACTTACTTTCAGATTTGTTCTTTGTCAGCAAAAACTTTTTAATGAAGTTTCTGCTAAGAAGCATGTCAGTGGAGGAGGGGTGGAAGAAAAATGGAGGTGGCCCCGAGTCTGTGCTGTAAGCTGCTAAACTCACCGGAACATGAAATGTTTACGAATTCTTCATACAGCTTAGTTTATTCCCAGTAAACAATAGTTCTTGAGAACCATTCTTTTAGATCCATATCCTATTGTCAGATATTTGTATTAGATTTAGCAATTTGAAATTCCTTAAAGTTTTCCTTCCCAAAGATCTCCCGGTTAAACCAGCGTTTCTTATATGAGTCATAATTGTTGGGTGGTTTCTTCATTCAACAGTTTTTTTTTTCTTGAAAGGGTAACTTTAGACGGTATTATTTTTTAAGTCACTAAAGATGGTTTTGCTTACAGAGAAATCTGTTTAAAAGGGGACTCTATTTAATTTCATGTTCTACTGTGGCATTTGACACCTGGCATCTGACATTTTAGGACTGAAAGGAATTATAAAAACTTCATATGAGAAAACAAAAGGAGCTAGACAGAGCTTAAGCCTGCCTCATTAGACGGCTCCACTAGTGATCAGCTACATATTCATCTGACACTATTTCAAGTCACAATCAGCATCTCTCCTTTGAAGCATTAACACTTCTTTCCTAAATACAATCTCTTTTTTTAATCATCTGAAAACAATTATTCTAAAGACAAGGCATCAGAAACAAATTCTCTCACCCACCCAGATTTAATTTTTAGATCAGAGCATCCTCATATAAAAGTTCCATTTACTTTAATATTTTTACTTCTTTTTGGCAGTTATCCCAAACATTATTAATATTTAACTACGAAAAAAGCATTCAAAACATAATACAAATATACAAGAACACAAGAAAAGTTGAAAACAAAACACTGTATTGCAATGTCTCCACATACGATGTTTGTCATGTGACCGAACATACACTACACTGTCCTCGCTGCTCCTAAGACTCCCCTTACTTTACACAGACTTATGTTCTTTTCTTTTCTTTTTGCCTTTTGTTGCCTGCAGTAACTGAAAATCAAGAAAATAACAAGTCTGACATAAAAAATGTGGTGCCTTATGATTTAAGTCCTGATTTGAGCACATCTTAGTAGGTACACTATTACTCTTGATAATCCAGAAATAACAATAGACACGCAGTATATATGAAAAGACTTACTATGTAGCACACAAGCAATGTT
Source organism: Ateles fusciceps (assembly GCA_036589455.1). Classification (NCBI taxonomy): domain Eukaryota; kingdom Metazoa; phylum Chordata; class Mammalia; order Primates; family Atelidae; genus Ateles; species Ateles fusciceps. The sequence continues at coordinate 5,460,726 of JAZHEH010001955.1, forward strand.
TCTGAATCACAAATAACTCCAACACTGACATCAAAACCTATAAATTAAATTTTAACTCACGTGGTTATAATTAAATTCTCATGTATCTTAAATGAGAATGCTATTATCAAATGCATTCTAAATTATTTCATTTTCTAGTGTAGAAAGATTACAGTAGAAAGGATAAGATGCTTTTTAATTTTTAAATAAGCTACCACTGACTCTCTCACCACACATACACGCGCATCAGTGCAAACCATGAAAAAATACTAATTTTAAAATGAGATATATTATGAAATATCTAGACTAAAAGTAGGAGCGTTTGGAATAATTTTCCATGACTAATGTGTTTATAAATATAGACAACTCAATGTACATATAGTCAATGAAACATTCAAAAAATACCTTTATATATTCTTTGTTTTTTAAATTATAGCCTCTCTTTCAGAATTGCTTCCACTTAAGTTTGGATATGTTCCTAGTTTCATCAGCTAAATAGAAGACATTGAACATTTTGATAGTAAGCTACTAAAGACTAATTATCAACTGGTGCTACACGTGCTGTGTTCTCTCACTTACTATTAAATCATAACCCTCTCTTGCTATTTTGTTTCATGCATCACCAACCAAACTTCATTTTTTCTAATAAAAAATAAATATATAAAGAAGACACTGACAGGCATATATTCACAAGATCTCAATTTCTTAAAACATAAGTACGGGTATATTTATTTCTCTCTCAAATGCATACAAGACAATAATTACACAGCAACAAGTCTTTTGTTCAACAATGATTTGATTCATAAGCATCTGAAAATTTACATAATTTCTTATCAATATCCTTGTCTTTTTAAATAGAGTAAAAAAGTCCCCCAAATAACCAATTCTTATATTTCCTGTTTATCCCTCTATACATCCAAACTTTAAAAAGTTACAAACTGAACATTATACAGAACATATAAATCATGTTTAAAAACTTGAGGTTTTAAAATCACTGCTTCCCCAATATGATTCAGAAAAATTCTCATACTGACAAGTACAGTCACAGTTGGTAAAGTAAGTTGGTGGCGGGGAAAATGAAAGAAGAGACAGACACAAGTTTGCTGTCTTAATGTTTTACTAATCCTGTCAGTTAAAACTGGTGACGTCATGAGAAGTAACAGTTTAGGTTGAATATGAAGAATGGAGTTTGCCTCGCAGCTTGAGACATGCATTTCAAGTATTTTCCTATTTGATCTGAGCTCACTGTAGCAAACTGATGCCAGAAGAGAATAATTATTTTCTTCCATACATTCGCTCGATGTCCGCCTGGTAATGTGTTTTAAGCTCTTTGCGTTTCAGCTTGAAGGCATCTGTCACCAGACCAGTTTCAGGGGTCCACGGTTCAGGGCTCAAACGAATTTTTACTGGAATTTCAAACTTTTCCAGACTTGCTAAGATGTTTTTTAAAAAAGAAAGTAAAGGTATTTAGGTTCTTAGCAAATTGTGTTAACTTCCTCACTTTTAGAGTACCCATCAAAATGCACAACCAAGTGGCTCATGAATGTCACTTCTAAAGAATCTATTCCTCAAAATACTAACATAAGTCAATCAATAAACTATTTAACAAGTCCCCATCAATAGGAGAGTGAGTTAAATAAAATATGATATAGGAACAAAATAGAATATAACTCTGTCACCAAAACCAAGTTAGAGCCAGGCATGGTGGCTCATACCTGTAATTCCAGTAACTCTGAAGGCTCAGGCAGGAGGATAGCTTGAGGTCAGGAGTTTGAGGCCAGCCTGGGCAACACAGTGAGACCTTGTCTTGAAAATAAATAACTTAAAAAAAAAATTTTAATAGAAATAAAAAATATGAGCTGAGTATAGTGGCATAAGCTTGTAGCACCACTTACTCAGGAGGCTGAGGTGGGAGGATCACTTGAGCCCAGGAGTTGTGAAGATGCAGTAAGCTATAATTGTGCTATGCACTCCATCCTGGGCAACAGAGTGAGACCCTATCTCATTAAAAAAAAAAAATTAGATTTATGCAGGTATCTAATAGGGTATCCAATATAGTCATGCATCTCTAATGACAGGGATAAGTTCTGAGAAATGCATCACGTGGCAGTTTTGCCGTGATGGGAGCATCGCAGTGTATCTTACACAAATGTAGATACAGCCTACTATACATCTAGGCTGCATTATATAGCCTATTGCTCCTAGGCTACAAACCTGCACAGTATGTTAGTGTACTGAATACCGTAGGTAATTGTAACACAGTGGTAAGTGTGTATTTAAGCACATCTAAACACAGAAAAGGGAGTAAAAATATGATAGTAATCTTATGTGACTACTGTCGTAGATGCAGTCCTTCACTGACTGAAACTCCATTACGTGCTGCATAAATGCAAACTGTTGGGTTAAAAAAAAAAGACAAGTTGCAGCACAGGCTGCATAAACTTATATGCAGCTGGACGTGTAGAAGGATACATACCAAGCTATAAACTGCACATGTCTAGAGCCTGGTATCCAGGAGAAAGGAAATAGGGAAATTCACCATTTACTTTATACCTATTTGTTTTCCATGAATTTATTATACAGAGTACATTTACTTCAGAAATTAAAAAATAATAAAGTTTAAGACAATTATGTCATTGAACCAGGATACTCCCTACAAGCTGTGTGGAGACAGAATGTTTGCTCACTACTGTGTCCTAACATACTGCCTGACACTCAGGAGATTCATGATAGCAGCAAATGGAGGGAGGGAGGAAGGAAAGAAAGGAAAGCATTTAAAGGAGATTAAGGGGTAGATGAGGTTTTGAAAAACCATATGTCGTCAGTAGGACTAACTTTTACTTTTCTAAGCATTCATTCAACAAATATTTTAAAAACCATTACCATGTATAAAGTGCTTTACTAAGCATTCTTTTAAAAATACACAAAACAAGGAGTTTCTCAAGTGGCATGCAATCTAACAAAGGGAAATGGGTAAACAGCTAGCCATATGATACTCAAAAGAAATGTGTTAAGGAATGATGTCGGCAAGATGACAAAAATAGGAAAATGCAGTCCCTCCTTCCCCTATAGAAACATGGATTTAACAATAATATATGGGCCTACCTATTGCCTGTGTAAAAAACTCGAAAGCAATTAAGAGGTTCCTGCCCTCTGGGACAGCAGGAAACCAACCGCATCAAAGGCTGATAGAAAAACGCAAGGCATTAGCTTGCCAGAGACCCTCCCCTCAGCACAGAAGGTAATAGGGAAGAAACCCCAACTTCTGACTTCTCCCTAGGAAAGTCAAGAAGCAGTACATATATCCAGTATTCTGACTTCTGGGGTACAAGGAACTGGCTTCTGTCTTTCCTGAATCTAAAGAACAGGAACAGGAAACCAGTTTGAGAGCTGTCAAAAACAAAGATTAACTTGCACCAGAGGCTGCAGTATCACAGACGGACACTAGGTGGAGCTCCAGTACCATGGCTCACTACAGCACCAGTGAAGCCACAATATCATAGACACCATAGGGACCTCCTGAGTAGAAACCAGCAAACCTCTTCAATTAGATTGTACCCCACAAACCCAGAGAGGACATAGCCTCAGAAAAGGCTTAAGATGGACGGTTCTAGAATCTTTAGTAGGGCTGACTGGACAAAGTCTTCTCAACACAAAAGCAGACTGCAAGACAGAGAAAGGGAGCTGATTTTTCAAATGCTGACAACCCAACAAAAATAAAAATATACAAAGAAACAGAAAAACATAGACTACCAAAACATCAAATTAAATCTCCAGAAATAAAGTTCTGATAGACATGGAGATATATGAACTACCAAAGAATTCGAAATAACTATCATAAGGATGCTCAATGAATTACAAGAGAGTACAGACACCTGAACAAAACCAAGAAAGCAATGCATGAACAAAATGAAAATATAAGTGAAATAAAAATGTTTTTAATGAAGAACCAAATAGAAATTCTGGAACTAAATACAATAAATAAATTGAAAAATTCACTAGAGGGTCAACAGCGACTTGACCAGGTAGAAAAAAGAATCTATGAACACAAAGACAGGACTTCTGAAATTACTAAGACAGAGGAGCAAAAATGTAAAAATGAAGAGAAATGAAGAGAACCTAAGGAACAAATGGGACACCATCAAGTGGAAAAATGTTCATTATAGGAGTTCAGAAGGAAAAGAGAGAATGGAGCAGAAAAGCTTATTTGAAGAAATCATGGCCAAAACCTTCCTATATCTGAGAAGAGAAATGGGAGTATAAATTCAAGAAGCTCAAAACGGTCCACTAGGAAGAGAACTACACCAAAACACACTTGTCATCAAGCTGTCAAAAGTCACAAAAATTCTTGAAAGCAGCAAGAAAAAAATGACTCATCACAAACAAGGAACCTCTCATTGAACTATCATTTATCAGCAGAAAGCCGGCAGGTTAGAAAGGAGTACTATTCAAAATACTGAAAGAAAAAAAAAATTGTCAATCAAGAATACTGCAACCTAAACCTGCCCTCAAAAATAAAGGAAAAATTAAAACTCCTTGATAAACAAAAGTAGAGGGAGTTTATCACCACTAGACCTGCCCTACAAAAAATAATGAAAGGGGTCCCTCAGGTTAAAGCAAAAGGAAAACAAATAGTAATGGTTAACACAAAACCATAAGAAACTACAAGACTCCTTGGTAAAGGTAAATACACAGACAAATATAGAATTCTAAAGTAATTTGATATAGGTGCATAAGTCTCATTTAAATCTGGTATAGAATTTATAAAACAAAGACAAAAAGTAATTATGAACCTATATCAATGACTACACAATAAGAAAGAGGTCTTTTTGGAGGGAGGAGCGAAGATATAAAGGAGTCAAGTTTTCAGATGAGATGGAAGATTAAGTTGTTATCAGACTAAAATAGACTGTTATAATTTTAAAATGTTTTATGTAACTGCATTGACAACCACAAAGAAAGTATCTATAGAACATACACAAAGATAAAAGACAAGGGAATCAAAGACACACACAAAAAAAAAATCAACAAAACAGAAGAAGGTAGCAAGAGAGGAAAAGCTATAAGATAAACAGAAAATAGTTCACAAAATGGAAATAGATACGAAAAGTCTTTCATATCAGTAGTTACTGAAATGTAAATGCTGATTAAATGCCCAATTAAAAGATACAGTGACCAACTGAATATAAAACAAGACCCAAGTATATGCTGTCCACAAGAAAACACATTTTAGATCTAAGGACATGAATAGCCTAAAGTGAAGGATAGAAATGGATATTCCACGCAAATAAGAATCTAAAGGGATGGCCATACTTAAATAAAATAGACTTTAAGACAAAAGACAAAGAAGGGCATCAATTATCACGATAAAAGAGTCAATTCTCCAGGACGATGTAACAATTATAAATATATACCTAACCTGAGAGTTTCTAAATATATGAAGCAAACACTGATATAACTAGGGGGAGAAACAGAAAGCAATATAATAATAGTAGGAGACTTTAATACCCAACTTTCATTTATGAGTAGATCAGACGATCAACAAGAAAATAGATTATATGTAGAAAACACTAAAGACACACACCTTTATAACTAACAAAGATTCCAGAAAAGTTGCAGGACAAAAAAATCAACATGAAAAATCAACTGCTTATCTATACACTAACAACGACTGTTCTGAAAAAGAAATTAAGAAAACAATACCATTTAATGTAGCATCAAAAAAGGATCAAATACTTAGGAATAAACTAACCAAGGAGGTGAAAGACTTGTACACTACCAACTACAAAATGCTGCCAAAAGAAATTTTAAAAGACACAAATAAATGCAAACATGTCCTGTATTAGTGGACTGGAAGATTCAGCATCATTAAAATATCCATATAATCCAAAGCAATACACAGATTCAATAAAATCCTTATCAAAATTCCAATGGCATTTTTGCAGAAAGAGAAAAAAATATCCTAGAATTCACACAGAATCTCAAGGGGACCCAAATAGTCAAAAAAAAAAATATTTAAAAAGTAGAACAAAGTAGGAGGCCTCATCTTTCTGATTTCAACACATACTACACTAAATAATAGTGATCAAGACAGTGTGGTACTGCCATGAAAACAGACAGACTAATGCAACAGAACAGAGAGAGCTCAGAAACAAATCCTTGCATATATATATGACCATGTAATTTTTGACAAGGGTGTGAAGACTACATAATGGGGAAAAGACAGCCTCTTCAGCCAATGGTGTTGGGAAAACTGGATACCTGCATGCAAAAGAATGAAACTGGACCCTTATGTCATATACAAAAATTAACTCAAAATGGATTAAAGAGCTAAAACTATAAATGACTACAAGGAAACATACAGAAAAACTCACAACATAACATTTTAGATATGACACTAAAGCACAGACAACAAAAGCAGAACATCCAAGTGTGACTACACAAAACTGAAAAATTTCTGTGTAACAAAGGAAACAAGAGTGAAGAGATAACCCACAGAATGGGAGAAAATACTTTCAAATCATGTATTTCATAAGGCGTTAATGTCCTGACATGGTTTGGCTCTGGGTCCCCACCCAAATCTCATCTCAAATTATAATCGCCATAATCCCCCACATGTCAAGGGCAGGACTCATGGGAGGTGGCTGGATCATGGGTGTGGTTCCCCGTGTTGTTCTCTCGATGGTAAGTGGGATCTCACAATATCTGATGGTTTTATAAGGGGCTCTTCCCCCTTCGCTTGTTTGCTCTCTCTCTTGCTGCCATATAAGATGTGTCTTTGCTTCTCTCTCTCCCCTTCTGCCAGAATTATAAGTTTTCTGAGGCCTCCTTGACCCATGCAGAACTGTGTCAATTAAATTTATTTCCTTTATAAATTACTCAGTCACAGGTATGCCTTTATAGCAGTGTAGGAACATACTAATACATGTTCAGAATTTATAAGAAACTTGTAAAACTTAACTACGGGGGTGGGGTGGGGGGGATCCTGATTTAAAAATGGGCAAAGGACTTGAATAGACAATTTTCTGAAGAAGATATATAAATGGCGAACAAGTATATATAACATGCCCGACATAATTAATAAAAAGAGAAATACAAATCAAAACCACAATGAGGTATCACTTCACATCTGTTGAGAATGGATATTAGGGAAAAAAAAGGTATAACAAATGTCGGTGAGGATTTGGAGAAATGGAAACCCTTGTACACTATTTGTGGGAATGTAAATCAATAGTCATTATGGAACACAGCATGGAGTTTCCTCGAGAAAATTAAATATAGTAATAATAATTACCATAGGATCTTAACAATCTCATTTCTGGGTATATATACAAAATAATTCAAAGCAGAATCCCACAGCCATATTTATATATCTATGTTCCTCACAGCATAATTCACAGTACCCAAGAGGCAGAAGCAACGCTCATGTCCAAAGATAGATGAATGGATAAAGAAAATGTGCAATATACATACAATGGAATATTATGTACCCTAAAAAGAAAAATCCTATCACACGGTACAATATGAATAAACCTTGAAGACATGCTACGCTAAATAAGCCAGTCACAAAACAATACTGTATGATTCCATATGTTTGAAGTATCTCAAGTAGTCAAAATTTTAGAAACAGAAAGTAAAAAGGTGGCAGGAAGGGGGAGAGGAAGAAGGGGGATTAGTGTAATGGGTATAGTGTTTTAGTTTTGCAACATGAAAAAGTTCTAAAGATCAGCTGCACAATAATGTAAATATAATTAACACTACTGAATTGTATACCTAAAACGTTAAGACAGTAAATTGAATAGATTTTTACTACAATAAAAGAAGAAATATGCAAAACTAAAGACATAAGTGCCTTGGGAGTAAAAAAAGATGTATTAACTCTAACTTGTAAAAGTAAACACAGAAGTAATACACAAGGTTTGAGTCTTCAAAGATTAAACATATATCAGGAGTGGTTTCCAAAGGAATATACACTATGAGCAAAATCACTAAGGAATGTACCACAGGGGGTGACTTAAAAGAATCTGACATTACTGAAATGTGAAGAGACTAAAAAGTAAATGGTGAAGCCTGGAATGGTGACACATGCCTGTAGTCCCAGGTACTCAGGAGGCTAAGTTGGGAGGCTCGCTGGAGCCCAGGAGTTCAAGACCAGCCTGGACAACATAGTGAGACTTCATCTCAACAACAAAACAACAGCAACAACTTCTTTTTTAAAATGAGCTAGGCACAGTGACATGCACTGGTAGTCCTAGCTATTTGGGAGGCTGAGGAAGAGAATCGCTTGAGCCTGGGAGTTCAAGGCTGTAGTAAGCTATGATTGTGCCACTGCATTCCATTCTGGGCAACAGAAGTGACCCTGTGGCTTAAAAATAATAATAATAAAATAAAAATAAAATTAATTCTTATTTTGTGCTTGATACAACTCAAAAGACACAGATGTTTTTATTAAACCAACAATATTAAACTAGTCTTGGGCACCCCTCACCCCACCAAAAATGGTTATGGGACTGTTAGTACAACCAACTACCAGAACTTTAACATTGTATAAAGTTTCCAAAGAAGTTCCGGCCTGATCACTATGGGCTAGTGCGGTCAGGACACTGAGCAAGGTCTTGAAGAGCAACAGCTAAGATAAGAGAAAGGATCAACCCAGAAAGCAAAGGTTACAGAGACAAAAACATTTAAGATACATGTAAACCAGTTTGGTGGGAGTGGATAATTTGTGAAGCAGGGCTTAAATGGGGAACTAGTAAGTTTACTCTTCCATATACTAATGGTAGAAATGGTTTCTAACCCTAAACCTTATAACCGGTTGAATGCATATAGGTACTCTCTTCCCATCTCAGTTCTTAATGTCAGTTTAACAGAAAACTCACCTGAAATAGCAGCTTCGGAAAGCACTTTTAGTACCTCATTTTCCATTTCACGACTGTTACACAGCTCCTCCCAAGTCCCTTTAAGCCCTTTCTTTCGAGCTAGTTCAGTTAGTTCCTTTTGATTTGGCACAACAAATCCAATGACATAAGAATGATAACTGAAATACAGAAAGGACAACTTAGATGAGGAACCAAATGGTATAATGTATTAACTGCAGTTATTATTACAGTGACAGCTAGTAAATAACTTCACTGTTTTTTAAAATACATGTGCCATACTTAGCACTGGCATACCCATTTCACGCAACTGCCAATTTTTACTGTTTGATTCATAATACGTTCCAACGCTTTGGCAGAGTTCATTGCTAAATAAACCTCAATCTGACATTTCATGATAAATTTCAACTACTAAAAACTGTTTATGAATAGTGCCATGTACACATTTTAAAAGAAAATTACAAACATTAGAAAATTCATCTTTAAACACTGATTAACAGTATTTCACGGCACAGGTTTTAAAAAACTAAATCTAACATAAAAACTAAAAAATTCAGCAATGAATCAAAATGATGTCAATATATTCATTTTTTCTTTTGTTGTCATGAGAATTTGTATTGATAGAGGAACTCTGACTATGCCCAATGAAGGCAGATACTTTTTTGAAGACCACAAAACAGTAGCATCAGGAAGGGGGATACTTCTGGTTACTATCACATAAATAAATCCAGAACTGTAACACCCCTAAAGAAAATACTAGTTAAAGATCAGAATCATTTATAAATAAATGCTATTCATTTCTAACTTGAACTGTACCGCCAACATCTGTTTCTAAATTAATTTTTCTGGTAACAGATTTTATTTTCCCATAATAATTATGCAACTGTCATAGACAGGTTCCCAGCTGCCTCTTCCTCATCATGAGTTGGGGATGCTGTGCGTTAGGCTGTACAGCTTGCAGTAGGAACCCCGAGACCTGTCTGCAGTGCTGAGCAGGCTCAGTGTAGAGCAGGGAGTAAGTACTAGGCAGCACACTGCTCACTGCCACTTCTTTACTCCCCATTTCTCTGGAATAGTTCTGTGAAGCTTCCCATGCTGAGGGACAGGTAGGTAGGTGTATCAAGGCAGCAGGAGAGGAAGATTTTACTTTCTTCACTTCCCTACATGGAACACTGCAGCGAGATGTAAAGCACAAAACAGGGACAGAGAGAGAGATCAGGGAAAGCCTTGCAAGGAAAAAGTCAGCTAATGGCTGTAATAAGAAGATAAGAAGATAAGAAGAGTTCTTGGAACAATTTTACAAAGAAAGTCCATACAGGCAGAAAATGTCTATGGACAGCAAATGTTTTCAGTAAAAGTAGTGCAAATTCCACTTTCTTACCTGTTTGCATATGCACAAATGTTATCTACTAGTGGAAGATTCTTCAAAGCTGCCTCTACTTTCCCAAGGGGAAACATATTCTCCTGCCTGTAGTTTTACAAGGTCCTTTTTACGATCTGTGCAAAACAAAGAAAGATAGAGAGAAGACAACACTGAATAATATTAACATTTAATACATATATAAATACTGGCCATCCTCTAAGTAATTTGTTATCCAATTTTTAAAACTTTGCAAAATTAAGCAATAATGGTTATGCTGAAATTAAAAGCACATATTATAATTAAGCCCTAATTTTTATACTGTTATATACATGCTTTTCAAAGAAAAACAGGCTGGGTGGAGTGGCTCCCATCTGTAATCCCAGCACTTTGGGAGGCTGAGGAGGGCAGATAACGAGGTCGGGAATTCAAGACCAGCCTGGCCAACATGGTGAAACCCCGTCTCTACTAAAAATACAAAATTTGCTGGCCATGGTGGTGTACACCTGTAATCCCAGCTACTCAGGAGGCTGAGGCAGAAGAATTGCTTGAAACCAGGAGGCGGAGGCTGCAGTGAGCTGAGATCATGCCACTGCATGCCAGCCTGAATAAGACTACATGGAAAGAAAAAGAAAAGAAAAAGGGAGGGGAGGGGGGGGAGGGGAGGGAGGGGGAGGGGAGGGGGGGGAGGGAGGAGAGGGAGGGGGAGGGGAGTGGGGGAGGGGAGGGGAGTGGGGGAGGAGAGGGGAGGGGAGGAGACAATTAACTTCTACTTTATGAACCCCATTAGCAGGGCTTCAAGTATGTTCTTCTGAACAGGTTTATTCCTGGTATCCATTAGTACCAGGCAGGTGAAGTAGATATTTAATGCCAACTGCAAGCTCACAACCTAACTGGAGACAAGCATAATTCGAAAACATATTACTTCAGTATACTGGTACTATAACAGTAGGGCTAAGTGAAGGTTCTCCAACCTGGGGGATTGGAAAAAATTCTTCCAAGTGAGGCCTGAGCTGAGGGTGGGTTGGTTAGTTGGTTAGTTGGTTGGCTGGTTGGTTGGCTGGTTGGTTTTAAGACAAGGTCTCACTCTGTTGCCCATACTGGAGTGCTGTGGCACAATCACAGCCTCCTGGGCTTCTGTGATACTCCTACCTCAGCCTCCCAAGTAGCTGGAATTACCAGCATGAGTCACTATGCTCAGCTGCTTGAGCTGAGTCCTACGGGAAGAGCCAGAGGTAGTTGGGGAACAGCACTGGCAAAAGCCAGAAAAACATCAGCTCTAATTTCAGGCTGCATCAAGGAGGAGGAGGGAAACAACTAACGATGGAAGGTGAAGAACTGAACAATGTTAGCAGAGGCCCCTCAACTGAGCTTCCAGGAGACATTAAACGGTTGTGGCCGGTAAGATCCTTGTTTAGCAATTACATGGTGGTAGTGAGAGGGTGTGTTTTAGGGGGCTAAGCATGGCAACAGAGAAGAAATTCTTGGGAGAGGATGGCAGAAGGTGCAGGCCTGACCAGTGATCAGGCACGAGAGACAAAAAGAGAAGAGTATGATTCTGAGGCATAGCTCATAAAATAAACTAGTGGGATATAAAATAGGTATGAGAAGCTGACTGAAGAGAACAGTCTTGAATCTCTCCTCCCAGGTTTCTAGTTAGCATGACAGGTATAGAAACGCCATTGACTTTAAAAAAAAAAAAAAGAACCTAAAAGGAGAAGCAGAAGAAGGTATTTTTCACCCCACATGGGTCATAGTACTTAAGCTGCCTGGTTTTCTTTTGTTCTCCTGGGCAAGGCAAGGGTACAGTTCAGACTGTGACAGCTCCATCCACTAACCTCTAAATGTCAAAGAATTCACAGAAATGAGAATTCCCTACACAGGAAGGAAAGAATGAAGAAGGGTTGTCTAATAGTAATTAAAAATACCACTGCTACTGAACCATCTTTGAGCACTCATAACATGTCAGGCCTCATAAATTCCAGTCCGTAATATTTTATATTCCAGGAATGATACAATAGCATTATATAAACATTTACATTATTAAACACCTTCTCTAAATATATTGTACTTCTTGCATGAAACTGTTTCAGAAACATTCATTTTCAAAAAAATATTAGATGACTTACCAATAATCTTTAAGCATCCATCTGGATCAAACTCTCCAATATCCCCAGTACAGAGCCACCTCTGTCCATTTTCATCTTCAAAGAAATCAGCTTTTGTTTTTGCTTCATTTTTGTAGTATCCCATTGTCACATTTTGGCCCCCAATAAGAATTTCACCCCTGGGGTGTGGTTTATCAAGTATTAAAGTATCCACCTAATAAAATAATAATTGAGTTTATTTTGAGTTGAGTTAAACACAACACATGAAAATTTGAAATGATTAGTTCCTAAATAGAGAACTATTTATTTTAATCCAATTAGAATCTCCCAAAGGAAAAAAGGTAGACATGACGAATGAACAAAGTTTATCAATTTAACACGAGGCACAAAACCTCAGTCACTAAACCATAAGCATTAATGTTTTCAAACTTCTATTCCAAGAAAAAATTACACTCTAAAATCCAACATCTTCCATTTGTTGTATAAAATTATAAATACAACAAGAGAGAAATTATCTGAAAGATTCTGTAAGGTCTTAAATATCATACTTATAAATTGATAGAAGTATTAAGTCATGCAACCCTAATAGAACAAATCCCTATATAAGATTGAGTTACTGCCAGGTGTGGTGGCTCACGTCTGTAATCCTAGCACTTTGGGAGGCTGAGGAGGGTGGATCACCTGAGGTCAGGCGTTCGAGACCAGCCTGGCCAGCATGGTGAAACCCAGTTTTTACTAAAAATAAAAAATTAGCTGGATGTGGTGGCAGGTGCCTGTAATCCCAGCCACTCAAGAGGCTAAGACAGGATAATTGCTTGAACCTGGGAGGCAGAGGTTGCACTAAGCTGACACCATGACTTTGCACTCCAGCCTGGACAACAAGAGTGAAACTCCCTCTCAAAAAAAAAAAAAAAAAAAAAAAAAAGACTGAGTTACTACATATAAGATTTATTCTTACGGATAATTTCAAAATGATTCCAATCTTAAATTTATTAAATATTTTCACTAATTTTGCTAAAGATAGCTAAAAAATGACATCCAAGCCTTAGATTATTTATTTATTTATTTAGAGTCTCACTCCATCACCCAGGCTAGAGTGCAATGGTGCAATCTTGGCTTACTGCAACCTCCGTCTCCCAGGTTCCAGCGATTCTCCTGCCTCAACCTCCCGAGTAGCTGGGATTACAGGCATGCACCACCACGCCCAGCTAATTTTTGTATTTTTAGTAGAGACGGAGTTTCACCATGTTGGCCAGGCTGGTCTCGAACTCCTGACCTGGTGATCAGCCTGCTTGGCCTCCCAAAGTGCTAGGATTACAGGTGTGAGCCACCATGCCCGGCCAGAATCGTTACCTTTACTTGGTGTAGAGGAAAGGTGCATCCCAATAAAACACAGATAATTTGTATATTTTAACAGGATAAAATAAATTTTTTAAGTGACCATTATTTTAAATGGCATAAGCAACAGATGTTTATGGAATTATAATTGAAAGCTTCCTTCTGATAATACCAGGTTGAAGTCCTCAGAAAAAAAGAAAGAAAAAAAATCATGCAAAAATCCCACAATTTCATAAAATACATTTTATAATTTTACTTCTGCAAGATAAAGTTAGGATCACTCCTAATTTATTATTCAATTACTAGTACATTTCTCAAGTTTTTGCTACAATTCTACTTGCATCTAAGTAATAAGTAAAATAAAAACAATTATAGTTCTTCAGAAACATCTTTGCAACAAAACAAAATAAACGCATTAATACAGTTTGAGATAAAATACATCTATTACAAAGGGTAACAATGAGCATTTATGGGTGTTTACATTCTAAAGGAAGAAAGTGAAGCTCTAATTTTAAAGTTTAATACTTTGAAAATTAATGTTCTGTGGTTAAAATAGTTCATTACCTTCCTCCCAGTTTTTTAATTTGATTTCACAGCAAACTAATGGTGCTCCCACTCTGCCAGTATTGTAGTCCCACACTAGAAATTAAATTTAAAAAAAGAAGTATTTGAGAACAGTAGTCAATAAATTGCTTCATTTTTCTAAATTACCAAAAATTGTGATTTATCCCAAAGCTGAGATATTCCCAGAGAATCCTTAAAAGCAGAAATCACATATTGGTGAACCACAGGCTGTGAGGCCTCCATAGTCGTATTTTTTGGCCTACAAGGTTTTTTTGTTTGTTTGTTTGTTTTTAAATTAGTTATTGCCATTCTTAAAAATCAGAAAATTTTACATGTAAGTGTAGAATCGCCAGCAAGAATGGGCCCACATTTCAGGTACAGCAAGAACTGACAGACTCTGTTAGACAGGGCATGCCTGCTCCTGTTGCCCCAGAATCAATCCTTACCCATTACACTGTCTTACATTAGGGCCCGCTTGACTCATTTAAATAGGTAGCTGCCTGGTTCATGAGTTTGTGGTCCCTGTCTTAAAGGATGATGAACACAATGGTTTACATCTATTCTACTTTCTTATTAGGACTCATAGATGTGCAGTACAAAACAGCTCTCTAATCTTTTCCCATGTAATGTATCACCATTTCAAAGTGAGACCTCTGCAGGCTTCCATCAGCTTATGCTATCACACCCTATTTAAAAGTAATACAGTAATAGCTCGAGAGCCAGGCTGAAGAATAAAACTGGTAGCTTTCAAGGATGTGAGGAAAGAACCCTCCACTATTATGAATTACTATTGCGTTATGTTTCCTCTTCGAAGATCAAATATCAGAAATGAAAGGCTGATATTTAACACTTTAAAGACTTTTATTTACAACATAAACTGTTACTGATTAATCATTCCATTTGAATCTTAAAAACAGAAGAAACTAAGGATCCTCAGAAGAAAGAAACCCTGCATGCATGTATTTAAGATTGCTTATCTCCTACAAAACATGACTGACTTAGAAGTAGCTTCCAAAAATACATAAAACACAAAGAACACTGAAAAACTGAAAAATGAAGTAATACATGAAAATCAGTTATGAGGTTTTGTATCTATCAGTATATAGCAAATACAAAGTAGGAGAAGCATAACTTTACCTCCTACTGGAAAGCAAAATAACGTTCTCCCATAAATGGGACACATGAGGCCCTACACAATTCATCTCAGAACTGCTAATTAGGTGGTAGATCCCCTGCTCAACCACATCCCTGTGATAAACTCTGGTAATAAGATTCACCAGACCTGAACCTAATTCCTCTCTAACACTCACAGAAATCCTCATAAATATTTCTGAACCTGAGCCTTAATATACTTACCTACACAACTAAACAAAAACACCTTATTTTTTCTACATAAAAAGAAATTTAATAACTGATGTGAGAAAATGAATGTACACAAAACAGTCAATGTTTTTTACTAAAGTTTCTTTCCAGAATGCTAAGTGGTTTTTAATATTACATATCATAATTTGATATAAAAA
Organism: Ateles fusciceps; assembly: GCA_036589455.1. Taxonomy (NCBI): domain Eukaryota; kingdom Metazoa; phylum Chordata; class Mammalia; order Primates; family Atelidae; genus Ateles; species Ateles fusciceps. The sequence goes on from JAZHEH010001955.1 coordinate 5,476,471, forward strand.
CTTTTCTAGATGAATTATTGAGTCTAGATGCACCTAATGCATTCTAAAAATTGCTATCAGTATTATAGTACTTAGAATTTACCATTATTCTGCCTCACAAACACCTTTCTACTCTTCTCCTATATATTTGCAGAAAACATCCCAATACCCCAAAATCTGCCTGGCATCACACCCCAGTCTCTGAGCAGGAGAACACTACCTTCTGTAATTGTTCCGGCCCCAGCAGATTCAGTGAGTCCATATCCCTGACCAACAGGACAGCAGAAACAGATGTTCATGAATCGCTGTGTGGTTGCAGAAAGTGGAGCGCCACCACACAACAGGAGACGAATATTTCCCCCTAGCAAGCTTCGAACTTTCCGGAAAACAAAGCTAAGGAAAAAAATTAGATAACCACAGGATTTTAAAACTGAATGGGACTTTCCAAATCACTTAAACTAATTCCCCAGTTTTGATATGAGAGATTTTGAGATTAAGTTACTTATCCAAGGTCACACAGCCAATTTGGAGATTCTTTTGAGCCCCAAATAATTTTTTGAAGTTCAACAAGGTCAAAAATTTATGATTTCCTCTTAAGAGCTTTTCAAGTAATATTTGAATTTGAATTGTCAGGTTTAATTTTGTATAGTGACAGGAAAACCTTTGCTTATGGCCAGTTTTATTCACTATTTACATAACATATCTATCATTATGTACAGTATTAATAGTGAACAATCCTATCATCTTTATAAAATATATTAAAAGCAAATTAATTTTTGCTTTAATGTACTTTGTTAGAAATGTGTATTATTTGCACATGGCAATCTGTTTTCAAAGTTTCACTAATTCAAGCTTTGAAATGTTTATTGTTAAAAATAATCTAGTAAATTACGTGTGAGGTATTAAAAAAAAGAAGTTAAACATCGAATTGATGTTTCTGAAAATACACACTAATGAAAAGACTGCTTTGATCAAAAAGGAGAGGTAGTACTTAAACAAAACAAACAACCTTCAAAAAAGGTAAAGACTACATGGCAACCATTGTTAAAAAATGATATTAACAGACTTTTCAAATCAGCTTTCACAGTTATCCCTTGGCATCCAGTCCTTGGATACCAAAATCCTCAGATGCCTAAGTCCCTTATATAAAATTGGATAGTGTGGCATAGTATTTGCATGAAGCTTACACACAGCCTCCAAAATATTTTAAATCTCTAGATTACTTATAATACCTAATAAAATATAAATTCTATGTAAATAGTTGTTATACTGTATGGTCTTTTTCATTGTTGTTATACTTTATAACAACAATGCTATATTTTATTGCTTTTTCCCCCAGAATATTTCTGATCCATGGTTGGTTGAATCTAAAGATGTGGAACCTGTGGATACAGAGGGCCAACTTTACAAATCACTAAAGAAATAACTAACATAATGCAGGATTACGTTAGTTATCCAACTTACAAAGCTCTAAATTATGTGAAGCATCTGAAAACTACATATTAATATTCCCATAAAAATACTTTGAATGTCATATATTTCCATTTTCTAACTTCTAAACTATTTTATGACAAACTCATAAATCTATGTACTCTATTAATGCTATAAAAATACAAGTTGGAATAAAACTGATCATTTAAAGCTTTAAACACATTTAATTATATTCATACTGAAATAAATACAAAAGCAAAAAAGAAACTACTTCTCAAAATAATTAAAACTACCTAAGTGTTCACAGAAAATATAAATACACAAATAGTAAAATCTTAAATGAAAACAAGCTTTTAATGGCATTGAAGGTTTTTTAAAACTGCCCATATTGTTATACAGGCTGTTTTGTTTGTTTTTTAAAGAGACAGAGTCTCACTCTCACTCAGGGTGGAGTAGTCACTGCTCACAGGCCAAAATGATCCTCCTCCCACTGGGAGCCCAAATGATCCTCCCACTTCAGTCCTGAAGTAGCTGGGATTACAGGTATGTGACACCAGGCCCAACTAAGCAGAGAAGGAGTCTTGCTATGTTACCCAGGCTGGTCTTGAACTCCTGGCCTCAAGCAATCCTCCCATGTCAGGATGGATTTTTTCACTTTTACTTTTTGAGACAAGAGTCTTGCTCTGTTGCCCAGGCTGGAGTGCAGTGGCGTGATCTCGTCTCACTGCAACTTCCGCCTCCTGGGTTCAAGTGATTCTCCTGCCTCAGCCTCCCTAACAGCTGAGACTACAGGTGCATGCCACTAAGCCCGGCTACTTTTTGTATTTTTAGTAGAGATGGGGTTTTGCCATGTTGGCCAGACTGGTCTCTAATTCCTGACCTCAGGTGATCTGCCTGCCTCGGCCTCCTAAATGCTGGGATTACAGGCGTGAGCAACTGCGCCCAGCCAGGATGGAATTTTTTAAAAGAGTTCCCTTGACTCTATGAACTAAATGTATTTCTTATAACTATCTCAATTAACTGGGCTATTAATGTGAACTAAATGATTAAATTATCAAGGAGAGAAAGTGGGAGGTAGAGAGTCTTTACTTACCTGTTGCACAGTGGAGTACTACGTCCTTTTGAAATCTGTTCCATTTTGTAATTATAGGCCAGAATAAATAGATTGCGTTGAAAACTACTCATTTCATTCACTTTATTCATGACATTTTTGTAGATCCGATCCATGATTTCCTAAATGTATAAAAATGAGTTTAACATAGTTAATGATGACAACAGCTGCCTTACATATTCAAATCTTAGCATCAGGTTAATATTTCTAGCAATATTAAGGAATTTTAAAAGATGTATTCTTCAACTGTGGATGTGCTTCAGCAAGAAGAAAAAGATTTTTTTGAATTTTTCAAAAAGATGTATCCTATCAAGATCAAACTTGAAATAGAATCACAATTAGTTTAAAAATAAAGTTTCTACAAAAATAATTTTTAAACGCAGAAATATATTGAGATACTCATATAAATTGTAAGAAAAAACAGAAATAAAATCTTAGGGCTTTTATTAATAGTTATTATTTATTATTGACTATTAATAATTCTTTATTTTCCTTGCTTATCTTACTGATTCTGAACTAAAACCTACTCACAAAATAAATGAACCATCTGAAATGATTTTTAAAAATTTCCTGACTTTATCTTATAAAACTATACAGTACCACATTCTTTGCTCACAAAAGGACCAGAGGATGTTTGGGGGTTTTTGTTTGGCTATCTGTCTCGATATTGCACCAGGAAGTTTTCTTTGTCTGCACTGCATTTTGCTTGCTAGGTCCATTAATGTGAAGTATACTTTAATGACTTAAAATAATGTTTCCTCCATAATTTTAAATTATGTCATTTTAAGTGAACTAAGGATTTAAGTAGGACAGTGGTTAAGAAACTATAATTATAGAAACTACAAAACTACTGATTATTTACATTTGACTTTGAAATAACTATGTAATTATTCTTGACATAAGCATTTAGGTATCCGACAATAATTCCATCATTTCCAAACAAACTCAGCCTATGTAATGAGGAGCCAGAAAACCACTACTGTCCCATTTCCCTTGTCTTATTCCCAGGCCCCTGTATTATGTAAGGACACACAGCCCCTCTTAAGTCATTCAAAGTTGCACCAGCTTCTCTGTCACTTTGTTTGGTGTTTAGGCCAGACTCCCCTGAGGACTCAGGAGGTAACTATATAACTTGCTCAGAAGGAGGTAATCTCACATTTTCCATCCTATCTCTCAAGACGCTTCAAGTATCAATGAATTCACAAACAGGTATCATGAAAATAATGTTTATTTTAACAAGAAGGTATTTAGGGAAAGGAGCTGATAATTTCATATAGAAGCTGAAATTAAGTTGGGTGCTTAGTAAATAAGAAAAAAGCTAAAGCAAGACTGAAGAAATCCTGTAGTGCCTAAGGCAATACCCATAATCAATAAGGAATAAATCCTACATATACTACCTTGTCAACAGCATATTTTCACTAGCACTAATGCTTTGTGGTGGGTGATACTTCTTTAATACAATATTAAATAAGGGTCACTTCTTACCGGAACTGCTGCCATCAGTGTTGGTTTCAACATGGATGTATCCCCTTTGCTTCCTTTTTTAATTTTTGAAGACTATAAAATAGAGAGGAAAAAGTGATCCACATAAAGTGATCCTTATTTTTAAAATTCAATGGTATTCTTAGATCAAAAAGCATATTATAAGTTATTTTAATGTACTTAAAGTCTAAGAAGCACTTAAGAGGCTAAAGCTCACTTTAAAATGAATCATCATTCTTATACTGTCATACTGACTAAAAAAAAGTACTACGATTAATTATAATTTTTTAGTATTTCAAGTCGCAGACATTTAACTGACCTGATCTGCTAAAGTCTGTGGTGAAGAGTAGCCAATGCGGCATCCATGAGAAAGACAGACGAGCTCAGCACTTAATTCTAGAACATGGGCCAGAGGCAAATATCCAATGTAGACATCTTCCTCTCTAAAAGAAAAGGGAGACATCAGAAACAAAGGTCAGGTGCTGTCTCTGCCAAAAGTGCCCTAAAATGGGAGCAAGCTTGAAGGTACATGGAAGGACCCCAGGGCATGAATTTGCTCGTCAAGTGTGTGTGTGTTTGTGAGACAGAGAAAAGAGAGAGAGAGAGAGACAGAGAGAAACAGAGAGACAGAGAACAGAGACAGATGCTGGGGATGTTAGGGAAAAAGAATTACAGCTCAACCTAAAACTGAGGAGGGAAGGAGTGCTGTTTGCAGTCCTACTTAAAAGCACTCAGGAATTATAGATACTGCTGAAGCAAAGTACTGAGGCAGAAGACACAGCAGCTTAAACAAATAATAATATAAGGTTCCTCTAAAGAACAGAAAAAATCATCCAAGGAGGAAATGGTCTTTATATCTAGTGGGTTGCCAACCAGAAGAGGAGAATCCACAACTGTCTGCCAGAAATTTTACAGATGAGATGCTTGTTCTGGGAACTGGATTATATAATAAATTAGATCATCATATATAGAAAATGTGTTTATATATGTGTATATGCTTCAAGAGCTGCCCCCATACCCAAAATGTAGAAGGCAATTGAGGCAAACCTGTAAGAAAATTGTTGCATTTAATTTTTTCAGAAATGTAGGCATACATAAGAGAAATTCCTCCATCCCCAAGTTCAATCCCACAGCAATTGCATGTGTGTGCATGTATGCTTGTAATTTCTGTGCCTAAAACCATTAAAAATACCCAATCACTATACCCTATTGGTCATGAGAATGCTGACTCATCTCTGGCAATGTGTGCTTGACAGTCCCTCAAACTTCCATCTGGTTTTCTCCATCAGTCTCTTTCTCACTCTACTCTAACTTTCGCTGCTACCACTGGAATTTGTATTAATAAGAAAAATCAGAGACCGAATACTGAAGCTCAACAAATACTTATTGGACAGATTAAGTTACCTGTTCACCCGAATTGTATTTAGATATAAAAACAACTACAGAGGCAATAATACAGGCTGATTAACATAATTTAAAGGATTTACAACTATAAAAAGTTAAGTTCTGTATTTTTTAAAACATAAATATCTATATATTTTAAATCTCACAACTATAATTATTTTGCCATTAATTTTTATGTCTTTTTAAATTTTTTATGGAAATGCCTACTATAAACAGACTCTAAAGGACTAATTTACTGATGTATTAATAAAATGACACAAATGCTAACATTATATAGCAGCCCTAAATACGTAACTACTCCATGTTACTTTACAGTGACATACCCCAGTTCTGGAATCCTTTCTGCCATCCCAGTTATACCAGCAATGATGTTACCATGCGAGATCATGACCCCCTTTGGAAGTCCTGTGGATCCGCTTGTGTACATGATTACCGCAATATCTGAAGGCAACGGCTTGCTGTGAGGTTGGTTTTCTGCAGTGAAGAGAAAACACAAACACATACACTTTTATGAGATTCAGCTGTTTCAGCAATTTCTTTCCATAATCAATTCAATCAAATAAACAGCCCTATCAAATTAATTTAACTCAATTCAACAAATATTAATCACACTGAGATCAACAAAATAGATCAAGTCCCTGAATGTAAGGAAGATCGATTCTATTGGGATATACAAACAGATTAACCTATGAAGAAAAGTGAAGCGAGACAAGGTGAGAAGGATGACAAGAGATGCTACTTGGATGGAAAAGTCTGGGAAAACATCTCTGTAGAGTTGTTACTTTAGGAAAGGCCTGAATAAAGTAAGGAAGGGAGCCATGAAAACCCTGGAACTGGGAGAAGAGTGTTCTAATTAGAAGGAAAGAAGGAAATGCAAAGACCCAAAGGTGGGAATGGGCTCAGTATATCAAAAGGCCAGCAAGGAGTGTGGCTGGAAGAGTGAGCAAGAGGAAGAGTGGCAGGAACTGATGGTAAAGTGCCTACCGGGGACCACACACAGGACTTCAAAGGCCATGGGAAGAACTTTGGACTACGTTCTGGGTGTAAAACAATGTTGTTCTGAACAGGTGTGTTCTTGTATCACTTTGGCTGCTGTGCAGCTAACTTTAGAAAGGGAAAAAAGGAATCAGAGAGACAAGACTATCCCAGTAACTCAACTAAGAAACAAGGGTGGCTTGGTCTACAGTATCTAGGGGTTTGTTAAAAACTATTCATTCCTTCACAGTGGTGACTAACCTGGTTACACTCAGAGTCCTGCATTAAAAGACAATGTGAACCATTTGAAATCAGAAGACTCCAAGCCTAGGGACAACAGCCAACAAGCTATAGAGGTGGCACAGCAGAAGAACAAAGAAAAAAGGTCACGGTTGGCATCGTTGGTCTGTCTGAACTACTCCCAGAACTACTCTACATGTGGACTTCTAAACGAGTGTGAAAAAATTATTTAAACGTATTCCCAACAGAATATGCTGCCTCTCCTGTCAGTCAAGATATAATTCTTAAATACTGTTTACACTTGGAAGTTCTTTACTTCCAAATCAGCCCTTCACTCCTTCAACCCACAGCACCCTTCCCCAATACCACCACTCCTTGGAAGCGACAATCCTGTGCCATCTGACCTCTGCATGCAGCCCTGATCCTGCTCACAACTCACCAAGATCTCCTTTCCCTTGGCTTCCAGGAACCACACACTACTAGGTATCTTCTTTCCTCTCTGACTATTCCTTGGTAGCCTTGAAGCTACCACTCTTCCTGTGGGTGACCTCACCCCCTACTCCCACAGCTATAATTAAAACCTGACTGCTTCTAGCTTCCAAATCTCTTAAGTCCAAACATAACTCGAGTACTAGACTTGTACACACCACTGGCCACAACATATCTGCATCTACATGTCCCACCACCACTAAAATTCAGGGTGCCTAAAATTTGAGCTGAGTGAATGCTTATATCTAATTAATTACTATGTTTCCAACTACAGAGGAAACACAGTCCCAGCATCCCAGCAGCTTTTGCAGTATCTCTAAACACTAGTATACTAGCTAACATTTTCTGACACTTTTTTGAGAGGAGGAACTTCTGGAGTCAACATGCTAGTCGGAGGATAAGGCTGTCACCTCAGGAAAGGGACAAGCTGGAGCAGGTAATAAAAGGAGGCCTCCAGATTTAGCCCCTCTGTTAATACCACTCACAGGTAATTCACATAAGATAAGTTTAATGGCATTACTTATAAACTTTAACCCATCCAAAACTATCATAAAAAGGAAATAAAAAATTGAATAATGTAAAACATTTTAAATTTCAAACTACTACTTTTAAAACATTAATAATTAATGTTTATATTTTTCCTTAAAATCTTCTTTCAAGACTAGATAAAAATATACCTAGAGGGATCTGCTTTCCCAACTGATGGTAGAAAACTGATACGTGATTTGAGGTAACCTCAGGATCAAAACTCTGGCATAATTCTGGAGAATGTGGCCGCCAGAAAGCACAGGTAAGGAATGAGAAAAGTGCAACATACCCATGCTGGCCTTGGCTCCCAGGGCCTGCACTGCAGCCATGGTATGCACAATGACGCCCCTGGGGAACTCGGACCAGGTTGGTGGCTTGCCATCAACAGTGATGATGTGCCGCAGGCGTGGGACCGAAGAAACTATGTCCTAGAAATACATTAACATTCATCATGTTCATTATTTTTCAAGCAATTTGGCGAATAATTCAGGACATAAGTAGTTTACCATATTCAGTGAATTGTTAAGTACTTTCTTGCCTCAAAAAAAGTAACAAGAAAGGGTACACTGACATAGTATCACTTTTTATAGATGGATAAGTATTGGTCTGAATTTAAATTATTATTTTACAGCATTAGATTCACTGTGTATACCCCTGGTCTTTGGTAAAACCCTGATCAAGGAGGGTACTGCCTTACAAAATGGGCATGTAAACACAGGCTGCCTGAACTGTAGAGAAACCAGAAGCCCCTCGTATTTTCAAGAGACTACATAAAAATATAGAGAGGGAAGGAGGAGAACATTCACATGTAAACTTGTTCAAAAAGAAAAGGATAGCCCAGATATTTCTGGGAGCTGTCCAGAGACCAAAGAAACCTCTTTTTACTGTAATTTCATTAAAAGTCTCCCTTTTTAACTTTCAAAAAATTCTGAAAACTTGTAATTACTTAGTGCTTCAGAAGTAAAAATTACTAGTTTAAAATATAACCCTTCAAAATTACAAATTTACTAAAAGTAGACTAGAAAATAGATGAACACAATAAAAGAAATAATAGTTGTAATTCCTTCAATTTAGACATAGGCATATTAACAATTTATAAACCTAGATACTTACAAATGAATATATACAAAATCTACTTTTTATTTTCTAAAGAAAAAATAAAGTATGCTATTCATAAAAGTCCACAAAGATTAAAGATTTAAAAGTCATAAAAGAAATAAGTATCAATAATAGGGCTCATGACACTGAAAATTCTAAAGTATCAGACAGTTAGAAAGTAACTACAGTCCTCACCTTCAACTTTGTTTGTAAGAGTTCTTTACTAGTAATGATGTTGGTCACCTCCGTTTCATTTAATCCATGAACAATGGCTGGACCTCCTAGAGTAGCATATAATGTAACAACTAAAAGGAAAGATATTCAAACATTTAATTACAAATGTAAAGTTTCTGAAACTGGAGACGAATCTTTATAAAGGATTCAGAGCCCTGAACTGTTAAATTCATAGTCTATAAGTGTTATGTTTTTAAAAGTTATCTTACCATACTAATCAACATTATACTTACTCACCCTCCCTAAATGCCCCAAGACTTCCAATTTTTAAAGAGGGAGATATTTTAATTTTTATTTTGTTTCACTTACAGATGTTACTCTGGGACTACCACATTGTGAAGGAATTATAACTGATTTCTAAAACTTCAAAATCTTAATTGTTGACCACTCGGTTCTATAATGTGAAAAAGAACACATACAAATAAGGTGACACACTGAATGTCAGATTTACGGTGGACGTCAAGAAAAGAGCACGAACAAGTGGCAGTAATGCTTATTCTCAAGCAAAATGTCTAAAGACAAACATTCTCAGAAATGCTGAAACCATATAACATGAATAATATAGATCTTTATTTCCTTTCTGCCTAACTAAAAAAAGATACACAAAATGACTTTCAAAATAATTCTTTTAAAGCTCCTCAAAAGAAACAATGTAAATCTAAACCTGTGAAAACAAAAATGGAGTATTTGTTTAAAAGAAAAACTGGGTAAATTTACAGCAAAAAATCTGGTGAAAGTGTATTTCCTGTTTCATCTGAAGGATGAGCCTAAACATCCACAAATTACTGTCACATTTTGGCACCAACACCTCTGAACTTATGCTTCCAGAACTATCTCACAGACTGAGCCACCACGCTTACCACTCAAATAATTACAACACGAAAACTCTCTATTTTCTACCCTAGCACCTTGAAATTCACCACGTTTCAGTATGGAAGTGCCTCGGAGGTCAACTGTTGTTACTGATAGAGGTGATAATAACAAAATGACAGTAACTTCTAAAGAGGATTCCTGAGAAATGGTATTGGAACAATGGCCCCGAAGTGTGGGTCTAGTTCTCAAGACCCTGAAAGTCTCACTATTAAGAGGTTCAAGAGCCTCATTGCAACATTGATGGGTATAAACCACAAATTCCAAGTCATAACAGAGTTCTCCACTAACTGGACACTCTGTGAAAATTAACATCAGAATTTTAACCCCTTCAGAGTAAAGTATTTCAATAAATATCTGTAAGTCCATTCTTCCAGAAGTTAAGAAAGCCTACATACGCTGAAAATTATACATAAAACACGCCTGTGCAGCAATCATCCACTCGGCCCTGGTCTCACAGAAGATGGCGATGTTGGTCTTTGGTTTCTGACCCAACTTCTGTAAGCCACTTCCAAAATTAAAGGCTCGAACGAAGACATCTTCATAGGATAGCCAATTATAATGTCCAAGAATAACCTGTTAAAAAACAAAAACAAGTACCTTTTAATGTAATCAAAATAATAATTTACAGAAAGAAACCAGAATACTGTCCAAATGTTATGATGAACCAGAAAGTTATGTTTGCATAAAACTATTGTTTAATAAAAAGCTAGAAATTGAGTTTTAGTGAAAAATCTATTTTAAAAACTAGCTATTCTGTGACATCTATAACAACTCAAATCTTATGCTAAATCTTTCGATGTAACTGGGGGAATTTTTGGCTTTATTTTTGATTTTCAAAAGTATTGAGAGTTTGATGGGATCCTAAAGGTCAACTTCCTGGCCAAATAGTCATATACTAATAATCTACTTATAAATTTGATCTATTTAAATGAATTAGGTATTAACTTAATACTGAGCCTAGTACCAAGTACCACAGATGCCAAAATTTTGATTTCTACTTAGGAATTCCTAAATGTCAGTATCAGATATAATAGGATTCACAGAAACTTCCCCCTTTCCAAGCTAACAGAAATATTTATGATTGTTGAACTTGAACTGCCGTATCAAACTCTGGATAACAAAGTGGACAAGTCTCTGTTTACACAACCAGGTGGACTAGTTATACTATTCAAAGTCCCTCTGTTCAAGCCTTGAATGCTTACTGGTACCACCAGGCTTTCAATATTTTACCTGTTTATCGTAAGTGCAGGTAATATCAAGTATGCATTAGTAAAAATGCCTTTTTAAAGCTATTTAACATATTGTCTTTAGAAATTTTCCTCAACTTAGACAAAACCATAAATCCCTAAATACACATAAATTGCATAAAAAGTTACTCCCTCTGCAAAAATACATAGGTAATTAATTCCCAAACAAGGCTGCATCAGTAATATACATCTCAAACACCTTAAAATCATCTGACTATATTCATTTTATAATGTAAACAACACTGAAGAGATTTCTGGAAATAAGAGGTTGGATGAAGATAAAAATGGAAAGGATAAATGCTGCCATCTAGTGTCCTATTCAATTATGCATTTAAGAAATAAATTCTTATTCTGATGGATAAAGCAACTACATTTAAGATAATACTTATTTAATTTACTGGTCCCAAACTCTCACCTTGCTCTTCACCCCCCATGAAATGCTCAGCACAGGGAGCTCCAATGACTTCAAAAGGAGCTCTGTGGGGGTGAGAGATAGATGAGAACTTGGCCAAAATGTGCAGGTACTGGATTACAATTATTCAGAATTTTACACTCTAAAGATTAAGAATGAGCTACCTTCCAGATTCTAGAATGTAAATGACAGGCTTTATAAATTTCAAGGAATATATGTGTTCTGAAAAAGCGTTTGACATACAATCCAAATATATAAACTCAGTACAATGATGCCACCATGTGGCAAAGATCAAATGAGTGTAAGATTTCCACATGTATAAAAAATAAAATATGAAACAAAATCTGAATCTCATGATTTTAATTATTTAAACCACTAAATCATCTAGTAATTATCTTTTTCATAAATATGTCATTTAGAGGACCCTACCCACTCTATAATTTTATCTGATTTGTGCTGGAAAAGTTTCTAATCCTAACTTTACCCCTATGGTTGGTTAGCCCAACACAAGACTAAAGTAAGTATTCCTTGCCAACATCATTGAACACTGCTGCAGAACAGCTAACCTTATTAAATCCAGGACCTCAACACCCTGAAGCAATCCTATTACGTCCGTGGTCTATTAGTTTTCTCACCCTCTGAAATAGGCCTGAAATCTCTTCTCTATTCAAATACCCTCCTCTGACCAGGTGCACTGGCTCAAACCTGCAATCTCAACACTTTGGGAGGCTGAGACAGGAGACCCATTGGAAGCCAGGAGTTTGAGAGCAGCCTGGGCAACACAGCAAGACCCCATCTCTATTTTTTTTTTAAGTAAGGATTAGCCAGGTGTGCAGTGCACGCTTGTTGCCCCAGCTACTTGGGAGGCTGAAGCAAAAGGATTGCCTGACCCCGGGAACTCAAGGCTGCAGAGCTATGATCACACCACTGCACTCCAGCCTGGGCAACAGAGACCCTGTCTCAACACACACACACACACACACACACACACACACACAGAAAGAGAGACAGAGAGAAGAGAGAGAGAGAGAGAGAGAGAGAGAGAGAGAGAGAGAGAGAGAGAGAGAAATATTTTCCACCCTTCCTTCTTTACTTATAGGTGATAATCCTGTCTCATACTGAAAACCTCTTTAAGCACTAGTTTAAGCACTAGGACTTGTTTTACTTTCATTATTTAGAAATATTTCAAAATTATACATGTTCCTGTCTTCTTCAATAAAGTATACCTGGCTTCATTTAACCTTTCTCTCTGCAAATGAAGATCATTATGAAAAAATTATTCTGAGGGGAGCCACAGAGTGAAAATATTCAAGAGATCTGGATGATTGTAATAATCATGATAATGAAAATGAGGGTTTCTTTACTAGTGCTTACCACATGCTAAGGACATCGCAAGTGTTAACTTACGAGCTCTTACCATAACCGTAAAAAAAACTGTTACCATTATTATCCCTATTTTACACATGAAAATACAGAGACATAGAGTAAATATAACTTGTCAAAAATCATGTAACTAATAAGTGATGGGACTAGAATATGCACCCAGGCAAATTCATTCCAGAGATAAACCATAAAATCACAATACTTCCACTACACTGTAGAAAGAAGTCAGGGTCTTATTAAGCACGTTAGTAAAGTGGCCTGATAAACAATTGTGAAAAATCATTTTTATACTATGTGTGAGTGAATTATAGTTGGGGGCAAGTGCGGAAGCAAGGAGGAAGCCTGTTAGAAAAGAGGGGGTTGTAAGAGACATAAATCAGATACCCCTGATTTTTTGGCTTGAACAATCTGGTACACAGTAGTGCTTTTAATAAATAAGATGAAAGGAGAGGGACAGTTTGGAAGGAAAAACTAACGGAAGAGTAACATAATAACCAACCTACAAATCCCAGCCAAGAGGCTGACTATAATTTGTTATACATAGCGTGATGCAAATGTCCTAATAAATCAGAAAATAAATATTATACATATATACAAACAGGGTAAAAAGTGTGACTGGAGTAAGAAATAACATGAAAGACAGCATTAAGAAAGAGGAAAAGAAAGCTAAGTCAACTTACAAAGATATAAATGAGTGTTTCTATTATCTTTTTGGATCAATTTAGAAAGAATGTCATAGTGAAGTCTTCTCTAAGCACCATTATTACATAATCCCTCATTCTCTTATTTTTTGTAAAATACCTAAGAAAAAATTGTTTCTGATGGCTCACTGAGTATCTGAGTAGGCCTTGTACTCTTTTCTGTTTCTATTTTTAGTCTTTGCAACTTTGTTCTATTTAGGTATACACGTATTTTAAAGTTGTTCTGAAATCATTTCACTGTTCATTTCAAGACGACATTAGTGCAATGCATTTACTGCTGGGAACACTGGAATCAGGTGATGCTGACACAGGTTCCAGTTCTTAACTCTGTTACAGTTTTATAAACCCTTATGAAACTTGAAAGGATCCTGAAAAGGCCTGCCAAGCCATGAGTGCCTTTTGTTTTTCTGTCCCCTCAAGAAGAATCTGTTCGCAGTGAAGCTGGTGGCTACTCTATCTTGGGCATACTGAGAGCAGGATCATCGCCACTGCCTTTTCTTCCACTCATCCTCCCCTCAGGACCTCAAAATAGACTATTAGGATAAGATGGAAACAAAGCTGCAAAGTTCATTAATTTGAAATAAGACTTGTGCATGTTTCCTTCAACCATACCAGATAACAATATTCTGGGGTTAATCCTCAAAACATATTTTAAATATTGCTACATCATTCGCTTTCCTTTCCAGTTGAAGATTAACTTCAAATATGGAAACTATTTAATGAAGATACAATTTATCAAAATAAGTTTGACTTCCCCTCCTGAGCTTGATCAGCCAGCAGGCACTAATGGCAGAAAAGCACACAGCTTAAACCACCAGTTGTGAAAGCTCGCCTTTTCAACATCTTAGGCAGATGCTGCTACTGACACAACGCAATGGGTATAAGAAGAAACCAAGAAAGGGGAAAACAAAAAAGAGCCTAGCATGTTTAACATGCAGCTGAGATACCCACTCTGCAGTCTACAGATCAGCTGCTACACAGAATGAACAGAAACTAAGGCCTCAGCTAACCAACAATACTGCACCCTTTCTTCTTGAGTATGGCCAGAGAAAATATTTGTTTCATTTATCACATGGAAAACCTAAAAAGTACTCTGTTTTTCCCAATGAACCTAAAGAAAAATATAACATGTTCCCACATCAGAGTCTAGACATAGCCTTAACAAAGTTTGATGAACCATAAATGCTAATTTCATAGCAAATGCTACTAGGCAGATCTTCTGACATACAGAAATTCAAAACCTCCTGTACTAACTAAATAAAACCTCGCGGTAATGAAGTAGAGACAGAAAAACCTGCTAAAACAACATGTCTCACCTTCTAACAAATATTTTATGCTTTGTTGAGTAATCAATGAATACAAAGGCACTATGGTCAGGACAGGCAGGAAAGAGCCATGTACATTTACACATGCACTTTCAGGGAACAACTATGATAGCTCCAGCATTTTATTTTGTCCTAATTATACTGATACATGAATTAAGAAGAAATTTCATATTCAACATGTAAGCATTTTTTCTTTACATAATTGAGAACTAGTTTGCTGCTATACTTACTGAATGACAACTGAAAGACAATACTAGCCAAGTAAAATGAATAAAATGTGTGTAGAATACTCGGGGAAAAGTAAGCTTCCTGAAAAAAAGACTTCTGTATATATGCTTAGACTAAAAGAAAATCCAACGTTTGAATTCAAATAGCATATCAAAGACAAAAATGAATCTATAAGCAGAAAGATAGAAAAGTGGAAAACTTTTGCACATAAAACTGTTATGTTTTCAGTACCTTTTCATAACTACCAGATTTCTCAAACACAGACTCCAGAATAGCGTACCATAAAAAGCAGTGCTAAGTATGACAAAAGCCAGCTTCGTTATGATAAAGGGTTTTGCAAATTACAATCCATAGGCTAGAGAAGAAAAATTTAACATGCTTAACTCATGATTTTAATTTCTAGAAATATGCTATTAACTTCAGCTAGATCTTAAGTAGAAAAAAATTCAATTACAAAAGAAATAGGGAATATGTTTTAAAAGTAAAATGACCATATAACTATCCAAACTAGGGCACTTTTGAGACCATAAGGGGGCACTATTCACAGCAACAAGTATAAACCAGGACAGTTTCAAATACAACAAGATATACAACTACTCTATTTAAAGGTGAGGAAATGTATAGATTCTGTTGCCGAGTTAAAATGTTTTTAGTTTCTAGGAATTACTGACATCAACTTGTCTGGCATCTCCTTTAGGTTTGGAACAAAATGATGAATGAAATTTGTGTAAGTGGCAGAATTAATGGGCCATAAAGAAGAGGTTAATCAACAACCCTCCAGCCCTCCAGCAAAGAGGCGTTCTGGGTTTTGCATTCCATAGTTGCAGTTATTTGGACTCTCCTTCAAGATCTGACGATTTCCTTGTAACTGACAGAAAAAAAGGCAGTTGGGGGATCAAGATAGCTGGAAATGGTTAAAAGATATTAAACTTATTACCTAACCAAATTATCAACCAACTACAGATCATTGTACCCCCTCTAAAAAATACTTTATCTTCAATTTTTAACCTACTAGAGTTTCAAGAACTGCTTATAAGGAAGTCACATATCCAAGTTCATAAACAGCATTCTCATGCCATTTCTACACTACCAGTGAAGCACTATTCCATGATCTAATTTTCCTCACTGAATTTCCTACTACAATTTTCCTCACTGAATTCTCAAGGTAATAGTAATGCAGTAATAAAAGCTAGAGCATTTACATTAAGTGCCACAAACTGTTGTTCTAAGCACATCGCAGATATGCACACACACACTCAATCCTCACAAGAAGCCTGAAAACTGTGATTATTGAAGAGTGGAGGGTCTGAGTTCTGGAGCCAGAAGGTCTGGATTCCAATCCCAGCTTCACTAGCTGTAGCATCCTTGGGGTAAGTTACCTAAACTATCTGTGTCTCAGTGCTATCATCTGTAAAGTGAAGATAATAATAACTAACTCATAGGGTGACTGTGAGTCTTAAAATGATATATGAAAAGCTCTTAGAACAGCTTGGCTCTTGAGTATCAATAATGATCATTATCTTCATATTACAGACAAAGAAACTGAGGGCAAATTTGTTAAACTACTTTTCCGGGGTGAGAAAGCTAGTAAGTGGCAAAGCCAAGATTCAGACCTACAGTCTACGTCTGGAGTCCAGGCTCTTAATCACTGTTACACTGACTCCAAAGACATCTTGCCCATTGTTTCAAACCAACAGTGGCAGGTTTCTCTGTATTCCTGAAAAGAAATGTTTTAAGAACCATGCAATTGCCACAACCAAAGTACAAAGACATGAAGCACTCACTGCAACCCACATCTAAGTGACATTTAACACTGCAAGTACCACCGCAAAACCTGGAGCCATTTCCAGCCCCCAGCTGCTCTAGAGACAGGGAGTATGGTTTCATATCCAAAACTGCCCTAGACATTCCAACCCTGGTAGGTATAGGGGAAGAGCTCCACACCAGTGGGTCTCAACGTCCTTCTGAAAACTCAGAACATATCGGTGCTGGTAAGTAAAGAAAGAGATCAGAAGAGAGTCTAGTCCCCTTCCTACACTGTTTCTCCTTCAACAGCAAATTCTAATGGAGGCAGGCTGTGCTGCTCCTTTACTTCATTTCTAATAGAATATTTTATTCAGAAAGAATTCAAAGGCAATGAAAGATCACCTTACCTTTTTAAAAATTTTTCCATTTGGTTGTAATTCATCTTCCTCATTTAAAACTTCACGTGTTCCCAAGAGTCTTTTGTTCTTAAATTTGTTTTTTGCGTATGTAAAAACTTTATCTAGAGTATCACATCCAGGGTATAATACTGAAGCCAAACCATCCAAACTATTAACAGATCTGTATGCAGAATCAGGTTTCGAATTTACAGGCTTTGCTTTAATTTGGTTTGATTTTTCTTGTCTTGACTCAGAGAAAAAATAAAATGGAATGTATGTTAAAATAGTATAAAGTGATATTAGAAAATGTATAAAATATAAAAGAATAGGGTTGATGGTATGTTTTAGCTTCATGGTAGATGGTTTTGAAGACACGTGGTTATTCATCTCAAAAAGTAGAATTAACAGACTTCAGCAAGAATCTAGAAGGAAGAAAAAGAAAGACGTTAGTTCAAAATCATTTTTAAATAACTTTTAAAAAAAGTTCCATCGGCAAATGAAGGTTTTTTTTTTCTACCAGGCAGCAGCTACTATACTGGTCCCTAAAACGTCTTGATATTTCTTGGAGACTAATTTGTACAATAGCTATTAACAACAGAATTACAAGTTTCCACATCAGACTGTAAACAGGTGGTCATTCCAACCAAAACCTCAAGTATCCACAAACATTTCCCAGTAGCAAAAAGGGAGCAAGTCAGAAAAGCGGTTGGGGGAGAGACTAAAAATTTACCCATTTCCTGTGCTTTAGCATCTCACTGCATTAGAGATGGCAAGTACTTTACAAACATGACACATCCATCCTCTCTCACAGCCCCAGCAGCCATTTGCCAAACAATCACTGTGTTCCTTCCCTGTGAGCCGCATTCGCACTCTAGTCAGCAACAAGCAACTGGAGTTTGCAAACACCAAAAAAATTCATTTTCCACAATGGCTCTAGGTCGAGGGAATTTGGTTTTTGCCACAAAGGTCATGGGGAGACATTAAAGCTTTCTGTAATGGAAAATGGCAAAACGAAAATAAATGGTCTTGCTACATCCAGAACATCAGAGTTGCAAAGAATAAACGTATCCTAACAACCCAGGAGAAAGATGTTATCCAACTAAGTACTCTCTTTAAAATTTAATTTTGCCTATTTGTTTTTGAATTAAAAATAATATAATAGCCAGACATGGTGGCTCATGCCTGTAATCCCAGCACTGTGGGAGGCCAAGGCAGGAGGATTGCTTGAGCCCAGGAGCTCAAGACCAGCCTGGGCAACATGGTGAAACCTCATCTCTACAAAAAAGAGAAAAATGAGCAGGGTGTGGTGGTGCACACTTGTGGTGCACACTTGTAGTCCCAGCTGCTGGGGAGACTGAGGTGGGAGGATCACCTCAGCTAGGGAGATCGAGACTGCAATGAGCTGTGATCATGCCACTGCACTCCAGCTTGGGCAACAAAGCAAGACCCTGTCTCAAAAAGTAAAATCAAATAAAATAAAATATGCCAGGTGCAGTGGCTCATGAGACTGAGGCAGGAGGATTATTTGAGCCCTTACCACCCCTGAACAAACCTTTTCAAAATCTCAGCTGGGACCTAGCAAGATGGCAGAAGCTGAAGACCATGTCACAGCTACCTCCCTTAACTGCTGCTGGCAGCAAAGGACTTACAGAGGTCTCCCCCAAAACAGCCACTCCAGACCCCCCTTATTCCACTGCAGTTTCCCTGGGGACAGAGGATCCTTTGGCAACATCAGGAAAAAAACTGACATCCTACTAAAGGCTGTGGGAGACGTTCCTATTATGAAAACAAAGAAGTAGGCAACAGAGTGAACTGGAACCGTCCAAAGACTCCCTGACTTCTTCAAAAAAGTTCCTTAAACTTGTAGCCTCAGTTGTTTATTTATGTGAATCAGGCTTTTGCTCTTTCCTTGGACCAGGAATTTGGAACCTTCTATGAGTGTTTGGGAGTGACAGTAAACTAGTTCTACATTACTGCAAATCTCAAGCATGGGAATGAACCACATTAAAAAACAACTTGCTACTTAAAATGAATTTTCACAGAGGAAATAGCTCTGAAAAGTTTTGATGCTTGCAGCAAGAGACTTAATAGATATCACCTTTTCAGTAGGTGTCTACTATGACCTATGTTTATGCCTAAGAAAACATCCATAGCATGAATCAACTCACAAAAATGTGATTTTTATGAATATATAAATCATCATAAAAGACTGACATGAGCGTATACCCGCCGTTCCTATCCATTACTATTATTATTGCCGCAGATCAGCCTCCAAGATTGAAATGGAGACTAAGACTATATAAACTTCATTACCAGTTCTCAAAATGACCAGAATTGTTTTAATGGTAAAAGCTTATTAAAGGGTTTTTTTTTTTAACCTATTCAGGGAACTCAGTTTGATTGGGATATGGGATGTTTACACTTAAACCTATTGTGTTACCTTCTTGTAAAATAGTCACATTGACCCGCTGAATGAATACCTTAAATAGTCCAGTAGAGGGCAGACCTGCTGGCAAGAAAGGGTTTTACATCTTTGCCACGTAGCAATAGGAGAAAAGAATATTTTTGTTAATTTTTAGCTAATATCTAGCCAGGAGAGCAACATGTTGGGCAAACTGGAAGGCTATTTTAGAGAATATACATAGTTTAAATTTAATTATTTTATTGGGATACAGAAAAAAAATTATAAATTCTGGACAAATGACTCACATGACTCTTTTCAGTCCTATCATTTAATAATTCTCGAGTTCCAATCACGTAACTATGGTGTTACTCTGTCACTTATTTATATAGTCTCAAAAGCACTCGATAATCCTAGCAACATCTGTGAGTATTTCACAATGCATTTTCCAACTTGAAAGCACTCAGTAATTGAAAAACAGGCTGGCATAGGGGCTCACACCTGTAATCCCAGGACTTTGGGAGGACAGGGAAAATAGATCACTTGAGCTCAGGAGTTCAAGACCGGCCAGGGAAACATGACAGAACCCTGTCTCTATAAAAACTACAAAAATTAGCCAGGTATGGTGGCACACATCTCTAGTCACAGTCAAGAGGCTGAGGTGGAAGGATGGCTTGAGCCCAGGAGGCAAAAATTACAGTGAGTAGAGATCATGCACTCCAGCCTGGGCAACAAAGCCAGACTTTATCTAAAAAGAAAAAAGAAAAGAAAAGAGAAAATCAGCCTTCAATTTTACGTGTATTTCATGCCATGACTAAAACAGTACCATTTTTACTGATGCTGTTAGGCTGGTAATTTCCTAAGGTGTGGTTTAACTTTTTTTTCTTCTGTGTTATATCTGTAATACCATATTGATAGAGGCTGGAAGCATACAAATGCCTAAGCGGATAGGGAAGGGTCCTCAGTGAAACTTCACCTTCAAGCCTGAAACAACCTGAAGGCTGAAAGATCTGACTGCTGTTCCAGGATAAAACCCGTGACCCAGAGGGAGAAAGTTTGCCCCGGTGTGCCTACCGGGGTGGAGCCACCAGGAATTCGTGCCTGATGCAGGGGAGGAGTCTGGACTACGGCTCCTGTGTGGTGGTCCTGGTATTCAATTTGTGAGATGGAAACCTGCTTGCAGGACCCCTCTCTTTGCTGAGAGCTTTCCTTTTGCTTAATAAATTCCGCCCTCCTCAACCTTCAGTGTGTTCACATGCCTAATTTTTTTTCTGGTCATGAGACAAGAACCTGGACTTAGCTGAATTAAGGAACAAAAATCCTGCATGAATATTTTTTAAAACGCATTACAATAAATTGAATGGCATGTACAAACAAGATCTAAGGTATGTACTAGAACTCCAAGCATTTATTTTCAAAGGTAATGGTGTGAATTATGTGATGTTATTGAAGGATCTGAACTGTATTTTAATCCCTTAAATCCCAGACTGCAATTTACGGCTACAGGGATCTGCCACACATTAGCATGACGGGATGCTAAGTAACAACTAACTTTATAGTGATGAAATCACTGTCTAGTTCTCATTTTCTACCCAAACCGGTGAATTTTTGAGTCCCCTTACATCAATGTCCTCATGTAATTAATATAGCTAACAGCACTAGAATAATACTGACAAGTTGAATTATGTAACATTATCTAGTAAGAAATAACATTATCTTATGTTGAAAGCTGGAAAGCGTATCAAGTTAAATAAGATATGAAAAGAATTGTTATCTAATTTTGTCCACTTTGTTTACTTAAGTATTATTTATTTACAGGCATGTATTTAACAAGTAGCAAAAATATGTTAAATTTGGGTATTGTGTTTACCACTGAGGTTTCAGATGATGGAGTATTTGCTACCTCAACAATACTTGAGTTCGAATTTGTAGCATCAACTTAATTATTCTTTTTGACCTAAATAACTAGTTCATTAAATCTAAGGTAAGCTTAAAAAAAAATCTCAGCTGTATAAAAGCTGGCTTTTATGGAGAAATAAGTAAGCTGATTTTAAAATTCACATGGATATTAAAAGTACCCAGAACAGCCAAACAATCTTGAAAAAAGAACAAACTTGGCTGACTTACATGTCTTAATTTTAAAATTTGTTACAAAGCAACAGTAATTAAGACAGTGTGGTACTGGCAAAGGACAGACATACAGATCAGTGAAGTTAGTAAGAGTCCAGAAACAAATCCTTATATTATGGACAACAGACTTTCAACGGGGTAGTGAGAGAATTTAACGGGGAAAGAATGGTCTTTTCAACAAATGGTACTGATATAACCAACAAGTAAAAGAAAGAAGTTGTAACCCTTCCTTACACCATACAAAAAGTTAACTCAAATGGATCATACACCTGAAGGTAAGTATTAAACATCACGTGTAATTGGTGCTTCAAGAAGTGTATAGTAAAAGACAGAGGCTAATTCTAGCGTTTTCTGCGACATCTTGGACCAAATGGCAATTTTTTTGCTATCTTAAAAGGCTAAGGACAAGTGAGGATGGGGTAGGGGAGTGGGAGTAGGGATGGAGCTTCAGAAGTGATGGCACCGCACAGGCTGACCAAGCACCAAAATGAGTACGTGTTCAAGAAACAAAAAGTAAACCAGGAGAGCAGGGAGGGGAGGAGAAAAAAGTTGAACTGTCGTGCCCTCTGAAAAGAACTTAGTTTGCATTCTAAAGTACACAAATACAGGTTTAGGAAATAACTATAAGTAGAAGACAATGTGAAGGCAGCAGAAACTACAGGCAAAGAAATTAGATTAAAAACAGTGAAAATATTTCTTTACCCTTCTCAAACAAGAGACTAAGGTGGTGTGACACAGGGTCAGCAGCTTCCGAAGGTGGCAAAGGTTGCAGCTGTTGCCCTAGTCCTTCCCAATAACTAATTCTGTCTCTGAATACAAAACAGAATTGAGTCATGAATTAGAGCTGCAACAATACAAGGAGAGAAAATGATATTGGTGCCTTCCACCAAGGGAGAAATACAAGAAGTGAAATAGGTGGTCAGTGGTTGGATGGCCAGTAGAAAGAAAATAAGCAGTTTTGAAAACATGGGTTTAAGGTTCCTGTGAGTCATCCAAATATGCACAAACTGTGAAACTTTAGAGAGGCCAGAGCTAGAAGCACACATTTTGGAGCCATAAAGAGAAGAAGGATGAAAATGTCCAAACAGAACACATAGGAAATCTACAAGATCAAGTTCAAGGACAGAAAACTTTGAAAAGAAACCAATCCACAGGGCCGAGAGTGGGGAAGGACCACTGAGGAAAGCAATAAAGGAGAAACTGGAAAGGACAGTGTTGCAAAAGCCAAGGGAGGGAAGAGCCCCAGAGTAAGTCTTCAAGGGTGTCAACTGTAGCCCAGCGATACCAGCCACATCCAATTAAGCCTTTTAATTTTTCTAAAATGTTCTATAAATTAAGTAAAGTAACAACTTTGGACAACTGCATCTTATTTGCTAGATGGCTATAAAAAATCTTGAGAACTAGTCATACTTTATGTTGCTACACCTTAGAATGAGTATTATTGTCAGAGGTGTTCGAACCAGAGCGACTCCATCTTGAGTGAGGGATAGGAAAATGAGGCTGGGCTACATTTCCAGAAAATTAGGCATTCCTAGCTTGCAGGTATTTACAGTTAAGGGAACAAATTAATATTTTAAAAACAGACCCAGGCTTGGGAGTGTCCAGCTATCCCAACATCTGGAGAACAAGGGCATTCCTAATTTTGCTTTAAAGATAATATCGATTCTTGCAAAATATAGTAATTAAGAAAATTATTCCTTTCTCACAAACCCTTGTAGCAGACCACATCTCTCTGTATGTATGGGCATTGTACCTAGGGTGGGCGCATTCCTCCTCTTACTGTCAGGAACATCCTACTCTGCCTATGAATAACTGTTCTTTCACCACTTTATGTTCTTAATAAACTTCCTTTTACTGTGCACTATGGACTCGCTCTGAATTCTTTCTTGCGTGAGATCCAAGAACCCTCCCTTGCACTCTAGGTCGGGACCCCTGTCCTATAACATTATCTTTCAACAGTAAACCTGAACAGCTAAATCTGTCAGTCTTTTCTTCCATAGCTTCTAGGTTTCCAACCTAGTTTTAAAAGGCCTCAGCTATCCAAAGGTTAAGCTATTGGTCTCCTGTATTTTTTCTAGTGTTTGACTAATTTTTATATCTAGATCTTTAAGTCAACAAAGTTTATTTTTCTATATTGCATAAGGGTGAAAGCTAAATTCTTTCCTCTCAGATGAACTGCCTAAACCATTTTTAAATAAGCCACTTTTATCCCAAATAAACAAAATGTCCTCTTCATTAATAATTTCTCTTTCACATTTGGATGTGTTTCTAAACACCATTCTGCTCCTGCCATGTATATGTCTCCTACTGCTTTGCTAATACCCTTTCATACCAAATATAAATTTACAGCCATGTTTCTTAAATGTGGCCCATGGGTCAATCATATCAGAATTACCACAGAGGTTATTTAAAATAAAGATTCCTCGGATATGCCTCCCTATCTTCCTTACTGCTCCAATACCTAAAAATTGAAAACTCTTACAGCAGATTCATTTTTAAATTGCAACCATGTAGGGTTTTTGTACACTAATGCTTAAGAACTACTGCTTTAAATATCTCGTAAGACCTTCTCTATCCATTTTTTTCAAAATTCTCTTGTCGATTCTTATATTTATTCTCCTACGTAAATCCTGAGGAGTTACCATTTCTGTATGGTGAAACACAACTTTAAAAGAATCAAAAGGAAAACAAGTGTCATGGAAAAAATGCTGACAAAAATATACAAAGGGCTCCTATAAATTAAAATAAAGTCAAGCAACACAAGGAAAATGGGCAGAGAGTATGAACAGGGAAGCCAAAAAAGAGGAAATAAAAGAGGAAGCCTGGGAATTAAACACTAGATTTGACAATGTGAAGGTTTCCATTGACCTTAAACTTGAAAAGAGCTTAAGTATTAGGAACCTAAGTTCACCTGAAGAGAGTTCAAGAAAGAATAGAAGGAGAGTAAGTAGAAAGAGCTCTAAAGAACAGAGTAATGATCACAGGCCAGGACAAAATAGATTCTTTTGTTTTAAATATAAATAGCAGAGCTTGTCTGCAGACTGATGGCTATGATCCAGCAGAGGAAAGAAAAGTATTATGCAGAAGAGAGCCACACCCTGGAGGAGGAGAAAGGGTGGAGGGAACAGGGACACAGACATATGGGTGGATAGAAGTAGTAATAGAAGCTTGCAGAAGATTTTCTTCTAGGTGCTTCTATTTTCTCAGAGTAATAAACAAAATCATTGGATGGAGGGGGAGGCAGAAAGGAAAGTATCAGAAAATTAAGGAGAAAGAAAGTATAAAATAGTCACCTAGAAGAGTGGGAAAATGAATGGTCATGAAAGAGGAGTAGCAAAGGCAGATTGGAGCATGAAACAGTAAGACCACAGAATTAGAAGGACAATGAAATCACTAAGAATCATGACAGAGTAGTTTCAGGGTCACAGGAAGACATACTCAACTATTTAAGGATTTGAGGATGGGCAGTTAACTGTAACTAGTAGTAGTACAGTCTGAAGATAAATCGGAGGACGCACACAAACTTGGAGGACTTGGCAGTATTGTTTCAGTGGCAAAGAACAAAAACAGAAAATGATCTAAAGATTCATTAATCAAAGAATATCTGAAAAACATATATACCAATTGAACAGACTGTTATGCAGCCATTAAAAACAAGCTGTTTGTGCATGCATTGACCTAGAAGAACTTCTATGATACCTTGCCAACTGAGAAGAATGTACTGTAGACACGGGTATGCCTGACTTTATGCATGACTATAGGAAAAGATATAGGCAAGTCAAGGTTTTTAAGAAATTATCCCTAAATATTCAAATGCAGGTCAAAGTCCATTAATCTTTCACTACGAAGAATTTAACAACTCCCAACTTCAATAAACTCTCAAAAATGCAAATTAAAATAACAAGACAAATTAAAGAAAATGACCTATTACTACTTATACAATGAAAGATGAGCAAACAAAATCTTGAAATATAAAACTGTGTGATAAATAGCTAGGTTCAAACACTTGAAATGTATTTTTAAAATGTTCTATGTAATGTCAGTTCCATTATGTCAAAGAGTTATTTACATCTTTTAATTAGCAATTGTTTTAAATCATAATGATCAAGTATAAGGAACATCTCTTCCCTCTGTTATTTGAGAGGAAGAGCACAGGTGACTTGGAAAGAGTGGAGGAAGAGGAGGCCAGACAGGATTTTGTGTCATCCAAATCTTGTGTTATGAACAAATTGGACGTAAAGTAATGGGCTTAACAACCACCTAGGAAATCACTTTCAAATGATACACTTCCAAAGGGTATGAAGTGGATGTTAAAATAAAATTTTATGTTAAAAATTGCTACTAAGGAATATTATTGTCATAGTCAAATGCTCTGTATCAACTCCCCATTTTTCAAAATAAAAGTTCTCACAAATGCTCATACGAAAGCCTCCTGCCAGGAGTAGTAGCTCACATCTGTAGTCCCAGATACAAAGGAGGCTGAGGTGAGAGGATCTCTTGAGCCCAGTGGTTGAGGCTGTGGTGTGCCGTGATAACACCAAAGCAATCCAGCCTGAGCAACAGAGCAAGACCCTGTGAAAAGACAAAAGACAGAAAGAAAGAAACCCTGTGAGAGAGAACAAAGGTGAGAAGAAAAGGGGATGGGGAGGGATTGGGAGGGGAGAGAAGAAAAGGGAAGGAAAGGGAGGGGGGAAAGGGAGGAGGGGAGGAGAGAAAAGAATAGAAAAGAGAAGAGAGAAGAAAAAGAGAAAAGAAGAAAGAGAGAAGGAAGAAAAGCTTCCATCAGAGATGAGGTGTTTTCCTAAGAGAAAAACAGGGAAAAAGTAGGTTGCCACAGGGATCACTTTCAGATTAATGTATCAAATGGTTCTACCTGCTTAGATCTGGGGTTTCAAGAAACTCTTAGGTGCAGGAGAGATACAACATGGTACCTCAACTCAAAATTGGCAGACCTGTGAAATTAACCTCCACAAAGCTGGTGGATTGAACAAAGAAAATGGGAGTCACCCTCAGAACCTAAGACATGTACAATGTCTACAGGAGGGGAAGAAGTCAACAATGCTGTTATATTCACTCTCTACTAATACAGCAAGCAGACACTATGCCTCACCCCCCACGTCCACCACCATCATGAAAAGGGACCTAAAAGCTCAACTTGCAGAGCAGGGAAGGAGCCTCAACACTTAGAAATGTTCCCATGAAGTCAAAGGCAGCAGGGGATGAGAACAGGGGAAAGAGAGGACGGAAGAGAAGAAAATACTGCAGATGGGGCATCGTGATACGCCACAATTTACTTCTCGGTTAATCCTGCCCACCACTCAATCTGATTTCCTCCTCTGTATTTTTCTTTCAGTCTATACACCCAAACAGGCACCAATACTATACAACTGTTCATATCTGCAAATAATAATAATATGGCTTAGCATTTTATCTCTAATGAAGTATAAAGGAGTGGCTAGCACAGTGCTGGACACCAAGGAATCCGTATTTGGTAGCACGAAATGTGCTGGAATTTTTCACCAAGATTGCAATAAAAGGGAAACAATTCTGAGTGCAGGTAAACAATCACAGCGAAGGGAACTTTTTATTTTATCTCATTTAATTCTCACAAAACCCAATTTCAAACAGATTGTGCCCAAAGGG
This sequence comes from Ateles fusciceps, assembly GCA_036589455.1. NCBI lineage: Eukaryota > Metazoa > Chordata > Mammalia > Primates > Atelidae > Ateles > Ateles fusciceps. The sequence goes on from JAZHEH010001955.1 coordinate 5,503,929, forward strand.
ACTTAACAGCTAGCAGGTAAAGTAGGATTTTAACCTACATGTCTCTCCAAGGCACGTCCAAACTTTTTAATGCCCCCAGACTCTCTTAATAAACTCTATGGTTAATACCTTATTGTTGGGGGAGGGGGGGAATTGTCCTTTAATACACTACTTTTGAGATTCTCCTTTCCACAAAAGGACAGTCATACACATTCTACAGAGACTGAAAAAGTCCCAGATGAATGACGCATATCATGTATTATGAAATAGGAAACCAGGGTCAAGAAGGGCAGAAAGAACTATTTCCTATCCAGAATTAGTCTCTCAGAGTTGTAATGGAAAGTGCAACCAGTGACTATTATTTACTATCACGAAAAAGTTTCTTTAGAGGGCACCCTGGTTCTCATGAACATGTTCACTTCTCAGGCATCCAAGGCTAAAAGCATAATAAAAATACATAGCTAGTTCAAGAGAATGGTTTTAAAACATTCACTTACTATATATCCTGCTGCCTCCCTCCCCAAAAAAAGTAGAGCTGAAAGTAGGAAAGTTGTTTTAAATTCTTACAAATATCGACACACAGACTAACTCATTATGTAATACAGTGGTTCTTACCGTATTTAGTAAAAACAAAGAATTCTTCCTCTCCAAATCCCCAAAAACTAACACAATCCTTCAACAACTTCAAAGATTTCAACTATGACAACATAGTTGCAGTGAATGACGTCGCAATGACTACAGGGCTGACATCAAGATTTTTAGTCCATACAAGTACTTCTTTAATACAAAAATAAAACTGTCAAAAATATTCTGGATAGGAAATCAATTAAAAATATTATTAGAAGATTCAGTCACATTACTATTTGGATTAGATAAACTTCCAATTTACAACTAGGAAGTTTTATGAGGAAATAATAATTTGGTATTTTCTTTTTAAGAAAACTATTAAGCCTGTATTTATTTTAACCTCAGAAAATGAAATTTTGGCATAAAAGATAAACACTGAAAAGGAGGAAGGGAGGAATTATTATAGCAAGTCTTTCCCATGAATATATTTAAATTAAAAAGCAGTTTAACAAAGCCAACTTTTTAAGTTTCAGTTATCCAATGTAATTTTAAAATTGTTTCAGTCCTATTATTATGATAGCGGAAATAAGAGTAGTACTACTGAGTACTCTCCTTGAACTGTAAATACAGTCCTCCCGATTTCCCCAAAACTGATCAAGACCCATTATTTATTTTAAAAACCGCTTTTATTTCCTCTTCTAGATAAATAAATCGAAAACAGAAATCAGACAAAGGAATATACATCTTTTTCAGTTTGACACACACCAGGGATATTAAAAGCATATACACACATGCATACGTGCATAAACACATACACTAGACCAGACTGAGCTCTGCTATAATTACTATGAGAACTTGAGCAGGTCACTAAACCTTAATTTGCTCACCATTCATATTGATGCAGTTCAACTCAAGACTATATTCTACTGATGCCTAGGGTTCACAAAATTGATTCAGGAGTACTGACGGTCCTCAAACAATGAAGATTTAAATGACCTGAGCAACTCGGTCTTCTCTGTCTTCTATACACAGTAATAATCTCCCTTTTGTGGGGAATGTAAGAAACAAGTTCAGATTATCTCCATGGTAAGTAAGTGAACAGATACAAGAAGAGATTGGGGGAAATCTTTCATTCCTTTTCTTTTTTTTTTTTTTTAAGGGATAGGGTCTCACTATATTGCCCAGACTGTGCTCAATCTCCAGAGCTCAAGTCATACTTCCACCACAGACTCCTGAGTAGCTGGGACTACAGGCACACCACCATGCCCAGCCTCCTTTTCGTTTTTGAATCACATTAATACACTACCTTAACAACACTTCTTTTTTTTTTTAGATGAGTCTCACTTTGTCACCAGGCTGGAATGCAGTGGTGTGATCTCAGCTAACTGCAACCACCACCTCCCGGGTTCAAGCGATTCTCCTGCCTCAGCCTCCCAAGTAGCTGGGACCACAGGTGCGCACCACCACGCCCGGCTAATTTTTGTATTTTTAGTATAGACGGGGTTTCACCATGTTGGCCAGGATGTTCTCAAAACAAACACTTTTTAACATATAGTCTAAAGATAACATAATGTGGATGGTCTGAGAGAATGTGCTGGTTTTTGACAGATTGATTCAATAAAGATGGGACAGGCTGAGATGTGGGTTAAGTGTTCAGCCAAGTGAAGGAAAACTAACTGCTTCAAACCACCCCCACTCTCTCTGTTCCCCAGCCTCCACACCCCCACCACTGCTCCCCCTCTCGCCAAAACACAAACATCAGTTTTACTGAATTGGGCACAATCTGGTTTTGTATATTCATTCTGACCTGTCACATCTCTGTCCACATAGCTGAAAGAACAAGAATCAAGAACCCCGAGAAAAGGAAACTGTAAGGTGGTGCTCCCTTAAGTAGATAAATGTGTGATGACTAAGGTCCACATACAAAAGCAGCAAAGTTGCCTTTTTACACTCTGAAATGTCCCTTTACGCCTACCTAGGGTTGCCAGATTTAACAACCTTAAATTCAATTTTAACTGAATGCCTTGTATTTTATATGGCAACCCCATCCCCAATCGACCACAAAGAGTTACAATTAATCAGAATGATTAAACACCCTAGTTTGCCTGGGACTACAGAGTGTCTCAGGACACAAAATTTGCAGTACTGAAAATCAGGCGATTCCCAGGCAAACCAGGAAGAGCTGGTTACCCTACAACTAATCGTTTCATGGAGTAAGCAACAACTGCAGTCTTGGCTTTACCACTAGTTAAGTCTGATCTTCTTATTTGAAAATAAGCTTTTTGTACCTCGTTTCCCCATATATGTCATCATTTATCTAATGTACAAGATTAAAGTAAGGATAAAATGTGATGTGCAGTAAATACATAAAGAGCTTTTGAAAAATGCTAAGGTGTTATAAAAGCTAGTTATCAGTAGATACGGTTCGGGTATAAAGTTCTGTTTGATGTAGAGTTTCCAAGTAGAAAGGCACTTGTTTTTATTTGTATCAGGGGGTGTCCAATCTTTTGGCTTCCCTGGGCCACACTGGAAGAAGAAGAATTGTCTTGGGGTCACACATAAAATACACCAATACTAACGATAGCTGATGAGCTCAAAAAAAAAAAAAAAATCACCAAAAAAACATGTTTAAGAAAGTTTACAGATTTGTGTTGGGCTGCCACATTCAAAGGGCAGGTTGAACAAGCTTGCTTTATATGATCTACTAAAGGTGCTATTATTTATAATACTGAGTACTAGTTTCATTATACATAAAAATATTCAAAAATATTCAATAAACTCACCCCTTTTAGAACTATAACAATAAGCTCTGGGTTTGATGCTGGTTTCCCATTTAATCATCATGTAACATAGGACAAGACCCTTAACATCCTTAAGCTTCAGATTCTACGGTAAAACTGAGGTGACAATAATACATACCTTACAAAAATATGTAAAATACATGTGTTAATAATACTGTAAAATTCTGATTGTACAAACCTATGTATACATACAAGTTGAGCACCCCAAATCCGAAAATCCAAAATCTGAAATGCTCCAAACTCTGAAACTTTTTGAGGGTCAACATGATGTTCAAAGGAAATGCTCACAGGAGCACTTAGGATTTGGGATTTTCAGATCTGAGATGCTCAACTGGTAAGTATATGTAAATATTCCCAAATCCGAACTGCAAAACACTTCTGGTTCAAGCATTTCGGACAAGAAATACTCAATCTGTACCAGTATTTCTCTGTATCATTACTTTTATACCCTGCTGATTCTAAAGATACAAAAGTCCGTTCAACCTTAATCTTAAGAACAGCTTAGGCCATGGAGCCAGAGTAAGTCTGACACTGTTCAGCTACTTGCTAAATGTTACTTTAGGTAAACTACATTTCTAAGCCTCACATTGTAAAAGGTGGAGAATATCTGCATTATAAGGTTATCATGGGGATTAAACAGTACATGTAAAGTATATAAGGGCACGCCTCATAAGCAATATTCAAATCTCAGCTGCTATTTTCATCATGACTGATATATGTTTACTAGATTTAAGGTTTTAAGGTTAGAAGAGGCTGAGATCCTATGTTCATCCGTCAAGTCTCTTATAACATAAAATAATTGTAAGCAAAAAGAGTAATAATAATTCTTAGCACATCTTGTATTTGGAATTGATACTGTTCCATTTAGCATCCCCAGCTAGCTAGTCCGTTTTGGAGATCTCTCTCCATGAGCTTCAGAGAGATGATTACAAATTTATTTTTGTTTAAGATAATACATTAAGAATACTTGTTCCTGTGTCCAGTACTTCTGCTGTTTCTGTTATAACCAAAACAAGTCAGTTTTCTCCATGCAGAAGCATAACTTTTTATATCAGAATTTTGCTCAAGCTTGATTCATTAAGGGGAATAAAGAGGAATGACATGTTTTGTCACCATGATAGTATCCTAATGAAAGGGCAGAGAAACTAGACCCTAGAAGCCCCAGTCACTAGCATTCTTTTAATAATATCAGTATAGGTTAACTGGCCAAGAATTAAATGCCTTGACTATATTAAGACAATACTGAATAGGAGTCTTTACTCTTTTAGTACTACTCCTTACTTCTTCCAGCCATTTCCTACAAAATGATTAATGAGAAAGCCAACTATATAAATATTTCAAGCAAACATGAACTATTAGATTACCCAATGACATCGACCTAGCTCATCGATATTTGAGGTTCTCAATAATTCCAACTCAATCCAGCTACGTACTACATTTAGCATGACATAAACCTGTACCAAAGAGAGTGGACAGCCTAATTTTTAAGTGAAAGTTATGTTCGTTGAATTAACAAATTCACTTTTAAATATACCTCTTTTTGGCCAGGCGCAATGGGTCATGCCTGTAATTCCAGCACTTTGGAAGGCCAAAGTGGGCAGATCACTTGAGGCCAGGAGTTCAAGACCAGCCTGGCCAACATGGTGAAACCCCATCTCTACTAAAAATACAAAAATTAGAGAGGTGTGGTGGTGCACGCCTGTAATCCTAGCTACTCAGGAGGCTGAAGCACAAGAAATCACCTGAGCCTGAGAGGCAAAGGTTACAGCGAGCTGAGATCGCGCCACTGTACCTCAGCCTGGGCAACAGAGCAAGACTCTGTCTCAAAAATAAATAAACAAACAAACCTCTCTTTCCCCCAAGGTGAAATAAAAAAGAAAACTCAAAGGCCAGAGGAAAGACATAACAGTTCCAAACATACAAAAAAAAGGTTAGCAACAGTAAATATAATGAAAAAAGTATTCATATTTGAGAGAAGACAGCTCTTCTGGTTATGTTTAAGCTTTGAGAATGTAAAAGAATTAAAGTTTCTAAAGACTTTCAAAATGATGTTAAAATGCTTATTCCATTTATAGGAGCTACAACAGCTTAGAATAATTTTACAAACTAAGTCTATCTAGAATATATTTTCTTTAATTTCAATGATTTATAGATAATTCAGTAAGATTACTTCGATGTTTCCTTTTCTCTTCCTCCATTCCCCTTCCGACTCTCAAAAGCCCAGTTTCTTATCTGTATTTTGCATGGACCAGCTAAAAACACAAACTTAAGAAAAGGCAAATAACATACAATTAGAACTTATAAGTATGTTGTGGAAATATACAGAATAAATTACCTGCATCACAACTAACATATCACCTTCATTTGTACTATGTAAAAGGTTAAGTAGCTAAAAATAAGGTTTAAATATGCAATTACTTCCTTTAGTCAACAGTCTTGTGTTGCATTCAAATATTATTCACTTTTGTATCTTTAAATTCTTTACATAAAGTATTTTCTTCTTCCTACGAATTCCCAATTATTTTACCACTAAAAAAGCTTTTCCTGAAGATCAACAGTTGTCTTCCCTCTCATCACCTCCATTCTCTGGTGTGTCATTTCCTGGCCTTTGCAGCTGTTCTGCAAATGCTCAAAACCAGATTACGTTTAAAAAGCAGAAGACGGCCATGCACAGTGACACACGCCTGTAATCCCAGCACTTTGGGAAACTGAGGTGGATGGATCACTTGAGGTTGTGAGTTCAAGACCAGCCTGACCAACATGGAGAAACCTCATCTCTACTAAAAATACAAAATTAGTTGGGCGTGGTGGCACATGCCTGTAATCCTAGCTACTCAGGAGGTTGAAGCAGGAGAATTGCTTGAACCTGAGAGGTGGAGGTTGCGGTGAGCCAAGATCAGGCCATTGCACCTCCAGTCTGGGCAATAAGAGTGAAACTCCACCTCAAAAAAAAAAAAAAAACAAGACACAGCAAAAAGGGAATCTACCTTAAGTAGCTCTGAGAAATATTTGGCCCAACTCTTAAAAACCATTTTCCTCTTAAACCAAGGGAGTAGCAAACTTTCTGCTGTCTCCATTTCCTTCCACACTTCTCATCTAGGTTGCTTTCACATACAAATCAAAATTTGCTTCCCTAGATTTTTTAAGAAGTTTAAAATATTTCAATCCAACAACTGCACAAATGACACATATAAATGTGAATTAACTTCCATTTTTACATTCTCTCTTAAATCACAGGACTTCTGAGCATAAGCAATTTCCAGATGTGAAAGGATTGAGTTCTAAGTTTCAGGATTCAAGACACTGGGTTTCCTAAGTAGTTCATGACATTCCCTTTACTTCATCACAGCTAACCAATATAACATGATTATGAGTCTTGTTCCCCTTTTTAGGCAAAATTATGACCAAGTTACCTTTGTCACTGTACCATAATGCTTCCTCCCTGTGCGCCGCCCTCCCAAATCAGTTTCTGATATCCTTTTTCCTCCTCAAATGTCCTAAGTACCCTAACGAGTGCAAGTAAACGCACTGAAGCTCCAAAACCACTTCTTCATCTACCCAAACCTAGCTGATCCTCTATAAAGGCAACAGTAATTACAGTCATTTCTATAAATGTCTTCCTATTTAAAATCTATCATTTAATATCCCATAATTATCTTTGCAATTTCAATTTTATTGTAAATCTACTAAACTCCTTTGATGCATTCTTAGCTAAGAATTCAAAGTTTGGGGTTCCCATAACCCATTAACTACTAAAAGAAATTTGTAGAGGAGTACCACGTTACAATGGGTTTAATTAGTCACTTCAAAAGCACTCTCGGCTGGGCACGTGGGCACGGTGGTTCATGCCTGTAATCCCAGCACTATGAGAGGCCGAGGCGAGCAGATCACCTGAAGTCAAAAGTTCGAGACCAGCCTGGCCAACATGGTGAAACCCGGTCTCTACTAAAAATACAAAAAATTAGCTAGGCATGGTGACAAACACCTATAATCCCAGCTACTCAGGAGGCTGAGGCAGGAGAATAGCTTGAACCCAGGAGGTGGAGGTTGTAGTGAGCCGAGATCGTGCCATTGTACTCCAGTCTGGCCACAGAGTGAGAGTCTGTCTCAAAAAAAAGAAAAAAAAAAAATTCTCTTAATTTGATCATGTATATCCCTCAAAGAGACGCAGGCACAGACATGTCTAAAACAAAGTAAAGTGTACTATTCAAATGAATCAAGTATATTCCTTTGTCCATCACACCTACTTCATTAAAAGATGGCAATCTTGGATATGCAAAGGGTCTGGAAAGACACACTCCATGAAAATAAGGGATATTCCTACTAAAAGAACCAGGGTAACAGAGAAGTTTCCTGTTTACTTAGATACTCATACACTGCTTACAGTTTTTAATAATAAACATATTACTTGTGTGATTTCTTTTTAAAATCAGTTAAAAATGTCAAGATTAGTAAATTCAACTTATGTGAAAAAGATTTTGAAATGAGATTCTGAAAAAGAAGATGTCAACCATCATGATTCTAATGGATAAAACGCTTACTGCCTTTATGTCATCAAAGCACTTTACCAACACAGACTATTCCTTACAGGAGTCCTACTCAATTTTATTTTCATCGAATGCTAAAAACTTTCAAGTCACTTTGATCCTTAAATTTTTGTCCAAAAATTTCATAAACCCTAATTCACTTCAGGTGCCACAGAAATAATAAAATTTTACTATATTTCTTATGCCTCATGACAACTGTAGTAACCACACAGAACCTTCTATAGGTTGACAAAAGGCCTCTGAAACTACAATCTCTACTAAAATGTCCAGTTAGAAATTTACAGTAACATTAATATAAATTTTAATGACCATCACTTATTGAAATGGTAGTAAGTCTAATTCATGCTAAACTATGCAAAATAAAGAGGCTACTGAGTTCAAATCCCTTGCAGATACTTGGTGAAATTCAAGCTAAGGAAAAGAAGCTGGTGAAATTCAAGTTAAGGAAAAGAAGCTGGACAATATTGCTTAACAACACAGTTTAATGTCCTAATGGATTTATATGGAATTAAAGTAAGTATGAAACTATCTTCTGTAACTTTCATAATTCTACAATCATAAAATGAGAATTACAATTTTTTTGGTCAGTTTAGCCATAATTGGTTTTAACTTAATGTATTTTATACCAAATAAATCTATTGTAATAAAAAATTAAATATTTTACCAGTTGACAATGGTAGGAGGTACTAGGTGCTTTGAAGATATGCACTCTGTGTCAAAACCTGTCAAAACAAACATAAAAAAGACAAGCATGACTACTCATAGTCTGGTTAATCAGAGCCAAACGTCAACTTTTTCCTGGAGACATTTTACTTTTAAACCTTACATGAAAACTTCTGGTGAGTTTTTCTGGAAACATCAATCTATCACACTAGCAAATGACGTTTTATTATGTAACTTTTCTTCAAAAACATACAGAATACACACTACACACCTGTAAGAATGGCCAAAACCCAAAACACTATCGCCACCAAATGTTTGCAAGGATGTGGAGCAACTCTCACTCATTGCTGGTGGGAATGCAAAATGGTACAGCCACTATGGAAGTTTGACAGTGTCACATAAAACTCAACATAGTCGTAATAAATGATCCAGCAACCACAGTGCTCACTATTTACCCAAAAGAGTTGAAAACATGTCTACAAAAAAACCTGCACATCAATGTTCACAGCAGCTTGATTCATAATTGCCAAAAGTTGAAAGCAATCGACATATCCTTCAATAAAGTAATGAATAAATAAACGGTGGTACATCCAGAAAATGGAAAATGAGTCAGTGTTAAAAAGAAATGAGCTATCAAGCCATGACAAGATATGGAGGAAACTTAAACACATATTACAAAGTGAAAGAAGATAATCTGAAAATGCTATGTACTGTATGATTCCAACTATATGACATTTTGGAAAAGGCAAAACTATGGAGATGGTAAAAGGATCCATGGTTGCCAGAGATTAGGAGACAGAGAGGGATGAACAGCGCAGAGTACAAAGGACTTTTAGGGCAGTAAATCTATTCTATATGCACTATAATGGTAGATACACATCATCATACATTTGCTAAAACCTACAGAAGGTATAATACCAAGAGTGAGCCCTAATGTAAACTATGGACTTTGGGTGATAATGATGTATCAATGTAGGTTTATCAATTATAACCAATGCAGCACTCTGGGGAGGTAGGGAGATGTTGATAAAGAGGAAAGCTATGCCTGTGTAGGGGAAGGGGTATATGAGAAATCTCTGTACCTTCCTCTTAATTTTGTTGTATACCTAAAACTGCTCTAAAAAATAAAATCTATTATAAAAAATAAGGTATTTCCAAAAGTCAAAAAGTATACTATAAAGGCTGACTTCATTTACTCATGATGATGATAAAGAATAATAATTAAGAGGTATACATGGTGATGTTAATATATCGTTTATAAAAACTTTTAAATTTTATTTCAATGATTTTCTCTATCATCTGTGAAGCAAGTAGTTAGTAGTCATTATATAGTCATTTTTAAGAATATATAAACAAGTAGAGCTAAAAGCTAAGTTTTCGAATCATTTAATTCAACATACCACTGCCTCATTAACTTTTAATTCATTATTAATTTTTGTAAAAAAGGACAGACCTTGCAGCCATAAAAAGAATGAGTTCACATCCTTTGCAGGGACATGGATGAAACTGGAAGCCACCATTCTCAGCAAACTAACACAGGAACAGAAAACCAAACACCACATGTTCTCACTCATAAGTGGGAGTTGAACAATGAGAACACACAGACACAGGGAGGTAAACATCACACACCGGGGCCTGCCAAGGGGTGGCGGCAAGGGGAGGGAGAACGTTAGGACAAATACCTAACGCATGCGGGGCTTAAAACCTAGACGATGGGTTGAAAGGTATAGCAAACCAACATGGCACATGTATATCTATGTGACAAACCTGTACATTCTGCACATGTATCCCAGAACTTAAAGTAAAATAATAAATAAATAAAAATTTAAAAAGAAAGTCAGGCACAGTGGCTCACGCCTGTAATCCCAGCACTTTGGGAGGCCGAGGTGGGTGAATCACCTGAGGTCAGGAGTTCAAGACGACCAGCCTGACCGATATAGTGAAACCCCATCTCTATTAAAATTACACAAATTAGCGGGATGTGGTGGCGTGTGCCTGTAGTCCCAGCTACTCTGGAGGCTGAGACAGGAGAATCGCTTGAACCCCGGAAGCGGAGGTTACAGTGAGCCGAGATAGCACCACTGTACTCTAGCCTGGGCAAGAGAGTGAGACTACATCTCCCAAAAACAAATAAGCAAACAAACAAAAAAAGGCAGATCTTAAACTCAGATACATCTGGGTTCAAAATCCCTGCTGTTTCTTGTTAGCTATGACTCTAGACAAGGTCATTCAACTATTCATCCAGGCGGGAAATAACTTAGAAATCATCTTATTATTAATAATTCCTTGTGCCAGTTTCCTCATATGTAAATGAGAACAGTGCCATAAATAAATAATTCATATCTATATTTTTAGAATTTCTATAAATAAAAACGACCAATAGGAGAAAGCAGACTATGTATATTAACAGAAAATTCCACATTCTTTATTAACTATTAAAAATGGTCAACCTCATTAATTATCAAGAAAATGCAAATCAAAACAGCATCATTTCCCCCATTAAATTTTTTAAATGAAAAAAAAAAATTTGCAAGTGTTGGCAAGGACACAGGAAACAAGATAGCTTTTGGCATTCTTAGGGAAGTACAGCCAGTTTGGAGAGCAATTTGGCAGCATCTAGCAAAAGCTGAAAATGTAGACTCCTATGACCCAGCGATCCCTTTTGAGAAATATGCCCTGGAGAAACTCTGGCACAGGTGCATACCTACTTTACCCTGCTTTGTTTTGTTAGTTAAATGGCCCAAGGTGACAAGTCCTACTAGGTATTTAACTGGCCCTCAACAAACGTTAACAATCTCTTCAACAAATATTTATTAAATGCCTTAGTCACTCCAGACCTGACACTTTGCATTCTAAGAATGACACCATTAATACTGGGAAAAAAAATTCCCAGTCAGTAGCAGAGCCTGACAAATCACTTTAACATGGCAAACTATGAAAAGCGCAACAACTGCATTAGGAAAACAGGCAAATGCAGCCTTTTTTCTAGAATGGGGACGATAAGGTCAAGGAAATCACTATAAACTGAGTTGATGCATGTATTTTTGTTCAAATAGACAATAACTGCAGGCAGTAATAACAGCTATGTGTAAAAGCAAAGGGAAGTATACAAGAAATTTCAGAAGATACTAAATAGTTGTAGTGAGCTGAATAAAGGACCTCAAGGGTATCAGGCCCTAATCCCTAGAGTCTGCAAATGTTACCTTATTTGGAAAAAGACCCTAGCTTACCCAGTGGTCCCTAAATGCCCTCAAAAATGTCCTTATAAATAGAGAGGCAGAAGGAGATTTGACACACACAAAGGAGACGATGATGTGAAGATGGAGCAGCGAGATTTGAAGACGCCGGCCTGAAAGATTGGACTGATACAAGGACTCGAAGATGCTGGTCTGAAAGATTGGACTGATAGAAGGACTTGAAGATGCTGGTCTGAAAGATTGGACTGATAGCAGGGAACGCCAGAAGCCACTAGAAACTGAAAGAGGCAAGAACAGGTTCTTCCCTGGGGCCTTCAAAGCTCTGCTTTAATTTCAGCCCAGCAACACCGACTGGAACTTCTGGCTTCTATTAACATTAACAGAATAAATTTCTGTTGTTTTAAGTCACTCAATCTGTGGTGACTTGTTACAGCAGTCCTAAAAAACAAATGTCTTACTGCTGCTGTGAATGTACACTGCACTGAGTGGTTGAAACATTATCCAGGTCTCTTAAAAGTCTTGTAACTTTTATTAGCAGGAGGATGACATACTCGGATCTCTGTTTAATAATATTAAACCTGGTGCCAATGTTAAGATTTTATTTGTGGAAAAAGAAACTAGAAACAGGAAAAACATTTCAAAATTCAAAATCCAGACAGAAGATAGTTCTTAATCACCAGATATTCGTGAAAAACCATCACTATCAAAGAAAGAGAAAAAACAGCAAAGAAAAGGTGCCTGAGTGGAAATAGACAATGCAGGAAATGTGGGAAATGTGTAAATATGTCTATGTAATATTCTCAAAAGCATAAGAGAGACTATTGCCATCTATGAAACAAGAATGGGATGCTATATATTAATAGAAGGAATAAAAATAAGAAAAAGCTCTTCGAAATAAATAGCAGCTGAAATTAAAATGTCAATACAAGTGTCAGAAAATGAAGTTGAGACTCTTTCCCAGATAAAGTAAAGCAAAAGGGGGCAGAATATAGAAAATCTGATACTCATTTTCAAAAAAAAAAAAAGTGTTAAATTAATCCAAGAGATTCAAATTCCACTACAAGGAGTTCCAGAAATAAAAAGAAACGAGAATAAAGAGGCAGAAATTCCTAAAGCATTCTGCAATATAATATCTCACAGCTGATGGATACTAGTCTTCAGTTTGAAAGAGCTGGGCAGATGAATGAGGGAAAAAAATAACTGACTTCTAGACACAGCCATGTAAACTCTCAAAGCTGAGAGTATAAGGATATCCTAAAATCTTCCTAAAAAAAACAGAAAGCAGGCCACTGCAAGGTCCAGCCCCCGCAGGGTCTAGTGAGTGTTCTTTTGTGTGCGGAGACAATAGATTGCAGGAAAGAAAGACACAAGACACAGAGATAAGAGAAGAATTCAGCTGGGCCCACGGGACCACTACTACCAAGGCACGGAGTCCAGTGGTGGCCAGGAATACATGGAGGTGCTGATATTTATTGTATACAAGGCAGGGGGGCAGGGCCAGGAAAGTGACTCATCTGACATGATTGGTAGGGTCAAGGAAATCACATACTTAAAATATAGGGGACCATGCAGGTACAGCACAGGGGACCCCTCCCTATCAGGTAGCAGGCACATATGTCAGTATCTTTCTATGCACTTATCAGAAAGATCAAAGGCTTTTAGGATTCCTCTTATTCTTACTTCTCACAACTTCTAAGAACTTAAAAAGAGCATCAGGTGGGAAAGTGGAACATGAAAGTGGACAAGGATGGTGACTATTGGAGCACAACACCATGGCACTTAAGCCCCTGGATGTCTGCGGGCTGGCCTGGCTAATGTCAGGCCTTCCTCAAGAGTTGGGCAGAGCAGTGTTCTCTGAACTCTCCCAGTGAAAGGGAAACTTCCCCTCACAGCCTGTTAAGTAACAGCCTCCTTCCCAGGCGCTGGCGCTACCGCAAGGCTCTTACTCTCGCCTCCTGATCACTTCTCACAATGTCCCTTCAGTTCCTAATTATATTTCACCCAATTATGTCCATACGGTAAGACTAAAATGATTCTATGCTATAATACTAAAGCAAAGCTTAATGAAGAATCATGATTTAATAAGATTGATTATATAATTATGTTATTGTTTCTACATCTATTTGGTGTCATTGCTATAACTAAGTAATAAGTACATATATTTGTTATCATTGCTGTATCTAAGTAATATGTTTGGTATCATCGCTATATCTAAGTAATCAGTTATTTATTATGTTGGGACAGATTGTGCCTTCAGTCTCTTGACTTGGCACCTGGGCAACTTTCTTCCCACAGGCCACCTACAAATAAGGTGATCCTATAAATGATCAACAAACAAGGATACATTTCAAAGTAAAAGGAGGTACTATTAAAAAGTGTGCTTTGGAGGTATTAAAGACAAACCAGGATATATGGTCACCCATCCTATAAGGCAGGAATCCCCAACCCCCAGGCCACAGTCCCGACAGGAAGTGAGCAGCAGCAGGTGAGCAAGCACTACTGCCTCCTGTCAGAACAATAGCTGCAACAGATTCTCACAGGAGCAGGAACTGCGCCTTCAAGGGTTCTAGGTTGTACGCTCCTTATGAGAATCTAATGCCTGATGATCTGAGGTGGAGCAGTTTTATCCCAAAACCATCCCCCTGCCTCCCTAACTCCCAACTATGGAAAAATTATCTTCCACAAAACTGAGTCCCTGGTTCCAAAAAGGTTGGAGACCAACTGTTATAAAGGAATACCGGCATCAGATGTCTCAGAAACACAGGAAGGTAGGCAGCTATGAACAATGCCTTAAAAGTTTTGAGAGAGGCTGGGTGCCGTGGCTCATGCCTGCAATCCCTATACTTTGGGAGGCTGAGACAGACAGATCATGAGGTCAGGAGATCAAGACCATCTTGGCTAACATGGTGAAACCCTGTCTCTACTAAAAATACAAAAATCAGCTGGGCATGGTGATGCATGTCTGCAATCCCAGCTACTCCAGAGGCTGAGGCAGGAGAATCGACTGAACTTGGGAGGCGCAGACTGCAGTGAGCCAAGATCACGCCCCTGCTCTCCAGCCTGGCAACAGAACAAGACTGCATCTTAAAAAAAAAAAAAAAATTTCCGATCAACTGCAAGTAAAATAAAGAAATTTTCAGACTTGCAAAAACTTAGAAAATTTACATTCCACAAATGTATTTTGCTAAGAAATTACTTTAAAAAGTCCTCAACCATGTGCATATATTCCTTTAAGTTTTAAAACAATTTTTTAAGCCAAAATGATCTGAAATTTTGTAACCTTGTTTACAAGAGCTAATATAATGCTGATTCCAAAACCTAGCTTACCACATAGGACAATCTCTTTAATGAGTATGAGGAAAAACTCCTAAAATGTCATCACATCTAATCCAGCTGAGTTAAAAGAATGATATACCATAACCAAGCATGGTTTGTTTACTCTGAGTGCAAAGACGCTTCACCATGAGAATTCTTTATTACTATCATTCTCTATATTTAAAAGGCTAAGTAGGAAGGGAAAGTTGTGAGCATCACAGCATATCTTAAGCATCTAGGAAAAGTGAGGCCAGGCAAGGTGGTTCATACATGTAATCCCAGCACTTCTGGGAGGCTGAGGTGGGTGGACCAACTGAGGTCAGGAGTTCGTGACCAGCCTGGCCAACATGGTGAAACCCTGTCTCTACTAAAAATACAAAATTAGCTGGGCATGGTGGCACATGCCTGTATCTGAGCTACTTTGGAGGCTAAGGCAGGAGAATCACTTGAACTCAGGAAGTGGAGGTTGCAGTGAACCGAGATCGCACCATTGCACTCCAGGCTGGGCAACAAGAGCGAAACTGCATCTTGCGGGGGGCAAAGAGGGGGTGAATATCAACTATTAACTTTTAAAGGAACATCTTACGCATAAACAAACCGCTTAAACTTAAAAACAGTGTATTTATTAGAAAGCAACATTAAACACCACATTGAAAAGCAACTTCCCTCCAAGTAAGGAACAACAAGGCCAACTATGATCATAATTATTGTACATCAAGAAGGCTCTAACTCTATGCTGTCCAGTGCAGTAACCACTAGCCACAAGTGCCACTGTGCACTTAAAATGTGGCTAGTCCAAACTGAGATGTGCTCTAAGTGTAAAATACACATGGGATTCCAAAGACCTAGTAGTAAACAAAGAACGTAAATCAGTTCATTAATAAATTTTATATTCAATATATATATTGAAATAAGATTTTGGATATATTACATAAAATAAAATGTATTAAAATCAATTGCCTACCAGAAATTTACAACCACATATACGGCTCAATTTATGGCTCTCAATGCATTTCTTCTGAACAGCACTGCACTTCAGCCAATGCAGTAAAAAAAAATGAGCAGTATGAATACTGAAAAAGAAAAGATAGAATCATCATGTGCAGATAAGCACACAAGAAAATCTGAAGGAATCATTTGAAAAATATCCAATCAGAGGGAAAATTCACAAAGATAACTGGATACCAGGTAAATAATAAAAATTGATAGTTTTTTTATACACTATTAATCACCAGCTAGAAATTGAAATGGAAATATAGTCACAATAGCAAAAGCAACTTTAAAATACTTCATGCAATATAACATTCATATTTACATATGTGTGTCTGTGTGTAAAATGATACTGATAGACACCAAAAACTCTAAATATATGAAAAGACAGACTTGTTCCTGGGTAGAAAGGATAAATGTAATTCTGCCAGAATTAACCCATGAACCAAATGCCATCCCAATTACAATCCTACTAGGATTTGCCTTACATATTTGTTTTGTATGGTTTTGTGATATATTAACTCTAACATTTATCTGGAAGAAAAAAATTTTTTGAGAAACAGCATATTTAATGCATATTTGCCCTATCAAAACAAACGCTAATTGTTTTAATACAGAATTTAAAAACCAGAAATAGTCATGGGACTTTTGTACATGGCAATAGTGACATTTCAGATCAGTGGGTAAAAAATTATTCAGTAAGTTGCACAGCGTCAAAGAAAAATTGTAACTGAGGTACCAGCTGAATTAAGTCCTGGAAAGATGAGAAGCAGATCTCTGAAGCAAACAACCAGCCTAGTCATACCTCTCTTCCACAGCTCCCATATTCCATTAAAAAAAAAAAAGATTTATTACTGCCCTTTATTCTGATTCTAAAACAGTCTCCAGTGATGTCCACCCACAGTCCACACTACCTGGCCTGTGACTGTTAGAGAGGGAAGCATTGGCTCTGTTTCACATATCTGATTCCATTCTGTTCCCATCTCCAATCCCACAGACTATGGTAAATGTGGGCATCCACAGGTATCCAGCAGACCCACGACCAGTAAGGCCTGTATCAAAAATATAAATGTGTTGGTCTAATCATATTCTCTCCAAAACTTGGAATGGGGTATGGAATTGGAGAGAGAGAAGCAGCTAAGAGGACTGTCAAAATAAACTCATCCTTCAAGATTCAGGATGAGTATATGTACCCACAGACAGAGCCAAATCAATCCCTCCAGGTTCTGATTCCTCCTCCACTCCTGCCTAACGCAGAAGCATGAATGGGCATAGAGTGAGTAATCACAAGTGGCCTGAGATCGCTGGATGACAGGAAATATGGGGGGGAGTTAGCAAAGAAAATGCTGTAGATAGGGTGAGATAGGTTTTCAAGGAAAGCATTTAACTAAATCTGCTTTTCATTTTTTAATTTTTTTTGAGACAGTGTCTCTCTCTGTCCCCCAGGCTGGAGTAAAGTGGCACCATCTCGGCTCATTGCATAGGTTTTCAAGGAAAGCATTTAACTAAATCTGCTTTCTTTTATTTTGTTTTTTTATTTTTATTTTTTGAGACAGTGTCTCTCTCTGTCCCCCAAGCTGGAGTACAGTGGCACCATCTCAGCTCACTGCAACCTCTGCCTCCTGGGTTCCAGCAATTCTCTTGCCTCAGCCTCCTGAGTAGCTGGGATTACAGGCACCTGTCATCATGTCCGGCTAATTTTTGTATTTTCTGTAGAGATGGGGTTTCACCATGTTGGTCTGGTCTCTACTCCTGACCTCAGGTAACCCACCCCCACCTCAGCCTCCCAAAATGCTGGGATTACAGGTGTGAGTCACTGCACCTGGTCCTAAATTTGTTTTTTTGATTACTCGGGTCAACACAGAAAATAAACCAGAAGGGATTTCAGGTGTGTTGCTATTACAACAGCCCAAGTGATGAGGTGCAGAATTTAAGGCAGCAGACTCAGAAGAAACAGGATCAACTGTGGAGGCTTCTCTGAGGGAAAATAGTAGGACCTGTCAGGTAGGATGTATAGAGTAAGGGCTCTGAAAATTAGCGTCTACATTTCCAGAATAAAAGAATGGTGGCATGTGATGAGGAATACAAGAAGAACAGACACAAATATGAGTGCGTGAATATAGGCCTGGATGTTAAGTTCGTGGGAAAGACCAGAAGAGAGACTCAGTATATTGTTAGAAATACAGGGCTGGGGCTCCAAACAGCTGAAGATGCAGATGCCCCAGTCACCACTGACTCTATTCACAGAACACAAAATTCCTCAGAAACAGTATATTCAGTTGCAAGATAAAGGATTAAGGGCAGATGCCAGAAGAACCAACAAGAAAGGTAAACGAACAGGAAGCAGTGCCCTAGAAGCCAAAGACAAACACAAAGGTTGATTAGGGTGTTGTCAGGAGTGTCAACAAGGCTGCAGAGAAGGCGACAAGTAGCAATGACATTAAAGTACAGCAAGCAGTTGGCCTAGCCTAAAACAATCCATCACGTTCCTGCCTTCATAATCACATAAATTTTTTAAATTACATTAGCATATATTACTCAACCAGCTAGTTATTCAAGCACATATTTATCAACAGAAAGTCTATTCTTCAGGAACTCCTGAGTTCCCATAATAAGTACATACTGGTTATTTTGATGTGAGATTGTTGGCCTTCCAAAAATTTTGTGGTAACATGTTCAAATCTTTCAATTCAATTTAATAAATCATTACTCAGTATCTCAGGTCCATTATTGTCCTAGGTGGCAGGGATGCAGAGACTCATTCATTCATTCATTCATTCATTCAACAAATGTGAGTGTCTCCTACACGCTGGGCACTGGGTGTGCAGCAGTGAATAAAACACAGTATCTTGCTTTCTAGTGAAAGAATAAATTAAACCTACTCTTCCTGAAGGAGCTCAAAAGAAACACATTATGTTCTTGACTTATCTAAGAAAGACAGCAAATATAATTATTTCATAAAGCTATTTGAAATTAATAACAAGAAAGAAAAACTGTAATCACCTATAGTTAACATGCCTGAACTCTGGTATCATATCATATAAATAAACTTTATTAACTTAAACACACAGACATACAGTCAGCTCCCAATTACCTATGGGTAAATTATCCATGCATCAAGGGCAATTCCCAGATAGTGAGTCACAATTCTGGGTAGTGTCCCATCCAAATTTCTAGCATGTAATCTTCTAACACATGATGGAAGTATAAGAATATACAGGCATTACATATGCCAGTTTTACACTATGTCCACCATTCTCCCCAGAAGCATCAATGCAAAAAACAAAAACTGTTACATGCCTACGGAATCCTTCTAAAACTAAGTATTTATAAAGATATAAGTGTATCTAATAAAAACAACAAATGCCAATATAGATGTTTCTCACCAGAAAAGTAAATCTACGAATGTGCTATGCTTTTCATTCTCAATGCAGAAGTTCAGATTTACATAAACAGGTCCTGCATATTCAACTGACTCTGCCCTCATGGAACTTCCCATTTGGGCAGTCACGTGTTCCACCTCTTCATTACAAGGAAAATCACAAAACTAACTTTTAAAAAACACCCTCTAAACAATCTAAGTACAAAACCATCCCTTAAGTACAAAACTCCAAAACTACTCTTATCATAACCAGTCCTATTTCACCAACTCTTTCGCTACAATCCTTTGACCTCATCCAGACCTCCAATCTCCTTGATCTCTCCACCACCTTTCTCAATCTATCAGGCCTCCTCCGGCCTGATCTCTATTGTTAATTGTATAAAACACCCTTTGAGCTCCCCAAGCATTCCCCATGTGCGTTCTTGTCCCATGTCTTTATACTTGTATGTCTCCTGGGTCCCATCTCCAATCCCCTCCTGACTAACTCAAGGAAAACTATGCTCTATCCAGAAGTAAAGGAATATAGATTTTGACTGAACTCTCTCCATCTATTTCTACCTCCATCCTTTTTCTCCCCCTATTCCATCAAGGCTGGGTTAGATGTCCTTCCTCTGAGCTTCCAAAACACTTTAGGCATACCATTATCATAACTTATTACAACTGCATTTTAACTTTACTTTTCTGTCTCCCTACAATAGACTGTGAGCTTCTTAAAGCAAGGACTGCTTTTTTTCCCCCTCTGCTTTCCTAAAATCTAGCAGAGTATGTGATACATAGCAGGTATGCATAAATATATATTTTTATAAATACTATTTTATATTCTATAATTTAAATAGGCATAAAGAAAATATTTAAGAAAATATTTTAAAGCCATAAAGTAAATATTTAAAGCCATAACAGCCAGGTATGGTGGCTCACACCTGTAATCTCAGGCTGGTCTCAAACTCCTGGGCTCAAGTGATCCTCCCTTCTCAGTCTCCCAAAGTGCTGGGATTATAGGCGTGAGCCACTGCACCTGGCCAAGAAATTTTAATTATACAAAATAGTATTAGTATGAAACACTTTCTTCTGGTTTTCAATATATACATGCAATTACAAGGCCAGGCACGGTGGCTCAAGCCTGTAATCCCAGCACTTTGGGAGGCCGTGGTGGGCACATCACTTGAGGTCAGGAATTTGAGACCAGCCTGGCCAACATGGTAAAACCCTACCTCTACTAAAAATACAAAAAATGAACCAGCATGGTGGTGCACACCTGTAATCCCAGCTACTCGGGAGGCTGAGGCATGAGAATCGCCTGAACCTGGGGGGTGGAGGTTGCAGTGAGCCAAGACTGTCACTGCACTCCATCCTGGGTGATAAGAGTGAGACTCCATCTCAAAAAATAAAAATAAAAATAAAAAAATACATGCAAGTACAGGTGCAGTGCAAAGACACACTCAAACTGAAGGGCACAGAAATAAGTACAACCTCTCTGGAAAGCAATTTTGCAATTTTTAGTAAAAGCCTTTAAATTTTTCATACCTTTTTAACCAAACAATTCCACTTCTGTGAATATTTAATGAAGAAAAATAAATTTACTTGAGAATTTCTATTTGCTATTTATAATGGGGGGTAATAGAAACATGCAAATCTCTGTCATGTAATAATTGTGAAATGGTAAAATATATTATGTACATATACTAGATTATTATACAACCACTAAAAATATTTTCAAAAACACTCAATAACAGAGGAACTGCTCATGATATGATAAATGAGAAGTAGGTTAAATATTAAATACACACAATATATTTCCACTTTGCTAACATACACACAAATAGGTATCAGGATTGAAAGCACCTCACCACTGGCTATATCTAGAATGTGGAACTTACTCTTTTACGTATTCTCCAAATTTTCTCATTAAACATACATTCTTAGAAGAAAAATTTAAAGCAAATATATAAATTCATTATAATTTCTACAAATTTATGTAGCAACAATATTGACATGCCTGAAACACTAGGTCAATTTATGATCTTTTAAACAAGAAACTGAATGGTAAACTTAGAGAAGACACTAAAAATATTTCTTTTCAAAATATACATTAAGAAATATTATCCAATCTAGCTGAAAAGTTTCCCATTGGCCTTAATAGGAGAACAATACCAAAACTGACACAATATAGGATCAGGTATATTGTTGTATGTATTTATAGATGCTTTAATACTGCTGAAGATAATTTTGGTAAATTGTAACATTCCTAATCACATAATTCAAACCATAAAAAGGTAATTGTTTCCGAATTTTGTAATAATAAAATTTAAACTGTTTGTAGTAACTAAGGACCAAAGACGCATACTAACTTGACACAGATATTGCTAACTAGTTGGCACAGTGGAGTCTCCGAGTTCCCTAATCTTCCCAGTCTACTCTCAATGGATGGCTTGTAAGAGACGGTTTATTTTTATTCCTGTCTTATGCATGCTGTGGCCCATTTACTTCGCACCCAGCTTCATCTAAGAGGACCTCTGCACAAACTCCTGCCCCTCCGGCCTTCCTGTGAACTTCCCCAAAGCCAAGTCTCCACCCCACCCCACAATAATTCAAGCCTCTGCCTAGAAAGCAGTCCAGTCGCCCCACCCCCCACACCGCCATCCCCGTTCCCCTAGATTAGCTGGATGCCACTTCCTCAGAGAAGCATCTCAAGACAGCCTACTCCAGTTCCCCACCCTTGGCACCCTATAACTTTGCCTTCACAGGACGTACAGCAGTTGTAATTAAATAATTACTTATAGAATTGCTTCATGTTCATCTTCCCACTCTACATACCAGGGAAGGCCCATATTTGTCTTGTTCATCACTATTCTTGGTGTCCACTAGCAACGTGCCTGGTGGGAGCATCCATTATATGAATGGACGAACAGATAGATGAATAACAGATGTTAAGAATAATAATTTATTTAAATTTTCCTAAGATAGTCTCATTTTCTTTCTATAAAAAATATGCCACTGTCGGCTGGGCGCGGTGGCTCGAACCTGTAATCTCAGCACTTTGGGAGGCCAAGGTAGGTGGACACCTGAGGTCAGGAGTTCAAGACCAGCCTGGCCAACACGGTGAAATCCCGTATGTATAAAAATACAAAAAATTAGCTGGGTGTGGTGGTATGCCTGAAATCCCAGCTACTCAGGAGGCTAAAGCAGGAGAATCACTTGAACCCAGGAGGCAGAAGTTGCAGTGAGCCAAGATCATGCCACTGGAGCAAAACTCCATCACAAAAAAAAAAAAGAAGGGTAACTGTCTTAGTGCTATTACCTATTTTATAACCTTCGGCACACTTATATTCTAGATTATGAACTTTTCCCTGTTGAGCATTTGCCCTACTTAAGTTTTTCCTTGGAATTATACACCTTTTTTATGGTGACTATTATGTTCACCAAAAACAAGGGGTAGAGGGAATGCCACAAGAGCAGCAATGCCACAGATAAAGCCGAGAAGCAAAAAAATAAAAATAAAAAATCCACATCTGTCGTCCCAAAGGAACAAGATTCCTATCATTAGAAAACTAATTCAAGCCTTAAAAATGAACAGAATGAGAATAGGCTGTTAGTAACCCCACAACCCCTCACCCACTAGACCTGCTCTCCCACCCCATCTTGGCCACCAACTCACTTGTGGCTTCTCTTGCCCCCTGAAAGTCTAGTCCCAGGGAGCAATGTTTCTGTGACAACCATGTCCTTCCTGGAGGACTCCTGAGCACTCGCTGTCCTAGAGCTCTAAAACACGACAGCTCTTTGCAGATTCACTGCATTTTCTCCACTCCTACCCACAAGGCTGCCAGCTGGAGAGTTTCACAGCCAGGACCAATGCCACACATTTGTGGGACCCAGCCTTAGCTGAGGCCTGCCTAGACAATGCCTACTGGCCCCTAGTGATAAGTACTTTATGCATCTTTCACTGACTTCTCACCTCATTCTATAAACATCTAAGTCCAGTACTCTGTTCACTCTCCTCCACTCCCTGATCTAACCATTGCCTCGATGACCCCTCATCTGGCTTTGAGTACAGCCCAGCTATACCGCTTTGCACTTGACTCCTGTCACTTGGAAGAATTCAACTGTATCCGTAACTACCCCTCTATCTCTAGTCCCCTCTCCCTCCTCCATCAATGCATCCTGCATCCACATTGCCAGTGTGACACTGCCACTCCCTTATAACCCGTATTTCACATCAATCCTCTCTTCAAGAGTCTCAATTCCCTCCTTATTGTCCAAAAGGAAAAATAAAGGAAGGAATAAAAAAACAATTCCAAACTCCTCTGCCAAGCACTTAGGGCTCTCCACAACTTGAAGTCAGCTCACTTTTCAACTCTCACCTTCCAACTCTCTACTTCACACACTACATCACAAATCAATTCCATCCACCTCTCTGCCTCCCTTACCTGTCCTGTCTGTCTTTGCTCACTTTGCCCTGTTAGTTCTATTTGGATGTCCTTTATTCTTCTGCATACATCCTAAGTCTAGTTATCTCTTTGCATCTAAATTGATTAGGTATTCTTTGAGATCCAAACCTCCACTGGCCCCAACCCTAGCCTGAACTTTATCCATCCACTGACTCCTTAGGGCACTCTCTTATAGTGCTCATTTTCTTTTGTAATTACTTGTTAACCTATTGTACATCTTAATATAGAATGCCCATTAAGCTCTAACATCAGAGAAACCTTCTGCCTCATCTGTCACTCCATCTATTTACTGCCCACTGCCTCTGAGATGGTTTATATGAGAATCTTGTTTATTGAGATGTCAAAAGAGGAAGAGACTTATGCAAATATCACAGTGAATTCCATGTAGTAAACACATAAATGAACACATGGAGAAATGCACAAAGCTAACTGATAAATCATCAAAGACACCTAAGAAATAAATATGGCACAGGTAACAAAAATCCTGAGACAAGTAAAGGAAAGAGGGTGAAAAGAAGGTAAAAAAAAAGAACAGAGATGAAGAAGCAGATCCCTCTTCATCCCCCAAAAGCAAGAAAAGATTACAGACCAAAAAAAAAAAAAAAAAACGGAAGTCCAGACAGACTAAACGGCACAATGTCACACCACCAGTCTCAACAACAGGGTTACAAACAACTCAAGCAAGACCTTCAATGCTCCTCCTGCATCAACTCAGAGCCCACTCAATTCTCTTCATTTGCTAGCTGCTAGTTCTCCCTACCTATTCCTAGAAGCTTTAATTCATTCAACAACTATTTTCTGAGTTGAATCAATAAATAAATGAGGTTATGCTAGGTCTTGTTTCTGTCCTGCCACGGGATGTGATTTATCCTCACAGCTTCCTTAGTCCTCCTAAGCAGTTGATGGATTAGTTTTATTTGTCAATCCTGTTCTTCCAAACTCCAGTGCCCTTGGACATCCTATGTGAACACCTTCCTCACAACTTTCTTGAAGTCTAACATTAGTCTCATTTTGCTCAGCTGACCATTCCCTGGCTACTTCGGCAAAGCATGACCTCTCTGTCCTCTATACCGTTCATTTAACATTGACAACATCTCCTCTGTAACCTCATATGGCCTAAAAACTCTTGTCCTTACAAAATTAATATTTCCTAGTCCTCTTTAAATGATGTGTATCTTTATTAATATAACAGGTTCACTCACACGCTGAATTCAGAGTATCTTGTTACCATTTACCAAAAAAGTACTTGTGAAGGGCAGAGAAGGGACAAAGAGGAAGAAAGGAAGAATATACATAAGGGGGAAAAAAAATTACAACAGAAGACAGGGAAGCCAGAGAGATGAAAGAAGCAACTAACATAACTCTTGATAACCTTGTGAGGTAAGAATTGAAATCTTTATGCTACAGAAATTGAAATGGAAAGCTGAGAAAGGCTAAGTCACTAGCTCAAATTTACCTATCCAGCTTTACATACATGGATGCCAACAGTTCCTTCTCCACTGAACACAAGGTTGATGATATAGGATAATATACTTAGAAACACCATCTGAAGCATAATCAGGGTCATATTACGAAAGATATTTAAAACTAACAAGAGTAGACCCTTGTTAATTATCTGAGAATTTCACCATCTCAACCCACTTTCAAAATGCTTTATACACATTTCAAAAAAAATTGAAACAGGATAAAAACTAATTTTTTTTTTTCCCCTGAAACGGAGTCTCCCTCTGTCACCCAGACTGGAGTGCAATGATGCGATCTCAGCTCCCTGTGACATCTGCCTCCCGGGTTCAAGAGATTCTCCTGCCTCAGCCTCCGGAGTAGCTGGGATTACAGGCACCCACCACCACAACCAGCTAATTTGTATTTTTAGTAGAGAAGGGATTTCGTCATATTGGCCAGGCTGTACTCAAACTCCTGACCTCAGGTGATCCGCCCACCTCAGCCTCCCAAAGTGCTGGGATTATAGGCATGAGCCACTGCGCCTGGCCAAATCCTAAATTATTGATGTTAAAAAATACCAAATCTAGTTAATGTCCCTCAACTTACAGTTCGCTACTGTTTACAGTATCTCTTCCCAATCTCCACTAACAAATAGTTATAACACATCCGACATTTTCTTGAGGCATAGATGTGTGAAAATAATGCTGCAAAAGGGAAGGTAACGACACAAACTGAGCAGATTTGGAAAATACTGCATACTCTAACAATAAATAAAACTAAAAAAAATAGTTAATATTTGTTGAATAATGACTACACCAGACACCTCATTGGAATCTCACAACAATCTACGGGTAGATTTCTATTATTATCTCTATTTTACAGATGAAGAAATTGAGACGTAGAAATTAAATATGCTGCCCAAAGACACACAGCTAAAAAGTAGAGCCAGGATTTAAATCCAAGCAATCTTAACTCTGAGCCTATGTTCCTACCCACTGAACTGCAATGAAAAAAGTACACTACACTTAGAGGAAAACATTTAAAGGAAACAACCACTGAAATACAGAATTAGCTAAATCAAATGTATATTAACACAGAAACATTTCCCAAGAGAAAGAGTACATGTGAATTATCCCTATATTCATGCATGGAATTAGAAGTAAAATAACATATATCTGTAAAATATCTACTAAGATATTTCTATATTTTAAGATATTTTTATTATTTAAAAAAAGCAAAGGAAGTTAACTTAAATAAAGGTTACTAAAAAGAGTCTTGGAGGAAAAGTGCCCATTATAGTTTTATACTGAAAGTATAATGGACAAAGAAATATACCTTAGGTCAAATAATGAAAAGATTATAGGATAGCAGAGACAAGAATGAAAAGAACAAAGAAAAAGGAGCACAGGTTAACTACAGTGTCAAAATTAAAATTGACAAAGATTTGTCTTTAATAATATTTATGGTAATAATGTTTATAATAACAAAAAAATGGAAACAGCCTAAAAGTCTATCAACAGAGCAAAAGGGAAATAAATGTGGTATAGACCTAAAATGTAGTAACATGTCGCAGTAAAAATAAACGACATAAATCGACATGAACCCACACTGATGAACTGAGTTGAAACTCAATTCATGAAACCACACTGATAAGTGATTTTGAGTGGGAGTAAAAAAAAAACAGTATGTTGAACAAGAATATATACAGCACCATCTAAATGAACTTTAAGAATATACAAAACAATACTATATACTGTCTAAGGAAACACATACGTGTAATAAAACTGTAGAATAATACACAGGAATAATAAACACCAAATTCAGAGCAGTGGTTAACAGTAAGATCTGGGAAAAAGGAATGGGTTTAAGTGAATTAAATTTTATGAAATACTTTTCAAACATACAGAAAATGTGTCTATATTTTAGTCAAAAGACAGAAAAGAAAATGGAATTAGCAGATTATGAGATCCCAAATTCCTTTATATTCCAATCTAAAAAGTCAAGGATAACAATTCCTGTGAAGAAAGGTTAAAAGGGAAAGTATCCTGAAGAACTTTGTTTAAGTCCAGAAAGAAAATTTTAGGCCAGGCATGGTGGCTTACACTTATAATCCCAGCACTTCAGGAGGCCAAGACAGGCGGGTCACAAGGTCAGGAGTTCAAGACCAGCCTGGCCAACATAGTGAAACCCCATCTCTACTAAAAATACAAAAAATAGCCGGGC
This sequence comes from Ateles fusciceps, assembly GCA_036589455.1. Taxonomy (NCBI): domain Eukaryota; kingdom Metazoa; phylum Chordata; class Mammalia; order Primates; family Atelidae; genus Ateles; species Ateles fusciceps. The sequence goes on from JAZHEH010001955.1 coordinate 5,531,481, forward strand.
ATGGTGACAGGCACCTATAATTCCAGCTACTCAGGAGGCCGAGGCAGAAGAATCACTTGAACCCAGGAGGCAGAGGTTGCAGTGTGCAGAGATCGTGCTACTGCACTCCAGCCCGAGCAATAGAACAAGCCTCTGTCTCAAAAAAAAAAAAAGAAAACTAGTTAAGTTCTATTTCCTTATGATTTCCCCCGTATTTAAAAAATAAAAAATAAAAACTCGAGTTTTATTTGGGGCAGCAACTTTGTGTGATTAAAACACACATAAAACTGCCCCTAAATGTCATTGATTGATTCCCTATACAACCATGCCTTCGGAGGTTAATATGAACTTCGAGTGAACTGTCACTACAGAGAAGAGATGCAGCACCCAGGTTAAGAACATGGACTCTGGAACCAAACTGCCTGGCATGAAATCCAGCACACATTTAGCACACGTTTAGCACACATTTGCACTCTGTGCTTCAGTTTCCTCATCCGCAAAAATAAGAATGATAAAAGAATCTATTTCATAAGGCTGAGATGAAAATTAGAACAGCACCTGGCCACAGTTTACTATAAAGGTATGAGCCTATCCTTATTCCAAAGACCATTCATTTAGAAAAAAAAAACTAGGCTTTGTATCCAAAGAATATAATTAAGTTCAGTTACTTTCTGCATCAAATAGGGGACTAAAAGTTGACCATGACAGGACAGGGGAAAAGGTGCAGCTTTTCATGGCTTGAGCAATCAATGTTAGGACAGTAAGATAAGCAATTTTTTTCTAATGATATTCTTTGATAGTGTTATAACATCTACCCCCACACACACACAGGGGGTCCAAAATCAAGGTAAAACATTCTATTTCCTGGCTCCCTGTTGACCTGGCAAAACTCCAGTTAAACCTAGTTGAGCTATCATCTCCACTAAGAGGTTTCCCTTTCCTTCCCTACTCTGGGCCTGCCCTGCACTTTTTCTGTATTTCCCAGCAGCTTCCACTGCCGCACTGACTATACTACACTGTAATATACCTGCTCATGTGCTGCTTCTGTTATACCACATTGTAATTTGTTCATATACTTCCTTCCCGTGAACTGTGAGCTCCTTAAGAGCAGGAACTCACTCAATCATTTCCAAATTCCAAGTACCTTGCAAAACAGACCTAAATAAATACTTGAAGGAATGAATGAATCCTTAATAACAAACACCTTCACACACTAGTAGAAACCGGTGGCAACTTATCCAAAAGGTTGGTTATTTAAGTATCTTCAATTCTAAACAAAAATTAGCAGATCAACTGAACCACTGAATCATCCAATTCTTTATCCTTCAAAATGGTAAACATCAAAAGTATGTATGTAAACGTATTCCGATAACAGAAGCTAAATTTTAAATAAAAAGAAGAATTAAGGCACCTGTCATGTCAGGAAAACAGACACAGTCTGAAAGCATTTTTCTAATGAAACCAAAAATAAACATGTAAGGAAGGCAACACAGGATTTAACATTTACAATGTCTCCTTTTTCAGAAAATAAACTGTCACCAAAAGTCAGATGAAAATATGTACTCTATTGAGGTGGATGAAATTAAGACTGAGCCACATTTTAATACAAACACACAATACTCCTATGGCAAAGTTTTCTAAAAGACTATGCCATGAGTCAACTAAAATTAGGCTACTTTTTAGAAATTTAACAGTTCTTGATAATTTCTTGGAATTTGCTTAGGGCCCCAAACGTTACAGGCCTGTCTTCTGTTACTATGGAAGAGGTATCCCTCCTCCCAGCAAAGATGCGGGCCTCACTTGTGCTTTGGATCCCATCCCACCCCCATCCTTTCAGGAACTCTGCACAAACCCTTTTCTAGTCTATAGTCAACCACTCCCGCTCCACTGAGCCTTCCCGTCAGCATTTAAACATGCTGAAATCAAAACTATTGGAAACAGTTTCCTATACTCGCTGTCTCCGTGTTCCTCACCTCCCACTGCTCCCCCAACTCACCCCTACCTGCAGATCAGCATCTCTTTCAAAGGTCACCAGTGACTTCCATGACCTTCAGTTTGCTAAATCCAATGGATGGTTCTCAATTCTTCTCCCATAGGAGCATTCCACAGTACTGACTCATCGATGTCGGGGGACATCAGCTTCTGGCCACTCTTGTCTCCTTTCCCAGCTCAACCTCCTCTGCCCAGCTCCATCCCAGGCCTCCTTCTGTTCTTACTCTACAGCCTCCCCGCAGGCAGTCTCACCCATGCCTGTGGTTTCAGCTCTTGCCTCTACATGGAGGGCTTCAAAATGGTAAATGGCCACCCCAATCCTGAGCACTAAGACAGTAGTACCTCAGTGGAGGCCTCAAAGGCAGCTCCAACTGAACACTTCCAAAACTGAAGTCATGCTCTTTCCATATCCAGAACCTAGTTCTCCACCAGTAAGCCCCAGCTCTGTGAATAGCACACAAACCCTTGAGTTGCATAGGTCTGAAATCTAGTAATCACTTGACACCTCTTTCTCCCACTCCATATACTATTTAGCACCATATCCTGACAATTTTATATCTCCATTTTCTCAATATTTATGTTTATCATAGATGGCTCTTAAGAGGATCAAATGAGCCAATACAGGGTAATACATTGAAAAGTTAAAAAAAAAAAACTTAAGTTTGGGTATTAGTTTTTATTAATTGAAATCTCTTTGAAAGCAGGAACTTTGGCAAGTTCATCTTTTTTATTTATTCCACATGGTACCCCTAGGACAATGTTTTGCATGCAGATGGCCATTAAGTAAATATATTGCAATATTATTTATATTGGCTTCATACATGTTCAACTGAGACATTTATGTATTTTTAACAATCTGTAGTTCCCAATCCAGCCATCAAAAACTGATCTCCTAAGAGATGAGACTTTTAAGTTAAATGACCCTGTGAAGTGTATACTACAATGGATACTTTTGATAATTATGATGCTGCTTATTTTAAAAGCCTATCACCCTTGGTCTAGCTTTCCTAAAAAAAAAAAAAAAAAAAAAAAAATCTAAATTCCATATGCAAGCCCAAATCTCACATAAAAGAGTCTTACTCCCCCTTACAGTTCATCTTCAGTGGGAGAAAGTATCAGAGGACTATTTAAGTATCCTGAAGGCAGACAGAATGACAGCCTGAAAAAGTTGCCTATCTCACTTTCTTATCTTGCAATGTGAGCTGGGATGACATTCTGTGTAGGAAAGACACTGAAATGAAAAGAATTATTGTTGCTCACAAGTTCCCAAACTCTTGCATTATGTACATAATTGCAGGCTCAGATTTCAAAACTGTCCTCTAGTAAAATCTCACCACATCAATTCAAAAATTGCTCCCTAGACTAGATTTCCATCTGCAACATAATCTTGTTCATAACCCTTATTCACACAATACTTTTCCTTCATCACCCCTATCAAACTTGCAACTACCTATTCATTTGTATGATCATTTGCTTCTTATTTTTCCCCTCTATTCACTAATGTATTCCCAGCACCTAATAAGGTGCCTGACATAGAACAGAAATTAAATGGCTCTAGGTGAGGCAATTAATTGATTGAGGAATGAAACAGTCACTTAACTGAAACCGAACAGCAAGGAAGCATATAAGCAAATGAAACAGATCTTGAGGCTTTAAGATCTGAACCTCACCCCAAACCAGACAGAGGATAATTTTCCCCTCACAAGTTGTGCGTCCCTCTTTTCTCCCATTCTTCTTCTTCCTTCAAGGAGAACATTTCAGACTTTCAGAATATTTAAGCTTTAAGTAAGAGTCTAAACGTCTTACAAATTCAGTAACTGAGATCCAAAGATATGAGGTGACTTGTTACCCTGACCCTTAGATCCAATGGACCACTCTGCCCCTACACCCAATATCATTCTACAAAACCAGTACTTTTTATAGAAAACAGAAACCAGAAAAGAGTCTGAAGAGAAAACACATGCGAGAATTACAACAGAAGCTCTACTCATCCCCGAGTGTGAGAAGTGCACAGAAAAATGCCAGAAAACAAAACAGTCTGTGCAACAGATTCCCATGTCACACCACCTCTCCCCTATAATAACCTTCTAATACATTTTCAGGAGCACCCTTAACTCTCAGAACTAATTTGGGGAAACAAAATAGGTTGATGATCATGAAAGAAGGTACCAAACTACGGCTCTCCTGACCACCCAGACTAAAATCCACTGTGGAAACTATTCAGCCAGCCACCAAGGAGAGGCAGCAAAATACAGTGGTTAGATTTATGAGCTCCAGATTTACACAGGCCTGTCTGAATCCCAGCTTCTTACTAGCTGAGATCTGAGGCAAGTTAATACGTCCAATCTGCAGTTTCTCCTGCTGTAAAATGGGAATAACCCCCACCCCGGAGGGCTGTTAATAGTGTAAACACACTGTACATAAAGCTCTCCGAACAGTGCGTGGCACGTAATAAATGCTCAATAAATAGCAACTATTTGTCGTTCTTTTCAGCTATAATTTCTATCACAAAGCCTACTGCCTCTCTAGCTTCCATGTACTTTTAAAGACATTCCTCCAGCCTTTTCATTTTCGAGAGGCCTTATATACAACAGCTTAGAGCACATTTTCTAGTATCAGACCACCTGGGCAAACCATTTAAAAAGCTGTGCCTCGGGCTCCTCATCTGTGAAACGAGTCTGATAACACCTACCCCATAGGATGGCTGGTAGTGAGCACTCCCTGAGTTACCCATCCTATCACCAGTGTGTGATTAAAACGCACTTGGGGGAAAAGTAAACCTGCAACTCTCAATCCCTAACATCAGTCTCAAACCCAGTCCCATCACCACGATAGTGTCCAGAAGCAATCGCCAAGGTCAACACATCTCACGCACACAATTTCTTCTCACCCCACGCAGCAACAGCCCCTCCCGCCCTGCCAAGCAAGGGTTTTCCGAAATCGCAGGGCTGAGTCTCCTCCCACGGACACCGCACTGCTGGGGCCGCGGCAGAGCCCCCCCCTAATTCAAGGGGCCTGTCCCTACCCCGCCCCCACGGCGCTGGGAGGCACGCAGTGCATCCTCCCACCCTGGTCAGCGCCGCCCCACGCCGCTTGGGCTGCAGCTCCCGGCTCGCGTGGGCCCTGAGCCGAGGCCCCACGTTAGTCGCTTCCCAGACCCCAGCGGCCGCCTCCCACCCTGCGCGCTGCTGCTCCTGGCACCGCGGGCCCCCCCTCACGCACACCCAGCAGCCAGGTGCGGCGCCGACGTCGGGGTCCCGGATCTCGAGGCCGGGGCGCCCCCCGGGCCCAGCTGAACCGCACGCGGAGGCCGCGCCGCCAACCGGCTCCCACCGCTCCCACAACGGGCGCCGCACTCACCGCGACACCGGAGTCCGGGTTCCTGCGGCCTCGGGCCCACGCAGGCCTGGATGAGCCCCAGAGCGTTCACGCCCCGCGCCGCCGCCCGTGGACCCTGGCGCAGCCGTCGGGGCCGCACTGCGAGGGGGAGGAACGTCTGCGACCCCGTCCGCCGCCTTCTCGTCCCGGCCCGGGCCGCGGCAACAACGGCTGCGTCGCACACCGGCGCCGGCAGAGCAGCGTCTGTTGAGCGGAACCGCCTGGGAAGCGCACCCCCGGCCGGCACTCGTTGCATATGCAGAGAGGCCGCCGCCCATTGGCCCGCGGGCGGTGGCGCGTGCGGGGCTGGGCCTATCGAATTTGGGCCAGGGAGCTTGGCGCTGGCGGCCCGGGGCGGGGCGAGGTTACTATGGGTCATTTTGCGGAGCCGCCGCGGACCGGACCTGGCTGCAGCCTGCGCCCGGCGGGGGCGGGAGCGGGAACGGGAATCCGGTCCGCGGAGAGGGACGGACTGCGGGGTAGGAGTGGGGAGCGGGGATCTGCGGCAGCGACGTGAGAGGAAAGGCCAGCCCAGTAGGGTCTGCAGGAGCTCCGTCCCGCCAGGAAAAACACCTCTCTCCCAAAAAAAGTTACAGACGCACAATTATTGCTGTAATGTATAAAGTTCAATGTAAATTATGAAATGATATACATATTCTTTTCGTTTTTAACTGGATTAGTTATCTTGTTCTTGCACAAATTGCTGTCAAATCCTGCCAAATAAAATGGCTTTTGGAAATGCCTGGGGCAAGAAGAGGTTCAAAAACTCAAAGCTTATCCCTTCTCATTTACCTCGTTTTGGCCTCACTTAACCTAGCATATAACCTGTTTTCCCCTAAATGCACTCACCATGCAAATTTGCTATTTCTTTTCAAAAAATTAAGTTTACTCCAAATTATTGTTTTTGAACGTTCTTAGGAATCCACAGTCTTTCTGTATTTTAAGGAGTTTGCCATTGTATCTCATTTTAGACACTACAGAAGAAAAAAAAATCATCTAGTGCAAGTAAACTGCCTCCCCCACAGGCAAACAAAACACACACCCACACTCACACGTGCACACACATCCCCCAACACAAATGACTACATGTGGTACAACTACATGTACTATAAGAAAGAAGACTTTCATTAACCCAGGAATAGTAGGATTGGCTTCTTTTTTCGACCCAACGTATTGTTTAGTTTGCCTGTGAATTTTTCCTTAACTAGGTGAAAGGTTGCTTTCCTGAGCCAGCCTCAAGCTAAAGCTGGGGCTCATTTCCCAAGAGAATCTCAAAATCAGGAAGCTGCCAGAACTTGAACTAGGTGGAGCAATGATGCACCAAGCAAATAGAGCTCACTCACCGTGGGCCAATTGAGTACCTAAAGGGATGGATACCTGACTCAGGCAACCTGTTCTCCCACTGCAAAGTATGGCAGTTCAGTTGCTCATTAATCTGTAGAAATGTTATCAAAGGATACACCCTGGAGATAGGTGAAATACAGAATGTCTTATGTGAGAAGACATTGGCTGCTCTGCAGAGAGAAACAGGCTTTAAAAGTGGTACTTCGACAACCACGAAAAGCCTCTAGAAAATACTGGTTTTCTTCCAAGAGAAGAAAACTAATATTGAAACTTTTTATCTATCCATAAGCCTAAGACAGAATACTAGAATTCCAACAATATCTTTCTTCATTATCTCTATATTGTGGATATTTATTATATATTATGGATATGGACTTAAAAGAAAAAAGTCCTGGGAATTAAAATTCTAAGTTCTTATTTGCTGTTTAACGCTTAAGCTAAGCAGAAATATAGAGATACTTCAGAGATATTGTGAGCTTCATTTCAGACCACTGCCACTTAAAGAGAATATCAAAATTAAGTGAGTCACATGAACTGTTTGGTTTCCCAGTAAATATAAAAGTTATGTTTATACTATAAAGCATGCAATAGCATTTTATTTAACAAAACAATGTATATATCTTAATTTTAAAATACTTTATTGCTAAAACAAATGCTAGTGATCATCTGAGTCTTCAGGAAGTTGTAATCTTTTTGCTGGAGAAGGATCTCGCCTTGGGGTTGATGGCTGCTAACTGATCAGGGTGATGGTTGCTGAAGGTAGGGATGGCTGTGGCAATTTCTTAAAATAGACAACAATGAAATGTGCACATGGGTTGACTCTTCCTTCCACAATTTCTCTGTAGCATGCAGTGCTGCTTAATAGCATTTTACCCACGGTAAAACTTCTTTTAAAATTGGAGTCAGTCCTCTCAAACCTTGCCCTGCTTTATCCACTAAGTTTACGTAATATTCTAAATCCGTTCTTGTCATTTTAGCAATGTTCACAGTATCTACACCAGGAGGAGATTCCACCTCAAAAGACCACTTTATTTGTTTATCCAGTCAAAGCAACTCCTCATCCATTCAAGTTTTATCATGAGGTTGCCGCAATTCAGACACATCTTCAGGCTCCACTTCTAATTCTGTCTTGCTATTTCTAACATATCTGCAGGTATTCTTTCCACTAAAGTCTCAAACCCCTCAAAGTAAACCATGAGGGTTGGAATCAGCTTCTTCCAAACTTCTGTCATATCAATATTTTGACCTCCTCCCATGAATTGTGAATGTCCTTACTGGGATCTAGAATGGTGAATCTTTTCAAGAAAGTTTTCGATTTACTTTGCCCAGATCTATCAGAGGAATCACTGTGGCAGCCATAGCCTTATGAAATGTCTTAAATAATGACTTGAAAATCGAAACTACTGCTTGATCCATGGGTTGCAGAATGAATGTTGTGCTAGCAGGCATGAAAACCACATTAATTTCCTTGTACGTCTTTGAGTTCTTGGGTGACCAGGTGCCTTGTCAATAGCAGAAATGTGTTGAAAGTAATCATATATTCTGAACAATATTCCCAAAAATGCACTTAAACTATTCAATAAACGCTGAAAACAGATGAGTTGTCATCTAGGCTTTGTTATTTCATTTATAGAGCACAAGCAGAGTAAATTTAGCATAATTCTTAAGGGCCCTAGGATTTTCAGAATGGCAAATAATCACTGGCTTCAACTTAAAATCACCAGCTGCAATAGCCCCTAACAAGAGAGTCAGCCTGTCCTTCGAAGCCTTGAACCCATGCAGTGACTTCTCCTCTCTACCTATGAAAGTCTTAGATGACATCTCCTTGCAATATGACTGTTTTGTCTACCTTGAAAATCCTTTGTTCAGTGTAGCCACCTTCATCAGCAGTCCTAGCTAGATCTCCCAGATAACTTGCTGCAGCTTCTGCGTCAGCACTAGGTGCTTCATCTTGCATTTCTTTTACGTTACGGAGACGGCTTCTTTTCTTAAACCTCATGAATCAAACCCTGCTGGCATCAAACTTTTCTTCTGCAGTTTCTTCATCTCTCTCAGCCTTGGTAGAGTCCAAGAGAGCTACACCTTGCTCTAAAATAAACTTTGGTTTACGAAAATGATATGGCTGGTTTGATCTTATATCCAGACCACTAAAAGTGTCTCCATATCATCATTAAGGCTATTTCACTTTCTTATGTGTTCACTAGAGTAGCGCTTTTAATTTTGCTCAAGAAACGTTCCTTTGTATTTGCATCTTGGCTAATGGCTTGGCATAAGAAGCCTAGCTTTCAGCCTGTCTGGGCTTTTGAACATGCTTTCCTCACTAGGCTTAATCATTTCTAGCTTTTAATTTAAAGTGGGAGATGTGTGACTCTTCCTTTCACTTGAACACTTAGAGGCCATTGTAGGGTTATCAACTGGCCTAATTTCAATATCCTTGTGTCTCAGGGGATAGAGAGGACCAAGGAGAGGGAGAGACTGGGGACTGGGATTGGGGAGGGAAGGTCATTAGCGGAATCAGAACACACACATTCACTAATGAAGTTCACCCTCTCATATGGGGACACTTCAGGTCAGGGTGTCACAAAACAACTACAATAGTAACACCAAAGATCACGATCACAGATCACCATAACAGATATTAAAAAAATGGAAAAGTTGCAAGGATTACCAAAATCTGACACAGAAACACAAAGTGAGCTGATGCTGTCAGAACAATGGTGCCCACAGACTTACTCAATGCAGGGTTGCCACACACCTCCTGATATGGTTTGGCTGGGCCCCACCGAAATCTCATCTGAATTGTAGCTCCTATAATCCCCACATGTCGTGGGGAGGGGACCTGGTGGGAGGTAACTGAATCAGGAGGCAGGTTTTTCCCATGCTGTTCTTGTATTAGTGAATAAGTCTCATGAGATCTGATGGTTTTATAAAGGGGAGTTTCCCTGCATCCACTCTCTTACCTGCTTCCACGTAAGACAGGCCTTTTCTCCTCCTTCACCTTCCATCATGATCGTGAGGCCTCCCCAGCCATGTGGAATTGTTAGTCCATGAAACCTCTTTTTCTTTGTAAATTACCCAGTCTCTAGTATGTCTTCATTAGCAATGTGAGAACAGACTAATACACCTCCAATCTGTAAAATATACAACAAAGCCAAGTGCAATAAAACCAGGTATGCCTGTAGTATTTCTACTCTCTATGTTTTTTTATTTAAAAAAAAGTGTACAATTTTCTCTTGAAAAGTTTTCAACATATTTTTATTGACAGCTTTTGAGAGTTATCAAATTTGGCTATATTTTCCTTCTTTTTATAAAAATTCAATTCAGAAACTGTTACTTCCAACTGAATGAAAACATCTATTGGAGTACAGCAGTCCCTTTTATAGTTTTGTTATTTCTCCAAATAACAGGGACATGGAGAAGAGATGTCTTCATAATTCTCATGAATACCTAATGACGTTTCATGTGAAAGACGGCAGAAATAGTCTGTTACTATATAATAAAATACTATGAGCACTTTCCATAATCATTATAGTACAATACCAAGACCAGCTGCTGTTTAAAATTTTAACAGAAATCTTTTAGTTCTTTTACTTCTGGTGAATTTTGGGAGCAGACAGCAGGAGTTAAGGTGGCATATGATACTGTATGTTTGAGTTAAAGATGACTCTGACTTCGAGAAGCAGAACATTCAACAAAAAACAATTTTTAAATGACTTCTATTGCCTGAGTGCCGAGGCTCATGCTTGAAGTCCCAACACTTTGGGATGCTGAGGTGGGAAATTTGAGGCTAGGAGTTAAAGACCATCCCGGGCATCACAGAGATCCCATCTTTTAAAAAAATACAAAAGCAGTCAGGCATGGTGACGCACCCCTGTAATGCCAACTACTTAAGAGGCTGAGGCAGGAGGATTGCTTGAGACCAGGAGTTCGAGACTGCAGTGAGCTATGATCATGCCAGTGCACTTCTGCCTGGGCAATAGAGCAAGATCCTGTCTCAAAAAAGAAAAAAGAAGAAGTTATTATGTCATATAAAAAGAACTAAAGAGGCAGGGCAAGTCCAAGGTGAGATCAGGCCTCTGCATGTCATTGAGGACCTGGGCTTTCTCTATCTTTCACTCTGTCATTCTCAGAATATTGGTTTCAGCCTTAAACTGTCCACTCACAGTCACAGATGGCAGCCACAGTTTCAAGTATCACATGAACACACAACAGCATCTGGCCAAATATCACATGAACACACAACATCTGGCCAAAGAATAAGGACATGTTCCCTAAATGTCACTACTTTTTTTTTTTTAGACGGAGTCTTGCTGTGTTGCCCAGGCTTGAGTGCAATGGCACCATCTCGGCTCACTGCACCCTTCGCCTTCCGGGTTCAAGCGATTCCCCTGCCTCAGCCTCCTGAGTAGCTGGGACTACAGGCACGTGCCACCACGCCCGGCTAAGTTTTTGTATTTTAGTAGAGACGGGGTTTCACCATATTGGCCAGGATGGTCTGAATCTCCGGACCTCATAATCCACCCACCTCGGCCTCCCAAAGTGCTGGGATTACAGGCATCAGCCACTGCGTCCAGCCAAATACCACTTTTTATTAAGAAGGAAATCCTTTCTCAGAAGGCTCTCAATAGACCACTCCACAAATCTCACTGACAGACACTGTGTCACACATCCATATCTTATCTGTAAAGGAGGCCGGGAAATGTTAGAGAGACATTTTGAGCTTCTGGAATGGAAAGGAGGCACTATCAGCACAAAGGAAGCCATGGAGGGGATAAATGTGAAAAAGCCTAACTAGCAACATCTGCCATGAATATCACCTGAAATTACCCATTTGGGACTAAAAGTGGATTAAACAATAAAACTATCTGTTATTTCACTTAACAAAATGTCCAGGAAAGCAGTTCCAGGGCTGCTTTTTTTTTGTTTTTTTTTTTGTTTTTTTTTTTTTTTTGAGACAGGATTTATTCCCATCTCCGAGGCTGAAGTACCGTGGCACAGTCTTGGCTCAATGCAACCTCCGCCTTCCAGGCTCAAGCAATTCTCCTGCCTCAGCTTCTCAAGTAGCTGGGACTACAGGCATGCACCACCATGCCCAGCTAATTTTTGTATTTTTTGTAGAGAGGGGATTTGGCCAAGTGCTGCGATTACAGGTGTGAGCCACCACGCCCAGCCCCAGGGCTGCTTTAAAGGATCAATAGTGTCATCAAAGACCCAACTCCTCCTGTCTCTTTGCTCACTGTATCATTCTCAGTCTCCAGGTTGTCTCTCTCTTCATGGTGATAAGGTGGCTGCCACTGCTCCAAGTGTTATCTTACACAACACCTCCAAAGCCAGAAGAGAAAAGCGGTTTCTCCTTACATCAGTATGGGTTTATTGAACAGCTGCACCTTTCCAAGATGAACTCAACTCATTTCCGTTAAACCAATCACCAGCAAACGAAATTACCCTGATAAATCTAGCTCAGTCATAGAGCATCTACTAGAGTTTGGGGAAGGTATTCTAGCTACTGGGGGACACAGTAACATTTGACCTTTGGTTCAAAGTACTATACATGCCACATTTTGAAGGACAAGGCCCCACTCCAATAGAATATCATCCTCAACCTGGCTCCTTTGCTGGGTTTTTAATGGGACTCTGAGGATTCCATAGGGTGGCACTTCTCAGAGATGAAGGACTTGGTAGGACCCATAGGTCCCACTGTCACATGTTCATTGCTGTTCCTTCACCATGAAGTGGGCCCTCAGTCCCAGACAGGATTCCATGATGGCAAGTCAGACATTTTGTGAGCCCTCGAATTGTGATACTGGCAAGGCTCAGTGGGCAGGAAAAGCAAACTCACACCGAGGTTATCGATTCATCTCAGAAAGGACAAATCACTGTCTTAGGCACTGGTAGAGGCACTGAGGTGGAGATTCATGGGTGTCATTAGCACATCCTGGACATGGGAACGTTAAGGGGATGTGTGCAGAACACCCAAAACCTCTGCTATGAGTGGGCAATCAACAGTGGTTGCTTGGCTGGGCATAGTGGCTCACGCCTGTAATCGCAGCACTTTGGGAGGCTGAGGCAGGTGGATCATTTGAGATCAGGAGTTCGAGACCAGCCTGGCCAATATGGAGAAACCCTGTCTCTACTAAAAATACAAAAATTAGCTGGGCGTGATGGTGCATGCCTATAATCCCAGTTACTCAAGAGGCTGAGGCAGAAGAATCGCTTGAACCTGGGATGGGGAGGTTGCAATGAGCCGAGATTGAGTCACTGTACTCCAGCCTGGGCAACAGAGCAAGACTCTGTCTCAAAAATAATAAAAAATAAAAGTGAAAAACAGTGGCTGCCATTTTTCCTTATGTTAAAAAAACTGGAATATATTTCAAGGAATTTTCCAGTGACTGAATTTCAAAGAAAGAATCAGGAGGAGAATTCTAAGAGTTTCTGTGGCCAAACATCACTCTATCTTTCTAGGAAGTCCTTCTTTTCAACACAGGCTCTGAGCTTCAGGAGGGGAGGCTCGTGGTTGATCATGGGGTAAGACATCACACTAGGATACCCTACATCCCCTCCAGAATTTATAAAGATCTCTAGCGATCGAGATTCTTCTCCAGCCTTCAGTGATACCAGATTTTGTCAACACTATCAATAAGCAATTTATTCAACCTAAGGTAATTTGATTCTGTTCTACTTTAATGATTAAAAACGGACTAGCCTTCTTTAATAACTCTTCACATGCATGAAATACTTTGTCTTATTTTTCTTTTCCAAGCTAGACAAAACTTTTCTCTAACTTTTATTTTAGATTCATGTTCAGGTTTGTTACAAGGGTATATTGTATAATGCTGAGGTTTGAGGTATAACTGCACCTGTCACCCAGGTAATGAGCACAGTATACAACAGATAATTCATCAACTCTTGCTCTCTCCTTCATGCTTCCTATAATCCTCAGTGTCTATTGTTCCCTTCTTTACGTCCATTTTTAGTTTTTTGAGAAATCTCCAAACTGCTTTCCACAGTGGCTCAACTAATTTACATTCCCACCAACAGTATAGAAGCTTTCCCTTTTCTCTGCAGCCCTGCCAGCATCTGTTATTTTTTGATGTTTTCATAGCCATTCTGACTGATATGAGATGATATTTCATTGTGGTTTTGATTTGCATTTCTCTCTCTCTTTTTTTTTTAAAGATGGGGTTTCACCGTGTTGGTCAGGCTGGTCTTGAACTCCCGACCTCAGGTGATCCGCCCACCTTGGCCTCCACAGTGCTTGGATTACAGGCGTGAGCCACCACGCCCGGCCTGATTTGCATTTCTCTAATGATTGGTGATGATGAGCATTTTTTCATATGCTTGTTGGCCACTTGAGTGGCTTTTGTTGAGAAGTGTCTGTTAATGTACTTTGCCCACTTTTTAATGGGATTGTTTGTCTTTTGCTTGTAAATTTTTTTTAAAGTTCCTTACAGACTCTGAATATTAGATCTTTGTTGGATGCATGGTTTGCAAGTACTCTCATTCTGTAGGTTGTCTGTTTACTCTGTTGATAGTCTCTTTACTGTGCAGATGGTTTTTGGCTTAATTAGATCCTACTTGTCAATTTCTGTTTTTGTTGCAAAACATATTTTGATTGGATGCAAAAAAAATTTTGTTTGGAGGAGTTAACCATAAATTATTTGCCAAGATCGATGTCCAAAAGGCATTTCCTAGATTTTCTGCCAGGATTTGTATAGTTTGAGATCTTACATTTAAGTTGTTGATTTATCTTGAGTTATTTTTTGCCTATGGTGATAAGTAGGGGTCCAGTTTCATTTTTCTGCATATAGATAGCCAGTTATCCCCACACCATTTACTGACTAGGGAGTCCTTTCCCCATTGTTTATTTTTGTCAATTTTGTCAAAGATCAGATGATTATAGATGTGCGACTTTATTTTTAGGTTCTCTATTTATTCTGTTCCTTTGGTCTATGTGTCTATTTTTGCACGAGTATCATGATGGTTTTGTTACTGGAGCCTTGTAGTATAATTTGAAGTTGGGTAAAGTGATGCTTTCAACGTTGTTGGTTTTCCTTAGGATTCTTTTAGCTATCTGGGCTCTTTTTTGGTTCCACGTGAATTTTAGACTAGTTTTTCATAATTCTGTGAAAAATGACATTGGTAGTTTGATGGTAAGAGCATTAAATCTGTAGATTGCTTTGGGCAGTATGGTCATTTTATCAATATTGATTCCTCCAATTCATGAGCACAGACTGTTTCTCCATTTGTTTGTAGACAAATCTCTTTTTTAAAAAGTCTTTCCAAAATGACCTTCTTTCTATCCCATTGATTATTTTTAGTGCACATTTCCCCCTCTTCATCATTTGGAGAATAAAACAAATACTTAGATTTTAAACAAGGACCTGGCAATTGTAAAATATATTGAAAGGGTCTATTCCCAGCCCTTATACATCAGAACTTCATCAAAATATCCTAAAATGCATTTGCTTTTAAAAGTAACAATGCACATTTGTTTTCTTCCTGTTTCATTTTGATTGATAATATTTCCCAGTTAAGGAAGTAGACATTTATGAGCTATACACTCTTATGTGTGTAAAGGTCTCTTTGAATCTATTGTTGGGCTTGTTTGATTACTGTTCTATGTATGAGTCTCTGCACATACAATCTTTTATACTAGACTTACTAAAACTTCCCTGCAATTTATCAATTTATTTGGGCCTTCTTTCTATTTTATAAGCATGTATGTAAAGAACCCTGAATTCAGGCAGTTTCTAAAATAATATTTTCTCTCCAAAATAGCTGTTTCTCTATTATTTCTTAAAATCTTTTATAATATAGACTTTATATATTTTATTAAAAGGAGAAAACCAAGATCATTAAAATTACGTTTGGTTGTATGTAACTAAGAATGCAAAATAATAGTAGCTAAAATATATAAGGATTTTTTTTTTTTGAAATGGAATCTTGCTCTGTCATCCAGGCTGGAGTGCAATGGCACAATCTCAGCTCACTCTAACCTCCGCCTCCCGGGTTCAAGTGATTCTCCTGCCTCAGTCTCCTGAGTAGCTGGGACTACAGACACGCACCACCATGACCAGCTAAATTTTTGTATTTTTAGTGGAGGGTTTCACTGTGTTAGCCAGGATGGTCTCCATCTCCTGACTTTGTGATCTGCCTGCCTCAACCTCCCAAAGTGCTCGGATTACAGGCGTGAGCCACCCAGCCCAGCGTATAAGGATTTTATTTCACATAAAAGGAATCTGGAACTTGGTAATCCGGGGCCAGTATGGATACTCCATGAAATCGTCAGGGACCCAACCCAAGATGCTTCTCTCTTTGTTCTTCCAGTCTCCGTGTGTGACTTACTAGTGTCTGATGCCTATATCCGAAGTCATAAAATAGCTGCTGGAGCTTTAGCCATCACATCTGTGTTCCAGGCACCAGGAAGAAAGAAGAGGAGAACGCAAAAGGGATGCAGTTCCCAGTAATTCCTTCAAAGAGATTTTCTTTTTTTCAGAGCAACACCTCATTGTACATCATCACATTGACCAGAAGGTCATCACATACTAAGGAAGCTGGAACATACAATCTCTTAGAAGTACACACACAATGGCATCTTAAATAAAATTAGCATTCTGTTACTAACCATGAAGGGGAGGAGAGTTACCAGGTAAGCAACCAACAGTCTCTGCCCTCTTGATAAAGATAAGGTAGCTGAAGAAAGGCCCAATATGTTGGGTGCTGAAAAAACTACTTCCCGGAACCCGATGATAGTCCAAGTTCTTCTTTAGAGCCAGTGAAAGTTTTGTTTCTCCCTTTAATTTAGAAGTTTGTGACAATACAGAGCAGTTTTTTTTAATACGTTTCTAATAAAGACTTTATATTGTGAAATACGTAAATAGTCCCTGACTGTTCTCTTCTCCAAAATCATTCGTATTAATTTCTTTCTAAGTTCCTTAGTGAACTTGCTTCTCTTTTCTCTGAAACTGCTGCGGCTTCTCTATATCAATGAAAATATTTGAAAGCCAAACCTGGATTCGGTGTTCTAATTAATTGAACATCATTTTAACGAAATTTAAGTGCCACCAGACAGCAAGTACTATGTTAAACACACTGTAGATATTGCACCGAAGAGGTCCTGACCCTTAAGCATTTTATATTCTAAGATAAAATCACTACGATAAATAAATAAAAATAGTAAACAATATTACTTTAAAAGATAATTACAGAATCAAAGTGCTCTTCAGACATTTAAACAGGATAACTGGGAAAAAGGAATAGAGACCATTTTGGATGGGGAGGTCAGTGAAGAGAACTCTGAGAGATGACATTTAAGCTCCAGTGAGGAAGTAGCTGATATTTATAGTGTGAGGAAGATTCCTCCAGCTTCCAAGAGCCTCTCCCAGAGACTAGGAACGTCTTTCTTTCTCTTTCTTTCTTTTTCTTTCTTTCTCTCTCTCTTTCTCTCTTTCTTTTTCTTTCCTTCCTTTTCCTTCTCTCTCTTGCCCGCCCTCCCTCCCTTCGTTCCTTCCTTACTTACTTCCTTCTTTCCTTCCTTCCTTCCTTCTTTCCTTCCTTCTTTCTTTTGTTCTTTCATTCTTTCTTTTTTTGAGACAGAGTCTCTCTCTGTCACCCAGGCTGGAGGGCAATGGCATGATCTCGGCTCACTGCAACCTCCACCTCCCAGGTTCAAGCAATTCTCCTGCCTCAGCCTCCTAAGTAGCTGGAATTACAGGTGCCCACCACTACACTGGGTATTTTTTTTTTTTTTTTTTATATTTTTAGTAGAGACAGTTTTGCCACGTTGGCAAGGCTGGTCTTGAACTCCTGACCTCAGGTGATCCACCTGTCTCAGCTTCCCAAAGTGCTGAGATTACAGGCATGAGCCACCACACCCGGCCAGGAACATATTTTTGTATTGTGTGAAACGGCCTGACATTTTTAGGAATCCTGCCCTATTTGCAGAATCCATAGATGTAACAAGGAATACAGTCTCATCATCTACAGGTCCATTAGATCTTGCTTTGTCATTGAAGGCACTGAACTCCAATATCAAGTGGTCTGTGTGACTCCCATGCAAAATCACTCATCGCATTCTCTGTATTTTGTTCATGCTATTGGTTAGGTATCATGTTGTCAGTTATTAGCTATGTAATCAGCTACCTATTGGTTAGGTATCATGCTATCAGTTATTAGCTATGTAATCAGCTACCTATTGGTTAGGTATCATGTTATCAGTTAGGTCTCAGGAAATGCAAATTAGACTTGCTTAGACAAATGGAATTTATTGGCTTACAAAATTGAACAGCCCTGGAGTATATCTGCCTTCTGGGAAAGTTGAGACTGGGCTCAAAAATATCAGAAAGAGCAGTTTTGCCTCTCTGTTCCACAGGTTGGTTTCCTCGATGTTGGTGTTTGCGCTAGCCTGATGTCCCCATGGCAGCAAGATGGCTAGAGGCCCCTTCAGACTCCTATCTCACTGGAAATTCAGAGTCTCTTCCCAGAAATCTTATTTCTCTTGAGAGATTATGTGTCCCTCTTCACTCCATCTTGCCGTCTGTTCCAGCCTGACTCACTTGCTCCACCACTGGATTCTAGGGTGGAGTTCAGCCATCCACACCCCAAAACAGAAAGGGAGGCAGGTGTGAATCAGAGTACAGTTATTAGTAGAAAGGTGAAGTGGAACAAAACATCAGATGGCACCTCCTTGAGCTTAGCGCTTCTTGGGCTGTATCACTGTCAGTTGTGTGTATTTCCTTCTGTAACATGATGATAAGGTGTCTGAGAACAAGGAGCACATCACTGTCACTTCTGTATCCCTAAGGTCCATCCAATGTGCTGATTGGTACAATGTCTCCCCCAATACACACTTGTTGAATTCAGCTGTGAAAACTGTGCATACACGCACGCGTTTAGAGGGGTACATACACCAATGTTGGCTAAACATTTAAATCTCTCACAAGACATCAACTTGTTTCTTAAAAGTTTAACTGAAAACTATCTTTATGCTACATATACTTCAGTGATTTCTTCTGTGATATTTTCAGTTTATTATTCTTTCTATAATGGATTGATTCCTATATGTTTTTTCTTATTAATATTTCAGAGGGATTGTTTTTTGTTTGTTTTGAGGCAGGGTCTTGCTCTATCACCCAAGCTGGAGTACAATGGTGTCATCTTAGCTCACTGCGACCTCTGCCTCCTAGGTTCTAGCAATTCTTGAGCCTCAGCCTCCCAGGTAGCTGGGATTACAGGCATGCACTACCATGTGCAGCTAATTTTTGCATTTTTAGTAGAGATGGGGTTTTGCCATGTTGGCCAGGCTGGTCTCGAACACCTGGCCTCAAGTGATCTGCCTGCCTCAGCCTCCCAAAGTGCTGGGATTACAGACATGAGCCACCACAGCTGGCTCTTAATCACATATTTCAATTCACATTTAATCTTCGTAAGTCTTCTTATATCTAATATTTTGGACAACTCAAGATATCAAAAATATTACCATTTCAACTTGTAATCAATATAAAAAATTATTAGTGAGTTGTTGGGGGTATGCCTTTAAATCTCATGCTCATTTTACATTTACAACACATCTCAGTTTGGACTAGCCACCTTTCAAGTGCTCAATAGCCACATATGGCTAGGGGCTACTGTATTGATCAGCTCAGCTCCGGACTGTAAGATGCATGAAAACAAGAAAGTATGTCTGTTTCACTCACCAGTGTATCCCAGCACCTAGCACAGTGCCTGATGTGTAACAGGCACTCGATGTGTGTTTGTTGAATTAATACATTTGAGGGGAAGGATGTTTAAAATATTTGTCAGCAAAGGTGCTGACAAAGCAGAGAAGTCATTTTAATTTTTCTATTTTGCTATTTCACATTTTGCCTATTGCAAAGATTTATCAGTCAGGTGCGGTGGCTTATACTTGTAATCCTAGGACTTTTGGAGGTCAAGGCAAGCAGATCACTTGAAGTCAGGAGTTCGAGACCAGCCTGGCCAATATGATAAAACCCATCTCTACTAAAAATACAAAAATGAGCCAGGCCTGGTGGCAGGCGCCTGTGATCCCAGCTACCCAGGAGGCTGAGGCAGGAGAATCACTTGAACCCAGGAGGCGGAGGTTGCAATGGAGATGGTGCCACTGCACTCCAGCCTGGGTGACAGAGTAAAACTCCATCTCAAGAAAAAAAGAAAAACTTTTTATCATTTATATTTTTCTTACCATTATAAGGACAGTTTCCAAGTCCAGAATTTTTTTTTTTTTTTTTTTGAGACAGAGTCTCGCTCTGTCGCCCAGGCTGGAGTGCAATGGCACAATCTCAGCTCACTGCAACCTCTGCCTCCCTGGTTCAAGGGATTGTCCTGCATCAGCCTCCTGAGTAGCTGGGATTGCAGGCGCCCACCATCATGCCCCGCTAATTTTTGTATTTTTAGTAGAGATGGGGTTACACTGTGTTGGCCAGGCTGGTCTTGAACTCCTGACCTCAGGTGGTGATCCACCAATCTCAGCCTCCCAAAGTGCTGGGATTACAAGTGTGAGCTACCGCGTTCAGTTCAGTCTAGAAATTTTTAAAGAAGCAAGACCATGCTATCACAACCAATGTTTTAAAAATAAACTCCTCGTAAAGTTTATTAATATGCATCTTGCTAGTAATTTATTCTTGTTTTTATTGAATCTCTAATAATCTTGGAGAACATTTCTAGGACCTATACACAAATATAAACACATTATATATGTTTTATATTTTATCTGTTTTATATATTTTCTATACAGTCTTTAAAACACAACACTCTGGTATTCATTACGTCATCATAGTTTGCTTAAGAGCCTATTTCTCAAACTTGCATAAATTGTGGAAGTATCAAAGCATTAACTAAAAGTCTACTGAGAGTATCTGTGTACATCACCTAGGTATAAAACAGCTTTACTTAAAATTTGGGAGGCTGGGCGCAGTAGCTCACACCTGTAATCCCAGCACTTTGGGAGGCCAAGGTGGGCAGATCACTTGAGGTCAGGAGTTCAAGACCAGCGTGGCCAACATGTTGAAACCCCGTCTCTACTAAAAATACAAAAATTAGCCGGGCATGCTGGCACGTACCTGTGACCCCAGCTGCTTGGGAAGCTGAGGCAGGAGAATTGCTTGAACCTGGGAGGTAGAGGTTGCAGTGAGCTGAGATCTGTGCCATTGCACTCCAGCCTGGGCAAAGAAGCGAGACTCCATCTCAAAAAGGATTGCAGACTCTCAGACCCATGTCTACTGAGTTATGCCCAAATCTACTGAATCAGAATCTGCATTTTAACAAGAGCTTAGCCAAATGATTCATGTGCACATTAAGGTTTGAGAAGCACTGACTCAACATTATTGTCAGTTCCTTTTACCACCAAATGTGGATATATTTGCCACTTACTTTAGAGCCAGACACAGAGAGAAGAAAATGATTGGCCCAGAGGACAGACACAGGAGCTCTGATGTCTAGTGCCTTGGCATGCTGAACAGGGACCTCATGGAGCTTTCTGCACATAGATGGAGGAAAGGCTGGGAGAAAAGCAGTGGGAAGACAGACCTGATGTTTATCCCCGGTTGTTTGCTACTCATTCAAAAAGCAGGAGATCCTGCCAGCCCCTGAGCATCTGAGCTAAGCAAAAAAAAAAAAAAAAAAAAAAAATTTAGCTGTTTTAAAGAACAAACTTTAGTGGCTGAGGCAGGCACATCACTTGAGGTCAGGAGTTCGAGACCAGCCTGGCTAACATGGTGAAACCTCATCTCTACTAAAAATACAAAAATTAGCCAGGTGTGGTGGTGCACGCCTATAATCCCAGCTACCAGGGAGGCTGAGGATTGAGCCCGGGAGGTGGAGGTTGCAGTGAGCTGAGATTGCATCACTACACTCCAGCCTGGGTGACACAGCGAGACTTTGTCTCAAAAAAAAAAAAAAAAAAAAAAGACAAAAAACCAGGTTTATTCCAAAATGGTACCTAACCTTAAAGACAACCTTCCCTACTCCCACCCCCCTCATGGAACTAAACTCAGCGATGACAATGAGTATGCAACGAAGTCAGAACATGCTTCCCAGCCTCATTTTATATCAGTGATATTAATTCACGAAAATCAAAGCAATTCATCACACATTCATTTTAACTACAAAATCACAAATTCTCATCTATCCACTTCTGAATCACCTACTTTTAGCAAGTACAGAAGAAAACCACCAAATTAACAATTAGTGAGAATTCGTTGGTTTTGGTGAGATACCTCAACATAGCCCTCCCTATTATTACTATTAAAGCAGCTCTGAAAAATAATAATTTCCCTCAATATGTTAGGACACATTTACCAGGAGTAATGAGGTGACATACTCTCCTAGGGAATAAAGAACTTGGTACATAAAATATCAAAACTCTAATCTATACAATCACAGCAAAATTCTAGCTATTTGATCATTTTTAAAAGATTCTCTTCAGCATGGACCTCTGGTTGTATTGTCTGCCTAGCAACCCCCTCCTACTTTTTATATTAAAAGCTATCTCTTCCCTTTGGAAAACAGCCCTTCCCAATTCTGTGTGTTTCCAGGGAAACTGCAGGTCATCAAACCTCATCCTCACTAGCCACAGAAGTGAGTACAGAACACAATCTGTCAATCAAAACATCCCCCCTCCCCTTACCACAGGTATTGGTTCAAAGGGTGGTCAGGTGGTCCAGGGAAGACCAATTAGAGTTCATCCCTGGCATTTTACATCTGTATCCTGAGAGACTGATTTGGAATATCCAAGCTTTAAGTTTACTGAATTCATATCTACTCTCTCTCAGAAGCCATCTGGCCAACATGCAGAGAGTGGAGCCCGGCAAAGAGATGGGATGTGGATCCCCAATTCTAGCAGTGCTTGAGGTCAACAACCCCTCACCCCTCATTCTTTCCAGTAACATGATTCAGCATACTATGCGGAAGTATATGTGTGTGCTTGCATTTACTTAAGCTAGTTTGAGGTCATTCATAACTCAAACTTCCTGATATATATGTAAACAGGAAAATGAAGGATGTTAAAAGGAAATTCACTGACACTTAGAAAGGTAGACTTGTTACTATTGTGAAATTGCAGTTATGTCTTTACTGGACAAACATTTAGCAAGACATTATGCTAGTTCCTGTATGTGTTTTGCAGATACTCTATCATCCTGTCTCTGTAAAGCAGGAATCGTATTTCTAGGGCTTCCTTTTCTTCCTGCACTAGGTCATGCAAGCTCAGGTTTCTGAGTGAATACAGCAGAAGAGAAACATAAAGCAGTGTTTTCTTTTAGACAGATCATCTGACTGAATTTCTCTCTCCTTTTGTGCCTTGGTTGAGTTGGTGGAGAGTATAAAATTTGCATAGACTATTCTCAAAATCAAAATGCAAGGATGGGAAAATCGTACTCATTTATTGTCTTTTTATTTTACCTCCCAGAATTAGTAGAAGTACTCATTTATTGAATCAGTGTTTTATGTATATATATATATATATATATATATATAATTTTTTAAATCTGACAACTACCCCAGGAAGCATTTCCCTGTTTTATAGAAGAAAACACTGAGATCTGTGAGGTACCTTCTTGAGATCTTGTAACTAGTGAGTGGTATAACCTGGAGATACACCCCGGCTTGTCTAACTTTCTATAGCCCATCATTTTCTCCCTGGCACTACATTACTTTCCAGAAGAAAGGGCAGTATGGTCACTCATCCTGATTATATACACATATATGTGTGTATGGATATATTTTTCCAAGACAGAGTCTTGCCCAGGGTGGAATGCAGTGGCGCCATCTCAGCTCACTGCAACCTCCAGCTCCCAGATTTAAGCAATTCTCCTGCCTCAGTCTCCTGAGTAGCTGGGATTGCAGGTGCCCACCACCATGCCTGAATAATTTCTGTATTTTTAGTAGAAACGGGTTTTCACATCTTGGCCAGGCTGGTCTCAAACTCCTGACCTCAGGTGATCCACCAGCCTCAGCCTCCCAAAGTGCTGGGCTTATACGCGTGAGCCACTGTGCCCAGCTCAGTCTAGAAATTTTTAATGAAGCAAAACCATGCCATCACAACCAATGTTTTAAAAATAAACTCCTTTTAAAGATTACTAGTATGCATCTTGATAGTAATTTATTCTTGTTTTTATTGAATCTCTAACGATCTTGGGGAACATTTCTAGGACCGATACACAAATATAAACACGTTGTATATATTTTCTGTTTTATCTGTTTTTTTCAATTATTTTATTTCCTGTTTTATCGGTTTTATATATTTTCTATGTAATCTTTAACATACAACACTCTTGTATTCATTATGTTATCATACTTTGCTTATGTTATCATATTTTGCTTAAGAGCATATTTCTAAAAAAAAAAAACAGGAAGAAGAGGAAGAATATAAGAAGGAAGTGGAGCACAAGGAAGAGGAAATTTCTGCCAGATTAAAAAGAGAACCCAAAACAAGAACAATTCTTCAAAGATTCAATTTATGAAATTACCACATAGGGAAGAAAAAGATATTTACCTTGATTTATCTGAAAAAAGGAACAATAAGCATTGTGGTAAAAAAGAAAGACAAAAAACCTTGAATTTTAATAGCAATTAAGAATATAAACAATTAGAGCTTCATTACTGCCACTAACTCAGGCGTCCTCCCAGGCTCAAGATTTGACAAGTGGTCCTGGAAAAATTGAAAAGTCGGTGAGCTTTGCTTTTGATACGGCCCTGATGAGTGCCTCCACCCATACAAATGTTCAACACCCCAACTGTCCCAGCCCAGCTCTCCCTGTTTAGGCTTGGGTACAACAATTCCAAGCGCCTTTCCGCCCTTCAAAGCTTGCCCATCCTGTATGTCATTACCAAAAGGCATATTCTCTGTTTTTCATAGCTTAATCTTTTAATCTTATGACACGGACTTGAAAAAGTTTCTAAAATATATTATTGCATTGCATATATGAAATAAAAATACATGCTAGGTTGGTGCAAACGTCAATTACTTTTGCGTCAACACGATAGGAAAAGGACTAGAAAAGCATGTCACGTAACAAATACCTAGACCGGACGAGGTGGCTCACGCCTGTAATCTCAGCACGTTGGGAGGCCAAAGTGGGTGGATCACAAGGTCAGGAGTTCAAGAACAGCCTGGCCAAGATGGTGAAAACCCTGTCTCTACTAAAAATAAAAATAAAAATAAATTAGCTGGGTGTGGTGGCACATGCCTGCAATCCCAGCTACTTGGGAGGCTGAGGCAGGAGAATCACTTGAACCTGGGAGGCAGAGGTTGCGGTGAGCTGAGATTGCGCCACTGCACTCCGGCCTCAGTTGGAAAAAAAAAAAAAAAAAAAAACGGATTAAACAAATATCTAAGGCATTCGAGGCTTTAAACCTAGGTGAAGAGTTGATAGGTGCAGCAAACCACCGTGGCACCTGTATACATACCTATGTCACAAACCTGCACATTCTGCACATGAACTTAAAGTAAAACTAAAAAATAATAAATAAATAAATAAATGTGTGCCATAATGGGAAGAGGAGGAAATGGTGATGGTGAACTGAGACTGTGAAATGAGGGCAGATTTTTACCTCGTATTCCATGTATTTCTGTATTTTTTAGTCTTTTAAATGAAGCATATGTTCATATATTACCTATATAATTCTTTTGAAAGAGTGAAAGAACATACAAGAAAAATTGTATTTAGCTTATCCTCCCCCTTCCCGAGAAGCTTTTTAAGAGCAGCCTTTAGAGAGGATTTCTAAATGCATAGAAGGAATTTAAAAGAGGGGACAGCTTCAGATATCTACGGGGTTGGATGATGGAGTAAGACAGGAAGTGTTTTTTGCGGCTGGGACTTTTTAATTCAACTTTACTCTTGCTGTATATGTGGGCAGAACCTACATAATCACAGTCACTGTCACCTGCACAGCCACCATGTGACACAAACCTCTACATTCCCATATGTGCCTACACTGAGTTACAAGGTCTTAAAAGCTGCTAGCTGGATGCAGGGTGATCTCTGGAAGGGAATGGTCAAGTAAAAGTCAGGGAACTTTCTGCTTTATCTCTAATATTTCGATTGCTACAAGAATGTATTCATGTTTTGCTTAGTAATTAAAAACAAATATAAAACAAAATAAATTTGGGAAACCTTTCTCTCTTTTTGAATATGTGAATGGAATGAGGAGTAGGTATGTTCCATATAAGTGGGTCACAGTTAAAGTAGTTTGAGGCTACCACACCCTTCCTGCACTGCATGCCCAGAGAGACACTGGGTGAGATGATTTGGATGGAAGGAAGCACATCCTTGTCACATGACCACAGGACATCTGTATTCACATTTTTTCTATAGATGTGTTGGCTATTCTGATTTCTATAATAATAAACACTCTTTTGATGGCAAGTGACAGAGACCCAAATTGAAATTTCCTTATTCAAAAAGGGGAATTTGTCTGGGAGCAGTGGCTCATGCCTGTAATCCCAACATTTTTGGAGGTCAAGGCGGGTGGATCACCTGAGGTCAGGAGTTCAAGACCAGCCTGGCCAACATGGTGAAAAACCCTGTCTCTACTAAAAATACAAAAAATTAGCTGTGCATGATGGTGGGTACCTGTAATCCCAGCTACTTGGGAGGCTGAGGGAGGAGAATTGCTTGAACTGGGGAGGCAGAGTTGGAGTGAGCAGAGATTGTACCATTGTAATCCAGCCTGGGTGACAACAAACAGGCTTGGTGTCTTGCAAAGTTGGATTAGGTACTCAAAACATTACCAGCAGCAATGTGTTTTCCTGCCTCTCAGGACCTCTTTCTTTTTCTTAAGGCCTCATTCTCAAGTATTCTTCCATATGGAGGCAAAAAATGGCAACTAGTCACCATAGGCTTATAATTCTACCTTCTATTTCCACCAAAAACCCCCCTGGAAAAAGAAAATCTCTTTCTAGATAGCTCCAGAGGGCCAGGTGTGGTGGCTCACGCTTGTAATCCCAACACTTTGGGAGGCCAAGGCAGACAGATCATGAAGTCAAGAGATCGAGACCAGCCTGGCCAACATGGTGAAACCCCGTCTGTACTAAAAATACAAAAATTAGCCAGGCATGGTGGCACGTGCCTATAATCCCAGCTACTTGGGAGGCTGAGGCAGGAGAATCACTTGAACCCAGGAGGCGGCGGTTACAGTGAGCCAAGATGGTGCCACTACACACCAGCCTGGCGACAGAGCAAGACTCTGTCTGGAAAAATTTAATAAATAAAAATAAAATAGCTCCAGAGAATGTCCTGGTGTTTAGTATTGTTGGTCTGGCTTGTGTTGTGTGCCTGTCTCGAAACCTATGATTAGACAGACCAAGGACCTGTACTTATCAATGGTGTGAAAGCCTGGAATCAGCCCCACCTGAACCACAGGGGCTGGTTTGGTATCTCTAAGGCATATTAAGGTACCATTACTAAAAGAAAGGCAAAGTATCACTGGGAGGCAAAAGCAAGGGATGTCCACCAGCTTCCGTGGTGAGTAGCCACACTGAATAATCCAGGCTCATTGTCATTCCTGCCCTTTTTATGTCTCCAATGCCTGTCTACAAACTCTGACTTTCAGGTTTCAATCTATTAGTCTTTTCTCTTCAACCCTGGTGTCTCAAGGAGCCCTTAGGACATTACTGTTGTTGCTAAAAGGGGTTGTCTGTCAACTCCTTGTGATTTGGACTGAGATGGAATAATTTTCTTGTTTTTTTTTTTTTTTGAGATGGAGTTTCACCCTTGTTGCCCAGGCTGGAGTGCAATGACACCATCTTTGCTCATCTTGGCTCATCACAGCCTCCGCCTCCTGGGTTCAAGCAGTTCTCCTGCCTCAGCCTCCCGAGTAGCTGGGATTACAGACATGCACCACCACTCTTAGTTAATGTTTTTGTATTTTTAGTAGAGATGGGGTTTCTCCATGTTGGTCAGGCTGGTCTCAAACTCCCGACCTCAGGTGATCCACCTGCCTCAGCCTCCCAAAGTGTTAGGATTACAGGCGTGAACCACCACACTCGACTGGCATGGAATAATTTTCTAAGCAGGGAGCATTGATTGAACATGTCTTTTCATCCCCTTCTATGTATCAACATCTGTTTGATGCAGTTCCCATCTATAATTAGCCTAGTGACGACACTATACAAGAAAATCCATCTGAAGACAATGTGATAAGGGGTAAGTAGAGTTCTGCACAGGCTAACAAGGGAGGGTTACAGAGAACAAGCTTCCAGATCAGCTCAACTGTCAGAACATGCCTCTAAGAACTGATGTTTGAGCTAATTCCCTGAGGACACATAAACGTTGGGCAGAGAGGTAGAGGACAAGGGAGTGGGTGAACACTTCAAGAAGAAAGAACATTTTGTGTAGAAGCACATAGGCAAGATGGGCAGTGGCATATTTTTAGAATTACAAGTAGGCCAGGATGACTACAGCTCAAGTTTTGTGTAGGAAAGTGGCCCGAGAACATGTGACGAAGAACATGAATAAACTTGTCAGCATGTCAAGCCTGGATGTTTGAAATCCACCTTGTCAACAAGCATTAGTCACTTTTAGGTAGCAGAAAAGCGTGACCAAATGTAATCTTGTTTGTTTGTTTAAACATTCCTCAGAGAAGAAATTGCAGAAGACGAAGACTGGAGATAGAGAGACAAACACAGTCTCCTGTAGTGGTCTGGGTACGTTTTGATAAGGAGGAATTAAACAAAGCGCAGTGAGGGTGGAGAAGAGGGACTGAATTAGCAACGTACAGGAGATAGTATTGACAGGACAGGAAGAGGAAGTAGGATGCAGGAAGAGAACAGAGAGGAGGAAGAGGGGGATTCTAGGAGAGGTTCCCAGGTTTCTGATTTGAGTGACTGGTTGGTTGATAGTTGTTGTTGTTTTTGAGACAGAGTTTTGTTCTGTCACCCAGGCTGGAGTGCAGTGGCATGATCTCAGCTCACTGCAATCTCTACCTCCCAGGTTCAAGCGATTCTCCTGCTTCAGCCTCCTAAGTAGCTGGGATTACAGGCACGCACCAGCACACCTTTATAATTTTTTTGTATTTTTAGTAGAAATGGGGTTTCACCATGTTGGCCAGGCTGGTCTCGAACTCCTGAGACATCAGCCCCTCAAAGTACTGGGATTACAGACTTGAGCCACTGTTCCTGGCCTGGTTGATGGTTTTATTCCAATAGAAACTCAGGTTTTAGAAAGAGATGATGACTATGGCTGGGCACATCCAGTTGGAAATGTGTGATGGACAGATGAATCCAAATTCAAGGGAGCTGCCAGGCTAGAGATGTAGATGTCCTCAGGCCATTGTAGCTGAAGCCATGTTTGTGGATGGGATCAGTCAAGGGAGAGTGTACAATATGAAGAGAAATTGGAAGGACAGAACCCTGGGCATCACCAACATGTAAAAATCCAGTGAATAAAGAGAAGTCAGAAAGAAGACAAAAATGAAGGGACCGCACATGGAAGAGTGCAAAGAGGATGTCCACCTCCCCAGGCAGGACAGGTGCTCTTCTTCTTCTTCTTTATTTTATTTTATATTTATTTATTTTGAGACAGAGTCTTACTCTGTCACTCAGGCTGGAGTGCAGTGGCATGATCTTGGCTCACCACAGCCTCCATCTCCCGGGTTCAAGGGATTCTCCTGCTTCAGCCTCCCGAGTAGCAGGGATTACAGGTATGTGCCATCATGCCTGGCTAATTTTTGTATTTTTAGTAGAGATGGGGTTTCACTGAGTTGGCCAGGCTGGTCTTGAACTCCAGACCTCAAATGATCAGCCCGCCTAGGCTTCCCAAAGTGCTGGGATTACAGGGGTGAGCCACCACGCCCAGCCTTCTTCTTACTTAAAAAAAAAAATTATAATAGGCTGGGCGCGATTGCTCATGCCTGTAATCCCAGTACTTTGGGAGGCTGAGGCAGGAGGATCATCTAAGGTTGGGAGTTCCAGACCAGCCTGACCAACACGGAGAAACCCCATCTCTACTAAAAATACAAAATTACCCAGGCATAGTGGCGCATGCCTGTAATCCCCACTACTTGGGACGCTGAGGCAGGAGAACTGGTTGAACTCAGGAGGCAGAGGTTGCAGTGAGCCAAGATTGTACCACTGCACTCCAGCCTAGGCAACAAGAGTGAAACTCCGTCTCAACAACAACAACAACAAAATTATAATAATTATTTTTCTGGAAGACAGAGTTTTACTCTGCTGCCCAGGCTAATTGCAAAGGCACAGTTATAGCTCACTGTAGCCTCAAACTCCTGGGCTCAAGCAATCCTCATGCCTCAGTCTCATGAGCCACTGAGCCTGGCTAATTTTTTTTGTTTGTTTGAAGCAGTGTCTTGCTCTTTTGCCCAAGCTGGGGTGCAGTGGTGCTATCATGGCTCACTGCAGCCTTGACCTCTCGAAATACTGAGCTCAAGCAGTCCTCCCACCTTGGCCTCCCAAAGTGCTAGGATTACAGGCATGAGCCACTGTGCTTGGCTAACTTTTTATCTTTCATTTTTTGTAGAGGCAGGGTCTCATGTTTCCCAGGCTGGTCTTGAACTCCTAAGCTCAAGCGATCTGTCTGCCTTGGCCTTCCAAAATGCGGGTAGACATGAGCTACTGCACCTGGCCAGATTTACATCATTATAGTCATTTGCAATTCTCTTGAAAAAACTGCCTCCAGCCAGGCATGGAAATTCACACCTGTAACTGCAGCACCTTTGGAGGCCCAGGTGGGCAGATCACTTGAGCCCAGTTCAAGACCACCTTGGACAACATGGTGAAACTCTGGCTCTACTGAAAATACAAAAATTAACTGGGTGTGGTGGCATGTGCCTGTAATCCAAGCTACTCGGGAGGCTGAGGCAAGAGAATCGCTTGAATCTGGGAGACAGAGGTTGCAATGAGGCGAGATTGTACCACTGCGTTCCCACCCTGGTCAACAGAGTGAGACCCCCACTTTTTTTTCTGTCTCAAAAAAAAAAAAAAGAGAAGAAAGAAAAGAAAAACTACCTCCTTCTCCTGCTCCAGCCTCTCTCTACTAAAGCTCTCTCTACTAAATTGCCATTCTGGAATGGCAATGAGAAGAGGCATTGTAACAGCATGCAGAGGCTGCAGCTCCAACAGAATAGCTAACCTTGATACCCTTACATAGCTCTACTTTTTTCAGCTCTCCTATGTTGTTAGGAGGTGATTTTTGCTCATGCCGGATCTTGGCTGTCTTCCTGATAACTGAGGTCATAAAATACATGAAGCATTACAGCGGCACTTTCAAGGCAAACCATATTTTTATAAAGAATCAACTGGACTTCCTGAGAAAACTCTGTTCCATTTCCCCCTCAGAATCAGGAAATTCTCCATATGGAGCCCAGAGCATTCTTCTTCCCCACTAACCTGGATCTGCTGCTGTAAAGGAGAAATGGATACACACCTATATGATTGGGCTATCTCAGTAGATCACACACAGAGAAATTCATGTATCGACTATTTAGTGTTAGGGAAAGACGGACTCAGACACAATCCTGGCTCAGTGAGTAGAGACTTGGCCATGAGCCCTTCTCTGAATCTTAGTTCTCTCAGTCGTCACGTGGAGACAATAATCCTTACCTCGTGGCACGTGTGAAGATGAAATGAGATCATCATTGTGACTAGTTTGGAGAGCCTCTGGTTTCACGTGAAAAGAACACAATGATTATGTAATCAGCCTTTTAAAAATTTTATTGTGGTAAAATGTATATTTGTCATTTTTAAAATGGCAATCATTGGCATTAATTACATGCACTGTTGTACTACTATTAACATTACAACTATATTTTCAAAACTTTTCCATCACCACAAAAGAAACTCTGTACCCATTAAACAATTAACTCCCATTCACCCCAACCCCATCCCCTGGTAGCATCTAATATGCTTTCGATCTCTTATTAAATTACCTATTCTAGATATTTTATATAAGTGAAAGCATGCATATTTGTCCTTTTGTATCTGGTTTATTTCATTTAACATAATGCTTTCAAGGTTTATGCATGTTGTAGTGTGTATCAAAACGTCATTCCTTTTCCTGTGGCTGAATAATGTACCTTTGCATGACTCTACCACATTTTGGTTATCCATTCATTTGTTGATGGGCACTTGGATTGTTTCCATCTTTTGGCAGTTGTGAACGATGCTGCAATGAACAGCGGCACACGAGTATCTGCATTAGTCTTTGGTTTCGTTTCATTTCTTTCTTTTTGAGACAAGGTCTCACTCTGTCGCCCAGGCTGGAGTGCAACGGTGTGATCACAGCTCACTGAGATCACTGCACTCTCAGCCTCCCAGGATCAACTGATCCTCCCACCTCATCCTCCCGAGCAGATGGGACTACAGGTACGCACCCCTATGCCCGGCTAATTTTTGTATTTTTGTAGAGATGGGGTTCTGTCATGTTGCCCAGGCTGATCTCGAACTCCTGAGCTCCAGCGATCCTCCTGCCTCAGCCTCCCAAAGTGCTGGGATTACAGGCGTGAGGCACTACACCCTACCTGGTTTCATTTCTTTGTGGTATATATCTAAAAGTAGAAATGCTAGGTAGACCATATGGTAATTCTATGTTAAACATTTTGAGGAACACCAAACTGTGTTCCACTGCACTGTACCACTTACATCTCTACTAGCAATGTACAAGGGTTCCAGTGTCTCCACATTCTCACCAATACTTGCTGTTTTTTAATTTTTTGATTATAGACATCCTAGTGAAGTGATATCTCGTGGTTTAATCAGCTTCGAGTTATCACTGACAAAGCAAGAAAAACATTCAGATAATCAAATCTAATCAACAGTCCAAAGACCACCTGTGTTTAGTTTTGTAATGTTTAGGTATGATTTTAAAGTGTCTGCGCCACATAAACCAAGGATGATTATCTGGTTTAAAAAATGCATTTAAAATAATAAAGCCCTGCTGGGCGCAGTGGTTCACGCCTGTAATCCCAGCACTTTGGGAGGCTGAGGTGGGCGGATCACAAGGTCAGGAGTTTGAGACCAGCCTGGTCAATATGATGAAACCCTGTCTCTATCAAAAATACAAAATCTAGCCAGGCGTGGTGGTGGGTGCCTGTAATCCCAGCTCCTCTGGAGGCTGAGGCAGGAGAATCGCTTGAACCCGGGAGGCGGAGGTTGCAGTGAGCCGAGATTGAGCCACTGCACTCCAGCCTGGGTGACAGAGCGAGACTCTGTCTCAAAAAAAAATAAAATAAAATAATAAAGTTCTGTGTGCCTATCTGGCTCAAAAGGAGTTGGAAGCTGGTCCCTGGTTGGGTGACGCGTTGAGCCTGACCAATGCTACTAATTAATATACAATGTCCCCAGATTGATCCACAATGGCTTGTCAGGAAAGGCTGGGTGCTGGCTCTAAGGCTGTCATCTTTCTGGTTTTATCGCTTCCTCATATGTAAAGATAATTAATTGTTTTGTTTCAGGAGACTTAGCAGCCTTGGTCATTAGGAGTCAATAAGAGAAAATGACAGCAATTTTTATAATGAACACTAGTGGACAGAAGAAGTGATACTGAACTTGAATCTCTAAGAGCCATACAAATTACAAGGCTCAGACTACCCACTATTAGACCATGAGCATTTGTTGGCAAAGAGCCAATGGGTCTTAGGTGACACTCTTGAATTTATAAGCACCTAGAAAGAAAGGATCTTATCTATATTAGTGCACTGAATACTCAAAAGGTCTTCATAGTGGGTATTATTCATGTTCTTATTTTACATATGAGAAAACAGGCTTGAAGAAACAAAGTAGGCCGGGTGCGATGGCTCATGCCTGTAATCCCAGCACTTTGGGAGGCCGAGATGGGTGGATCACCTGAGGTTGGGAGTTCGAGACCAGCCTGATCAACATGGAGAAAGACCATCTCTACTAAAATTACAAACTTAGCCGGGCGTGGTGGCACATGCCTGTAATCCCAGCTAGTCAGGAGGCTGAGGCATGAGAATCGCTGGAACCTGGGAGGTAGAGGTTGCACTGAGCTGAGATTGCACCATTGCACTCCAGCCTGGGCAACAAGAGTAAAACTTTGTCTCAAAAAAAAGAAAGAAAGAAGCAAACAGAGTAACTTAACCAAGTGATCAAACCAGGATCAGGATCAAGTCTGTTCAACTCCTGAGCTACCTTCATGGAAGATGACGGTACGGATATGAAATGGAAGGCTGAACAGGGAAGGTCCTGTCAGAGTAGCCTTCCGTGTTTCCTGGGGCTGCTGTAGTAAAGCATCACCAGCTGCTGGCTTAAACCGTAGAAATGTATTGTCTCGGTTCTGGAGGCTACAAGTTTGAAATCAAGGTGACAGCAGAGTTGGTTCCTTTTGAGGAATATAAGGGAGAATCTGTTTCCCATCCTCTCTCCCAGCTTCCAGTACCCTTGGGGGTTTCTTGGCTTGTGGATGGTGACTCTGTGTCCAAATCCCTCTATTTTATGAGGACACCAGTGATACTGGATTAGGGCTCATTAGTAATGACTTCATCTTAACCCGATTACCTCTGTAAAAACCCTATCTCCCAGTAAGGTCACGTTCTGAGGTACAAGTGATTATGACTCCAACATATATTTTGGGAGGGGAGGCAGAACACAGCCCACCCCTAACAGTGACTTTTTCTTTTCTTTTTCTGAGACAGAGTCTTGCTCTGTTGCCCAAGCTGGAGTGTACTGGTGCGATCTCGGCTCACTGCAGTCTCTGCCTCCAGGGTTCAAACGATTCTCCTGCTTCAGCCTCCCGAGTGGCTGGGACTACAGGCGCATGCCACCATACCCGACTAATTTTTTGTTTTTTTTTTAGTAGAGACCGGGTTTCACCATGTTGGCCAGGGTGGTCTCGAACTCCTGGCCTCAAGTGATGCACCTGCCTCAGCCTCCCAAAGTGCTGGGATTATAAGTGTGAGCCACCACGCCCAGCCCCAAACTTGGCTTAACATCAACTTGTTCATATCATCAGGTGGGCTTGTATCCCTCTCGTCACATAAATTCATAATGTCTGAAGGTCCCTAGAATGAACTCTAAATTCAGGAAAAAAAAAATGTATAAGCTTTTAGCTGGAAGCCTTCTCCATATTTCCTAAGCTACTTAAAAATCCTGTCATACACTCTAGGATATCTGTTACTACGATCTTTTCAAATTCTGAAGAAGTCTTAAGAAGTTTTGTTCACAGTGCCTGTGGGCTTGCTTAACTCTTAGCATTGGTTCAAAAGGAAGGTCTTTATTTTCAGATTGCTTCGAGGTTTATTTTTGAAATCAACTTTCCATTTCCTACAGAATCCACAAAGTTTGGTGCATCTGGAAAAGAATGTTTAGGACTTTGGAAATGTATTTGGGAACAAAGACATTCATTTACAAAAAGCAAGGTGATGTCTGAATTTTTTTTCTTAAGAAAATAGGACTATTGGCCAGGCACGGTGGCTCCTGCCTATAATCCCAGCACTTTGGGAGGGTGAGGTGGGTGGATCACCTGAGGTCAAGAATTCAAGACTAGCCTGGCCAACATGGTGAAACCCCATCTCTACTAAAACTACAAAATTATCCAGGCGTGGTGGTGCATGGCTGTAATTGCAGCTACATGGGAGGCTGAGGCAGGGGAATCACCTGAACCCAGGAGGCAGAGGTTGCAGTGAGCCGACGTCCCACCGTTGCACTCCAGCCTGGGCAACAAAAGCAAAACTCTGTCTCAAAAAAAAAAAAAAAAAAAATAGGACTATCTGGTACCATAATTTTTACAAATTTTTCTGTTTGTTTTTTGAGACAATGCTAGATTTCTGACTTTTAACCTGAAGATCTCTGGGCAGAGATTAGGATGAGTATTTAGAGAACGAATGGTGGAGACTTAAGGTGGAAGAGTGTAGACTTACAGGTGTCATGCTTCCCAGGTTCCTACTTTCTCCTTCAGGGATGAACAATTTCTTTCCTCAGCCGTTGGGAATGTTGGCAGCCAGCAGCTCTCAGCTGCCAGCCCTCTTAGGAATTGCCTAGGATGAGTCAACCTGCTACGCCCACGGTCACCATCTCTTTCCAGAGCAGCCTGCACCCAATGACTGGTCTACCAGGAGCTCATCAGGGCCGAGCTTTTTACCCCAGGATGGAACAACTCTGAAGAGCCATCCAGCTTCAGGGCTTTCTGTGGAATTAGGCCTTTTGCTCCTGTGTGGCAGCCCATCTGATACAGTTTGTAGCTGTGTTTTTAACATGCTGTACAGGTTTGTAGCCTAGCAGCAATAGGTTAT
The DNA here is from genome assembly GCA_036589455.1 of Ateles fusciceps. Lineage (NCBI taxonomy): Eukaryota > Metazoa > Chordata > Mammalia > Primates > Atelidae > Ateles > Ateles fusciceps. Next base: position 5,567,391 of record JAZHEH010001955.1, read on the forward strand.
ATCATATATCTCGTGCACCAATGTACAGTAGGCTATACCATCTAGGTATTTGGAAGTACATGCTATGATGTCTGCATAACCGTAAAATCGCTAATGATGCATTTCTCAGAGCTTATCCCTATCATTAAATGACGGATGATTCTCTGGTGTGTGTGTGTGTGTGTGTGTGTGTGTGTGTGTGTCTACAAAAACCCTAAAGGATACCCAATGGCAATAACCCAAACTAAAGAATGAAGAGGAAGAGTGGTCTAGGAAAAACCCGAGGGCTAGGATCTAAAAGAAAAAGCCACGACCGGGCATGGTGGCTCACACCTGTATTCCCAGCACTTTGGGAGACTAAGGCAGGTGGATCACCTGAGATCAGGGGTTCAAGAGCAGCCTGGCCAGCATGACAAAACCCCATCTCTACTAAAAATATAAAAATTAGTCAGGTATGATGGTGCGTGCCTGTAATCCCAGCTACTCGGGAGGCTGAGGTGGGAAGGATTGCTTGAACCTGGGAGGTGGAGGTTGCAGTGAGCCGACATCTCCAGCCTGGGCGACAGAGTGAGATTCTGTTTCAAAAGAAAAGAAAAGAAAAGAAAAATCCTGTTGTCTAAAATGGGGAAAGGATAGCAAAGCAACAAGTGCCAGAAAATACTGTTTAATGGTTCGGAGTCAGGATAAGCCAACAGAGGAACTTGACACTGTATTCACAATTCAGCTCAAGTAAGATCTTGACATTTGCTCACAGTTTTAAGAGGCTGTCTTGTACTTGAACTAGTTGTTTGACTCTAGTGAACAGGACAAATTAATGAAGCTGGACAAGCCCAGGCTGTGAGAAAAGGCGAGGATTCACAGGCATGGTTTTGAGGAAGAAGGGGCTTTATTTTTATCCTAAGTGATGACAGCTAGACCTAAACAGGGGCAATGACCAGGAGGAAGACTGCTGTGTGTGCTGGGATAGGTTTGGATGGGAGTGTCTGTCTCAAGGGAGCAGTCTGCTCCTCCTGGATAGATACTTTTTTCCTTTTCTTTTTTATTAATTTCCAAATAGGTACATATCCTATTTTCTTTTATCATTGACTTAGTTTGGGTCTCTGCAAAAGCAGAGCCAGAATTTGAGTGCATATAGTTTATTTACTTTTTAATTTGATTTTATTTGGAGACGGAGCCTTGCTCTGTCACCCAGCTGGAGTGCAATAACATGATCTCAGCTCACTACAAGCTCTGCCTCCCACATTCAAGTGATTCTTCTGCCTCAGCCTTCTGAGTAGCTGAGATAACAGGCACGTGCCACCACACCCGGCTAATTTTTGTATTTTTAGTAGAGACGGGGTTTCACGTGTTGGTCAGGCTGGTCTTGAACTCCTTACCTCATGATCCTCCTGTCTCAGCCTCCCAAAGTGCTGGGATTACAGGTGTGAGCCACTGCGCCTGGCTTATCTGTCACTTCTACGGACAGAGGGTTTTGGTTCTACTGAACCCTCCTGAAAAGTGCTCACAGTGGCTCCCAGAATTGCTTATCCAAAGGACAGGACCTGGAGCACTTGCCCACTGGCACCTCTTCCTCCTTGCCTGAGGGTCGCCCTGGTGAGCACGATTTCCCCACAATTCCAGGCTGTGCTTGCAGGTTAAGTGGGCAGCTTCCCACAGCTTGGGGGAGGGTTCCAGGGTTGAAAATGGAACAACACAGGACACCTGCTTGAGGCCCAGGGAATTATTCACCTCAGCTGTGGCTGAAATTAGAGGCAGTAGAGGGATATGGTCTACTACAAACCTCTGCTGCAGTCAGAAACTACCAAGGGCCCTGGTAAAAGCAGTCACATGTTTTAAAAAGGTACATCTTAGTAAATCATGGCTGAGCATTCTTAATACAAATTAAAATATTAAGAACAAAGTTTTGCTTTGAGTTCCTTAGACGTACCAATAAGTCATATTTGCTGAATTATAAGTAAAGAAATGAATGCTTTGTACTTTGGGATTTTTAAAAGGCTAATAAATAACACTTCTGCCGGGCGTGGTGGCTCATGCCAGTAATCCCAGCACTTTGGGGAGGCCGAGGCGGGTAGATCACCTCAGGTCAGGAGGAGTTCAAGACCAGCCTGTCTGACATGGCGAAACCCTGTCTCTACTAAAAATACAAAATTAGCCAGGTGTGGTGGCACACGTCTGCAGTCCCAGCTACTCTGGAGGCTGAGACAGGAGAATCGCTTGAACCTGGGAGGGGAGAAGTCTGCAGTGCACTGAGATCAAGCCACTGCACTCCAGCGTAGGCGAGACAGAGGAAGACTCCATCTCAAAACAAACAAACAAACAAAACACTTCTTTTTTCCTCTGTGGAGTTCTGAAATAACTGAGACAAAAGACACAGGGAGCTGACAGATGGAGGTGAACATGGCAGTTGATGGGAGAACATGAATTTACACCTGTAGCCAAAGGGCAGGGCTGGCTAACATTCCGAGCCCACATCACACAGTATGAACTGTGAGACAGAGCACCTTAACAGATGCACTTCTCCAGGATCCCTGCCTTGCACTGGTCTGGCAGAGAGGAAAGAGAATGAATCCCTGATGGTTGCAGTCTTGTAGCTTTTGAGCAGATTAATTTTACTCACTCAAGGAACATGCAACACTGGGTGTAGAATCCTCGCTATCACCAATCAGTAACTGACTTCTAAGACAAGGACATTATTCTAACAGGAGTTCTTCCATGTGGAACGATGGGAAAAGGCAAAGAAGCTTTCTCCCAAAAATTGTAAAAACAAAATGAAACCTCAGGAGGAATGCACACTCCAAGTTCCTCCGGTAGTTTTTTCTGGTGATAATATTCCATTTGACATTCAACTACATTTGTACCATTCACTTTGACAATTAAGAGCAGTGTTGTTTCTGTAAGACCTGTTCTCCAACTAGACTATAAGTTCAGGAAGGGTCTGTGTCTTATTTTCTTTTGAGGGATTCAGAAAAGAACAAGTTGGGAGTTAGAAATACTAAATTCAGGCTGGGTGCGGTGGCTCACGCCTGTAATCCCAGTACTTTGGGAGGCCGAGACGGGAGGACCAAGATGTCAGGAGATAGAGACAATGCTGGCCAACGTAGTGAAACCCCGTCTCTACTAAAAATACAAAAATTAGCTGGGCATGGTGGCATGTGCCTGTAATCCCAGCTACTTGGGAGGCTGAGGCAGGAGAATTGCTTGAACCAGAAAGTTAGAGGTTGCAGTGAGCCGAGATCGCACCACTGCACTCCAGCCTGGTGACAGAGTGAGACTTGTCTCAAAAAAAAAAGAAATACTAAATTCAGATGGGTACAGTGGCTTACCCTTGTAATCCCAGCACTTTGGGAGGCCAAGGTGGCTGGAGCCGACAAGTTTGAGAACAGCCTGGGCAACATGGTAAAACCCCGTCTCTACAAAATATACAAAAAATTAGCTGGACGTGGTGGCACATGCAGGTGATTCCAGCTACTTGGGAGGCTGTGGTGGGGAAGCTTGAGCTTGAGCCCAGGAGGTTGAAGTCGTAGTAAGCCAAGATTGTGCCCCTGCACTTCAGTCTGGGTGACAGAGTGAGACCCTGTCTCAAAAAAAAAAAAGAAAACCTAAGTTCTTCTACTAGTTCCCAGTAAAAATGTAGTTCTATTTGCATAGTCTCCTAGCTCCATTAAACTTTTTTTGTTTGTTTGTTTTTTGAGATGTAGTCTTGCTCTGTCACTCAGGTTGGAGTGCTCACTGCAACCCCCGCCTCCCAGGTTCAAGGAATTCTCCTGTCTCAGCCTCTCAAGTAGCTGGTACTACAGGGGCACATCACCACTCCCGGCTAATTGTTTTGTATTTTTAGTAGAGACGGGGTTTCGCCATATGGGTCAGGCTGGTCTCAAACTTCTGAGCTTGAGTGATCTACATGCCTCTGCCTCCCAAAGTGCTGAGATTACAGGCGTGAGCCACCGCACCATTCCAAACTAAGTCTCAGTTTCACAATTACTTATTAAGTTGAATTTAATAGATGCTGATAGGATCGTTGGGTTTCATTGTGACCTAATAATGAAAATCAGGTTTGATATTTAGTAATGCTGCGGTGCACCATGGGAGAGAGAGGCCTGTGGAATAAGCACTCACTTTGGCATTGGACAGATCTAAATTTACATCCTGGTTCTGCTGCTTTTCACCTAGAGAAATTCACTGGGCCTTACTATGCCTTCATTTTATAATGGTAAAATCATAATTCCTACCTTGGTGGTTTGTGTAAAGAATTAATAACCTAATATAAGTCAAATGAATAACTGAGAGCCTAGTAGGCGTTCAATAAATGGCGTAATTACCTTTGTTATCTAGGGAGAGGATTTAAAAGTACCATTAAAAGATACTTTGTTTGAAAATTGGAGCTTCCCAAGGATTATCTTTGAATAGCTAATTAAGTACCTGGAAAACTCCCAGGCATTTCTAGGTGAGAGTGGGTAGAGTTAGTCATATGCCTATAAAGAAAAACTCTTGGCAGGCCTACATATTAGCAAGGAAAATTACTCAGACATGGTCCCCTCTACTCCCGTTACCTCTGAGCACACTGGCTGTCTGGATTCATCTCCTTCAACCAGGCCCAGCATCTTCATTCAGTCTTTTTTTTTTTTGATACAGAGTGTCACTGTGTCACCCAGGCTGGAGGTGCAGTGGCGCAATCTTGGCTCACTGCAACCTCTGCCTCCTGGGTTCAAGCCATCCTCCCACCTCAGCCTCCTACGTAGCTGGGACTATAGGTGGGCTCCACCACACCTGGCTAAGTTTGGTGTGTTTAGTAGACATGAGATTTCACCATGCTGGCCAGGACTGCTGGTCTCTAACGCCTGGCCTCAAGTGATCCGCCTGCCTTGGCCTCCCAAAGTGCTGGGATTATAGGCATGAGCCACTGGGCCTGGCCCTTAACTCAGTCTTAAGAGAAGAGATGGGGAAAAAAGCACAGTACTGGGCACATCAATATATATTAAATGAACAAGTGCAGGAACGAAATAGTGAAATGATGGCTGAGTGAATTACATCCACGAAGGTGTAGAAAAATACATTTTTGCCCTGCAGAAATGGCCAAAGACAAGGGGCTACTCTGGAGGACACTGATCTGAAAGCAGTCAAGTAGGCTGTCAGCATCTGGAAGCCTATCTTTTATATCCCCGTGTCTTCTACTAAAAGTCAATGGGAAAGAAAAGAGTATGGAGAGGAAGGGTGTCATGCCCCGTCTCCACCCATCCATCCATGACTCCATCTCCTGCCATTAGGGTATAGCAAGCACTTCACCTCTGCCGAAGGAATCAACCTCACTTCTGGGAAGGGGCTTGGGGTGGTTGATCTAAGATTATCCACATAATTGATACTGAGCACAGAGATTGGCTCAGGGATGGACAAGAGTGACATTCTGATTATGTATATGAAGGTTGGGTTTTGTCCATGGGTTCCTGGCTCCTAACTCTCATAGCCCTTGCTGCAGTGTTTTGTTATAAGGCTGGGGCACTTTAAGCCTCAGAAGTAGGCCTTAAGAAATAGAATCTCGCCGGGCATGGTGGCTCACGCCTGTAATCCCAGCACTTTGGGAGGCTGAGGCGGGCAGATCGCAAGGTCAGGAGTTTGAGATCAGCCTCATCAACAAGGAGAAATCCCGTCTCTACTAAAGATACAAAATTAGCTGGGCGTGGTGGCAGACGCCTGTAGTCCCAGCTACTCCGGAAGCTGAGACAGGAGAATTGCTTGAACCCGGGAGGCAGAGGTTGCGGTGAGCCAAGATGGCGCCACTGCACTCCAGCCTGGGAGATGGAGTGAGATCTCTATCTCAAAAAAAAGAAAAAGAAATAGAATCTCTCTCTCTCTCTAACCCCCTCCTATCTTTTTTCACCTGCCCAAGGCAAAACTCTAAACTGATAATGGGTCAAAAGCCCCTCCTTCCAGAGGGGGTCCTGCCCCACATCCTAAAGAAAGGAATGCTACACAGAGAGGCCAAGAAAGTCTGAACAGACAGGCCTCGCTGGGTTTAGATTGTGTGTTTTTTGTTCAGTCACATTTCTACATGGTTGTCAACCATGCCTATGTAATGAAGCCTCCATAAAAAAAAAAAAAAAAAAAAAAAAAAAGACAGAGTTCAGAGAGCTTCCAGATAGCTGAACACGTGGAGGTTCCTGGGGGGTGGAAGGTACAGGGAGGGTGTGGAAGCTCCACACCCTTTGCCCCATACTTCGCCCTACACATGCCTTCATCTGTATCCTTTGTAATAAATCAGGAAATGCAAGTGTTTCCCTGAGTATCACAAGCTGTTGCTCCAGCAAATTTATTGAACCCAAAGAGGGGTCTTAGGCACCCCAGCTGGAAGCCAGTCAGCCAGAAGTTCTGGATGCCCATACATGTGACTAGTGGCTGAAGAGGGGGTCAGTCTTGGGGGACTGAGCACATAGCCTCTGGGATCTGACACTATCTCCCGGTAGATAGTATCAGAACGGAATTGGAGGGCACCCCACTGGTGTCTGCTGGTTAGTATGTGGGCACCAAAACACCATTTGAGAATTTTCCTGAAATAACAAGTTACACGATTTTGGTCAAGAGATGGTGATACCCACGGCCCCCAAAAGAGCGGGTTATCCTAGAAGATATGATGTGAAGATGAGAGGTTTTTGAATGCTGCTGCCATTTTGTCCCCTAGAGCTCCTGGGGAGGGATGGAGAGAGGTGAGATACCCTAAGAAGAGAAGATATAATGAAAGCCTTCTCGATGAGACCGTTCGAACCGTGAGCTCAAATCTTGTCTGAAGGCTGTATATCATGGAACTTTTTATTATGTGAGCCAAGAAATCCCCTTCATGGTCTAAGTTATTAGCTAGAGGTGTTTTTCTGTCACTTGCAAAAAGTCCTAATGAATACATAGGATCCTTTTTGCTCTCTGCCATGTGGAGTATTGCTGATGTGCTGACTTGGAAATAAAATCCAACTGAAGTCCATGTCTGAGAATATTTATGATCTTCTAAATGAACTTCTCAAACATTTTGAAAGATCTTGTTCAAAATAAATTTAGTTGCCAGCCACTGAGTTTCTACCCTGAGGGGTTTTCTGTAAAACCCTATAGAAATTTTGAAGTTTGAGTGGTTCATTACTTAATAAATAACTGCTTAACAAATAACTGGAGACTATGTATATTCAGAATTACTCACGGTATTTCACAGTCTTTTATACAACATCAGAATCTAGAGACGTCTAGATTTGACTAATAAATAAAAGACATACATTTCAAACAATGTTTAATTCTTGAAATTCAAAAGGAGACTCCATAAGTGACTAGAAACAGAAAGTCTTTGTTCCCATAAATAAGATTTTAAGTTAAAAGTATAGAAGAGACTAACTCTCAGCTCTGAAGATTAAAGAGTACAAGCATTAGTATTAAGACAAAAATTAAAACCAGACTGTATATATATATATATATATATATGAATTCCTACATTCCTACCATGAAGACACAGAATCTAAAAATATGGCATTTAAAACTTGGTAGAAAGATACTAGAGATTGTTTCTTATGATCCATGAAAAAGAAAAAAAAAAGAAAGATACTAGAGAATTTTCTAGATTCGTTTGATTTTACTTGATGCAGATATTAAGTCTACATTTGATCACAAACTACCAAGGTTTGCCAAGGATGAGGAATATAATCAAATTGTAACCCATCTGCAACAAATTTATATTATTTCTTACTGTATTTTAGTCAGATAACATAGATTTCATTCATAATTCTCTTCCAAGAAGACAGCCTTTGAAGTTAAACAAGGATTTCAAAAATATACAGAAAATTAAATTAGGAGAAATATAATATGAAGGGCTATTTCTTGGCTGTGTGTACCATGAAATATGTTTATCAAAGCTGTAGGGGTAGCTCTATTTTTTGTCAACGTGTTGAGGAGTGGTGTTAAACGTTCCTCATCCAGAAGTAAAGATACTTTACCCACAAGACTGGAAGGAAGTCAAGTTAACGCAAGAAGGGATTGAGAAATAAACTTATTTTCAACTCTATTGTACTTTGAATATTGTTTTACTGCTTAGTGCTGAACTTAAATTTACCTAGAGAGATTGCCATTTAAATAATGTTGAACACCTCCCAGCCCAGATGGCAGTGGCAAATACATGTTGCCTTGGTTTAGGAAAGCATTGCTTCTTTTTAATTTTTATTTTGAAGTTGTCTTGGTTGTTGCGGTTATTTTGTGTCTGGCCTATCAAAGGATGCACCATCCAATACTCCATGGTATGCAGGAGTGGTATGTTTTGGGAAGAATGTGGCCAAATTTGCATGGGGAAGCTTTGGCGAAAATGTAGAGATTTATCATTCCTACGCTTTTGGGGTTCAGATGCTCTCTATGGGACTGAGACGGTCTGCAAGGAGAATCTGGCCTAGAAGAAAAGGGTGAACTGGCCTAGACTCCTAGGCCTAATATCAAGGTCTAGATTACTGAGAGCTGATTCCAGCAGAGTGCATGGCTTACTCGGACAAGGAAGATGTGTTTTTGGGAACTGTGGTCAGAGTGGAAACCTGGGTCCATGCACAAAAGCAACAGCCTCAGAATACCCAAAATCTACAGGCGAACAATCAGCTTTCCCAGGCCCTTGACAAGATATTTGGAAGCAGGACGGGCCTGACTGGACTGTGTAACCCCTTAGTGTTTCTGAGAGAGGACCTCAAGAGGGAAAGCAGAATTCTGCATATCTGGGCAAGTAGGGCTCCAGTGATTAACTCGATTATTAAAGGAAGATGTGACCTCATTTGAACTTTGAATGTGATCAAGCACGTCATGCTAATTAAATAGTATCATGCTATGATCTCAGCAAGTGCTGAATATTCTATATTAATGACCAAACAGGCATGTTTGCTTCAATACAAGAATCCCCTCTGTATTCATGACCAGATTACAATAGAATGCAGTTAACCTTTACTTGCATATACACTTGGTTCAATTTAGTGCAGCTGTGGAGGCAAAAGTAACTCCATCTTGGATGCTAATCTGGCATATTATCTTCTGACTATCCCCAGTCCTGGGAAGGCCTCTCAGATTTTCAGTTTATCCATTGTTCCTTATGTAAGAGCATGTATTTACTGTACCTTCCACCCTTGGGTCAAAATAGCCCTGATGTTATCATACTTCAGTCGTCTACACATCCCTTCTGAATTCCATACACCCTTCCCTGTGATATATATGTCCTGGATATGGGGGGGGGATAATGGTGCCAGGATTCACCATCTGGTCTTGTCACCACCAAGACTATGGTTCTGTTGGTAAGCCCCTATTAAACGTCTCTTTCTGAGACACTAGATATGTCAGCCTTTTTCTTCAGCGTCTCCACTTCCTCAGAATTTGGGGTTAGGCTCGCATAAGCATGCCCACCACTGAATAACGTCTTACATTTGCTTATTTTTAGCTCTGAAAAAAATGTGATGTATACTGTCTTTATATTATTATTTATATCATAATGTTCCTCCCTCCTTAACGTTTTAATATTTTAACTAAGTTATAAGTTGGAAATTCTTGATCAGGTAAAACAAACTTTAAAAATAAAACCAGTTCACATCCTACTTCTTTAAGTTGGCTTATTTAACCTCTCTTAACCACTTACTTAAGCACTCTCCTTCTTGGGTAAATCTTTCAGAAATTTCTCCCTGCAATATAAAAAAATATGAATTGGAAAAATAAGTAGTATTAATGTAGTTTTAATCAAAATGAGTTAAAAATATGATGAAAGGATAAATTAAACTTCATTAATGTGATATACTAATGGAAAAATCCTTACAACCAATTTATATAGTAACATACTGTCATCTCTTGATATTCACAGGAATGGGTTCCACGAATTGAATACCTGGAAACATTTGTGGATATCAAACTCCACAAATGCTCAAGTGGCTTATTTAAAATGGTTGAGTATTTGCATATAATCTATGTACATCCTCCTGTATACTTTAACTCATCTCTAGATTACTTAAGATACATAATACAATGTAGATGCTATGTAAGTAATTGTTATACTATATTGTTTTTTAATTTGTGTTATTCTTTGTTGTATCATTTTCTATGGTTTGTTATATATATATATATATATATATAATTTTTTTTTTTTTTGAGACGGAGTCTTGCTCTGTCGCCCAGGCTGGGTTCAGTGGCATGATCTCGGCTCGCTGCAACCTCTGACTCCCTAGTTCAAGTGATTTTCCTGCCTCAGCCTCCCAAGTAGCTGGGATTACAAGCACATGCCATCATGCCCAGCTAATTTTTTTGTGTTTTTAGTAGAGACAGGGTTTTGCCATGTTGGCCAGGTTGGTCTCAAACTTTTCGGGTGATTCGCCTGCCGTAGCCTCCCAAAGTGCTGGGATTACAGGTGCGAGCTACTATATCATTTAAAAAAATATTTTCAATCCACTTTCAGTTGAATTAGTGGATGTAGAACCTGCAGGATAAAGAAGGCCACCTATAATTATTAACCTAAAAATTAGTTTAATAGTTTTAATCAACTTTCTCACTATTAGACAGCTGTTATTCTGAAAATTGTTACATTGCTAATATTTCCAGAGCAAATTTTTAAAAATTTTAGGCTGGGTATGGTGGCTCATGCCTGTAATCCTAGCACTTTGGGAGGCCAAGGCAGGAGGATCACTTGAGCTCAGAATTTCAAGACCAACCTGAACTACATAGTGAGATCTCGTTTCTATTTCTATATTAAAATGTATATTAAAAATTTTTAAAACATTCTTAACTTATTAAATGATTACATTTAATTAATGCTTCAGGTAAAATGCTTCACACAATTTTTATCTCCCCCCCCCAGTTTTAAATATTTTGTGAAAATGATGCTGTACTTGATACCATTAGTTGATCTGGTGACAAATCAGTTTTGAATGTTAATTGGGCCTTTCTGTTATAGTTTAAGACTTTTTCTTTTTCTGATTACCAGCCATAGTCGAAATATTACTTTTCTTGAAAGGATTATGTTACAAATTTGATCTCGGAAAAGATGAATTCCTGCAATGATAGCAATAATTAAACTCAGTCAACGTCAATCTTTTATTTTCAGTTTATATAACTCAGAATCAACTTATTCAAAGGGTTTTAAAACTGAATTCTTATGTCTCTCTCTCTCTCTCTCTCTTTTACAGAGAATAAGACGGGGTTAGGAAGATATTTAGGCAGATAATAAAAAGAGAGCATTTCGTCAGCAAAATATTGAAGCCATACTCAGCACTTTTTGAGCCAAGCTTGAAATGGAAATGAGTGCGTAAGAAGGACAACTGAAGGAGAGGCAAGATGAAAAAGGAAGATACTGTGCTAAGCGCTGGGGAAATTTCACTTTCCCCAACAACTCAGACTCAGGCCTCACAAACCCAATCAGAACTTCAGATTCGATGCTGCGGAAAAGAGCTGTAATCCACATATTCGCTGTATGTTTACAGTACCCGCTATGCACCAGGCACTATGTGATATCTTGGTGGTGCCACTTGTGGGCAAAACAAAGACTCAGTCTTCATGACCTTGAGGTCCAGGGAGTGATATAGTCACATGCCTAGATGAAGACGAATAAGGACAGAGGGTCTGGAGAGTCAGGGAAGGCTGCCTGGAGGAGGTGACTTTTAAGCTGAAATAGAATAAAGACAACATTCCAAGAAAAGGAAGACAGTTCTGGAAAACAAAGCAGGCAGAAGACTGTGTTTCTTTGCCAGGCTTAAGGTCTTCCAGTCCATTCCTCAGGCTTCTTCTTGAGGATCTGCCTCCCACCCCCAATCCGGATGCCCTAACTCCACTGAAATATGGAAAGGTAAGGCAATTGCAGATATAAATAAGTCATCAAAACTTTTAGCTAGAAGAAAATGAGGTTAAGAACCACTGTGAACTCCATTCAACCTGAAAAAGTAAGACTGTTATGTAAGGCTGCAGAAAAAAACAGGACCCAGTTTATCTACCAGGCCAGAATAAGTGGAGGCAAATGTCCCCAGATCCTGCCTGTGACGACTTCCGTATTGCCATTGCCACGATTTCTTGGCTTCTTTGGTCTCTTTGTTTTCTCTTATTTTTTGACATTAACCTAAAAAGTGAGTAAAAACTCATTTTTTGCTGGCTTTGCTATTGAGGGAGTTCTGTATTGAGTTGCGAGAATTTCCTAGTAATATACAGTTTTTGTCTGGTTCTAAGTCAGTATTTATTTTTGTTAGAGACTCAGCCTGTTCTCAGTAATCACCTTAGAAGGCATTTTCACACTTATACTTGAGTGATATATGGATTATAATTTGTACAACTAACCTAAGAAGCAAAGAGACTTTGCAGAAATACAAAGATTAAGGCAACAAGCCCCATTCCGCAGAAACTGAAGCTTCAGATGACAGGCTTTCTTGGCTTTTGACATTTTTTTCAACAGCCTTTTAAAAATTTCTGTCTACTGGGGATAGAAGGTAAGTCTGGTAAAGACATTAATTAAGTGCCTGCCCTGCTTTTCTTGTGGGAAGTGAAATGACACTGATCATGAAAACCAATTATATAGATAAAGCCAGTGTGTTGGATTTGGAACTTACTACTTCACTCAGTGATACGCGAATTTCCTGTAAAAGACCAGAGGGATATATGTATTAACTATGACCCAGCCTACACACACACACACACACACACATATATATATATATATATATATTTTTTTTTTTTTTTTTGAGACAAAGTCTCACTCTGTCACTCAGGCTGGAGTCCAATGGCACGGTTTCTGCTCACTGCAACCTCCGCCACCCAGGTTCAAGCGATTCTTCTGCCTCAGCCTCCCGAGTAGCTGGGACAACAGGCTCCTGCCACTAGGCCCGGCTAATTTTTTGTATTTATTTTTATTTTTTGAGACAGAGTTTTACTCTTGTTACCCAGGCTGGAGTGCAATGGCATGATCTCGGCTCACTGCAACTCCGCCTCCTGGGTTCAAGCGATTATCCTGTCTCAGCCTCCTGAGTAGCTGGGATTACAGGCATACGCCACCACGCCTGGCTAATTTTGTATTTTTAGTAGAGATGGGGTTTCTCCATGTTGGTCAGGCTAGTCTCAAACTCCCAGACTCAAGTAATCCACCCGCCTCGGTCTCCCAAAGTGTTGAGATTACAGGCGTGAGCCACCCCACCCAGCCAATTTTTGTATTTTTAGTAGAGACGGGGTTTCACCATATTGGCCAGGCTGGTCTTGAACTCCTGACCTCGTGATCCTCCCACCTTGGTCTCCCAAAGTGCTGGGATTACAAGCATGAGCCACCATGCCCGGCTGACCCAGCCTATGTTAATAATGCCAGTATTTGACATGAGAAGGATAATTCTATACACTTGAGATCTTTTCTTACGTTTTCTGAGGAAAAGATCTAAATTGCTTTGCTAAAAAGCGATGACAGATAGTGAAAATACTACTTACCCATTTTAGGGAAGATACTGATTTAATATATGAAAGATAAATATTAAACATCCAAGATGCGGTTCAAATGTTAGATCGGGAGATACATACTTGACATCATAATTTGTGGTTTGGAGCTGGAACAAACATTAAGCCTGAATACATTTAATATTAGACTTGGAAAATAAGAGTGTTTTTAATGGACCAAAAAAGTTAGAGAATTACCGACAGAGATCCCTAAGGGCTAGCACTATGGATTCATAACCAGAAGAAAATGAAGTTTAATGTTGAGAGCAGTCCTAGGTGCACATCCAACTGAGGAGCAGAATACACAAGGAAAGACGGATGAGAAGTTTGAAGAGCTCGGGGATTCGCCCATGGTGGAGGCCTTGGTTGTGGACACTGGTGCTATAAAGACAAGATCTGGAAAATTCCACACCCCTATGGGTACTGGTAGCTTCCTCTTGGTAGACAGATACTCTGATCTCACTTTTTATGCCGATTAGACTTTAGTTATAATTGGTGACCAGGTGTGGTGGCTCATGCCTATAATCCCAGCACTTTGGGAGGCCGAGGCGGGTGGATCACTTGAAATCAGGAGTTTGAGACCAGCCTCACCAACATGGTGAAACCCCATCTCTACTAAAATACAAAAGAATTAGCTGAGCGTGGTGGTGCACGCCTGTAATCCCAGCTATTCGGGAGACTGAAGCACAAGAATCGCTTGAACCCGGGAGGCGGGGGTTGCAGTGAGATCTCACCACTGCACTCCAGCGCGGGCGACAGAGCGAGACTCAGTCTCAAAAAAGACTTTAGTTATAATTGATCTTTTATAAATTGTGTGGACCAAATGTTTATGTGTTAGGGGTTAGGGCTTCAACATATGAACATTCAGTATTCATATGTTGAAGCCCTAACCCCTAATGTGATGGTATTTGAAGGTGGGGCCTCTGGGAGATGATTCAGTTTAGATAAGGTCTTGGGAATGGGACCCTTCTGATGGGATTAGTGCCTTTATGAGAAGCAGAAGAGATGGGAACTTACTCCTCACCCCCATGTGAAGACATTGAGAAGGTAGGCATCTGCAAGGCAGAAAGAGAGCTCTCACCAGAACCCAACCATGCTGGCACCCTGATCTTAGACTTTCAGCCCCCAGAACTGTGAGAAATAGATTTCTGTTCTTTAAGCCATGGTGTTTTGTTACTGGCAGCCCTAGCTGACTAATACATAAATTTGCAAAGATCATATACTGTAACAACGTTCATTTATAATATGAGGAAGCTGATCTCTTCCTCTCACTGCCTCGAGGCAGTGAGCTGGCCTAAGCATTATTAAGCCTGGTCATCTCTCACTCAATAAGCAACTCTCCACAATTGTCTACGTAGGTGCTAGTAGGAAGAGAGGGTAATCTGCTACTTTGGCACCTAAGTTTGGGAGGGTGAACAGAATCATTTGTTTGTCTCAACAACTGAATACATTACTCATATCCAGAAAAGATCATGCAGAAAACTCAAGGCTGGTATGTTGTCTAATTCTGCAGTGGAGGGCAGAAGAGATACTCAGACCTGGAGCTGCCTGCCAGATGCCAATTTGCATTAAGGGCTGGAGAACTTCATGGGGGAAAAAAACCTCTTCTTAAGGGAGAGACAGCCATGCTCAAGTGGCTTGACCCAGGAAAAATGTCTTAGACCATGGAGAGGAGGAGAGGAGTGCTCCCTAGAATAACATCGAGTCTTTCATTCTCATCTATGTCTGGCACCATCTCAACAGAGACTGTCAGTCAGAGACCAGCTTCCTCATATCATAAATGAACATTGTTACAGTATATGATCTTTGCAAATTTATGAACTAGTCAGCTAGGGCTGCCAGAGCAAACTACCATAGGGTGAGTGGCTTAAAGAACAGAAATCTATTTCGCACAGGGAGACAGGGGAGGAAAGATTTCAGCAAAGAAGGCCTCTAAGTAGGAACCCAAACAAATATTTCACTCAAACCTCTATGAGACATAGGAAAAACACAGAGCTAGGCAATTCTGAGTTGAAGCCTCCAAATCTCAGCTCAAACACTTACTGGCCCTGTAACTTGGGCAAGTTGCTTTAAACTTCCTATGCGCCAGTTTCCACATCTGCCAAAAAGCGCTAGTGATTATACCTACTACCTACCCCATTGGGTTGGATTAAAGGAGATAATGTCATGCTCGGCAAAGAAAACCAAAAATGTAGTTGACATGTGTCATGATTAAGTACAGTGCATACTGTCACAGATACAGAGCCAGTGCATCAGAGAGAGACAGGAACCTTCCCCACTTTCCAAATGAATACCGATTTGGGGTGCTTTGTCACCTTAAAGGTCCCTGGCTGCAACGGGAAACAAGCAAAAGAGAGTTCAGAGGAGAAGACAGAAGAAGCAATTTAGATGTCATTAGAATTTAAGGTCCCTGAGGGATTTTGTCCAGTTCCAAATTGTTTCTTGGCATTCAGCACTATACATAACACATCACAGGGATACAGATAAATAAGTGATACATAAATGAGTGCTTGGGTGAATGAATGAAGGAAGGAAGGAACAGTCAGAACCACATGCAAAAGCCATTCTGCATAGTTTGGGGGGGACACTTTGCAGGCTCTTTGCAGCCCACAATGATTTGAATTAATAAGCAATTCAAACTTTTCTTGAAAAAAAAAATTGTCCTTAGCTTGAGCATTTACAGGGAGGGAGGCACTCTGCTAGGAGCATTATGAGTGTTTGGTGAATGTTGCATGGGTGCCAGAACAAATGAAGTCAATGCTGATCAGGTTCTTCCAGAGCTTGGTAAAATCTGACCAATCGGTTGAGCATTTCCTATGTGCCAGGTACTAACTAAGACCTTTATGTAATCCTCCCAATGACTTTTTGAAGGGTCCCTGAGCTCTGAACTCCATTTGCAGATGAGGAAATCTGCCTACAAGTAATATAAAGTAGCAGAACCAGAATTACAGCACAGCTGTATTAAAATATCCCTGAGCTGCTCAGTTTTATAACTAACCTTCCCCAACCTCTCTTCTTTCTCTCTCCTTCCTTCCTTCCTTCCTTCCTTCCTTCCTTCCTTCCTTCCTTCCCTCCCTCCCTCCCTTCCTTCCTTTCTTCCTTTCTTTCTTCAAGGTCTCACTCTGTCACCCAGGCTGGAGTACAGTGTGCAGTGGCACTATCATGGCTCATTGCAGCCTCAACTTCTTGGGGTCAAGCAATCCTCCACCTCAGCCTCACAAGGAGCTGGGACCACAGGCACATGCCCCCATGCCCCGCTAACGTTTGTATTTTTTGTAGGGACAGGGTTTTGCCACGATGCCCAGGCTAGTCTCAAACTTTTGAGCTCAAGGAATCTACACACTTCGGCCTCCCAAAGTGCTGGGATGATAGGCATGAGCCACCGCACCCAGCTTAGGGGTTCTATTTTTCATCAGATGCAGGATTGGTCCTCAGGAGTGACAGAAAATTGTCAGCTCTCAGAGCTAATAGAAAAGTCACTATTAGCTCTATTAATAAAAAGTCATTAGCAGAGATCACCTAATCCTACAACTGGATTTTACTGACTTGGAAATTGAGATCCAGGAGGCACTGTGAAGGTCCCAGTGCTGGCTACTGGAACATTCCACATATTCCACCTCTCCCACTGGGAAGTCAGGTTCTAAAGACATTTTGTTATAACAATAAATCAAGTTAAGTTGTATATCTCACCAAAATAATACTGAAAAAAAAATAGTACAAATGAAATCACAATTCATAAAGGTACTCATTCTTTTTCTTGGGTGGCCTAATTTTTAGCTGTGACTAACATGCACTCATATTTGCTTGTATATGAACAATAACAGGAATTATAACAACAGCGGTATTATATTTTTATACCCAGCCCTTCATCTCAGATGTATAAGCCATGTTAGCATCATCAACTCATTAATCATGAGAACACTTCTTTGAGGTTCTCTCAGTGGGTAATTTTATTGCCCTTTTTTATGGGCTGAGAAGCTGCAAGCAAAGTACAGTGATGTCCCAAAGTCACTTGACAAATTGACAGAAAACCCAAAACTAAATCTTTCTTTCATGCTTGCAGGCATCTATCCTCCTACTAACTAATATTTGGATATTCAGATCATAGAGCATTATTTATTACATTAGTATTTATATATCCTCATAAACTTTTTTAGTAAGACGATAAGTTTATTAAGATTAATATTTAAAAAGCCAATTAATTCTTCTTCATATGCATCTATAAGGTGCTGTTTCTAACATTTCCTTGTGTTCTATCCTCAAATTCATTCCATTTTTTAAAATCCTGATTTTTTTCATAGTCCTTTCTTTAAGACTTTTTTTAGAACAGTTTTAGGTTCTCAGTAAAGTTAAGAGAAAGGACAGATGCTTCCCATATTCCGCCTTCGCCCACATGCATGGTCTTCCCATTATCAATGTCCCCACCAGAGTAGAATGATTATTAGAACTGCTGAACCTACATTGACACATCATTATCACCAAAGTCCACAGTTTACACCTGGGTTCACTCTTGGTGTTGTACAGTCTGTGAGTTTAGATAAGTGTATAATTACATGTATCCATCATTATAGTATCATGCAAAGGATTTTCTTTTCTTTTCTTTTTTTTTTTTTTTTGAAACAGAGTCTCACTCTGTCGCCCAGTCTAGACTGCAGTGGCACAATCTTGGCTCACTGCAACCTCTGCCTCCTGGGTTCAAGCAGTTCTCCTGCCTCAGCTTCCTGAGTAGCTGGGACTACAGGCGTGCACCACCATGCCTGGCTAGTTTTTGTATTTTTAGTAGAGACGGGGTTTCACCATGTTGGTCAGGCTGGTCTCAAACTCCTGACCTCGTAATCTGCCAACCTTGGCTTCCCAAAGTGCTGAGATTACAGGCCTGAGCCACTGCGCCTGGCCATGCAAAGGATTTTCAATGTCCTAAAAATGCTCTGTGCTCTGCCTATTCATTCCTGCCTTCCCCCAACCCCTGGACACCACCGATACTTTTAATTGTCTCTATAGTTTTGGCTTTTCCAGAATGTCAGTTGAAACCATACAGTACATAGCCTTTTCCAATGGTCTTCTTTCACTTAATAATATCCATTTAGGTTTTCTCCATGTTTTTTCATTGCTTGATTTCTTTTTAATGCTAAATAACAAGCCATTGTCTAGATGTACCACATTTTATCCATTCAAGTCCATCTCATTTTTAACTGGGCACAGAACCTTGGTTACTAATGATACATAATTAGGAGTAACTGATGAGATGAACAGGCATGTCTGCTTGAAGTTTTAGAAAATTTTACTGAAGGGACTTTGGGCTGAGCCACAGGAAGAGGAACTTCCTTCCTGAGCAAGGATCTCCTTTTCCTCTTTCCCTTCCTTCTGTTTTTCCCTCTAGGCATGGGGGAGTTTCTAGGAATTGCTGGCTCTTTCAGTGTGTTTTATTTCAAGAGAAGTGAGACATGGAAGAAAGAGCCTCAGCTGAGCCAGTTACTTGGGTTCTCTGGGCTTCAGTGTCTCTAACTGTAAGATGACAAGGCTAGAGAGATGATTTCAGGGGTCCCTCTGAGCTCAGCTAACCCAAAATTCTACCTTCTTTGATTTCATCTTTGACGTCTGCTTCTATCTAATGGTTTAAAAGGAAGGTTTGCTTTATACATGTCAGCAAAAATAGTTTGCCTTACATTTATTTGAACGTTCCACAAAACCAAATCCTTGTTTCATGGCCCATAGTTTATATCATTTTATTTTCACTTATTTTTCCTTCTTGCTCTTGAAATTCCAACAGCCTGAGAGTCTGACAATCTTCAAGACTCTTCTCAGATGTTGAAATGTACTTGGTGGTACTAAATATTTTCCAAAGCCTATGAATTGATGGAGAAATCAAAACAGACTGGTTTCCACCAGGGTTACTGCCATCAATTTTGCTGTATTCCAGACTCAGTTTCCTTCCAAGGATATTCTCACAAATGTCGTTACCAAATTTCCATCTTTAGGATCAGGAATAACTGCCTTCCTCATATAAGAGCTTTTAGTGAGTCTCTCATAGCAGTGCAATAACAGAATTTTTCCCCAAAAAAAGAATTGTATAAAGCAATATCCTCATAATTAATCTGGGATACAAAATTATGAAGGTTCAACTGAAATCGCATGCGTTTGGGTAGATTTAGGAGCAGATCTTGTCTAGATTGTTCTAAATCATTAATCTGGGTTACAAAAATATTCCATCTACACTGTCAGTTACCTCCAGATCTGCCTGTCACCCCCTTTTTAAAGTAGTTTTCATTTCTTTTTCCAGCCTTGGCATCTTTCTTGCATAAATAATCTTTATTTTTCAGAACAGGTTTAGGTTCACAGCAATTTTAAGTGGAAAGTACAGAAAGTTGCCATATTACCTGACCTTTTTTAGTGGCTTAAGCTGGTTTGATTGAATTTCTTTCACTTACAAGCAAAAGAATTCTAACTAATACAGAAATTTAAATGACTCGATGATATATGTATTACTGGATCTTTAAGTATTATTATCAAGATGATAACAATTGCTTCTTATGTTCACAAGCATTTCCAGTTGGCAAAGTTGTTTAAAATTAAAATTTCAAGTCCAGGCATGGTGGCTCCTGCCTGTAATTCCAGCACTTTGGGAGGCTGAGGGAGACAGATCACTTAAGGTCAGGAGTTCCAGCCCAGCCTGGCCAATATGGCGAAACCCTGGCTCTACTAAAAATAGAAAAATTGGCTGGGTGTGGTGGTACACACCTGTGATCCCAGATGCTCGGGAGACTGAGGCAGGAGAATCACTGGAGCCCAGGAGGTGGAGGTTGCAGCGAGCTGAGATCGTGCCACTGCGCTCCAGCCTAGGTGACAGAGCAAGACTCTGTCTCAAAATAAATAAATAAACAAACTAATGAATTAAATTAAATTTTTACCCCCACCGTTTGTGTTAGCTGTTAGTTAAGCATGATTCCCTTCAGCTTGTCATCTGTCAGCCCCCTTCCTTGGGATCTTTGTTTTATTGAACGTTCAGGCACCAGACTCTCTGCCTCCCCCTCACTTCAAACTCCCTTGATTTTCTCCACCCCTGCCGGTCTCTGTGCCCTCCCCATGTGGGCTGGCATTTCTGGGTTCCTCTGAAGCAATGTTTTGAAGGATTATTGTGAAACTACAGACTTTTCTGTGAACATCTACTTGGGACACAGTTTATGTTCGAAGTCAAGCTTACATAGCATATTATTTGTGTAAACAGAATTAATGTTACAATAATGTTCACTTCAGAAAGCATTAATTACTTTATATTTCTTCTTATTAAAAAATCATGGCCGGGTGTGGTGGCTTAAATCTGTAATTCCAGCACTTTGGGAGTCCAAGACAGAAGGATCACCTGAGGCCAGGAATTCCAGATCAGCCTGGGCAGCAGAGTGAGAACCCCGTCTCTACAAAAAATAAAAAAATTTAGCTGGGCATGGTGGCAGCGCCTGTAGTCCCAGCTACTCAGGAGGCTGAGGTTAGAGGATCACTTGAGCCCGAGGTCAAGGTTGCAGTGAGCCATGATCGTGCCACTGCACTTCCACCTGGGTGTCAGAGCAAGACCCTGTTTCAAAAGAAAAAACAGAAAAATCAAAACCAAACAAAAATCATAACCATGTTGACCATTCCTTATTTCTTCAAGGTGGTTCTTTCTTCTGGCATATCTAAAAGTGGTTTTAAATATTTATACAGTGATCCTTTTACTGACTTTTCCAAGGGGCCTAATTGTCTAGGAATTGATAAGATGTACTAACCAGGTTTGTGCTTTCTTTGTAAGCCATAGAGGAGAGCTGAAGGAGGCTTTACTCTTTAATCTATTTTAGGATCACATTACCTAGCATGGCGTACCAGCTATCTCGATCATAAAACATCCCAGCTGTTGAATTGCCCTCAGCTGCACCGTAGGACAGTTTAGATTAGAAAATGAGAAAGAATTGTGTGTCCAGTTGAAATGACAGGGAGGAATTTGACGGCAAGTAAATGCCTGTTTATGGAAGGCAGTGCGCTTTCCAATCAGACAACCCTCCTCTGTCCAAAAGTGCTGAGACAAATGTGTGCTTCTAAACAGTGGGTCGATTTTGTTCCTGGAACCAGTACACAAGTGTTAGATTTTTAAAACCGCATTACTAGATCAAGGAGAAGCTTAGTGCAGGCTTCTTTTAGGAGAGCTGGGACATACACTGCCCTAGATTCCCATCACCTGCCCCTTTATATTCTATTATGTGTTGAGGGAAAATAACTTCGCCCTCCTTCCCTTTGTTTTTCTTTTCAGTGCAAATGAAGTCAAGGGCAGTTCTGGGGCTGGGTGGGGACAGGCAGAGTCTGCACAGTACAGGAGACTTTCTTTAATGGTATAAAAGTAGCCCTGAGCTAAATGGCTCTGACAACAAGATTAACTATTCAAACCAGGTGAGACTTGTTTTTCCATTCATGACAGAGCAGGTTGGAATTCACTTCAGTTTACTAACCCTATGTTTATATTGATTTATTTCAGGAAAATGAAATAAGCTTTAACATTTGGACTTTTCCAAGCAGTTTCATAGGAATGTATGTTATTCTCACAAGTGCTTTTGGCTTTTAAGGATTTTTTTTCTGAGTATAAACATAAGTCGTATTAGAGATCATTGTGAAAAAAATTTAGAGAGCATCAGAGAAAATAAAAATTACCTTTACTACGATTCCCATGCAGAAACAACTTTTCTTGATCCTTAGATTTACATATTTATTTATTATTTTGTAATTCTTTCTCTAATTTATTTAGTCCCTTCGAGTTCCTACATTTTAGTTTCAAAACATCCCTTTGAAGAAGATAGGTCAGCAAGTGTTAGGTCAGTTTTGCTGATGAGGAAACTGATGAAATTTCATGACACGCCCAGAGGCCCACAGAAAATCAGCGTCGGCCCTCGAGCTGGCCCCACTGTGGCCGCCCTGGGACACTCAGAGACGCCCTTCTTTGCAGATCAGTTTACTTCCCCCATGTCTTCAGCAATCGCTGCTATGTTCCTCAAAGGGAGGGAGAATTTTCTCTTTTTTTTCAATGATTATGGTATCGGTTACTCCTTGTTAGTCCCAGGTTCTATACTTGCAACTTTACCTACTGGCTAAAATTTCTCGTAGTCCCCAGACCAATCAATCTTCCCTGTGCTCTCTCAGTCATTTGTGGACAGGCACAGAGCAGGGAAAAATGTGAACCCATCCCGACCCCTCCCAGCGGAGGTCAAACACATTGGCACTCTATATTAGTATTGTTGCTGATGTGGTTGTCATTGCTTAATAATAAACGGCACGGCCTCTCAGTGGATTCAGCTTATGCAAGTGATTCTGACTTACAGGAAGAAGAACTTCCTGCTGAAGATGCTAGGAAGCTGTCTCAGAGTTTTTGATGACCACCACCCTGGCACCCTCCAGAGCACCTCTATCCCCCTCCAATTGCAATTACTCACCTGTTCCAAACTCTGACACCTGTTACTTGAGGCTCTCTGTCACATGCCTGGTTCTCGGTGAAGCATCAGGATAGTCCATGTACAAGTTGGGGCAGGCTTGTTTATGGTCTTGTTTTGGAAATGTTTATGTCAGAGTCCTAAGGGCCTGGCCATCAGCCCTGCTTTCAACATTGTTCTCTGAGGAAATGTAGGGTAATCCATGCAAGAATGTCTTCTGTCTTGCTTTGACACCCCAGAGTTTCTTAGGTGCATTTGCAGATTAGACCTTAATGCATAACAGTGTTCTTTGAGAGAAAAGTATTTACCTTTCATGATTTGCTGCTAAGAAAAAATACAACTAATTTGTGCAGAAGTCCCAGAATTTCAGTACAATAAGCTTAAATGAATCCGAACATATACAGATTTGCTTACTCCTTAAGAAAACTTAGTTTCAAAAGAACAAACTCACTTGAGAAAATGTTTAATGAAGGAAGGAGAATATTTAGAGAAAGAGTATTTTTTTCTTTCTTCAGGAGATACTAAAACTTATTTTTTCTGAGAAATTCCAAATGGGACTGTCGACAGGCCTCTAACATATCATAAAGTAGTTCAGTGGGTAGCAAATAGATGTTTTGTTTTTATTTAATGTGGATTGCAGTTTCATAATAAGGACAGTTATGTTGCCAGCTAAAATAACCTTAACTATTGAAAGATAATTAATTTCTTATTAAATTATTCTAGGAGAATAAGAGCAAAACAACTTGGGAATAAACAAATTATATTCATTTTGATACTTTTGTTATGAAAATTATTTATACTTAAAATATATATCTTCATTATAACTGTCAGTACAAAAATACAATATGTAAAAGATGTTAAAAATCAAACACTGTGGAAAATCAAACTATCATAGCTGACAGATGGCAACCACCACTCTAATGAAGCCAAAAAAAATGTAGTTCAAACAAGGATCTCCTAAGAATTGTCAGTAACTAGCTATATCAATCTCAACCGCAACAAGAAATACGCAAATGAAAACATGGAGATGCTCTATTTTTTCAACCCATAGACTAGCAAAACCCTAAGAGTTTGACAACATGTAATCCTGGCAAGGCTAGAGGAAACAGGCTTCTCATACATGACTGGTGGGAGTGTCATACAGTGATTTGGCACTATCGACATAATTACACTTGCAGTTACTATATGCTCCAAAAGAATCTCAGTTCTGGGTATGTGTTATGCATATGTACCAGCACACATAGGAAAACACATATGTTCAAGGTTATTCACTGCAGTGTTGCTTGAAAGAGCAATGACTGGGAACAACCCATGTGTCTAATAAGGGGATGGTTGTTCAAACAAACTGTAGTTCTTCTGTATAATAAAGTACTATGCATCAAAAGAACAAGGGGACAACATGAATGAACTTTGAAAGCATTATGTCACCTGAAAGAAGCCAGTCACAAAGGACCATATTTTGTATGATTTCAGTGCCATAAAATGTCCAGAACAGGCACTCTACAGAGATAGAAAGTAAACTGGTGGTTGCCTTGGGCAAAGGAGCGGGGGTGGGGTGGGGAGGCTGGGGAAGTGATGGTTAAAAGGCACAGGGCTTCTTTTGGAGGCAATAGAAATGCAATAAAATTGATTGTGGTGATGGATGCACAACTCTGTAAATATAGAAAAAGCCATTGAATTGTGTACTTCAAATGGTGATGGCATAGTATGTGAATTATATCTCAATAAAACTGTTTAAACAAATAAAGGCCAGTGCGGTGGCTCACGCCTTTAATCCCAGCTCTTTGGGAGGCCGAAGTGGGCCAAAATGAATATAATTTGTTTATTCCCACTTGAGGTTGGGAGTTTGAGACCAGCCCGGCCAACATGGGGAAACCTCATCTCTTCTAAAAATGCAAAAATTAGCTGGTAGTGGTGGCGTGCACCTGTAATCCCAGCTACTCAGGAGGCTGAGGCAGGAGAATCACTTGAACCCAGGAGGTAGAGGTTGCAATGAGCTGAGATTGCACCACTGTCCTCCATCCCGGGGGACAGAGCAAGACTCCATCTCAAAAATAAGATAAATAAATAAATAAATTTTATTATTTAAATATTTAAATATTTTATAAAGGATACTTATAAGAGTATTTAAATAAATAAATAACGTTTAAAGATAAGGGATGTTCACGCTGATATAGAAAGGTCTGTAAGATATTTTACATAAAAGAACAAAAGGCAGAGCAGTCAAATTATTGTACAATCTTTTGAGTAGAAAAGGTGGAAAATAAAAATGCATCATTTTTCACATACATAAAGAAGCACTGGGATGAGGTTATACATGAAGCTGATGAAACAGCTCACTTTGATGAAGAAGAATGTAGACAGAGCCAAAGCGTCCACGTATTTGTCATTGTTTCTTGGCTATCCATATTAATTTGACATGATTGGTTTAGTTAATGTACATACTTTAGCACTATGTTTCAATCATGGGACTACATTTTAAATTATCCAGACACATAATACATTATTTTTCCTAGCCAGACAGCTTTATCAAAGTGCCCAGAGAGTTCCTATTTGTTCTAACAGAAGATGTTTGCACTTGGACTCGTCAAAACGGTGGTAAAACTCACTGCCAGAAATATGAAAAGATACACGCTGGATGAATTGATGAACTGGTTTCATTGGGCAGGTGTCCCTGAACTCTAAAGAGGGTGTCACTCAGCCTCTGTTCTAATTCCTCAGCTGTGTGCACGGAAGGGTCGCACTGTGGCAAGGATTCCCAGCATCCACAGATTGTCACCCACTTGCCGGCCGGTGTGACCAGGAAGGCAAATGATGGCAAATGACACGTGGAACAGATTCAGCTTCAGACAGCGATTTGAAGCAGCAGCTGTCAAGTTCTGCTTTGCACCACACTTATGAAAGAGAATGATAATTCACAGCTTTCAAAATATTAATACCATCTCAGCTCTTTCAATGGATTCTAATCCATCTCCACAGTGGAGACAGATCAAAACCTGGCACTGCACACCGTGATGTTGTCTAACAGCTGGTGGAGGCACGGAGTTGCCTCAGACGCACCAGCTAGGGAGAGCAGTTCCACAGTTCACTGCACAGCTGGTCTTTAACCATGTCCGGGGGATTCATTTTTGCAATGTGTTTCTCCAGGTGTTCTGTTGGGTTGTCGGTCTTCAAAAACACTAACTTCAGATGTCAAAGCATGTCGTTCCTCTTAGGCCACAAGGCAGTAAATTGTCCAATTACTCCATTATATTAGGATTAGAAAAAAAATTAAAATTAATAAATATGATGGAAAATCCTGTTAAATTAGTGGTGAAGGACTGATAGGAAGTTCCTTCCCTTCCTTCCTTCCTCCCTCCCTCCCTCCTTTCTTTCTTTCTCTCTCTCTTCCTTCCTTCCTTTCTTTCTTTCTCTTTCTTTCTTTCTTTCTCTCTTTCTTTCTTTTCTTTCTTTCTTTTCTTTCTTTCTTTCTTACAGAGTCTCACTCTGTCTCCAGGATGGAGTGTAGTGGCATGATCTTGGCTCACTGCAACCTCCACCTCCCAGGTTCAAGCGATTCTCCTGCCTCAGACTCCTGAGTAGTTGGGACTACAGGCACGTGCTACCACGCCCAGCTTTGTATTTTTAGTAGAGACAGGGTTTCGCTACTTGGCCAGGTTGGTCTCGATCTCTTGACATCATGATCTGCCCATCTTGGACTCCAAAAGTGCTGGGATTACAGGCATGAGCCATGACACCCGGCCAGGAAGTGCATTCTTTCGAAAGACAAATTGTTAACAGTAATAACATCCTTTATAAAAAAAAATATCATAAGTGCCAGAAAACTAAATATATTGTATAGAAAATCAGCCTTCATATAAAAGTCACTTGTACCTGCATGAGAGGTGGGGGAGGTGGATAGGGGAGATGGAGTCACCCTAAAATGAACTCACTGTTGTCATTTTTTATCTATTCATTCTATTTAATCCAAACTGCAGTATACTACAGGGTCTTTAAAAAAAAAAGAATAATTCTTAGAATAGGGAAAATTAGCATTAATTTCTGCATTTACATCATTTATGTTACCTTGTCCAAAACACTGTCCTCCCTATGTTTGCCCCAAATGCCCTTAATCTGAGTTTTGCAAAATAACTTATGGTGAGATATTTATTCCAGACAAGATCGACATGGAAATATATTAAATGAAAAAAGAACATTGCAAAAAAAAAAAAAAAAAAACCAGTATGTGTAATACATGTTACTTTTAAATGTAAACTTAGAAAAAAACTAGAAGAAAAATATATAACAAATTCTTTTTTTTGTTTGTTTGTTTTGTTTTTTTGCTTTTCAAACAGGGTCTCTCTCTGTTGCCCAGGCTGGAGTGCAGTGGCACGACCTTGGCTCACTGCAATGTCTGTCTCCTGGGATCAAGGGATCCTCCCACTGTACCCTCCTGACTAGCTGGGATGACAGGCGTGCACCACCAAGCTCGGCTAATTTTTATATTTTTAGTAGAAACAGGGTTTCACCATCTTGGCCAGGCTGATCCTGAACTCCTGACCTCAAGTGATCCACCCACTTCAGCCTCCCAAAGTGCTGGGGTTACAGGCGTGAGCCACCACGCCTGGCCTATATCAAACTCTTAACAGTGATTGGGGGAGTAATATTTTAACATTTTTATTTCACTTATCCACAATTTTTTATAGTTAGCATAATGTTTTTCTGTAGTCCTAAGAAATAATACAATCCAATTTTAGAAAACAGATGAGAAATCTAAAAATGGGAGTGGGAGAACTGATAGACATAGATACCTATTAAGTCAGAAGACAGCCTTGAAAAGAGGCCATGGTTTCTGGTACAAATGATCCTTTCTTGTTTGTTTTTTATTTTTATAAAAATAGAGACAGGGTCTCACTGTGTTACTGAGGCTGGTGTCAAACTCCTGGGTTCAAGTGATCTTCCTGCCTCAGCCTCCCAAAGTACTGGGATTACAGGTGTGAGCCACTACATCTAGCTGCAAATGTTCTTAATACAAAACCAAATTTCCCTTTTATTCCTCTTCCTCAAAATGGGTAGTTACACATCAGATAAATTAAATAGCTAGATATGGCACCATGGATGATTGATTTCTTGTCATTACTTCTAAAGAGTGGTTTCAATAAATCAATGTACTTGCATTGTAATATACAAATAAAGTAACTGATAGTCGGTCAATTCTTCAAATAAAAACAACCAAAAAAAAAAAAATCTGAGAGCTTTACTTGTACTTTATATTCCAAACAAGCAACATTCCACTGGAAATACTTAATTGTTTGATAGGTAAAATAAAATAGGTTTTATCCAAAGATAATTTTTAAATACCAGTAACTCCAATTTTGTCATCCCAGTTAATATACTTATTCTATATTAACCATCTAGGGTTCTAGAAATATATATTTTTAAAAAGAAGTAACTTTTTATGGCTTAAGAGAAAAATGTTTAAAATTAATTTTGAAGTGGCTATGATTTTTTCAAAATGCAGCAAGAATGTGTGTCTAATTATGTATGTTCGATTCAACCTACAATAATGTCATATTTTCCTTGACATAACGTATGAATTTCTGTTTGTATTTTATGCACCTAATGGAATCCACTACTGAATTCCTTCTTTCAGGAATCCACTCCCTTAGGTGCATAAAGTACAAGCAGAAATTCTTACTCTATGTCATGCTCCATTCAATCATTCATTCAGTCAGCTCTGCTGAGTTTTACTCAACACTTGGCCCTGGGGAATGCAGTAGTGAGCAAAATTCTTCCGGTTTTCCCTGCCTTCTGAACTGTGGATTCTCTGGTCCAACGACTTGTTCTGAAACTGTGAGAGACAAGGGCTTGGAATCTCCTTCCTCCATGTGCCCAGCCACCCAATGGGGGATAGGAAGGCAGGTGAGGGAATCCCTGCTTGGCCTTCCAGGGGCCAAGTGCTGCTTGTGGAAGGAAAACCTCTCTCTCTCTTCTCTTTCTTCTCTCTCTCTCTCTTCTGTCAGATTCTTGCTCTGCTGCCCAGGAGAAGGGGTCCTCAGTACTTTGGACCTAACTAGTCAGTTAATTCCCATTCATTGAAGCACATGTAGGAAGCCCAAAGAGCCGTTTTTTTGTTTTTTGTTTTTGAGCCGGAGTCTTGCTCTGTAGCCAGGCTAGAGTGCAGTGGCGCAGTCTAGGCTCACTGCAACCTGCGATTCCCAGGTTCAAGTGATTCCTCTGCCTCAGCCTCCCAAGTAGCCAGGACTATAGGAGTGCCACCATGCCCAGCTAATTTTTTGTATTTTAGTAGAGACGGGATTTCACCATGTTGGCCAGGATGGTCTTGATCTCCTGACCTCATGATCTGCCCACCTCAGACTCCCAATGTGCTGGGATTACAGGTGTGAGCCACTGCACCCGGCCCCAAGGAGCAGTTTTGAAGGGAACAGGTACCAAAACACTACACTGACATCCACGTTATCTTCTCTCTCTCTCTCTCCCCGCCACCCTTTTCTCTCTCTCTCTCTCTGAGACAGAGTCTTGCTCTGTTGCCCAGGCTGGAGTGCAGTGGCACGATCACAACTCACTGCAGCCTCAATCTCCTGGACTCAAGAGGTCCCACCTCAGCCTCCCAAGTAGCTGGGACTATAGGTGCCCGCCACCACGACTGGCTAATTATTGCATTTTTTGTAGAGATGGGGTTGTGCTATGTTGCCCAGGCTGCCCTACTGTCTTTAACGGTGTTTAACATCACTCCTGCTAAATCAATGGCTTCAAGACTGTTTCTTATATTCCCTTGTCTTCCCCCCGAGTTTATGTAGCACATGGCTTCCACAGAGCAAGGATACAATGAACGCTTGTCTGTATGTGTTGCCTTCTTTCAGGAAGAGAACAGCCACACATCATGATCAGCGGAGTGCGTGAGTTTAACGGCAGAATTATGAGGACATTCCAGTCCTACTGGAGTTGACTGCCTGTGTGTGGAGTTGCACTTTACCCCTCTACTCCTTTTTTATCACCTCCCTTTCCTATCCACAGCTCTCACCAAGAAAGCAGTGCAGAGGCAAATTTCCAGATTGAATGTTTCAAACCAGTTTATCTGTACCCTTATGGATGTACCAGTTAGGAAACTATTTTGTGTTTCTCTTTAAACAAGCCCTTGAATCCTTCCTTGAGCGATAAAAACAATGACTTTCTCTTAGTTACTGTGATAAAAATCTTCAGAAAGTAATTACAAAATTGCACATAGGTAACAACCTATAGGACCTGTAAGAAATGTCCTCTTGGTGTTAGAAGAACTCAACCTCTTTGGTATAGTGATACGATTTCCAAAATTACATTTGCAACGTCAGGCAATGAAACACAGTGACATTTTAATAAATTAATCCTAAAATAACTTTGTTATAGCAGAATGTTGTCTCAATTTGGAAATGGGAAATCCTGAAATATATGGCAGAAAAGAATTTTCTATGAACAGCAATTTGCCAACGACTTCAGGACGGAACTGAACTCAAAGCTATGTTGTCAATGTGCAGAGTGTTCATGTCTAGAACTTGGTAAAATGGCTCCCTTTAAGGTTCTGGCTACAGGCGAATGTGAACCTAGAATGAATGCCAGTAGGTTTCGTTAGGCTGCGGGGCCCATCCTACCTGACGCCCAATCTCACCTCACACCTGAGGCTCCTGGGATTGGGATTCAGGCCAAGAACATTTGCACACCTCAAAGAGATTCCCACTGTACAACCAAGTGGCTTCCTGCTAAGGTATTCTCCAAGCAAGTGGTAGGTCAGTTCTAAAAGGGGCAGCTGACCTGTCACGTTAAAGAGAATGCTGATTCAAAGAGTTACACCTGGGCCACACCTACACCTTCAGAGCTGCATACTTATCTCAAATCTCCCCATGACCCAGGAAAAGAAAGCAGAGGTAGCTGAAAGACTGGGTCACCTGTCAACATAGTTGGGTCGTCTCTCATTGCATCAACTAAAGGGTATTTTCTGGGCAGTAGATAAGTTGGGATTTTAGTATACCAATCCACTCCATTCTTTAAATGTTGTCTAGAAAATTGGAAAAATAAGGCTGGGTGTGGTGGCTCATGCCTACAATCTCAGTATTTTAGGAGGCTGACGAGGGTGGATCACTTAAAATCGGAAGTTCGAGACTAGCTTAGCTAACACGGTGAAACCTTGTCTCTACCAAAAATACAAAAATTAGCCGGGTGTGGTGGCACATGCTCGTAGTCCCAGCTACTCAGGAGACTGAGGCAGAAGAATCCCTTGAACCTGGGAGGTGGAGGTTACAATAAGCCAAGATCGTGCCACCGTACTCCAGCCTGGGCGACAGAGCAAGACTCCATCTCAAAAACAGAAAAAGAATATTGGAATAATAAAAAAGAAAAGGAGAAATCATTTTTCTGAGTGCCACTCAGAAATAGAGAGTTTATTGTGTTTTAGTCACTGGAGTTAAAAAAAGTCATTCATCATCCTTTTCCGCTGTCCTTTAAGAATCATCATTACCATCAAGTGTCACTTAATAAGGATACATTCTGAGAAATGTGTCATTAGGCAATTTTGTTGTTATTTGAATGTCACAGATGTACTCATACAAACCTAGATAGTATAACCTACTACACGCTTAGGCTGTATAGTACAGCCTATTGCTCCTGGCTACAAATCCTGTGTGACATGTGACTGTACTGAATACCGTGGGCAATTAAAACACAATGGTAAGTATTTGTGCAACTAAATGTAGAAAAGGTACAGTAAAAGTACAATATAAATATTTTTTATTTTTTAGAGATGGGGTTTTAACCATGTTGACCAAGCTGGTCTCGAACTCCTGGCCTCAAGTGATCCACCCACCTCGGCCTCCCAAAGTGCTGGGATTACAGGCGTGAGCCACAGCGCTCGGCCCAATATAAACATTTTTTAAATGGCACACCTATTTAGGGTAGCTCCATTATAATCTTATGGGACCATACTGTATATATATATGAGCTCCATTTTGAGCAAAACATTGTGATTTGACACATGATTTACTTTAAAGCAAGTAAATGACTGATAAAGTGACAGGCAGAAAGTTGGTCATTGAATGGCTAGAGCTTTTTCTAAAAAAAATAAAATAAAATACAAGGCCAGAACTGACTTTTAAAATTTTCAAGTAATTTCCTTCAAAAACAATACTAGGGCAATTCTTTGCCGAAGGCAGATGGCATCAGGTTCAAAAGGAATAAAGACTTCATGGCTATGTCCCCTAGAGCCAACGAAGATAAGCTGCAGGAAAGATTATTTTGAAGGAGGAGGAAGCTTGGGGAAAAGACAGTGACCCTTTTACATTTATTACAATAGCATTAACTTGACCAAATAAATATCATCTGTATTTATTTGCTGAGGGTTCAGAGACCCTGGCAGCAGTCACAGAATTCCGTCCTGACAAGATTAAACATTTTTAAAAATGATTTCTCGAGTGTGGACCCTAGGCAGTCTTTCTCTTCACCTTAGGTAAAGGTCCTGCTTGTCGGGCTCCCGTTTTTTATCTTTGTACTATAGGAAAAAAAATTTATAATTCCTTTGACACATGAAGAGGATATTTCAAAAGCTGCAGTTCATCTGAAGTGTTTCAGGTGCAGCAGGGGAGGCTCCTTGGAGAAACTTGATTATTGGGTATTGTCAGAGGAGCTCATTGTCCCTCTGGCTCAGCAGGCTCACACCACTGCCCATCGGTGCTCAGTATGATAATTCACTGCAAAGAGCCACGGGAACGGTCAGCTCCCTGAGGCCTGGTTCAGGATCTATATTGACTCTACAGTACAGTGTTTACAAGAGAGATGGTGCTCAGCAAATATTTGCTGAGTGATGAACAAATGAATGCATGTCAGCTCTTGGGCAGCAGCCTGGAATCACTTCTGGGTTTTTGGTTCAGGATCTATACTGACTTTTCCAGGATTTCCCTTGATCACTGGGTGTTAACTTCTGCAGTGCAAATGTGGAAAATGAGTCCCTCCTCAGAGCAATTCTCAGGCATGAGGACATACAGCAGGCCCCCATGAGGAAGTTTTGGCTGTGAACATCACGCCTTTCTGTTCCTGGGACTGGCCACAGTCCAAGAAACAGGGCAGTTTTCCAACACGGTGAGACTGACGTCTTCACTGTCATTTCATTTACAGTGCAAAAGAAAAGTGTCCAGGACATCACCCTGAGACTGAGACCTTTGGAGCCATAGAGGGATACTTTCTGGAGACAGGAAGGCTCTCTAGAGTCATTGTCAAATGGTGATTTGCCATTACAAGTTCTTGTCAAAGAGTGCCTAGAATTTGTACATTATACATAACGCAGAAAGAAAACACAACATCCAGTATGTACCAAACAAAGGGCAGCTAAAAACTGGCTTTTCATTTGTCAAAATGCTAAGTATCCTTTGGATTTATCCTCAGGACAAGGTTCTGCTTGTACTACAAATATTTATTCTAGTAACAATGAGTACAGCAGGATGTAGGGCCATAGAATTGTTTGCACAGTGGAACTTTTTTTGAAGAAGTGGAGCTTGTCCACGTTTGAATACGATAGCAGGTTTTCCAGTCACATAGTATTTCTCTTTCCCTCTGGACAAGGTGACATTTGGGAGGAAGTGTGGTAAAATTTGGAATAGGCAAGGTTGCTTTTTAATCTCTAATGAAGGTGCCTTGTAAATGACCTAATTCTGGTTGCTCGTAGGTATCACTGACTGACAGAGAGGTTTATAGAATGTCCCACAGATACACTCTGCCCCTCACAGCCCAGGAGACAGGGATGTTCCTAAGCCCCAAATACCAAGTGAAGGCTGCTCTTTGGGTATGTGCTAACACAATTTTAAAATAGAGGGAAAAGAAAAAGAAGAAGAAAAGGACGAACATGGAAGAAAGAAAAAACAAAATTAGCCAGGCGTGGTGGCGTGCATCTGCAATCTCAGCTACTTGGGAGGCTGAGACAGGAGAATTGCTTGAACCCAGGAGGCAGAGGCTGCAGTGAGGTAAGATAGCACCACTGCACTCCAGCCTGGGTGACAGAGTGAAACTCTGTCTCAAAAAAACAAAAACAAACAAAAAGAAAAAACATAAGAAAGAGAGAGAAAGAATGAGGGGCACTTAGAATAGGAAGAGGAGCTCATCCAGCAGGGGATTAAAGGCCTTTGGAGGAAAGTGTCAGCAGCTGAGATCAAAGTAGCACAAAAAAAGCATTTGGCAGGGAAAGGGGCACACAGACAGCATTGTGTGTGGTGTTTCGGTACTTTGTGATGGAAAAACAGGCTGTAGCCTGAGCCCCAAGATCAGGTCAGGTTAGGAAACAAAGGCAGCATGTAATGGGTATGGTTAGTCAGCGTGCACCTGAATCTAGATTGACAGTAGAGGTCAAATTTATGGAAGAAGGCAAATGATCCCAAAGACTCAGTTATGTCTTCTGGAAAAAGACAGCTTGGGCCAATGCAAAGACCCAGATACAGAAACACTGCAATAGTGTCAACTGTGAGCCAGCATGGACAGCAAAGACGATCCCCTGCCACCAGGGTCTAGGTCTACTCAGAGAGGAGTCAGTGGCCAAACTGACTCAATCCCAAACCAGCCTCTGCCATGGCAGGCACAGTAATTGAGTTGTGAACATGATGGAAATCACTCAAGACACTCAAAGACTCACCAAAGTAGAGAAATATGGGGATTTCCCATAGATAGCGCCCGGCGAGGTATCAGAGAGGCAAAATAATGTTGAGTAAGACAGACGTGTCCCTGCTCCACCCTTTGCCAGCTGTGTGGGCTTGTCCAGTTCCCTTCTCCTCTCCAGTTCCCTCCTTCTTTACCTGAGCCACTCGATTATTTGGGGCTCATCTTTGGCCAGCAGGCACTGGAACAACAGCCAGTTGTTTATAGCTGGTGTTCTGACTAGTCAGTGCTCAAATCATACAACTTGTTAAATATTTCTAGTTTCAATCATTCTGGTGATAATAATGTCCATTTCATGGAGTTATTTCGCAGACTCTGAGTAATATGCATAAAGCATGCTGTACATTGCCTGACACTTACATCGTAGCCGTTGTTATTTTATTAAAATAGCTATCAATGTTGCTAACTGTTATGAACTAAATTGTGTCCTTCCTCCACCCCTGCCAAACTCATATGTTGAAGCCCTAACCCCTCGATTTGATTATATAGGTACTCCTCAATTTTAGATGTGGTTATGCTCTGATAAACCCATCATAAGTTGAAAATGTTAAGTCAAAAATGCATTTAATACACGTAGTCTACCGCATGTCATAGCTAGCCTCACCAACCTTAAAGCTGCTCAGAGGCCGGGCGCAGTGGCGCACATCTGTAATCCCAGTACTTTGGGAGGCTGAGGTGGGCGGATCATGAGGTCAAGAGATTGAAACCATCGTGGCCAACATGGTGAAATCCTGTCTCTACTAAAAATGCAAAAAAAATTAGCTGGGAGTGGTGGCACATGCCTATAGTCCCAGCTACTCGGGAGGCTGAGACAGGAGAATCGCTTGAACCTGGGAGGCGGAGGCTTTGGTGAGCCGAGATTGTGCCACTGCACTCCAGCCTGGCAAGAGGGGAGACTCCATCTCAAAAAAAAAAAAAAAAAAATAGCTGCTCAGATTACTTTCATTATCCTACTGTACTGTCAGGTGAATCATCTAACATAAAGCCTATTTTATAATAGTGTTGAATATTTTGTGTAATGTATTGAACACTGTACTGAAAGTGAAAAACAGAATGGTGTGTGGGCACTCGAAATATGGTCTCTACTGAACTTGGATCTTTCTCACCATTATGGGGTCAAAAAATCATAAGTGAAACCATTGTAAGTTGGAGACCTTCTGTATCTGGAGATAGGGTCTTAAGGAGGTAATTAAGGTTAAATGGGGTCACAAGAGTCAGTCTCTGATCTGACATAATTAGTGTCCTTATAAGAAGAGACCCCAGAGAGCTCCCCTCTCTTCTCTCTCTCTATCCTCTCATGCACACAGGAAATGCCAGGTCCACCTGAAGACAGGATGAGAAGGTGGCGGTCTGCAAGCCAGGAGGAGAGGCCTCCCCAGAAACGAGCCCTGCCGGCACCTTGATCTTGAACTTCTGATCTCCAGACTTGTGAGAACAGAAATCTGTTGTTTGAGACGTCCAGTCTATGGTATTTTCTCATAGCTCCCGGAGCTGACTAAAACACTGATTGATTTGCATTTGTAGACAAAAGATGGATTCCTTGTAGGTGCTGCTGGCAAAATAATTGACTTGTTTGTGCCCCACAATTTAGACTTGGAAATGGTCTGAAGAAGATTTAATTTTATTCCGCCTCACCTAGTCAGAGATGGATGTGTCTTCTGACCCATGGATAAAAAAACAGGACAGTCCCATAAAGAGTTCTGCAGGGATCAAAATATCTGGGAGGGAGCCTTATGGCCTTACGTAACCCACATCATGACCTCGTGTTTCTCCTTCAGAACACCAGGATGGTCTTTCACCAGGTTGCAAATCTTGTTTTGTTTCTGGGGAGCTCAAAATAACATGTCAGAATATACATATGCACATTAGATTGGTGCAAAAGTCATTGCGCTTTTTCCAATTACTTTTAATGGCAAAAACCGCAGTTCCTTTTGCACAACCCAATAACGTATCTCTGGAAGTAGACACACACAACTGGTAATAAATTGTCTTCAGAGGGAGAATTGAGGATAAAGATGGCATTTTTTTTTTTTTACAATGTTTGTGTACTTTATGCTTTAAGGGAAGTATTTCCGCATTAAAAAAAAATACTGGTTTATGGTATTTCTTTTTATACCTCTTGCATTTTGACCATGCTCAGACATAATATTTTACTGAAGAAGGAGGAGGAAGAGGGTAGAGAATCTTTATTTTGAAAATAAAGAGAAAAAGGATGTCTTCCAAAAAGTGACATAGCAATTTTTATCACAGGTTTTTGAGATTCTTTATTTTTTCTGAGACAGTCTTGCACTGTCGCCCAGGCTGGAGTGCAAAGGCATGATCTTGGCTCACTGCAATCTCCGCCTCCTGGGTGCAAGCGATTCTCCTGGCTCAGCCTCCCGAGTTGCTGGGATTACAGGCACCCACCACCACGCCTGGCTGATTTTTTGTATTTTTAGTAGAGATGGGGTTTCACTATGTTGACCAGGCTGGTCTTAAACTTCTGATCTCATGATCCATCCGCCTCAGCTACCCAAAGTGCTGGGATTACAGGCGTGAGCCACAGTGCCCGGCCTGCATTTTGGGATTCTTGACCACTAACAGGGAATCTTGTTTTTGGAAGAGCAATAGATTTAAAAGGAAGAGAATCGCAGCTGCCTCTTCGTACCATGGATGACCCGCTGTCCTGCCCAGACCCCACAAAACTCCACCATCGTCCTGATTCTTCCAACGTCCCCACACCATGTTCATTGACTTGACACGTTCTTGTCCAAATGCTCATTTCTTTTTTGCATTTGCATGTCTCTGGGAGCCTTGTGCTGAATCCACTTATTCTCTGAGACAGACAGATCTGGACTGGAAAGGCGAGGGGGAGACTGTGACTAGCCGGAAGAATCCTCGGGGTCAAAAACAAGGTCTGGCTTTCCAGCTATTGATGGGTGTGCTGTGAGACGCCAGTAGGTTAGTCTGTGGGGAAGGAGCAAGAGCTTAGAAACGCCTCTTTTCAGACCAACTTAGGAAGGTGCTTGGCCTCGATCCTAATAGTTGTCAGACGGGGCCTGTGATGAATGAAATGATTGCCCGAGGAAGCCGTAAACATTAGGAAGTTGTGTTTAATCTGCTGCAACTGTTAAAGACTTGGCAAACGTTTCCACGGACACGCAGTCGGGAGCACACAGTGTCCAGGCTCCGTGTCCCTGTCGGAGGCAGTGGTTTTGTTCTGTACAGTTCAGCTCGAATGAGCCAAGCGGCGAAGGCACCGAGTGTCCTACTTACAATGAGGAAGGAAAGGCTTGGGCCTGAACAAAGACGGAGGGCGGCCCCCACCAAGGACTGGCCGCGTCTGTTTCATTTCCCTTCAAATCCTGTCCCTGAGTAGAAATATTCATGAGGAAATTCCTCATCTCTGTTTTCAAATTTAACATATTAAAACAGAAGTATGGACGAGGAACAAAAAAAGCAACATACTTTCAAATACCGCTTGTAAGGAAATACTTCGGAAGTTAACTTCAGGGGCATTTTTTAGTGGAAAAATATGACCTTTCAGTTTCACTGAATGAAAGATGGGATGAAACTAGAATTCTCTAAGACTGATTTTGAAATGAAAATATGGTGAACTCCATTAGTTTGGAATAAATTGTGCTAATTTAACCTCTTTTAAAAAGCATCAGATTAGAAATGTTAAAGAAATAAAGTTTGGGGTTTTTGGCTTTTGAATATATCCAGGGTTACTAAGTAAAGATTTTCTTCCTCTTCTTCAAATGACTAGATAAATGAGAGCAGATTATTTGTAAGTAAAGTTGTTATTTTAAAGTTGTAAAACATTTGTTTTCCAAATGATTTTCGCAAAGTCAAAAAAATAGAGCTTTCTTATATTCCTATTAAGAGGTTTGGTTTTCCTAAAGACCCTACCCTATGGGTAGATTTAGGTGGGGGGAGGCTGGGGGTGGGGACGGAGTGTATTTATTCACTGGGACTGCCATAGTGAGGTACCATACACTGGGTGGCTTAAACAACAGGTATTTATTTTCTCACAGTTCTGGATGCTCGAAGTCCAAGGTCAGTGTATCAGCAGGTCTGGTTTCTCCTGAGGCCTCTCACCTGGACTTGCACGTGGCTGCCTTCTCACTATGTCCTCAGGCGATCTCTCTTCTGCATCCACACATCCCTGCTATTTCTTTGTGTGGCTGAATTTCCTCTTCTCATAAGGACACCAGATTGGATAAAGCCCACCCTAAAGACCTCGTTTTCGCTTAATCAGATCTTTAAAGGCTCTATCTAAATATAGTCCTCTTTCTTTCTTTCTCTTTCTTTCTTACTTTTCTTTCTCTCTCTCCCTCCCTCCTTTCCTTTCCTTTCCTTCTTTCCTTCCTTTCTTCCTTTCTCTTTCTTTCTGTTTCTCTTTCTCTCTCTCTTTCTTCCTTCCTCCCTCCCTCCCTCTCTCCTTTCTTTCTTTCTCTCCTTTCTTTCTGTCTCTTCTCTCTCTTCTTTCTTTCTTTCTTTCTCTTGCTCTGTCTCCCAGGCTGGAGTGTGGTGATGCCATCTCGATCTCACTTCACTGCAACCTCAGCCTCCCGGGTTCAGGTGATTCTCCTACCTCAGCCTCCCAAATAGCTGGGATTACAGACATGCACCACCACACCTAGATAATTTTTGTATTTTTAATAGAGACAGAGTTTCATCATGTTGACCAGGCTAGTCTCAAACTCCTGACCCAGGTGATCCTCCTGCCTCAGCCTCCCAAAGTGCTGGGATTACAGGTGTGAGCCACCATGCCTGGCCTAAATATAGTCACCTTTTAAGGTAGTTTGGCATATGAACTTTCCAGGGGACACAGCTTGGGCCACGGCAGAGGAAACACCTAATTCAGTCCAGTTTATTCCAATTCCATTATTTAAACAGTTCCTCTAGACAAATGCTGGGTCCCTTGAGGTCTTTTCCTCTTCTTCTCCCCCTGCCTGCTCCCCTCCAGCATGGCCTCTGGGGTTACTGGGGCATATGTGGTTTATAACAGGGGGTCCCCAATCCTTGGGCCTTGGGCCAGTACTGGTCTGTGGCCTGTTAGGAAGTTGGCTGCACAGCAGAAGGTGAATGGTAGGCAAGTGAGCATTATCTCCTGAGCTCTGCCCCTGTAAGCCCAGCTCCTGTCAGCTCAGCGCCAGCACTAGATTCTCATAGGAGGCCAATACTATTGTGAACTGCGCATGCGGGTGATCTAGGTTGCACTCGCCTTATGAGAGTCTAACGCCTGATGATCCGAGGTGAAGCAGTTTCATCCCGAAACCATTCCTTTGCCACTGTCTGCAGAAAAAAATGTTTTGCATGAAACCAGTCCCTGGTGCCAAAAAGCTGGCGGACCGCTGGTTTACAGGACCCTGGGGTGGATGATGGCCCATGCGTGTCTGCTGGATCCACACTGATCTCCACAGAGGGACTAGTGTCCTTCCTGGTCTGGTTGAGAGCTGAAATGTTCCTCCTCCCATGCTTGGAGGAAGATCCGCTGGTTCCTCTAGCTGGCACCTGTGGCGCTGGTGTCCCTGGTCTTGGGATCCCCACCTGCTGACCCAGGCCCCTGCTGGTCCACTGCATGGTCAGAACAGCCATGCCCTCCCTTCCAGGTGTACGAGGAGGTCTCATTCTCGTGTGCCAGGCTTTGGGGAAAAGGACCACTGCTTCGGGCTCACCTAGTCCCCGGCTTCTCACATGCCTGCCTACGATCATCTCAGACTGAGTTACACAGTCCCAGCTTACAAACCTGCAGTTTCAGTTCTTCTGGGGGCCCGAGATGCTCTGACTTCCCCAAATCTAGCTGAGTCTTTCTCTCTCTCTTCTCACTCAGCACCACACACACACACACACACACACACACACACACACACACACACAGGCCCTCAGGGGAGCAGCAGGTGGCAATCCTTGTTTAAGCTTCTCTGCTTTCCCTTTTTCTCTCTTCTTCTACTTCCCAGATGTGGGTTTCACCTTCCCTTCATCGTATCCTCACAGCCATGAAATGTGAAAAAGAATGACATATTGGTTTTTAAAGTTTTAAAAAGTGAAAGGACATTTTCTTTTTATTTTTAAGGAAGAAACTTTATTGTCCAGGCTTAGTTCTTGATATATGAGTTTAGTAACTAAGTTAGTAATCTTCGCTGTCACTCCCACGCCCTTTCTCGAGTCTGATAGTCAAGCTGATGGTCTTGTTGCATTTGACGCAGTTTTTAAATTTGAGTCAAATCTGAGAAGTAACTGACTTGCTCTACTGAACATTTGCCTTTTACCTAAAGTCCTGAAATGTCCTGTTTCAGTGGGTGAGAAGCCCACAGGGAAATAAAGTTTGTTTTTTTGTTTTGTTTTGTGTTTTAGACAGAGTCTCGCTCTGTCGCCAGGCTGGAGTGCAGTGGCGCGACTCCTCACTGCCACCTCTGCCTCCCAGGTTCAAGTGATTCTCCTGCCTCAGCCTCCCGAGTAGCTGGGACTACAGGCATCCGCCACCATGCCCAGCTAATTTTTGTATTTTTAGTAGAGACGATGTTTCACCATGTTGGCCAGGATAGTCTCGATCTCTTGACCTTATGATCTGCCTGCCTCGGCCTCCCAAAGTGCTGGGATTACAGGCGTGAGCCACCACATCCTGCCGGAAATCAAGTTTATAGGAGATGAATCCATACTTCACGTGCTTCACAAGTGTACCTTCCTTACACTCATTTGTGAAGTCCATGTGTATATCACAACTGGAATGGGATTCTGAGCTCTGACTGGTGCCTGTACCATTTCATCTTTGCTTTAAAATGCTCCAGTGATGTGACCTTTGACAGGGTGCTTAAACCTTTGAAGCCTAATCTTCATCTGTAACACAAAGAAAATAATACCATACCAATAAAGTTATTGGGAAGATTTTATAAAATAATGCTTGTAAGTCCCAGATACCTTGTCAGCATTCTGTAAATATGAATAATTATTATAGAAAACAGCTACTCTGCTGAATGTGGTGGCTTACGCCTGTAATCCCAACAATTTGGGAGGTTGAGGCAGGAAGATCACTTGAGCCCATTGAGCCCATGAGATCCTGTCTCTACAGATTTCTTTTTTTACAAATTGGCCAGGCATGTAGTGTACATACCCGTGGTCCCAGCTACTTGGGAGGCTGAGGCTGAGGCTGAGGCTGATGTGGGAGGATATCCTGAGCCCAGGAGGTAAAGGTTGCAGTGAGCTGTGATTGTGCCTTTGCACTCTAGCTTGGATGACAGAGTGAGACCCTGTCTCAAAAAAAGAGAGAGAGAAGAAAGAAGAAAGAAAGAAAGAAAGAAAGAAAGAAAGAAAGAAAGAAAGAAAGAAAGAAAGAAAGAAGAAAGAAAGAAAGAAAGAAAGAAGAAGAGAAAGGAGAGGAGGGGAGAGGGGAGGGGAGAGGAGGGGAAGGGGAGGGGGGAGGGAAGGGGAGGGGAGGGAAGGGGAGGGGAGGGGAGGGGGAGGAACCAGCTATTCAAGGCTCATGCTTCCTAGGAAAGTTTAGAAGATGCAGCCGTGAGTGGTAACCCCTTGGAACAACTGTTTTGGCTCTGTTCCATCTTCCTAGAGGCTCAGGAGTTGGAATTCTTTGTCACCCAAACAGAGTCCGCCCCTCTTTACTGAGGTCTCCATGTGAGTAAATGGAAGAAAATAATCTAGTCAAGGAGCATGAGAAGGTGCAGCACTATGAGACTGAGGCTAAACAACGGGACGTGATCCTGTGGGGGAAAGAATGTGACACTGTATGGTGGGGAAGTCAGGGGGGTGTCACATCGGACATCAGGCACTTGACTGAAGCCAAAAGTTAGTGAGAGCGTGGGTTAGAATCTCCTGCCCACTTCTGAGTCCTCTCAGCTGAGCCTTGCTGCCGAGCAAGCATTAGGATGTCATACACATCACACACAAGGTCAGTCCCTTTCCTTATGAAAAGGTAAAGGGGCTCCTGCCAGCTTCATAGTAGGCTTTAAGCTCAGCCAGGTTTGCTTGTCTGGATTCTGGACATTCTGGATTCATTTCAGAGAAAGAGAGACTCAGCTAAATTTAGGGAATCCCGGGAGCAGCAGTGCTACTGACGCATTGTCCATAAATATGATATAAGGAGCGTCTTGAACCCTTAGGAGAACTGAAGCTGCAGGTTTATAAGTTGGGGCAAACACAGCCCCGGCATTAACTTTATTGAGGATTAATTTCTAGACATTGCAGTGAGTCTTGACAAATTGACACACCTCTTAATCACCACCACAATCAAGATATAGAAACTTTCTATCATCCCCAGAAGTCCTGCCTCTTGTTTGAGAGCCCATCTACCGGTGCTTTGCCAAAACCAAAGCTTTATTGAGATATAATTGCCATACCATACAATTCATCCATTTAAAGTGTACAATTCTGTGGTTTTTAGTATGTTCACACAGTAGTGCAACTATCATCACAATCAACTTTAGAACATCCTAGTCATCCCCCAAGGCTGGGCACAGTGACTCACCCCTGTAATCCCAGCACTTCGGGAGGCCAAGGTGGGTGGATCACCTGAGGTCAGGAGTTCAAAACCAGCCTGACCAACATGGAGAAACCCCGTCTCTACTAAAAATACAAAATTAGCCAGGTGCGGTGGCACATGCCTGTAATCCCAGCTACATGGGAGGCTGAGGCAGGAGAATTGTTTGAACCCGGGAGGCGGAGGTTGCGGTAAGCTAAGATCACACCATTGCACTCCAGCCTGACTATAAGAGTGAAACTCCACCTCAAAAAAAAAAAAAAATCATCCCCAAAAGAAACCCATTACCAGTCATTCCCCATTTCCAGACAACTCTTTTTCCCTCTCTCCTCCCCAGCCCCTGACAACCACTAATCTACTGTTTATCTCTAAAGATTTTGCCTCTTCTGGACATCTCATAAAAATGGAATCTTATGATTTGTGACATTTTGTGTCTGGCATCTTTCACTTAGCATTATGTTTTAGAAGTTTGTTCATGTTGTAGTATGTATCAGAACTTCATTCCTTTATACGGCTGAATAAGATTCTATTGCATGGATATATCAAGGTTTTCTATCCATTAATCAGTTGATAAATATCTGAATTGCTTCCATCTTTGAGCTATTATGAATGATGCTGCTGTGAACGTTTGTGTACATGTTTTGTGTGGACACGTGTTCATTTCTCTTGGGTACATACCTAGGAACGGAATTGCTGGGTCATATGGTAAGTTCATGTTGAACCTTTTGAGGAACTACTAGACTATTTTCCATAATGACT
Source organism: Ateles fusciceps (assembly GCA_036589455.1). Taxonomy (NCBI): domain Eukaryota; kingdom Metazoa; phylum Chordata; class Mammalia; order Primates; family Atelidae; genus Ateles; species Ateles fusciceps. The sequence goes on from JAZHEH010001955.1 coordinate 5,611,152, forward strand.
GCACCATTTTCTTTCCCCAACAGCAGTGTATGAGGTTTCCAATTTCCCCACAATCTGGCTAACACTTACGTCTTCACGATCATAGCCAGCCTAGTGGGAGCGAAGTGATATCACATGGAAAGGAGGAATCTTGGAACCAATGACCAAAATTATGAAAATTGAGGTAAATTATGTCCCAGGACATTATTTCACTAACATAATGTCACTAACAATGAGAAAGAAAGAAATAAGAGCAGCAAAAGAGCAAACAATCCTCTCCCTGAATTAAGTAGGAATATTTAAATGTGCCAAAAGAGCTACGGAAAACCAGAACGTGTTATCCTCCTCAAATTAGGAGACATTTGCTTAATTAACGTCAGTTGATGCCCTGAATCACTTAGCTTCCTGTTCATTTAGTCATAAAAATGAAATAGGCTACAAAATGTCCTGAAGACTATGTTATGCAAATTAAGTATTTAAGCAGTGAGACTCTTAATCAGTGGCTTTCAAACATTGTTTATTCTTACTCACAGTAAGAAATATATTTTACATCAAAATCTGGAACAGACCAGGCGCGGTGGCTCACAATTGTAATCCCAGCACTTTGGGAGGCTGAGGTTGGTGGATCACTGGAGTTCAGGAGTTCGAGACCAGCGTGGCCAACATGGTGAAACCCTGTCTCTACTGAAATACAAAAATTAGCCGGGCATGGTGGCACATGCCTATAATCCTAGCTACTTGGGAGGCTGAGACACAAGAATTGCTTGAACCTGGGAGGCGGATGTTGCAGTAAGCCAAGATTGCCCTGCCGCACTCCAGCCTGGGCAACAGAGTGAGACCCCATTAAAAAAAAGAAGCTGGAACACACACAAACAAACACACATACACACGCATGTATGTGCACACACACACATGCACACACACGCATATACACACAGTAACAGAAGTTTCACATTAATTACGTCTACTACAGGGAATGCACTCTGATCTTTTCTTTCTAACCTATTTTATTTTACTATCTTTCTCATTTAAAAAAAAAATGCTGTTACAGACCCATTAAGTTAATTTGATGACTCACTAATGGGTTGCAGTTCATAGTTTCAGAAGTATTTATTAAGTGGCCTATGTGCAATGTCCTAATTTCTGAGGCCATATCTTCCTCTGCTGTTGCTGAGAAATCTCGGACCTCAGTTACACTGGAAGTTTTATTGAGCTCAAGCCCGCAATCAGGGTTTCTGGAATATGAACTGGACTTTCCAGCTATGTTTTCAGAGGCTTTCTCCCATCTCCTAAGGGGGATGTGGTTTCTAGCCCTCCTCCAAATTGCCTGGGAAACCATATTGCTCTTGGCAAATCAGGATGGAGTCCTCAGGCTAACCTCTCCCTGCACATACCCATCTTCTCTTGGTGACATTGTCTTTGGACACTACCAAGGCACCAGCATGGGTTCCACCACCACTTGTGGTCAGAGTTGGCTTGAGCTCTGTCTCCACTCTACCAGACTGGGCTCCCTTCTGGTTCTACAGCTGACCGTAGCATCCCTGCTTGGATACCCTTCCATCTTGCAGAGATGCCGAGGCAAACCCTTGTTCCTAGGCCACTGTCCACCTTGTCTCTGAGGTTATGCTGGTGTGCAGGAGACTGACCCTCAATCTGAGGGCTCTGGACCCTTAGCCAACCAGGATTGTGCTAGGATAACTTCACAGAAAGGAGACGCCAGTCTCAGAGGAAGCAGCTATTCAGTGGGGGTCTCCATCCAAAGTGCTCGGGTTGAGACTTCTCTCGACATTCTTCCCCATGTTCAAAAGCAGGGCAATGACCACAGGTTCTCCCCTGGCTTGGGGATACACTCTGCTTCCCCAGGACACTCTCACACACTGTGTGTGTGCTAGAGGGAAGGGGAGATGTTAACCTAAATGTTGATCTAGATGTTAACCTATTGGAAATCCCAAAAGTTCTCTTCACAGGCCCTGGGCTAAAGGACACAGCTCTTGGAAGAAATATGGATCTAGGTCTGAAACAAGGGTCATCAACTACAAAATTGTATTCGAATTGCTACGCAAAACTCATTCCAAAGTAAAATCATCTTTTCTTATAATGACATCAGTGTGGGATTGATTCCAGAATACTATTGACTCACAACCAAAAGTAAGAGGCTTTGGTACTGTACACATAGAAGGGAGCGTCAGTGTTCCTATATACCAACATCTATACAGTAAGTACTTGGATACTTACTGGTTAAATGTAGGAAAGTTTAAGAACATTAACTTAGATGACGCACTAAAAGAATCTCAAGGTTGGAAGGACTCTGGAGTGAGCTAATCTGCTGCATTGACTCTTTGTATTCCACTTTTCCTGGATAAGTTAGAAATTCATTTAGCTACAAATAACAGAATATCTTTTTTTATTTTTTTTTTTGAGACAAGGTCATGTTCTGTTGTTCAGGCTGGAGTGCAGTGATGCAATCTCAGCTCACTGCAACCTCCACCTCCCAAGTTCAAGTGATTCTTGTACCTCAACCACCTGAGTAGCTGGGATTACAGGCATATAACACCACACCTGGCTAATTTTGGTATTTTTAGTAGAGACAGATTTCTTTTTCTTTTCTTTTTCCCCAGTAATAATGAATGTGATTGCTATAGAAACAGATTTTTACCATGTTGGCCAGGCTGGTCTCAAACTCCTGGCCTCAAGTGATCTGTCTGCCGCGTCCTCCTAAAGTGCTGGGATTACCGGTGTGCACCACCGCACCTGGCCTAAATAACAGAATATCTGACTGCACTAGCTTAAACAAACAAAAATGTATTTTTCTCGCACAACAAGTCTGTAGGCAAGCACCTGCTGGCTTTGGTTCAGCAGCTCAGTGATATCAGAACTAATTCTCCCTGATTTTCTTGGCTTTTCCTTGTGGTTTTAAGATGGCTTCTGCAGCTCTTAGCATGCATCTGCATTGCAGGCCGAATAACGGAGAGGGTGGCCACCAGCTGCATCTGTCCCTTCTTATTAGGAAATCAAAACCTTATCCAAATGTCGCAGCAGGGAATTTCTCTAAGATCTAAGGTCTAAGGTTACAACTGGGTTGTCTGTTCACCCTTAAGTAAAATTAGATATAGTTGGAAAGAAGGAAAATAGAGGATGGATATTGACCAGGCATTGTGAGTGATGGTCAGATTTCCTCAATCAGCGGCCATTCATACTTGCCTGAAAATCTTCAGGGAAAGGAGACAGACTATCCCATTTTTGGCAGGTCCAGAAAGATGTTTTTATTTTGAATTGGAATCAGCCTTCCTCTAACTCACCCCTGTGGTTGCTAGTTCTGCCCTGTGGGAGATATACTAATGGATTTGAATACTTCTTCCTGATGACAGCCATACAGATATTTGAAGACAGATGTCGTATCTCCTCTGTTTTCTCATTCACATGAAGGATCTCCAGTGGAGTCGTCACGGGACATAACTTTAAGAATTGTCATGTTTTAGATGCTCTCCTTTAAGCCTACTTCAGTTTATCGATGTTTCTATTAGATTTCATTGTCCCAGATTACACTGCTGGTCAAGGGGTAGCCTGCGAAAAGCCAGAGATGTCAGATTATTATTTCCATTTTCTGGATTATCTCTAAGGTAGTTCAAGTTTGTATCACCTTCTATGTAATTCCTGCTCAGGATGGGGCCAACTAAAGAACATGCGTCCTTCCCACCCTTTAATCTCCTTTACTTATGTAATTGGACTGAAGATCCTAGAACAAAACTTATATTCACCATTAGTATATTTCATGGTGTTAAATCTGAGTTGTATTTCTAATTTATTTGAGTTATTTTCAGATTTCAATTCTGTTATCCAGGGCATGTGATTCCTTCCAGATCAACACTATCTGCAGATGTGACAAATTTATGCTGTTTATAACTCTGAGGAGGTCAGGGTAGAGTCTCTCAACCTGTCCCCCAGTGTCCACTTTAGTTAGGGGGCGTTAATATATAATAAATTCACATTGTGATCGTTCGGCTCACACTTCACCTTTTGTCCTAAGGACGTTGTGAGATCCTCTTTCAACTGCTTTGCAAAAATTCAGATCAAGAGAAGCTGTCTCCTAATCAAATAACTAGTGAAGTTTACGTAGAGGACTTTTTACCCCAATGAGTCCACACTAGCTGCTAAGAGTACCAGTTCCCCTTCAGAGTTCTTCTAAATTAGCCTTCATCTATGCTAGTCCAGAGTTTTTTATGATTATGTTGTCCTTCTAATACTGGATACTGAAAATCCAGAGCAAAATCTGGAGCTGAATCACAGCAACTGTTATGAAATTGCACATTAAACCAGGGGTATGCATAAAGGCAAAGATTATGTGTAATTAGAGTGATTTTCGAAAATCCCTGAAATGACTCACAAAGTATAGTATGCATGGCACACCACGTACAATCTTGTACAGTAAGTCAAATCGTGAGAACCACTGAGTTCTCAAGATACTAAATAGAAGTATAAAAAAAGTGCATCACAGAATATTTTAAACATTTTATCAAATCCATCTGTAGGAGTACATGAGGGAGATAGTGAATTCCAAGGCATCCCTGTTTGTCAGTAAGGTATATTTGTGTTGTTTTAATATGAATACTTTATTGTTTATTTATTTATTTTGAGATGGAGTCTCACTCTGCCACCCAGGCTGGCCTACAGTGGTGCAATATTGGCTCACTGCAGCCTCTGCCTCCTGGATTCAAGCAGTTCTCCTCCCTCAGCCTCCCGAGTAGCTGGGATTACAGGTGCACACCACCATGCCCAGCTAATTTTTGTACTTTTAGTAGAGACGGGGTTTTATCATGTTGTCTAGGCTGTCCTCAAACTCCTGACCTCAAGTGATCTGCCCACCTCGGCCTCCCAAAGTGCTGGGATTACAGGCATGAGACACAGCACTCGGCCCACTATGAATACTTTATAATGTTAATACATATTAATAGATTTTTGCTGGTATGAGTATTGAAAAGTTATTACCTATGAAAGTGCCTGCTACAAGATCTGACACCTAGGAGGTGTCACTAGATTTCAATCTACATTTTTCTTGATTAAATATTTATACATACTCTTCTTTGAAAAGTTGAAGAAAAGGTTTTGGACATTACTATCTTATTTTTTCAAAGCAGCCTCTTCTCTTTCTCACCTTGGGCATTGATCTTGTGATGATTTCTTAGTGTAAGTTGATCCTTATAATCAGGGCTTTTAATAATGAAATCGTAGAGTTGAAGGATGAGCATTATTTTAAGAGGACAGTTAGTTCACGTAAGTATCTTCAGTTTAAGTTGTATATATGAAGCACCCAGTCCAGAGCAGATCCAGGTCACGAAGTCATAAGATAACTTATTTCAAAAAGAGTTCTAAAGGAGGAAAACACCACCTTGACAGATAGTGTCTCAGAAGGAAGATTTAGAGAAAAGCTATTGAGAGAACTTGGGGTCAGGCACCACAGGGAACTAATTGATGCCAGGCATAGTTGATGACATAATAGTATAGTATTGACAGACCCAGACAGGGAAGGCTTTGATGAGATACACAAGCTTTTTCTCAGGTGAGCAATCCATTTCTGATAGGACAGCTGGTTTCCCTCATGAGCGAACTGTTTTCCTAAATAAATGAGTTTGCAGGAATCTCCTGCAGCAAATTATTAAAAGTTAAATTATTTATTGGTTTACACATATCTTCCCAAGCAATAATTTCCAGAATATATCACCGCAGATGGTCATATTTACCTCTCTCATATTTTGCCATTGAAAGTATGGTGAAAACCGCAATGACTTTTGCACCAATCTAATACAAGTTGACATGTTTTTATTTGAAGAATTCATGTTCAGTTATCTTTAACAAGTGAAACGACTCATATACTTTAGAGCACTATTTTCAGTAGATGAAAGGAGCTGTCTCTTTTGCGATAGAAAGACCACATTCATATCAACAGTCCTTTTTTTTTTTTTGGCATAGAAACGATTTAATCATTAAAATCATTTCCAGTATGGGGCCTCCTTGCCTGCTGCCCCAGGAAGGGTGGGCGGGCCAGGGCTTTGATTCATGGGCACGAAACAGATGCTTGAAGGACCTCCCGCACCCCAGGACAGCAGCAGAGCCAGCGCTTGGGTGCAGCTGTTTATTTCAGGGAGAGGGCAGGGGAGGAGGCTGTCTTTCTTAGCAGCGGCTTTCCTCATGGCGGCCAGGACATTGCTCAGCTCCTCCCGCTTCCTCTTGGCGCGGATGTGTGTTCCCACCCTTTTCTTGATGAACTTGAGGGCCCGTTTGTCCTTGGAGACCTTCAGCAACTCCATGGTGCGCCGCTCGTACGGAGCAAAGCCACACACCTCCCGAATCATGTCCCGCACGAACTTGGTGTCTTTGGTCGAGACGCCCGCGGCGGCGGCTGTGCCTGGGCTTGCTCACGTTCTTGGTTACCTTGTGGCCCTTGTTGAGGCCCACGGCCATAGGATAGCGAAGAGCCATGGCTACTACTCTCCAATGGCGACCGTGGCGGAAGGGCTGGCGTCGCGCGGAACTCTGGGATATCTACTCAACAGTCCTTTTCATAAGAGGTGTCCATAAGGCTGTGGTCAATACATGGGGCTAATCACATGACTGCCATAGGTTTGGTTTCTGGGCAGGCCAGAGAACCTTTGCTGTTTTATAATCGTGATTATAACTATAACTTCACATTTTCCATTATGTGTGCCATGAATCATAAGACAGAATAAATAAATTGAGAGACTTTGAATGATAATTGAATGAGGAAAATCTATCTCCATAACCACAAACGGAACTCAAAGCACATAACCCTCAAAGAAGCATTTCTCACAAAGCTCAGCATATTGGCCAGAAAGCCAGTATATTCCTCACTTGCTGTCAAGGTTTACCGGCAACATGTAAGTTCACTGAGTTAGGAAATATTAATATGATAGCATTGGAAGAAATCTGCATTATCAGTACTGGACATCAGAATGGACGTATGCGGGAAGCAGGGTTAATAGACAGGTGTGAAGCTGCCGTCCTGTGAGATTTTTCTCTAAATAAATAAACTATGCTAAAATAGCAATCTTCCCCTTAATAGCAGATAGGCACTTCTTCACCTCGGACTGTCATGTTTTCTGCAATAGCAATCACTGATTTGACGACATAAGCATCATTTCTGGTTCTCACTTTGAGACAAGATATTCCACTGGAAATGTTCGAGCATGGGAATATATTTTGATGATATAATATTTTTGACACCAAAAATGAAGACCCAGAAAAACCAGTCTCTCTTGAGAAACTCTAAACAACATGGCTTGAAGCTTGTTTTTCTTTTGAGACTAGATCACTGTCACACAGGGTAGAGTGCAGTGGTGTCACACAGGTCACCGCAGCCTCAACCTCAAGGGCTCACAGCTCACCGCAGCCTCAACCTCAAGGGCTCAAGCAATCCTCTTGCTTTACCCTCTTGTGTAGCTAGGGCTACAGGAGGGCACCACCAAGCCTATTTTTTTTTTTTTTCTAGAGACAGGGTCTCATCACATTGCCCAGTCTAGTCTTGGACTTCTGGACTCAAGTAGACCTCGGCCTCCCAAAGTGCTGGGATTGCAGGCATGAGCCACCATGCCCAGCCTTATGGCTTGCAGCTTTAAGAAAAATCTCTTTTTTTCTTTTTTTTTTTTAAATTCTTTGAGATGGAGTCTTGCTCTATTGCCCAGGCTGGAGTGCAGTGGTGTGATCTCAGCTCACTGTAACCTCCACCTCCCATGTTCAAGTGATTTTCCTGCCTCAGCCTCCCGAGTAGCTGGGATTACAGGCCTGCACCACCAAACCTGGATAATTTTTGTATTTTCAGTAGAAACAAGGTTTTACCGTGTTGTCCAGGCTGGTCTCTAACTCCTGACCTCAAATTCCACCCGCCTTGGCCTCCCAAAGTGCTGGAATTACAGGTGTGAACCACTGCACCCAGCCAGAAAAATATCTGACAAAGCAGCCCGAGAAGGTGAATATTTGTAACTGTAACTTTGACGGTTATTAGAGAAGAATAAAGAAGCATATTTGCAACTGCGCATGAGATACATCCTCATACAGAAAGCTTAAACAGGTGTTTGAGAGCTAGTGGGAGGCAGAGAAGAAACAACAATAAACATACGCACATCCTCAAGGTCACAGACCACGTGTTTACTTTCAGACAGGTTCCTGACTTGCCAGCTGGCTTGCTTTCTCTTTGATGACCTCAATAGAACCAGGACTTGAATTTCTCAGGTCATTTGGATGATTGCACACACTTTGGTGTGTCATACAAGTGTATTATACTTCTTGCTGATAGAATTTTGTTCTCTTTCTAGAATATTCTTCTTCTGAACATCAGGGTGCCACAAGAGGTTGATGGAGGTGATGGAAAATGGGTTGAGTTCCCCTGACTCTACCCTTCTAGGCTGGTTTTAAATTCTGATCCTCTTCCAAAATCCATGCTTTTTCTAAGGCCAATTTATTCATTCACTCAACAACATTTCAGAACCTCCTATACGCCTTTATCAGCCAGAAACCCCAGAGAAAACAGAGGAAGCAATTAAGAGCTTGAGGAAAAGTTTAATAAACAGACTGTTTAAAAGGTTCAGGAAACGTATTAGGGAAACCACAGGGAATAATGTAGCTGTCTCTGCTGCCATCCCTAAGCCTCGAGGGGCAAAAGGGTAAAGCAGTTACTAGGGCTTGGGCATAGCAGCCGCTCTGTAAAGACGGCCACCTCACGGGAGCTGTGATCTTGGTTGCAGGACTGAGCCAGTTTGCAGCAACCCTGGAGGGGAGGAAGCCAGGGAAATAAATATCCTACCTTCATCCTCCTCCCTCTCTCTGACCTGCTGTTAATGTTTCTCACTGGTAGAACCATAGGTGGATTTGCCATGAAGCTCTTGACTGTTAACCAGCAGCACCTATCATGTACACTGGCTCCTTCTAAGGCTCTGTGTGGGCGCTGGCAATGGTCACATGGTCATATATTTTTGTAAAATGTCCAAATGTAACACTTTTTTTTTTTTTGAGACAGAGTTTTGCTCTTGTTGCCCATGCTGGAGTGCAATGGCATGATCTCGGCTCACTGCATCCTCTGCCTCCCAGGCTCAAGCGATTCTCCTGCCTCAGCCTCCCATGTACCTGGGATTACAGGTGCCCACCACCATGCCATTTTGTATTTTTAGTAGAGACGAGGTTTCATCATGTTGATCAGGCTGGTCTTGAACTCCTGATCTCAGGTGATCCACCCGCCTCGGCCTCCCAAAGTGCTGAAATTACAAGAGTGAGCCACTGTGCCTGGCCTTTTTTTTTTTTCTTTTTAAAGACAGGGTTTCACTTCCATTACCCTGGGTGGAGTGCAATGGTGCAATTTTGGCTCACTGCAACCTCCACCTCTCAGGCTCAAGGGATTCGCCTGCCTCAGCCTCCCGAGTAGCTAGGAGCAAAGATGCACGCCACTGCACCCAGCCATTTTTTTTCTTTTTTTTGTATTTTTTGTAGAGATGGGGTTTCACCATGTTGCCCAGGCTGGTCTTGAACTCCTAAACTCAAGTAATGCACCCACCTTGTTCTCCCAACATGCTGGGATTACAGGCGTGAACCACCATGCCCACCCTCCAAATGTAACACATCTTAACCGCAGCTAGTTAAGTCTGCTGTCTCTTCACACTCTAACTTACTCTCCACGAGACTTCTCCTATATCATGTGGTGTTGAAAATGATCATGGGTATTTGAAGGGTCCCGCTGAGGGGAAGCTGAGTTGGAGATATGCTTACTTTGCATTTTGGGAGAAATGTATGTGGTTCACGGTCCTATCTGTGTCTTTGCCTTTCCAGTGGAGGAATTTTCAGGAATATCCTACCATCCTCTATGCAGGGTCAGAGTCGCACTCTGAGGTCATTGTGTCCTGTGGAGTGTGCGTGTGTGCGTGCGTGTTTATAGGGAAGGGATCAGGGATAGAGTTGAAAAGATCCAGAAGCCAGTCTTAACATTTCTTCAAATCTTACAGCTCATTTAGGGTAAAAATGAAACAAAACAAAACACATTGGCAATGTGTTTCCCGAAATTACAAAAATACTAGAAATTTAAATGATGTCATCAGTAATAATAGGCTAAGAGGTAAAAGAACTTTTACAAAACACTACACTGTGCCAGAGAAAAATTGAATTATCAAGTCTCTTCATTCTAGATATTATTACAAGATTGTTGTCACATGAAGAGGCACTGAAGAGAATTCAGACCAAAAATGTGGGGGGAAAATTATCACAGTGGCATATCAGGAAGTTCATTAACAAAAAACATGATGCTCTTTTTCAGGATGTATTTTTTTTTCTTATTGATAATAAATATTTACTTTTTTTTTTAGATGAAGTCTCACTCTGCCACCAGGCTGGAGTGCAATGACACGATCTTGGCTCACTCCAACCTCCTCCTCCTGGGTTCAAGCGATTCCCCTGCCTCAGCCTCCCAAGTAGCTGGGACTACAGGTACCCGCCACCACGCCTGGCTAATTTTTGTATTTTCAGTAAAGATGGGGTTTCACCATGTTGGCCAGGATGGTCTCGATCTCTTGACCTTGTGATCCACCCACCTCATCCTCCCAAAGTGCCAGAATTATAGGCGTGAGCCACAGCGCCTAGCCAAATATTTACTTTTGTTCCTTATTTTTGTATTCATAATTTCATAATCTTTTTCTTTTTTAAAAAAAGAAATTTTATAATAAGAGTTGGGGGTCTCACTATATTGGCCAGGTTGGTCTTGAAAGCCTGGCCTCAAGCAATCCTCCTACGTTGGCCCCCCCCAAATGCTGAGATTATAGGCATGAACCACTATGCCTGGCCAATAATCTTGTTTTCCTAAAGAAAACTCTGAAGATGCTATAAGCTTCAAGCCTCAACAAAACTTGCTCCCCTCCCCCCGCCGGGCCAAACCTACCTGGAAGCCAGAGGCAAAGAGTTGGTTGGTGTCACTATGGGCCAGCTTCCCAGGGCACAGAGCAGAGCAGATCTGAGGTCCAAACAATAGATGCTAGGACTATACCAGACACGGCCTCAGGTGCTAGATTTATCATGAGAAACAACATGGACATGTTCCCTGCCCTTGAGAAGTTTATTGTTTAGTGAGAGAAAGAAGCTGGCAAACGGCATTACAGTGCAATCTGCTGAGCACTGAGCACAAGGTGACACAAGAGATGGCTTCAAGGGCTGCCTAGCAGAAGATGTATTTCTACATGACAGGAATTAAATGAGTGAGTCATTGAAACACGCCCTGAGGTCCCAAATGGAAGGGAAGGGAGATGCAAATGGAGTGGAGAGAAAATTTCAAAAGGGTTGGGATTAAAGGACATTAAAAGTGTACTGTAAAGTTGTGCTATCATGATGGTCAACTTATATTAGAATACAGACCTGGGCTACTTACTTTTTTGTTTTTAGACAGTCTTGCTCTGTCTCCCAGGCTGGAGTGCAGTGGCATGATCTCGGCTCACTGCAACCTCTACCTCCTGGGTTCAAGCAATTCTCCTACCTCAGCTTCCTGAGTAGCTGGGGATCATAGGCACCCACGACCATGCCTGGCTAATTTTTGTATTTTTAGTAGAGACGGGATTTTACCATGTTGGCCAGGCTGGTCTCGAACTCCTGACCTCAAGTGATCCATCCTCCTCGGCCTCTCAAAATGCTGGGATTGTAGACATGAGCCACTGTGCGCTGCCTACTATTTTAATCTATCAGTTATCAGATCAAAACGTATCTGGCAATTTCTGTGATCCCTTTTATCCTTTAATATTTAAAAATTATAGTAACATTTAAATAATTTTTCTTTTTTATAAAAGTAATGTATGTGGTAATTATAGACTGTCTAGGAAATACAGATGAATGAATTGAAAAAAGGAGACAGTCTCAACACTATTAACAGCCACTGTTAGCATTTAGGGGTATATTCTTCTGATGATTTTTCTAGGCATATGAATCCTTGTGAAAGTTATACTAAACGTAAGAATTTAGCCCAGGCGCAATGGCTCACGCCTGTAATCCCAGCACATTGGGAGGCCGAGGCAGACAGATCACCTGAGGTCAGGAGTGTGACATCAGCATGGTCAACACGGTGAAACCCTGTCTCTACTAAACATACAAAAAATTTGCCGGGTGTGGTGGCGGGTACCTGTAGTTCCAGCTACTCAGGAGGCTGAGGCAAGAGAATCGCTTGAACCTGGGAGGCAGAGGCTGCAGTGAGCCGAGATTGCACCATTGCACTCCAGGCTGGGTGACAAGAGCGTAACTCCGTCTCAAAAAAAAAAAAAAAAAAACAAGAAAATTATAACTCTTATGAGTTATAAGACCATGAACCAGGTGCCAGGGAGTTGGGTAAATGTGGGGTTGCAACTGTGGATCTGTAGATGATAGTGCCAAGCAAGCCAGAGCCTGTTACGCCGTGATGGCATGGATAGAAACGGAAAGAAGGTTTAACATGTGAGAAGTTAAAGGGAGATTGTCTCAAGCCCTATAACCAAAAGTCTCTTGGTCTAATCAGTCCAAAGGGAATCATCAGGCCTAGAATGCAAATGTAACCTAGTTGAATCCGTGATCCAAGTGATTCATCTCGGAACAGTGTTTCCTTCAAAGGAGTGCATTCCAGCAATCAAAGTAGTTTCAAAAAATCTCAAGCTCTTGGTCATTTGAAATATCACAAAGGGGTATGTACCCTTAGAAGTGTTTCTTTAAAATTTTCTTTCCTTCCCCCAACAACATTATTTAAAGATAAGAGATACCTCTGTATCATTCACCAGCCCTACCTGGGAAAAAACACACTTTTCTCTGCTCTAGACTTTGCACTTCCTCACTTCTATTTCCTCCTCCAGTTTTTCCAAGTATGTGCCAGAAAAAGCCAAAAGGGGTCAATCCTGCAAGGAAAGACCCGGTTGGAGGACTAGGGGAGAAAAGAACCGAGTAAGTGAAGCCAAAGTCCTTTTTGGCTGGCGGGGTGAGGGAACCTGGGTTCACTCACATATGATTCATTTTTATCCATCTAATCACATAGAGAAAACCATGATCTCATCTGATGGGGACAGGTATTCTGTGGAGTCTGAAAAAGCAGTGTCAGTCAGCAGCACTCCGTCAGCGTCTGGCCGCATCCTGGACAGCGGTGGGTTCAGCCGCAGCTCAATCAAATCTAAACCTCACTGTGGGTTCCTCATATCACTGCCCCCCCACATCCGATCGGTCACTAAGTCCTGTTCCTTCTGTCCCTGATCAGTTGGGTAACAGGGCTCAGAGCATTTATTGGTACAAAGCTGCTTTATTCAGATGCAAAAACTGAGTTGGAGGCTGTGTTAGTTTGTTCTGGCTGCTGTAACAAAATATCACAGACTGACTGGCTTAAACAGCAGAAATTTATTTTCTCACAGTTCTGGAGGCTAGAAGTCCAGGATGAAGATTTTGGCAGTGTCGGTTCTCCTGGGGCCTCTTTCCTTGGCTTGTAGCCGGCCACCTTCTCCCTTTCTCCCCCACATGGTCTTTTCTCTGTGTGCATGCCTGCATCCCGGCAGCTCTTTTTTTTTTTTTTTTGAGACAGAGTCTTGCTCTGTCACTCAGGCTGGAGTGCAGTGGTGCGATCTCGGCTCACAGCAACCTCCACCTCCCAGGTTCAAGCAATTCTCCTGTCTCAGCCTCCCAAGTAGCTGGAATTACATGTACTCGCCACCAGGCCTGGCTGGTTTTTGTGTTTTTAGTAGAGACAGGTTTCACTATGTTGGCCATGCTGGTCTCAAACTCCTGACCTCAAGTGATCCAGCCAGCCTCTGCCTTCCACAAAGTGTTGGGATTACAGGTGTGAGCCATGCACCCGGCCGAGGTGTGTACTCTCTTTGGGAAGATTCTGCCACAGTTTCTTGCTATAGACAGAAGACCATAGTGTGTATGTGTGTATGTGAGCGAGCATATGTGTGTGTGTATGAGTGTGTGTGTGAGAGCATATGTGTGTGTGTATGAGAATGTATTTGAGTGAAAGTGGGTCTGTGTGAGTGTGTGTGTATGAGAGAGTGTGTGTGTTGGAAACCATTATTCTAAGGGCAGTAACTCAGGAATGGAAAGCCAAATGTTGTATGTTATTGTATAAGCTTAGCTCCCACTTACAAGTGGGAGCTAAGCCATGAGGACGCAAAGGCATAAGAATGAGATAATGAACTTTAGGGACTCAGGGGGAAGGGCTGGAGGGGGGGTGAGAAATAAAAGACCACACACTGGGTACAGTGTACACTGCTTGGGTGACAGGTGTACCAAAATCCCAGAGAGCACCACTAAAGAACTTGCCAAAAACCACCTGTTCCCCCCAAAACGACTGAAATTGTTTTAAAGCAATTTTTGGCTGGGCGAGGTGGCGCACACCTGTAATCCCAGTACTTTGGGAGGCCGAGGCAGGCAGATCACCTGAGGTCAGGAGTTTGAGACCAGACTGGCCAACATGGTGAAATCCCATCTCTACTAAAAATACAAAAACTAGCCGGACATGGTGGTGGCCAATTTTATCATATGTAAATTATACCTTACCTAACAGGGAAAATGATGCTATTGAATACCTGATGGCCAGAAATCTCAGTCTTTTGAGAGGCCAAGGAGGGAGGATCGTTTGAGCCCAGAAGTGGAAGTTTGCAGTGAGCCATAATTGCACCTCTGTACTCCAGCCTAGGCAACAGAGCAAGACCCTAACTCTGTCTCTTAAAAAAAAAAAAGAAAGAAAGAATAGCTTATGGAATGGAAATATGTTATTGACATATTAAGCAACTGAGATAATTTTTAAATTGCTCGTATAGTATAATTCTATATATATTACATATATGTAAAGAGAAATAATATAAAATAATAAGTATACACCAAAATGCTAGCAGTTTTAGCTCTGGAAGAATGAAACTATAGAGAAGCTTTCTTTTTTTATATTAAGTTTTTTCTATATTTTACTTTCACAACCTTTTTTTAAGGTTTTTTTTCTTTTGATAAAAATGATCTCACTATATTGCCCAGGCTGGTCTCAAACTCCTGGGCTCAAGCGATCCTCCAGCCTCAGCCTCCCAAAGTGCTGGAATTACAGGCATGAGCCACTGCACCTTAAAAAGATTTTAATTTAAAAAATCCTTCCATAACATATGTGGCAGTCAATGACTGGGATGGCCCCTGTTTTTCAGCCTGAAGAGTTTTGTGAATACAGGAAATAAAGTCAGAAAAAAGTCACCCAAAAACATGTGAGCTACTGAAGCTTTTGTCATCAGAGACGATCCTCATTCATCTCTGACATCAGTGGGCTGGCATGGATGGTGAGTGTTGACAAAGATTGTTCTTTTTCCTTCTATGTTCCCCTTCTCTCACATACTAACAGAATCTCTATTTTTTAGCTGGGCACATGCCCACTCCAAATCATGATCACATTTCTCAGTATTCTTTGCAGGCAGGGTGGGTGTGTGACTAAGTTCAGGCAGTGGAATGAAAGTAAGTGTTGTGGGGGAACTTTCAAGTTTTGCCCTAAAAGGAAAGGGTTATAGCCTCACTCTGCATTTCCCTCCCTTCCCCATTCCCATTGCTTGGAATTGTGGGAGCTGGAGCAGCCATCTTGGATCAAGAGATGAAAGTCACACGTTACAGACAGAAAAGCAGTAAGATTGGAGAAGTCTAAGGCTTCTGATGATTGTGGGGTCACCACTGCCAGCCTGGACACCTACTGTGACTATTATATGAGAGTGAAATTAAATTTCATCTTGTCTTAGTCACTACTATTTTTTTTAATTTTAATATTTTTCTTTTTATTTGTTTATTTATTTTTTGGAGACAGGGTCTTGCTCTGTCACCCAGGCTGGAGGGCAGTGACGCAATCACAGCTCACTGCAGCCTTGGCCTCCCATATTCAACTGATCTTCCTGCCTCAGCCTCATGAGTAGCTGGCTAATTTTGTAAATTTTTTATAGAGATGGGGTATCCTGTTTTGTTTTTTTTTAAATAAAAAATGCATGTCTCTTTTTTTATATAGACATGTATCTCTGTGTTGCCCAGGCTGGCCTCCAATTCCTGGGCTCAAGTGATCCTCCCGCCTTGGCCTTCCAAAATGCTGGGATTACAGGTGTGAGCTGCCACACTCTGAGTCACCACTATTTTGAGTATGTATTCCGCATTAAAATCTTCAGTCAATCAGACTCAATAGAAAACACAGTAAAGCCTTTATTTGGTGTCTTTAAAGTTAAAGATTTAGGAGAATTCATTCTAAGTAATCCCAGAATAACACTTAGATTATTAAAGAAGGCTACTATCTCTAGAGAGTAAAATCCCATGACTTAGCTCCAGAGAACCAATGAAAGAATTCCTTTAATCTTTTGTTTCTTTCTATTTCTGAGTTTCTTTGGAACTCCAAGTCCAGACCTGAAAAAGGAGTCAACCAGGTCTACCTGTGGGCAAGCTCTTAGCTCCTCCAGGGGATCCATGGACTCTGAAAAGATTCAGACCTGACTCAGGATACTCAGGACATTTGTAAATGTATTATGATGGGTATAATGTGGACTTATCGTAATTGCTGCCATTTACTGAGACCACACTGTGCAGACATTGTGCTAAGTGCTTTTATGTCGATCTCATTTAATCCCAAGATACCTTTGGCATGAACTTGTATCATTATGTCTTATTTTAACAAAAAACCTGAGGCTCAGAAAGGTGAAATAACTTACCCAAGATCATACTGAAGGGGTCTGTCTGACTCCAAAGCTAGTTTCCTCAAAAGTTCTAGAAACCATCTTGGTCTGGAAGCAGCCTTCTCTGGCATAGAATCCAAAGGCCGGGCCTAGCAGAACAAACAAGTCAGCATCAGTCTGTGTTCAAATATCAACCTCATTTTGTTCTTTGAAGTTTGGCTTGGAGAAAGCAGCAAACAGCAGTGTCCCATTTTTTGTTGAAATGCAATTGAAACGGCTCATTGTTTTTTTAATCCCAGTCCCCTATGAGCCAACAAATTGTCAGGACACAATTGAAAGCAGTTCTAACACAATGACTGCAGAGAGTTTTTGCGATAATAAAATGTAATGGAAGCTGGCAGCAAGGATTTAGGGGGCAGTCTTGCTATCTTAATTGTCAATGACGATAATTAGTTTATGTAAGGACATTGCCTTGCTTAGAATTTAGTATTTTTTTCTCTTCTGAAGCTGTGAAGTACCTGTTGTACTTCCCTGGCGTGCTAACATTTGCTTTTTATTTATTTAATTTAATTAATTTATTTCTTTTTAAAAACAGAGTCTTGGCCAGGCACAGTGGCTCATACCTGTAATCCCACCATTTTGGGAAGCTAAGGTGGGCGGATTGCTTGAGCTCAGGAGCTTGAGACTAGCCTGGGAAATTTGGCAAATTCCCATCTCTATAAAATACAAAAAATTATCTAGGCATAGTGACACATGCTTATAGTCCCAGCTACTCAGGAGGCTGAGGTGGGAGAATCCTGTGAGCCCAGGAGGTCAAGGCTGCTGTAAGCCTAGATCGTGCCACTGCACTCCAGTCTGGGCAACAGAGCAAGAACCTGTCTCAAAAAATAAAATAAAATAAAATAAAAAAGAGTCTCACTGATCTCACTCTATCACCTAGTGAGACTCTTTTTGTAGAAATAGTGAGACTCTATCTTTAAGATTAGCCAATGCTGGCTAATCTTTATTTGTAGAGATAAAGTCTCACTATGTTGTCCAGCCTTGTCTGGAATTCTTGGCCTCAACCTATCTTCCTGCCTCAGCCTTGCAAAGCACTGGGATTACAGGTATGAGCCACTATACCTGGCCAGCTTTTTAAGAATATTAACAATTTAGGTCGACTAAATATTTGATTTCAAATAATAGATATTTTTCATGTAGAATTTATATTGCTATTAGGGATTGTTATGCCCCAGACAATAAATGGAAAAATGCATATAACTGTGGTAGTTTTGAACAAATAACTGATACGGTTTGGCTGTGTCCCCACCCAAATCTCATCTTGAATTGTAGTTCCCATAGTCACCAGGTATCATGGGAGGGACGTGGTGGGAAGTAATTGAATCATGGGAGCTATTGCCCCCCATGCTCCTGTGCTTGTAATAGTGAGTGAGTTCTCACAAGATCTTATGGTTTTATAAGGGACTTTTCCGCCTTTGCTCGGTATTTCTCCTTCCTGCTATCATGTGAAGAAGGATGTGTTTGCTTCCCTTCTACCATGATTGTAAGTTTTCTGAAGCCTCCCCAGCCATGTGGAACTGTGAGTTGATTAAACCTCTTTCCTTTCTAAATTACCCAGTCTCAGGCAGTTCTTTCTAACAGCCTGAGAACAGACTAATACAGTTACTGTTAATGTGAGGATTCATACATCCTCCTCTTGTTCCTCTGCGGTGTTTCTGCTGCGAATGTTGGACAGAAGCATACTCTGAGTAAAGCATCATTTCCAGGTAAAGCCAAGTCTATTAAGTACAAAGAGCTCAAAGGTCCCCTCTGGGGCTTGAGAGGGCCCTAGCTGTATGTTCTTGGGGTTTTTTGGAGGTGTTTGTTTGTTTGTTTGTTTGTTGAGACAGAGTCTCGCTCTGTCATCCAAGCTGGAGTGCAGTGGTGTGATCTCAACTCACTGCAACCTCTGCTTCCCAGATTCAAGAAATTCTCATGCCTCAGCCTCCTGAGCAGCTGGGATTACAAGTGCATGCCACTACACCCACCTAATTTTTGCATTTTTAGTAGAGACGTGGTCTCTCCATGTTACCCAGACTGATCTTGATCTCCTGGCCTCAAGCTATCTGCCCACCATGGCCTCCCAAAGTGCTGGGATTACAGGCATGAGCCACCATGCCTGGCCCTTGTTCTTGTTGTTAAAGGGCAAAGCTACTGATCTCATACCCTCTTAACCCCATCCACCCATCTCTCATATAGCCTAATTCTAAAACACATGAATAAAGAGAAAACTCATTATGCCTGTTTGCTATCATTTTGATTTCAGTCAAAATAGAATTGTTTAGTCAACGCAAAAGCAAAGAACAGTGAATTTTTTTTTTTTTTTTGAGACAGGGTCTCGCTCTGTCACCCAGGCTGGAGTGCAGTCATAGCTCACTGCAGCCTCGACCACTTGGGTTCATGCGACCCTCCCACCTCAGCCTCCCAACTAGCTGAGACTACAGACATGTGTCACCATGCCTGGCTAATTAAAAAAATACATATTTTAGAGATGGATCTCACTATGTTGACCATCTCAAACTCCTAGACTCAAGCAGTCCTCTCGCCTCAGCCTCCCAAGTAGCTGGGAGTACAGGCATCTGTTACCGTGCCTGGCTAATTAAAAAAAAAAATTTGTAGAGATGGGATTTTACTACATTGACCAGTCTCAAACTCCTAGGCTGAAGCAATCCTCCCATTTCAGCTTCCCAAAGTGCTAAGATCACAGGCATGAGCCACTGTGGCTGGTCAATAATATTAAGCACAAAAAAGAAGAACGCCAAATTAAAAGAAAAAAATAAGCCATAGCAACTGCTGAACTGCGACCTTCTAGAATGGCTTCACCAAAGAGTATATCTTATTCTCTGATTCAATTACAGAAGCAAATTCAACATTCAATAAACACTGACTACATCTGTGTTCCAGCCAGGCAGTGTGCTATGCGTTAGGGATTAAAATGCAAACCAAAAAGCATGCATGAGAAAAAATCGTGAATCCCTGCACTCATAGACCTCCCAGTCCTACAGGAGGAAATGACCAGCAGCACCATAAGCAAGGTGTGTGAAAAAGTCCCGTGGGAATGCAGATATGAGAGAAGACATTCCATCTGCCTGAGATTAGTCAGGAAAATATGTTAAAGAGAGACGCTTAGAGTGAAGGCATGGAGGACTTTCTAGTAGCTTGCTAGGGGGATGGAGGTGGGGCCGGCATTCCAGGGAGAAGTAGTCATATGAAAAGAGGCACATCTGCGGGACAATGTGTGACTTTATGGATGACTGTGCCGAAGACAGTACTGACAGAAAATGCCGAGATATGCCGACGGTTACCCCTTGGCTCTGGGATTAGTGGTGAATCAGTTTCATCTTCATCATTCCCTGTCTTTTCCAAAATTTAAACAAATAGACTTCAGTTGTTTAACGAGGAAAATTATCACAGTTGTTCTTTTGGTTTTGTGCAGTGAATGGAGCATTCGAGAATACGGCTAGGAAGTAAAGAGGCCAAGATGCTGAGGGTGAGAAATGATTCTGAAATAGACACTCCAGTTAGGGCAGCCTCAGAGTTCCCTGAGTTGAGGAGATTGGCCTCTAAGAACAATGATACTTAATGCTGGCTGAGGAGCTTGAAAATGCAAATGCCCAGGCCTCACCCAGACAGAGACTCTCTGGAGTGGGATTCAGCCCTAGTAATTCCCCCCAGAGAAGGCTCTTGAGCAAAGGGCAGGTACGACCAGACATGGACATCCAGGAATGTGTGTGCAATAGTGAGAGAAGCTGGAGGTTGAGAGGAGGAATGAGGCCAGGAGGGAAAGGGGAAGTGCTAAGAATGGCAGCAGCCAATGACATTTTGGGGCTAGGAGAGGTAGAAATATGCCAGATGAAGGAGAGGGGAAAGGACATGCTAGGCAGAGGAAACAGTGCACAAAGGCGTGGAGGGTTACAGGAAGCAGGAAGAAATGCTGTGACTGGAGCAAGGTGCAGAGAGGACGGGAGGAGATGAGCAGGTGAGGTTGATGACAGTGGGTTTAATTTATTTAAAAAAAAATCTTTGCAGCTGGGTTTGATGGCTCATGCCTTTAGTCCCAGCTACTAAACCCTTAACTTTTCATGATAGACTTTCTTTTTGCCACTGATCAGTTATGTGCATGGCTATAACTGTGTATGAGTTATTACTGATTTTCAAATTATTTCATCTTTCAAGTTTCACTCGTATGGACACTGTATTTAGTTCTCATTGGCCAATGTTTATAGTCTATAATTTGCTTAACAGAGACAGGCTCTTTCACTCTGTTGCTGAGGCTGGAGTACAATGGAGCGATCTTGGCTCACCGCAGCCTCGAACTACTGGGCTCAAGTCATCCTCTCATGTCAGCCTCTCAAGTAGTCAGGCTACAGGTGTGTGCCACCACACCTAGCTGATTTTTCCAATTTTTGTAGAGATGGGGTCTTGCTATGTTGCCCAGGCTTGCTTCAAATTCCTGGCCTCAAGCGATCCTCCTACTTTGGCCTCCCAAAATGCTGGGATTACAGACTTGTGCCACTGGGCTTTGCCCATAATGTTAGTATTTAGAACAACAGAGTCTATTGGTCTAGAGCAGGGGTTCTCAGCCTCAGTATGACCAACTTTTCATGCTGGGTAATTCTTTTATGGTGGGGGACTATCTTGTACATTGCAGGGTATTGAGTAACATCACTGGCCTCTACCTACTAGATGCTAGTAGCATCCACCCTCCACCCTCTTCATGCCCATTCCCAGTTGTGATGATCAAATGTCTCCAGTCATCACCAAATGTCACTTGGAGACAAAATCGTGCCCCGCCTTCAGCTGAGAACCACTCGTCTAGAGATCCGGAGTCTAAATCCAGATGGATTCTTCTCAAATGTCCGTGCATATGAATTCCCTGGGAATCTTGGTAAAGTGCAGGCTCCCGGCTCAGAGGGCCAGGAGCACGGACCCACAGACTTTGTTCTAAAAGCTTCAAGGTGATGCTGATGCTGCTGGTCTAGGAAGAACACTTTTGAGTAACCTGGCTCTAAACCCCACATATAGTAAGTGCTGATTTAAATGGGTTGGGGCCATGTTTCTAGTAGCTTTCCATTAATGCACTTGAGAATTGGCGTGGCCTCTGAATATTTCTAGGATCCCTTTATGCCATTTTATAGAATTCATGAACACGGGGGCCCACAAACACACTGAAGGCCATCAATGTGTAGCCTGCAGCCTGGGTTAATTTACTATGTAATATTATTCACCTGGAAAGCTTTCTTTAATTGGCACATTGTTAATCCATCCAACTTCAGCAAGAGCAATTATAATTTGATCTGCACTGGCAGCAAATGTTTCCACTTAGTCACGTGACACTTTCTTATTCCAATCACGCTCTACTGTCTAATCAAAGTCCATTTTTGGATCATGATAAAATGTCGTCCCTTTAAATAGCCTAGGAGTTTTTCAGCTGGTGTAAATTCAAATTGTCCACCCAGATGAGCCTCACATGATGGAACAGATGTGATTTGGAAGAGTTAAGCCGGAAAATACATTTCCCCATATGAAATAATATTTTCTTCACCTTACATCATAGGAAGTCTATGTCCCTTGAAATGATACTTTTAGAAGACAATCCATTAAACATTCATCTATTTCACAAATATTTACTGACCACTACAACAGGCCAGGGACAATGGCAGGAGCTGGCAAGAGAACTATGACCCTGGCAGACAAGATGTGGCCTAATGGGGAAGGCAGACAACATATGGGATGAGGTTGGATAGAGAGGAGTGCCCAAAAGAAAAACAGTGGTGCTCTGATGTGGGAGGTGGTACGCGTGGTCAGCGGATGCTCTCTCAAGAAATGTTGAATGGAAGCCGAGATGCAAATGAGAAAGAGATGGCTCTGCAAAGATCTGAAAGGACATATCTGAGGAAAGCAAAGTGAGGTCATGTAAGAATAGTGAACTGAGGCCGGGTGCAGTAGCTCACGCCTGTAATCCCAGCACTTTGGGAGACCTAGGCAGCTGGCTTTCCTGAGGTCAGGAGTTCCAGACCAACCTGGCCAACGTGATAAAACTCCGTCTCTACTAAAAATACAAAAATTAGCTGGGCTTGGTGGCAGGTGCATGTAATCCCAGCTACTTGGGAGGCTGAGGCAGGAGAATCACTTGAACTCGGGAGGTGGAGGTTGTAGTGAGCCAAGATCGTGCCATTGCGCTCCAGCCTGGGGGACAAGAGCTGTTTCAAAAAACAAAACAAAACAACAACAAAAAAACAAGAATTGTGAACTGAGAAAGCCGAAAAAGGAAAGGACAAAGTTGAGAGTCAGAAAAGAAAAGGTTTGTCTCCGCTCAGACACTTGCTAGTTCTAGGAACTTGAGCAAAATTCTCTCATCTTCTCTAGGTCCCAGTGTCTGTGGAAACAAGGGGAATGACCTAGATCCATGGTTCTCAAACTTGGCTGCAATTTGGAATCACCTGGGAAACTGATGACTTCATCGATCTGGAGGATGGTTTGGGGCATGGGGCTTTTAACAGTCCCCCCGGTGATTCTAATGTACACAGCAGTTTGAGAGCCCTGAACTGATTATCTGTGAAGCTGTGCCCCAACCCTACCACCTACAGATATAGGCTGCTCCTGTGGTGAAGTTCAGTGACCTCAGCTGGCCCAGCCTCGCCGGGCCTCTGTAGTTACAGCTGCTGAATGTGGGGGAGTTGACCTGGATTTAACTATCCGCTTTTATTTTATTATTATTCTATGGCATGATTAGATTGTTTGCTTATTTAACAACAGGGCTGAAATCCCATCTTGGGCCAGCCGTCTTTTCCCAGCTGGAAGAGGTAATACGATATTCCCTGCAGGGCTTCTTTCTGTCTCTTGGCCTCTCCAAAGCAAATGTACTTTTCCATCCCTTTCAACTGTAGTATAAAAAGAGAGGACTACAGTTATACAGTCACAGGCATTTCCTTTATAAATGAAGGCAAGCAATGAAATAGCTCTTGGCCTGCCATCCAGGTAAACTCAAGACAAATTTAGAAACCGAACCTGCACCATCCTTTGACAAAACAGAGTGAGAATGTGTTTTACTTTGTGCTTTGACTATTATGCACCCCCCACCTTTCTTACATTCCTTAAGATATAATCCAAAAAGACAGGTAGTGTTTTCAAAGGCCAAAGCTCACTAAAGAGCTTAACTCTATTAATGACAGAGGCCACTAAATTCCAGCTCAAGCAGATTAGCCTAGTTAAGTCCTTGGCATTAGGGTCTTCTAACACCAGGCCTGCTGAGAAGCTGTCAGCCCTCCTTCTCGCAAATCCTCCCTAAACTCCCAATAATAGCAACTTAATCTACCAAGAAAGAAACAAAGGAGAAGCTCTAGGTACAGCCTGTGCCTTAGAAAAGAGCCACCCTTTGGAATAGAACGTGTGCAGCGTGGATTGTTTTAAACTTCTAGTCATTCTATCAGACAAGTAAAAAGAAACAGATGTAATAAATTGGAATTCATGTTTTATTTTGCCCCAAAAAGCCTTAGTATTATTATTTCAACACATAATCAATATAAAATCGTTATGAATGAGATAGTCTACATTCTCTTTTTCTTAGCAAGTTTTTGAAATCCTGGGAGCCTTTTACAACACATCTCAATTCCAGCTAGATACATTTCCAGGGTTCAATAGACCACATGTAGATTGTGGCTGCTGTCTCAGACAGCAGAACCTCAGAGAATCCTCAGAGGATCCTTTGCAGTACTGACAGCAGGGGGAGAAGCAGGGTTGGCTGCGGGGTAGGGAGACGGAGCCCACTAAACATTTCTTTGAACAAATATAAAACATATTATTCTATGTAGGAAAACATGTTAACAAATTTACTTCTTTGTTAAAGAGATCTCATTGTGAGCTGAAATGAGAAAAGGCTGCCTTTGTCCACTTGGGCTGCTGTCATAAAATACCATAAACCAGGTACCTTTGAAATAACAGAAATTTATTTCTCACAGTTCTGGAGGCTGAGAAGTCCAAGACCAAAGTGGGGGCAGATTCAGTGTCTGGTGAGGGCCACCTTCAGGCTCAGGGAGGCACCTTTGAGCTGTGTCCTCACATAGTGAAAGGTTCAGGGGAGCTCACTGGGGCCTCTTTATAAGGGCACTAATCTCATTAATGAGTACTCTGCCTTAAGACCTAATCACCTCCCAAACGTCCCACCGCCTAATACTATCACCCTGGGGATTAGGTTCCAACATAAAATTTTGGGGGGACCACAAATACTCAGACCCAGATCATGGTGATGGCTTTGGAGCCAAATAGATCTGGGTTTAAATTCTGCCTAAGTCAAAGTCATACGATTTTTAGGCAAACCAAAAATAAATAAATAAATAAAACTTTCTGAGTTTCTGAGCCTCACTGTTACATGGGTAGAATTCCTCCTCATCAGACTCATGATGACCAGCCACCTTGGCCATACAATTAACCCAAATTAATAACACACAATGCAAGGATGTTTAAGAGACTAGACAGTTAAAGCAAACTAAATATGACCTGAGAAGGACTTTGTACTTCTGTATTTGAGTCCTTGTGGATGAAGTGCAACCTAATGTAATAGGTAGACAAGACTGAAAATCGAACGTAGGAGTATGCGCCTGCAACAATCCCTGAGTCTTGACCAATCCCAGCAGCCTTGTTCCCACCACTCACACACTGCCAAGTGTTCAAACTATATTCAAATAAGGCAAACACAGAGCTGTACCCAATTCTGTTGTATCTGAACCTCACTTGCAATTTCGGTATGTTGCTTCCCTTTGTCTATAAATCTTCCACCACGTGGCTGTGCTGGAGTCTATCTGAATCTCTTGTGATTCTGGGGGCTGCCGGCTTCTCGAAGTCACTGCTCAATTAAACTCCTTTAAATTTAATTCTGCTGGCAGTTTTCCTTTTAACAAGACAAAGCTAAACCTTAACTGGGCTGTAAATTGCTAAGTTTAGGTGCTATGTCAGTACTGGGGGCTTATTAAAATTAACTTGGTATTTGGCCGGGCACAGTGCCTCACATCTGTAATCCTGGCACTTTGGGAGGCCGAGGCGGGCAGATCATTTGAGGCCAGGAGTTTGAGATCACATGGCCAACATGGTGAAACCCTGTCTTTACCAAAAATACAAAAACTAGCTGGGCATGGTGGCGTGCACCTGTAATTCCAGCTACTCAGGAGGCTGAGGCAGAGATCGCTTGAACCCAAGAGGTGGAGGTTGCAGTGAGTCGAGATTGAGCCACTGCACTCCAGCCTGAGCAACAAGAGTGAAACTCTGTCTGGAAAAATAAGTAAATTAATTAATTAATTAATTAATTAAAGTTAGTAATAAATGTACTAAGTACTTAATTTAGAACTAAATAAGAGTCTAGACATAGTGGCTCACATCTGTAATCCCAGCATTTTGGGAGGCCGAGGCAGGTGAAACACCTGAGGTCAGGAGATTGAGACCAGCCTGGCCAACATGGTGAAACCCTGTCTCTACTAAAATTACAAAAAATTGGCAGGGAGTGGCAAATGTCTGTAATCCCAGCTATTTGGGAGGCTGAGGCAGGAGAATCACTTGAACCCAGGAAGTGGAGGTTGCAGTGAGCCGAGATCGCGCCACTGCACTCCAGCCTGGACAAGAAGAGTGAAACTCTGTCTCAAAAAAAAAAAAAAAAAAAAAAAGAACTAAATAAGAAAACGTTCAGCAGAGTGCTGATCACAGTGGCTGGTTGCTGAAGAAATGTGGGCACCCTCTTTGACATGTGCATCCCACAGTGCCTTGCATACAGCAGGTAACCAGTAAATTATGAGTTCACCACAAAATTATGGTATTAAAAAAGCAGCAGCTGTGGACCTGATTCTTATTAAAGGAAAGCCCAAGAGCCTT
The DNA here is from genome assembly GCA_036589455.1 of Ateles fusciceps. NCBI lineage: Eukaryota > Metazoa > Chordata > Mammalia > Primates > Atelidae > Ateles > Ateles fusciceps. Next base: position 5,637,689 of record JAZHEH010001955.1, read on the forward strand.
AAGCCATACATGTTGAAAGAAGTTCCAATGCTATTATTTTATCTGCGCTTTGCTTTAACTTCTCTGGCTTTTACAAAGGCTATTTACAGCAAGTTATCCTATCAGTTGTTAACATGGCTCCAGAATTGACTTTTAGCTTTAATTTTTCTTTTAACTGACTTTTTTTTTTTTAACTAAAACGGAAGGCGGCGATTTTCTTCTCTCTCAGGCTCCAATTTTTTGATGAAAATCAACCTTCCTCCAATCTCTGTTTCATAAAAGTCCCTGCTAATGACTAGCCCCAGTGTATAGAGTCCTGTGGGTCTTTCTGCCTGCCTTCATAAGAAGGGTAAGGAGCCAGGCGTGGTGGCTCACACCTATAATCCCAGCGCTTTGAGAGGCCAAGCCAGGAGGATTGCTTGAAGCCAGGAATTTGAGACCAGCCTGGGCAACATAGTGAAACCCTTTCTCTACAAAAAATAAAATAAATAGCCAGGTGTGGATGTATGTACCTGTAGTCCCAGCTATTTGAAAGGCTGAGGGGAAGATGGCTTGAATCCAGGAACTGCAGGCTGTAATGAGCTATGATGGCACCACTGTATTCCCTCCAGCCTGGGCCACAGAGTGACACTCTGTCTCAAAAAAAAAAAGAAGAAAGAAAGAAAGAAAATGAAGGAAGGAAGAAGGGAAGGAAGGAAGAAAAAAAGAAAAGACAAAGCTTAAATTTTATTTTAAAAGAATAAAAGAAGGATAAGGGCTTTCAGTGCAATTTTTATCACAATTCCAATTACACTTTTCACATAAATAGAAAAATCAATTCTAAAATTCACATGGAACCACAAAAGACCCTGAAAAGCCAAAACAATTTTGAGAAAGAACAAAGTTGGAGAGACTTGCTGATTTCAAACTATGTTACAAAGCTATAATAGTAAAAACAGTATGATACATGCATAAAAATAGACACTAGACCAATGGAACAGAATAATAAGCCCATAAATAAACCCATGCAAATATAGTCAACTAATTTTTGACAAAAGTACCAAGAATGTGCAATGGGGAAAGGAAATTTTCTTCAATAAATGGTGTTGGGGAAAACTGAATATCTACATGCAAAATAATAAAACTGGATTCTTGTTTTATAACATATTCAAAAATTATCTTGAAATAAATTAAAGATTTACATATAATTCTAAAACCATAAAAGTCCTAACAGAAAATATAGCCAAAAAGCTCTTCATATTGGTCTTAGCAATAATTTTTTTTTTTGGCTGTGACACCAAGAGCGCAAGCAAAAAAAGCAAAAATAAACAAGTGGGACTACATCAAGGTAAAAAGCTTCTGCACAACAATCAAGAAAAGACAGAGGCAGCTGACAATGGAATGGGAGAAAATATTTGAAAACCATATATCCAATAAGGGATCAATTTCCAAAAAATATAAAGAACTCACACAACTCAATAGCAAATAAATGAATAAACAAATAATCTGATTTAAAAATGTACAGAGATCCTGAATGCACATTTTCCAGAGAAGACTTTACAGTCAATGGATATATAAAAAATGCTCAACATGGCTAATCATCAGAAACATGCAAATCAAAACCACAATGAAATATAATCTCACATTTGTTAGGATGGTTATTTCCAAAAAAAAAGACAAGTTATAAGTGTTGGTAAGGGTATGGAGAAAAGAAAGCACCTGTACACTGTTGGTGGGAATGTAAATTGGTCCAGCCATTACGAGAAAGGTTACTCAAAACATTAAAAATAAAACTATAGTATCATCCAACAGTTCCACCTCTGGTTATGTAACTGAAGAAAATGAAATCAGTTGAAGAGATACCTGCATGCTCATGTTCTTTGCGGGCTATTCACAATAGCCACAATATGGACTCAACCTAAGTCTTGATCAACGGATGAATGGAGAAAGAAACTGTGGTTCATATATACAATGGAATATAATTCAGCCATACAAACGAAGGAAATTCTGCATTTCTGACAACATGGATGGGACCTTGAGAAATTACGTCACATGAAATAAACCAGACACAGACAGACAAATGCTGTGTGATCTCATATATGGAATCTAAGAAAGTTTAACTTACAGAAGCAGAGTAGAAGAATGATTACCAGGGATTAGGGGGTGGGGAAGATGGGAGATGTTGGCCACAGGGTACAAACACTCAGTTATAAGTTAAATAGGTTCTAGGGATCTAATGTAAAGCATGAGCGGTGATGGATGTGTTCATTTGATTGTGGTGATTATTACACAGTATATACAAATATCAGCCATCACATTCTGCACTTCGAATATATACAATCTTTATTTGACAATTAAATATTCTAAAATAAAATTTAAAAGAAGGATAAGGGCTGAGAATGAAAACAAAGAGAAAGATCAAAGACAGAGTTGGCAGTGTTAGGAAATCACCGCCCTGCACTTGCTAAAATATACGATATTCTAGAATGCTTAGGAGTTTCAAGAAGACAACAAATATCCAATTTTCAAAGAATTTGGTGTTGACAGTGGGGGAAGGCTGAGTGTGTGGAGGACATGGGATTATGGGAACACTTTACTTTCTGCTCAATTTTTCTGTGGTGCTAAAACAAATTGAAGAACGTAAAGCAGCCAGGCGTGGTGGCTCATGCCTGTAATCCCAGCACTTTGGAAGCCTAGGGCAGCAGGATCATTTGAGTTTCAGACCAGCCTGGGCAACATGTGAGTCCCTGTCTCTGCAACAAATTTAAAAATTAGCAGGTATAGTGGCTCATGCCTGTAGTCTCAGCTTCTTGGGAGGCTGAGGTAAGAGGATCACTTGAGCCCAGGATTTTTTTTTTCCTGAGGCGAAGTTTCACTCTTGTTGCCTAGGCTGGAATGCAATGGCGTGATCTTGGCTCACCGCAACCTCCGCCTCCTGGGTTCAAGTGATTCTCAGCCTCCCCGAGTAGCTGGGATTACAGGCTCGCGCCACCAAGCCCATCTAATCTGTATTTGTATCTGTATTTTTGGTAGAGACTGGGTTTCACCATGTTGGCCAGGCTGGTCTCGAACTCCTGACCTCGTGATCTGCCTGCCTCAGTTTCTTAAAGTGCTGGGATTACAGGCATGAGCCACCTCGCTGAGCCATCTGAGCCCAGGAACTTAAGGTATCAATAAGCGAGCTACTACACTTCAGCCTGGGAGACAGAACGAGACGTCGTCTCAAAATAAAATAAAGCCTGTTTAAAAGAGGGTGGGAAAGCAGTTCGGCTCAGGTAGAAAGCCCAATTATAAACATAGAATGCTGCAATAGCCACCAAGTTATTGTGTGCAATTTATTTATTTTTTCTTGTATTTAGTCATAACGGGACCGAGTCAAAAAAAAAAAAAGTTTCCAGGAAATACAACAGCTTCAAAAGAGATGGACATGGAGGCAAAGCTTAAATTAAGAACTGCAATTAGCAAGTCAATAAAGGTTTGGAGTCAGCTTGTGTTGCTGTTTTTTGCCAGACTTACAGCTCACAGGATCTGCAGGATCTTTTTATTTTGGTGGCTGTGAGAAAGTCAAACTGGGTTTCCAGTGCCTGGATTCCTGTCTTAGGATTCTCCAGAGGGACAAACCAGTGGAATAGATATATATATACATATAAGGGAGTTTATAAAGTATTAACTCACACGATCACAAGGTCCCGCAACAGGCCACCTGCGGGCTGAGGAGCGAGGAGAGCCAGTCTGAGATCCAAAACTGAAGAACTTGGAGTCTGATGTTTGAGGGCAGGAAGCATCCAGCGCCGGAGAGAGATGTAGGCTGGGAGGCTAGGCCAGTCTTTCTTTTCACGTTTTTCTGCCTGCTTATATTCTAGCCTGGCTGGCAGCTGATTAGATAGTGCCCACCCAAATTAAGGGTGGGTCTGCCTTTCCTGGCCACTGACTCAAATGGTAATCTCCTTTGGCAACACCCTCACAGACACGCCCAGGATCAATACTTTGCCTCCTTCAATCCAATCAAGTTGCCACTCAGTATTGATAACATCACAATTCTCATATTAATACGACATCTAATACAACTGATGGGATACCAGAGGTAAATTGGGCTAGCTTCCTAGTTTAGGTTTTCTCAAAGCAGCCCCAAGACAGCTTGAGGGCCGTAGGTTTTTGAGGTTATCACACTCAGTAAGTGCCAGTGAGAAAGTGAGGGAAGTGAGAAGGGATAGAGAGAAAGGTCAACCAGTGTTCTATAAATAAACAGTTTTCCCCTAGGGACCATCAGAGCTCAGTCTGGCTGGGGACCCTCTGAGGAATCATGCAGAAGCTTCTCAGAATTGCCTCCACAGAGACAAATAAGTCCTCATTGTCTGAGGGCTGCCCCTGAGATGAGGAAGTTCCTGGTCTTCCAGCCTTCCCTGAGCACACACACAGAATGGATGCCAAAACTTCTTGAACTAGAGAAAAGTTCCTGGCAGAAAAGCAGAGAGTGGGCCTCCCCCTCACTGGGGTGGGAAGCTGTTCCTGTGCTGGGCACTGCCCACTGCAGCCACCAATGGACTCAGAAGAGCAGAGAGGACTGGGTGGGAAAGGAAGGGAGGGAGAAGGCACTGGCCCCAAGCAGCTCTGCTTATGAAAGAAAGAAGGAAAGAAAGAAGAAAGAAAGAAAGAGAAGAAAGAAAGAGAAAGAGAAAGAAAGAAAGAAAAAGAAGAAAGGAAGAGGAGGAAGGAAGGAAAGGAAAGGAAAGGAAGGAAAAAACTTATCAATAGATGAATCTTGTTAATTCTCAATGATGTCCTGACACTTTTTTTTTTTTTTTTTTTTTTGAGAAGGATCTCACTCTGTTGCCCAGGCTGGAGTGCAGTGGTGCAATCTCGGCTCACTGCAACCTCTGCCTCCTGGGCTCAAGCGATTCTCCTGCCTCAGCCTCCCGAGTAACTGGGATTACAGGAATGAGCCACCACACCAGACTAATTTTTGTATTTTAGTAGATGGGGTTTCACCATGTTGGCCAGGCTGGTCTAGAACTCCTGACCTCAGGTGATCCGCCCGCCTCGGTCTCCCAAAGTGCTGGAATTACAGGCGTGAGCCACCGTGCCCGATCTTCTTTTAAATTAAAACACAAAACCTCTATTTTTCAGATCTGCCTGGAGAAGGGAGCCTATGCGTGGAAACTGGCTCACCACCACCTGGTGGCAGCTCCTGGGATTGCAGGCAAAGAGCTTGGGTAAATAATAATGTCCTGGATATAAATGATTTAAATCCAATTTATTTCCTTGAAAAAAGTGCCATTGAAAAGTAAGATAAAAATAAAGCCTTTTGTTGTTATTTGGTGATTTTCTCCCCCCCCTCAAGTTACTCCCTCTCCTTGCCACCCCACCTCAACTAGTAAATAAAATAATAAAAAAAATAAAAAAATAATAAAATAAATAAAGGCTTTTGTTATGGGATGATACTTTGTGTAGCATAAAGCAAAGTATTATTTATTATTATATATTATAATAATTATTTTATTGCCCAGTTTCCTAATTTGTAAAATGGTACTACACAGGAAAGGGAAAGAATGACAGAAAAAAATTGTGATACATAAACAAAACCCATCTTGATGGAGGTTAATTTTAAGGACAACAAATACATGAAATTGCAGGGAAAAGAAATATTTTATGGATCCAGATCAAATGACATTACAGCACATACGCTAACCTCTGAGAAAATTGAACGGGTTCGCTTTTATGACAGGACTTCTCAGAGCCTTTACACTATGGGTGGGTATTGAGAATTTTCAAGGAAGAGACTTAGTTTACAGCTTTCTATCCCTTAACAGTGGCACCAATCAACAACTCAAACCAGTGGGTTTTGTTTGTTTGTTTTTTCTTTTATAGAGATGGGGGTTGGGGGTTGCTTTTATGTTGCCCAGGCTGGTCTTGAACTCCTGGCCTCAGATGATCCTCCCTCCTCAGCCTCTCAAAGTGCTAGGATTTCAGCTGGGAGCCACCACTCCCAGCCTTCAAACTCGTGTTTTTTTAAATTCCTATTTGGGGATACCTGGCCTATATAATGCCTAAAATACAGCTGAAGCAAATACGTTCTGTGCTTTATATGAACATCAAAAACCCAAAGTTCAAAATTACATTTGACTTTATTTTTGCCTTTATTTTTGATAGAGCAGTAAATTTTTCAGGTAAATAAAGAATACTTGTTTACTCAAAAGAAAAAAAAATTTTTTTGAGACGGAGTCTTGCTGTGTCACCCAGGCTGGAGTGCAGTGGCATGATCTCTGCTCACTGCAACCTCCACCTCCCAGGTTCAAGCAATTTTCGTGCCTCAGTCTCCCAAGTAGCTGAGATTACAGATGTGCGCCACCATACCCGGTTAATTTGTATATTTTTAGTAGAGATGGGGTTTTACCATGTTGGCCAGGGTGGTCTGGAACTCCCAACTTCATGTGATCCTCGTCCACCTCAGCCTCCCAAAGTGCTGGGATTACAGGCATGAGCCACCACGCCTGACTCAAATTTTAATAATGCTTATATGTTTTATGTTTTTAAAATTGTTAGAAAGCCTACAAACAAGACAAATGGATTGAAACTGGATGATAGGCTATTTTGGTGTGGCTTCTTCATGCCACTTTATTTTTTTTTCATTTTTTTATTTTTAGTAGAGACAGGGTTTCACCATGTTGGTCAGGCTGGTCTCGAACTCCTGACCTGCGATCCGCCCACCTCAGCCTCCCAAAGTGCTGGGATTACAAGTGTGAGCCGCCGCGCCCCACCTCTCTTCATGCCACTTTCACTGCACTTCCCACCTCACCAAATGGTAAGAAGAAGGTAATATCTTATTCTTTTATCCAATCTAACCACCCATATTGGGTTTAAAAAGAACAGCTGAGGTTCTGTTCGTAAAGCAGCGGCGTATACACTGAGCTATGACTTTGCCTCTTTAATTTCAGAGGCTCTTTTAGGAGATTTGGGGAGGTGGGTTTTTGGTGACATAGATTGGGTGCCCTTTCAGGTATGTGAAATTAGACCAAATAAATTTGTTCTACTTCCTGCCACTCACCAATCCTTTTTATTAGTAAAAAAAATAGCTTTTAAAAAATGAAGCCACTGAGCTATACATTTAAGAAGAATTAAAATGGTAATTTTTATATTACGTATTTTTTACCACAATTTTAAAAATTAAAAGAAGAATGATAAGGGTAGAAATTTGAAAATATCTGATATGTCACTGGAAGCTGGAAAGGATCCAAGTATATTACATTTGATTTCCTTTACTGCTTTTTATTACTAACATCTTAGAGCGTTTCCCTTATTCATTGTTCTTTGGGAAAGGGTATTTTAATAATCTGTTATACCAAATCGGACAGACTGCCAAATTACGATCCATGAGAGACAAGTACCTTGTAAATACGCTGACTGATGCAGTATTTCAGTCTGTCTATCATGCCTTAAGTATTCACTTTGAAAAATGCCAAATGTTTATAAATCATCCTGTCAATTACGTTAACAGAGCAGAATGAAACTTGGTCTATATCTGTGCCTAAAAGCAGGTCCTGTGATAGAGCAATAATTTATTTTAATGTCCAAAATCCATGGCCATGAGGTTGACTGATTTATCACAGTGGTTGAAAAATACCAAAGTCCTGTTTCTGGAAATGTGCAGCCTGGCCTACTGTCCCTATACCTGAGAGCTGTAAGAGGCTGCATGGAGCAATGCACTCGTGTTGTGCTTGGGGAAGGCACAGGCCTGGAAGATTCCCTAAAGGTGTAAAGAGAGAATGAGCCCAACTCAAACACATTGAGTGGCCTACATCTGACATCATGAAGATGTTTATTTGATTGATTTTTTGTTTGTTTGTTTTTTCGTTTGATTGATTTTTGAGACGGAATCTTGCTCTGTTGCCCAGGCTAAAGTGCAATGGCCCAATCTCAGCTCTGACTTCTGGGTTCTAGTGATTCTTCTGCCTCAGCTTCCCTAGTAGCTGGGACTGCAGGCGCCTGCCACCACCCCCGGCTAATTTTTGTATTTTTAGTAGAGGCAGGGTTTTACCATATTGACCAGGCTGGTCTCAAACTGACCTCAGGTGATCCGCCCACCTCAGCCTCCCAGAGTGCTGGGATTACAGGCAGAGTCACCAAGTGCAGCCTAAGGTGTTCTTAATGATCCAGAAAGCACCAAAGTAGAAGGTGAAACTAAACCCTGGGAGACCTTTATGTCTCAGTCATTGACATAGACACCTGATTGTCCAAATAACGGTTACCGTTAACCATTGTTGAAAACGTTCCACCTGCCTTCAAGCATGTGCGTACCAATTTGTGAGGCCCTAATGCTCACGTGAGCCCTTTCTCTTGAGAACTGTGCTCCTGCTCCTGTGCCTTAAGCTAGTGTAATGACCAGTTGCAAAGAGGAGCTTATGATCCACCCCAGTAGACATCAGACTTATATTCAGTATGTATTTGATGTACTATTTTTTTTTTTTTTGCCACCATCTAGCTCTTTCACTTCTGTTAAAAAAGACCTGCTGATACTGCACTTGAAATAATACAGCTTTCCCTTGTCAGGTAAACACATACATTCAGTTTTGTCTCAGACTTCTATATGGCAATCTTCATTAATTTCTTTTCTACACCGTACCATAATAGGATACCTAATGTGAAATCAGAAACCAATTATTCTAAACATTTTATTTATTTATTATTATTATTATTTTGAGACAGAGTTTCGCTCTTGTTGCCCAGGCTGGAGTGCAATGGCCCCATTGCAACCTCCACCTCCCGGGTTCAAGTGATCTGCCCACCTAGGCTCCCAAAGTGCTGGGATTACAGTCATGTGCCACCACACCCAGCTAAATTTTTGTATTTTTAGTAGAGGTTGGGTTTTACCATGTTGACCTGGCTGGTCTCAGACTCCTGACCTCAGGAAACCCACCTGCCCCAGCCTCCCAAAGTGCTGGGATTACAGGCATGAGCCACTGCGCCCAGCCCAATTATTCTAAACGTTTTAGAGGTACTTATTATAGGCATTGAAAATTTACGTAATTTCGGGGGCCAGGCAGGAACATAATCCCAGGGACTGGGGCAATACCAAGAAGATGGAGGTAACTCTGCAAACTGGTAAACATGTCACTCTTCTAAAGAGGAAGCTAATTCTCAGCTCCAGGAATTGTGGTCACATGGCAACATTAGTCAATGGTTGGCCATCTTCTGATTCTCTTAGAAAAGTTGCAAATCTGTATTTTAATATGAACATTCTTGCGGTTTAGTAGGCCTAAATATAACATATTCAGGTCTGTGGGCTGCCACTTTGTGACTTCAGGCTTAAAATAGTTTAAAAATTGTATTGGGTAGTGGAGATAAAAGCGCTGCAGGCTACAAAGGAAACAGACGCATATATGCAGGAGTTAAGGTATAAGGTAAAGTGCTGTAGTAAAGACAAGTTCAAGGTTGGTGGGGGCACAGGGAAACTAGAAATTTGCAGAAGATCAAACTCTTGGCTCCCCTTGTCTTTGCAATGTATCAGATATTTATTTGAATCTTTAGCCTGTATGGACATGGCACATGTCTACAACATTAGTATAAAAGTTTCCCAGTACAATAAGCCTATAGTTACGTCCTGTTTCCTATTACAAAAGCATTCATCTTGGCAGCTGACTGTTGGCTTTAAAAAAAAAATAGCAGGCCAAGCGCAGTATCTCACACCTGTAATCCCAGCACTTTGGGAGGCCAAGGTGGGCGCATCACCTGAGGTTGGGAGTTCGAGACCAGCCTGACATGGAGAAACCCTGTCTCTACTAAAAATACAAAATTAGCTGGGTGTGGTGGTGCATGCCTGTAATCCTACCTACTTGGGAGGCTGAGGCAGGAGAATCACTTGAACCTGGGAAGTGGAGGTTACAGTGAGCCAAGATCACACCATTACATTCCAGCCTGGGCAACAAGAGTGAAACTCTATCTCAAAACAAAACAAAACAAAACCAACCACCAAATTAGACTTAACCTGTGGTTCTCTACCAGGGATGATTTTGCTGCCTGAAGGACGTTTGGCAATGTCTGGAGACATTTTTGGTTATCATAGCTGGGGGTAGGAGGAAGATGCCACTGGCATCTAGTGGTTAGTGGCCAGGGATGCTGCTATACGTCCTACAGTACACAAGACAGCCCCACCATAAAGAGTTATATGGGCTGGGCGCGGTGGCTCACGCCTGTAATCCCAGCACTTTGGGAGACCGAGGTGGGCGGACAGATCACGAGGTCAGGAGTTTGAGACCAGCCTGACCAATGTGGTGAAACCCCATCTCTACTAAAAGTACAAAAATTAGCCAAGCATGGTCGCACGTGCCTAATTCCAGCTACTCGGGAGGCTGAGGCAGGAGAATTGCCTGAACCCGGGAGGCAGAAGTTGTAGTGAGCCGAGATCGCACCACTGCACTCTAGCCTGGGCGACAGAGCGAGACTCCATCTCCAAAAAAAAAAAAAAAAAAAAAGAGTTATATGGCCCAAATGTCAAAACTGCCAGTGATGAAAGACCCTGATCTAGGGATTTACAATTACACCCTATAGCAAAATACTAGATACTGCAATGGAATCTGCTTTCAGATGTACCATGACTGAGAGTTGTTTTTCTCTCTCCTTCTTCGGCAGTGCCAAGCTAGCCAGGCCTCCTATGTGTTACCCAGGGACAATCTGCTTTTTCTTTGCTACCACTCCCAAACGGGCGCACGCAAAACCAACTCACAGCGCAGCAGAACAAGTGAGCTCCTGTCCACAGGACTCAGGCTCCATACATTCACTACTGTTCTTCTTATTACTTAATCATGTCCTTGAGATCTCACCCTCCCAGCTCAAGTAACTTAGCAAGATATTTCTTTCCAATAAACAGTGAGCTTTCCCAAGAGGAATTCTGGTGCAAAACATTTTCATTAACTGGTTGTTTCAAGTGACTGTGGTAAACTTTGAAATCTTATTTGTCAGACAAAAATCTGGCACATCAGTGGACCTTTGTAATGAAACTGATATGAAATTCTGATTTTATCGCTTAGAAACGTCGGAATTTTAATACCTGAAGGGTATTGTAAGAATTGAAACAGCAGCACATGCAAATACACATCAGATGAAAGCTAACAAACGTGCTATTTTCCCGTTTCCCAAAAACAATGCAGCTTTTTGTGAAGCTGGCCTAGTTTTTCTTATGGCTCTTTGTCAATTTTCGACTAAGTAGAGGTTGTGTTAGAGGGGGATGTGGGAGGAAAGAGAAGCCGTATGTGTGCACTTGTGTGTGTGTGTGTGTATGCCGCTGTATGTGTGTATGGATGCTGGCGTAGAGGAGGTGAGTTCTGTTATCTCCATGGCTGACAACACTGAAAACACTAGAAAATCCCATCGGGATATAGAGTTCATAAAATATAGCTTTTAAAAAGTATCTACAATTTCAAATTCAAATGAAGGGCAAAGAAATTCATCTTGATCTAGATTCAGTGAACTGGTCTGAAAGACTATAATTCTCATCTGAATTCTCATCCCAGTTTTATTTCTGACGGTCCTACCATCCCTCCTGATCTTGTGGTTTTCAGTCAATGAATATGTGGTATTCAAGTCAAGATCAGATTCCCCCCTCCTTACCTATGAGGATGGAAACCCGCATAATTTCCTGTGTCTGTGTTAAACAGCACTGGGATAGGAAATATTGTCCTGATGTTAAATGATAAGCAAAACCATCTTATCTACTGGCTCCAGGAAGTAAAGACTTGCTCCTGGAGGATAAGATTAGAGATGAGCAGAGGCTGGGAGAGAGGGAAGAATGGGGAATTACTGCTTAATGGTTACAGAGTTTCTGCTTAGTATAATGGAAAGGTTTTGGAACTAGATAGTGACGATGGTTGGACAACAGTGTGAATGTAATTAACGCTACTGTACTGTACACTTAAGAATGGTTGAGATAGGCTGGGTGCGGTGGCTCATGCCTATAATCCCAGCACTTTGGGAGGCCGAGGCAGGTGGATCACCTGAAAGTCACGAGTTCGACACCAGCCTGACCAATATGGTGAAACCCTATCTCTACTAAAAATACAAAAATTAGCTGGGCATGGTGGCACGTGCCTGTAGTGCCAGCTACTTGGGAGGCTGAGGCAGGAGAATTGCTTGAACGTAGGAGGCGGAGGTTGCAGTAAGCCGAGATCTCACCACTGCACTCCAGCCTGGGCAACAGTGCAAAAGTCCATCTTAAAAAAAAAAATGGTCAAGATGGTAAATTTTATGTTCTGTCTATTTTGCCACAATTTTTTTAAAAAGCCTAGAGGACTTTGCTGCTCTCCCATCTTTTTCTTCCCCCCCCCCCCCCCCCACCCCATAGTTCCGCATGACAGAGTTTAAGGAAAGGAGAATACAGATCTCCTGAACCCAAATGCTTTCAGAAAACCAGGCCAGTAACTGAAACCAGCCAAATGGTCTGCTTTAGGGAGTAGGAAGGATTGGGGTAAAGCGGAGAGCGTGAGCCCTTTCTAAACAGGCATACTCACAGCTCCTCTCCTGACAGTTGTTGCCATACAGAAATGTGAGCCCCAGTGTTGCCAGGCCTTCTCATTTTACTTTTTTTTTTGAGATGGAGGCTCACTCTGTGGCCCATGCTGGAGTGCAGTGGTGCAATCTCACCTCATTGCAATCTCCACCTCCCTGGTTCAAGTGATTCTCCTGCCTCAGCCTCCCAAGTAGCTGGGATTACAGGCATGTGCCATCATGCCTGGCTAATTTTTTTGTACTTTTAGCAGAGACAGGGTTTCACCATGTTGGCCAGGCTGGTCTCAAACTCCTGACCTTGTGATCTGCCCATCTTGGCCTCCCAAAGTGCTGGGATTACAAGCGTGACCCACCATACCCAGCTTACTTAAATAAAAACAAAAAAAACTTTTTTTTTTTGAGATGGAGTTTCACTCTGTCACTCAGGCTGGAGTGCAGTGGCATGATCTTAGCTCAATGCAACCTCTGCCTCCCGGGTTCAAGCAATTCTCCTGCCTCAGCCTCCTAAGTATCTGGGATTATAGGCGCCCACCACAATGCCCAGCTAATTTTTGTATTTTTTAGTAGAGATGGGGTTTTACCACGTTGGCCAGGCTGATTTCAAACTCCTGACCTCAAGTGATCGGCCTGCCTCAGCCTCCCAAAGTACTGGGATTACAGGCGTGAGCCACCGCGCCCAGCCTTAAAAACAACTTTTATTTTAGGTTTAGGGGTACATGTGGGTTTGTTGTACAGATTATTTCATCAGCCAGGAATTAAGCCCAATATCCAATAGTTGTCTTTTTTGCTCCTCTCCCGCCTCCCACCCTCATTTTTTAATAGACACTAGAAATCAGGACTTTTATAAGAATTTTTTGTTTTTTTAAGTCTGTGTGCCATCTAGAACTCGGGGACAGTGATAGATGGAGGCCGTCTGTTTGCACTTCCTGGTCTTCTGCTGACCTGCTGACCTGACCCCAAGCTTGCAGCTGGCATTGCGACACTAGAAGGCAGTCCAAGATAGGAGAGCATAGTTTTCTGGACTTAATGTATAATCAGCATAAAGGTTACTAAACAGGATCATGGGTAACTCCATGCATATAATAAATATGTATCTATGTGTGGACTATCTATGAACTCTATGTAGCAGTCCTCATTCTTATTCCCCCCCCATAGGCTTTGTTGATACAATTGTCAGGCAAGGTCTCGTCTCATTCCCCCTGTCCTTTCTGATGAGGACAACCAGTGTCATGTCATAAATGCAGTGAAGGAAAGGATGAGATGTAGCACATGGGAGAGGCCAGTGGGAAGGAAAACCAATAAAAGAAATACGGTATAACAGGTTGAGGAAGAGAAAAAGAGAGGAAGGAAAGGAGGGACTTTTAAAAGCCTGGAGGACTTCGCTGCTCTCCCGTCTTTTCTTTCCTCCCCCCTACTCCATGCAAAACTCCCCTTAGTTTTGCATGACAGAGTGTAGGGAAAGGAGAATACAGATCTCCTGAACCCAAATGCTTTCAGGGTGAAATGAAGACAAAAAAAAAAAAAAAGAGAGAAATAGAAGAATCCAGAGTAGAGAGCTAACACTTATTCAACTTCAGTGGGTGGCTGGTGGCTACCAGACAAATCCCTTTCTCATGTGGGCTCTTCTTTTCACAGAAGCGTGAGAAGTAGTTGTCACAGAAGGTTGAGGAGTAGACGCTTGAGGAGGGCTTCTTATGCTCATTTTGCAGCTGCGGAGTGAAATGCTGAGAGCTTGGCATGAACTTCATGGTCCACACATAGGAGGTGAGCCATGCGGCGTACACATGGGCCAACCCGGTTCCCAAGTCCACGCCCTTCCTGTGACGCTGCGTGGTGTGTGTGTGAGAGCAAGAGAGAAAGGAAATCTGAGGCTGGAGGGAAGAAAAGGAAGTGGCGTGTTTGGTGGGTAGCAGGAGAATGCCACCGACCACTGCTTACAGAGTCTAAATGGCAAAGAGGGATCTTGACTTATTTCCTGTGTTATACTTCTTAGCCTCTGTGAATAGTCCACCACCAGCTCAGCTGCCCTGATTGTGTGCGTCCTGATGCCATTGGACTCTGCTGCAGGGTGGCATCAGCTGCTCTGAGGGCAGTCCCCGGGGCAGAGGAATTGCTTTTCCTCTCTTCTGCTAAGAGGCATACTAGGAATTGCTATAATATTGACATGTGACTACATTAGGCACAAAAGTGAAATTTGAAATCATTGAATGTTAGAAGGTTCAGAATGAAAGGTGGAGGGAGAACGCGGAAGGAGGTACACGAGATTGGTCTTTTTTTTTTTTTGAAACAGGTTCTCTGTTGCACAGGCTGGAGTGCAGTGACATGATCATGGCTCACTGTAGCATCTACTTCCTGACCTCCTGGGCTCAAGCAATCCTCCTGCCTCAGCCTCCAGAGTAGCTGGGACCACAGGTATGTGCCACTACACTCGGCTCATTTTTTTATTGTTTGTAGAGACAGGATCTCACCATGTTGCTCAGGCTGGTCTCAAACTCTTGGGCTCAAGTAACTTCCTGCCTTGGTTTCCCAAAGTGCCATAATCAAGTGTAAGCATGAGCTACTGCCCCTGGCTGAGCCTAGGAGTTTGAGGTTACAGTGACCTGATTGCACCACTGCACTCCAGCCTGTGTGACAGACTGAGACCCGCCCTATTCAATGATAATAATCATAAGCTGGGCACAGTGGCTCACAACTATAATCCCAGCACTTTGGGAGGCTGAGGGGACTTGAGGTCAGAAGTTTCGACCAGCCCGGCTACCATGGTGACACCCCATCACCAAAAATACAAAAATTTGGCCAAAATATTAACCTTGAAGCCTGAGGAAGCATTTAGAAATTGCTTTACTAACAGTAAAAAAAAAAAAAAAAAGTAAAAAGATGGCCAGAAAGTTTCTTTCATTCTTTCTTTCCTCCTTCCTTCCTTTCTCTCTTTCTTTCCTTCCTTCCTTCTCTTTCTTTCTCTCTCTCTTTCTTTCTTTCTTCCTTTTGCTTTTCTGAGATGGACTTTACCTCTGTCTCCCAGGCTGGAGTGTGGTGCTGTGATCTCGACTCACTGCAACCTCCGCCTCCCAGGTTCAAGCTATTCTCCTGCCTCAGCCTCCCGAGTAGCTGGGATTGCAGGCACATGCCACCAAGCCTGACTAATTTTTGCATTTTTGGTAGAGACGGGGTTTCACCGTGTTGACCAGGCAGGTCTCAAACTCCTGACCTCATGTGATCCGCCCACCTCAGCCTCCCAAATTGCTGGGATTACAGGCATAAGCCATCACGCCTGGACCCAAAGTTTAGTCTTTCACTGCAGCACCTGAAGAAATTCTTCAATTATTTAGAATGGGAAAAGGGGTCACTTAGGGTTGTCAGTTGCACCATCTTTCTTGTTCCCCCACTTTGCTAAGTAAGAGTTAATTGCCTTGATTCCTCATCCATTCCTCACCATGTGCACCTTCTTTGATTTAAATCTGCAGTTTGTTTCCAACCGAGCCCAGACCAGGTGGTGACGTATCTTCCCCATCCCCTCCCCCTACTCTTCATTTTGTGACTTTTTAATTTGGGCTCCATCAGGATAGCAGCTGCTTCTTTTTCTTCCTCCTCCTCTTCTTCTTCTTCTTCTTCTTCTTCTCCTCTTTTTTTGATATAGGGTTTCACTCTGTTGCCCAGGCTGGAGTGCAGTGGTGTGATCACAGCTCACTGCAGCCTCGACATCCCAGGCTCAAGTGATCCTCCCACCTCGGCCTCCTAGGTAGCTGGGACACCACAGATACATGCACCACAGCTGGCTAATTTTTGATATTTTGTGTAGAGTTGGGGTTTCGCCATGTTTCCCTGACTGGTCTTGAACTCCTGGGCTCAAGTAGCTCACCCATCTCAGCCTCCCAAAGTGCTAGGATTACTGGTATGAGCCACCATGCCAGGCCACTGGCTTGCAGCTTCTACAGAAAAGCCTCAGGACCAATGCTTCTGCTTCTCACCAAGACTCACCTTGTTCTCCAGCTCCCACACAGCTTTCTGAGTCATTCTGCCTGGTCTTAGTCTCTGAAAAATAAATATTTGATAAGATATTGGTATTGGATTCATGTGCTACTCCAAGAGAAATTTACCTGCAATGTGGAAATTCTATAGGCATTATGGTACAGTGGGATGGTGTGATGGTGAGTCAGGGAGGAAGATAAGGAAACCTGAGTGCTATAATTTGGATGTTTGATCTCTCCAAATCTCATGTTGAAACTTGATTCCCAATGTTGGAGGTGGGGTCTAATGGGAGGTGTTTGGGTCATGGGTCAGATCGCTCATGAATAGACGATTGCCCTCCCTGTGTGTGGGCGGGGAGTGAGTCAGTTCTTACTCTATTCGTTCTCATCAGACCTGGTTGTTAAAATGAGCCTGGCACCTCCCCCATCTCTTGCTTCCTCTCTGGCCATGTGGTTTCTACATACATCAGCTCCCCTTCACCTTCCACCATGAGTGGAGAAGCTCCCTGACATCCTCATCAGAAGTAGATGCCCATGCTTCTTATACAGCTGGCAGAACCATCAGCCAAATAAACCTCTTTTCTTTTCTTTTGAGACAAATCTTGCTCTGTTGCCCAGGCTGGAGTGCAGTGGCACGATCTTGGCTCACTACAACCTCTGCCTCCTGAGATTCAAGTGATTCTCATGTGTCAGTCACTCAAGTAGCTGGGATTACAGGTGTGCGCCACCACGCCTGGCTAATTTTTGTATTTTTAGTAGAGATAGGGTTTTACCATGTTGGCCAGGCTGGTCTTGAACTCCTGGCCTCAAGTGATCCACCTATCTCAGCCTCCCAAAGTGCTGGGATTACAGCCATGAGCCACTGTACCAGGCCAATCTCTTTTCTTTCCAAATTATCCAGCCTCAGGTATTCCTTTACAGCAACACAAAAACAGACCAAGATACTGAGTATCTGCAGAACTGTCACTAGCAAGCTAGGTGGCCTTGGCCAAATCACTCAAGTGCTCTAGGTCTCATTTTCCTGAAAAACAAGAGAATGAGGCTACATGCACATTTCTTAATATTGTTGGCATCAAGGACCCGTTTGAAAATCTGATGAAATAAATCTATAGACTCATACCCTCAGAAAAATGCATACTGTGCCTAAATATTGAAACCACCTTTGCAAAATTATGACTGAGACAGTGAAAGAGGTCAAATTTAAATGACTCCATCTTGCCTCTAACCTCCAAGCTGTCCTTGTTCATTCCTGGACATAGGTGGAACTAATTTTGGGAGAAAATCAGTTTATACTTTAAAACAAAGACGATAACAGCCTTTTCCCATAACAAACTTTCTTCTTGCCTGGGGACTAGACAACTAACGTTAGCCACAAGATTAGAAATTATGGTTTAGCAGTCACAGAGCTGGAGGCTACAAGAATCTGACCCTCCCTAAAGTGCTCCTAAGATCAGTGCTTGGGATGTTTTGCAGACTCTACCCTTGATGGATCAACCAGCACCTCCCAGATGGAGAAACCGGCCCATCTGATCTTGTGACTACCCCCGCCCCCTGCTCCGCCCACCCAGGAACTGACTCAGCACAAGAAGACAGGGACGCCCCTTGATTTCACCTTCGACCCAACCAATCAGCACTCCCCAACTCACTGCCCCTCCCCCTCCCACCAAATTGTCTTTAAAAACTTTGATCCCCAAATGTTGGGGGAGAATGATTTGAGGAATAATAAAACTCCCATCTCCCGCTCAGCCGGCTCTGCATTAATTACTCTTTCTCTGTTGCGATTCCCCTGTCTTGAGAAATCGGCTTTGTCTGGGCAGTGAGTAAGGTGAACCCATTTGGGTGGTTACAGTATTTTTGTATGTCGGAAAAGAACAAAAATACGAAAATACGGGAGGTCACAGACGTTACTTATCTTTTCACATTTTGCTCCAGTTTCCTCAGGATCTTTGTTATACAGATCAGGGACAAATAGAAAGGAGAATTAGATGTAGCAAGAGAGGCTGGATTGATTTACCTAAGAAAGGTCAGGGCGCTGATGTAGAAAGTAAGAATAGATCTGGGGTAGATAAAATGTACTTCCTCAAAATTACAAAAGTGAAAAACAACCCAAGGGATGGGAGAAAATATTCACAAGTCATTTGTCTGACAAGGGACTTGTATCCAGACTATGTGACAAGCTCTTAGCAACTCAGCAATAGAAAGACAAATTGCTAGATTTAAAAATGGGCAAAGAATTTGAAAAGACATATCCCCAGTGAAGGTAGACAAATGGCTAACAAGCTCATGAAAAGACAATCAATCTCATTAGTCTCATTCACCATTAGGGAAATGCAAATCAAAACCCACAATGAAACACCACTTTACATCAACTAGGTTAGAATAAAAAGGATGAACAATAACAAGTGTTGACAAGAACGTGGACAATTAGACCCCTCACACATGGGAATGTAAAAGTGATTCAGCTACTCTGGAAAATAATTTCTCAGTTCCTCAAAAAGCTAAACATGACCTGGCAATTACACCCATAGGTATGCACCAAAGAGAATTGAAAAGAAATATTCACAGAAAGATTTGTACGTGAATATTCATAGCAATGTTATTCATAACTGCCAAAAAGTAGAAGCTGGGTAAACAAAATGTGGTATATCTATACAATGGAATCCTGTTCAGTCGTGAAAAGGGATGAAGTACTCATATATTACATGCTGCAACATGAATGAACCTTGAAAACATGATGCTAAAGGAAAGAAGCCAGGCATAAAAGGTTGCAGTATTTCATTTATGCAAAATGCCATGAATAGGCAAATCTATAGAGACAGATAGTAGATTAGTGGTTGCCAGGGGCTGGAAGAAAGGAATAATGGGGAGGAACTGGGTTTCTTTTCTTTTTTTTTTTTGGAGGTGGAGTTTTGCTCTTGTTGCCCGGGCTGGAATGCAATGGCGTGATCTCAGCTCGGTGCAGTTTCAGCTCACTGCAACCTCCGCCTCCTGGGTTCAAGCAACTCTCCTCCCTCAGTCTCCCGAGTAGCTGGGATTACAGGCATGCGCCACCACACCTGACTAATTTTGTATTTTTAGTAGAGACAGGGTTTCTCCATGTTAGTCAGGCTGGTCTCAAACTCCCGACCTCAGGTGATCTGCCTGCCTTGGCCTCTTAAAGTGCTGGGATTATAGGCGTAAGCCACTGCATCCAGCCGGGTACAGTTTTTTTTTATGGGGTGATGAAAACATTCTGGAGTTGATGATGGTTGTACAATCTTGTGACTGTACTAAAAATCACTGATTTGTAGCCTTTGAAAAGTTAAATTTTAAGGTACATAAATTATATCTCAACAAAAAATAGATTTGGGGGCACAGAGGAGAGAAGAAATGAGGATGACAAGGGCGCAGTATAAGGAGTTTTGGGAAGAATGAGAAAAGCAGCTCAAGGTATCTCTGCCTTGATGTGTGAAATGTGGGAGAGATGGGAGGGTAAAGAGGAGTTTTAGGAAGCTTGGGAATATCTCCCACCTCCTTGTATTACTTATTCTAGAAGCTCCAGAAATTACATCGTTTAAAAAGATTTTGGAATTGGATGTGTGAGTTTGGGGAATGTGGTATTGAACTGGGACTTAACTTGGCTTACACATTCATTCAGTCAGCAAATGTTTATTGAGCATCTACTGAGCGCCAGGCCCTGTTCTGTGAACTGTGGGATGCAGTGGTGAATAAGACAGAATGAAGTGCTACCCTCCTGGAACTTATAGTTGTGTGTGTGTGTGTGTGTGTGCGTGCACGTGCAGTGTGGAGCTCAGGCACAGAACTGATGACAAAAGGTACATGACACTTTCAAGTGGTGACAAGTGCTACTAATAAAAAGAAGGCTGAGTAAACCAATAATGAATGACAGGGTTCTGAGGGCTGCATTTGAGGGTGGGTTTCATGGGAACGTAAAGCCTACAGGTTTAGAGACCTTAGATTTAGAATCCTTGACGAGACAATCTGTAAACATCCCTTTTATCTAAGAAAAAACAAATCTGTAATTCATGGATCAGACATGAAAGATGTAAAAGTGACATACTCCAAATTAAAAACAACTGATATAAAATGTCAGTAATTTGGAACCTGCCAATTTGGAATTTGTGCTAATGTAAAGGGGCTGGGCTGAGATTTAGTTTTATATTTATCAGTAAAAAAGATTTGGCAAAATATACAATGTGAAAGTCAAACCACTGAACTGACTCCCTCAATCAACTCATGGGCATTTCCTGAGAGTCTCCTGTGTCCAAGGAACTGAGATGACACGAAGAGGAGACACTTGGTAGATGCTAAAACTGGAAGGAACTTGGGTGATGATGTAATAACGACTTCAATCCGTTCATTGTCCAGAGAAGGAAACTGATATTCAGAAGCCCCAGGGACTTGGCCAAGTTTCCACAGTTTGCTGGTCATAGAGCTGGGCTTACAGTCCAGGTGCCCTAATTCCAGGTTCAGTCACAAGCATTCATTTGGAAATAATTGATATGTTAATGGAAGATTGTCTATTTACTAAACCAAGGACCTAAAGTGCCCTGTGAAACAACACGTTACTTCTAATTTCTGCTTCTACCCATGAACAATAATGAAACAGTATTTGTTCGTGTTTTTCCTTTATTTATTCAGGTTATTTATGAAACAATACATCACTTCTTAATTCTGTTTTACCGGTTAGCAGTAATGATTGGCTGATTTTTTTCTTGCATTCAGCCTTATACTCAGAACCATTAGGAGGGAGCATCATTTAGATACAGCCTCTGACTTCAAAAAGCTAAATATCCAGAAGAGAACATAAGACATGTTCACAGATAATTATGATGTAGGGTAGATCTTGATGCCACCATGAGAGTGCCACCCTTGTCACCAGGTTCCCAGGGAGCTAGGTCATCTCGGCTTGGGTGAGGGGAAAGCAGGAAAATGTATTCAGACTTTACAAAGCTTTAGAGAAATAAAGTCTGGAGTTCATTTAAAACTGTTCAAATCTTTGGGCAAGAAAAAGCATATAAACTACAAGGGAAAATAAGCAATTTCCTTAAACTCCCCACCACCCACAAACAATCATTGTTTAACCATAGGGCTCATTTTTAAAATTGGTTTCGGAGATTTTTAGAAGCCTTAAGCAATACTCTGGGCAAACATCTAAAAGTGCACTCAAGTTGACATCCATTACACCTACGTTAGACTAATGTTAA
Organism: Ateles fusciceps; assembly: GCA_036589455.1. NCBI lineage: Eukaryota > Metazoa > Chordata > Mammalia > Primates > Atelidae > Ateles > Ateles fusciceps. Next base: position 5,659,320 of record JAZHEH010001955.1, read on the forward strand.
AACACTGAAAAATTCAGTTCCCTCTAAATGGATACCTTTAGCTGTCATGGTTTAAGTTGCAGCTGTAATTGGGTAAGGATCTGCTGAAATGACAGCGTTACATGTTTTTAATGAGGCTTGATGGTTTGTCATAGAATAAATACTTCAAAACAAAACTCAATTTTATTAAGTTATTACTTACATACAGTAAAGTGAGGGTTTTTTTTTTTGTTTTGAGTTTTGGTTTTTTGTTGGTTTGTTTTAAGACAGGGTCTCACTCTGTCACCCAGGCTGGAGTGCAGAGGCAGGGTCACAGTTCCCCGCGGCCTCAAACACCTGGGCTCGAGTGATCCTCCCACCTCAGCCTCATGAGTAGCTGGAACCACAGACACACACACACACACACACACACACACATGCCTGGCCAATTGTTTTTCGTAAATTTTTTATAGAGATGGAGTCTCCATGTTGCCCAGACTGATCTTTTTCTTTTGTCTTTTTTTTTTTTTGAGACAGAGTCTCACTCTGTCACACCCTGGGTGGAGTGCAGTGGCACGATCTGGACTCACTGCAACCTCAGCCTCCCGGGTTGAAGTGATTTTCCTGCTTCAGCCTCCCGAGTAGCTGGGATTACAGGTACCTGCCACTATGCCCGGCTAATTTTTGTATTTTTAGTAGAGATAGGGTTTCCAAGGCTGGTGTTGAACTCCTTAGACCTGTGCTGAGTAGCTCACACCTATAATCCCAGCCTCCCAAAGCGCTGGGATTACAGATGTGAGTTGCTTAGCCCCGTTCTAAGTGTGTTTTGATGAATGGAACACTTCTTGTTGGGTTCCTCACCGTTAGCTATTAGCACACTGAAGAGCTGCAGAACTGAACAGAGAGAAGCTGTCTAGGAATCAGTAATAATAGAAACCAAACATTTGAGCACATCCTGTGTGCTCAGGCAGTAGAGTTTGCTCTTTACATAAATAACCTCAACCACTTCTTTCATTCCTACAGAAAAGGTACTTTTTTAATCCCTACTTTACAGATGGAGAACCTCCAGCTTGGAGGGAAGTTTCTTGGCTAAGGTCACACATCCAGGAAGCGGCTCCCAAACTGGATTTTCCCTGAGCCAGCTCTACTACCTTGGGGGAGAATTTCGTTCCTTTCTTGTCTCTGTCACTAACTATTTTGTGATTTGGGGAAATGCATTCATCCTGGAGAAGGCTGGACTAACCCTCTGCTTCCCAGATGCCTCTAATTCTCTTCCAGATCCCCACCATCCTGGTTCACAAGTAGAAATAAAACTTTCTAACTAGCAGTAGCCCCAGGGCCGAATGTCTCAGACAAACAGCTCTAGAAGTTAAAGAAACAAGCAGAAACGCCACATACGCGTGGACATAGCCCAGCCTGCTCCCATGCAAAATCTTCCTTCTTTTTCCCACCCTGAGCAGCTGGCACAGGGGCCAGTACAATGCCATCAAGCAAAGTTCAGGAGGCTAAAGAAACACATGGTGAGGAAGTACATTCGGCCCCAGACCAGCAGAACAATGTGGCCTCTGTCTTCTGTTCTGGCTTCTCTGGTCTTGTCACATCTTCACAGACCATGAACAAAGAGATTTGAGCTGGCTGAGCCACCCTCGTTCTCCTGGCTTACATCACATCACCCCATTCACTTCCTCCTCCCGCCACCCCGTCTCAGCAATGAAAGTCCACCATTGTCAGGTAGGCTCAGAGGAAAGTGCACACTGAGGATGGAGAGCTGGGAATAATAAGGATGCCTTTTCTCTGCAGCAGTAGAGTGAGTCTGGAGCCCTAGTTCCAAATGCTGACTCTGCCACCAAATGGCTGTACAGATTGGGGCACCGAGATTTAAATCTCTGTTTCTGCATTTGGAAGATGAGATTAATAATAACTTCAGAATGCTCCTGTGAAAACCAAGAGAGAGAATGTACATGAACGCCGTGGGTAAATCCCAGAGTATGGCTTCTCGGCATATTTCCCTTGACAGCACTCTGAAGAAAGGATTAGATTTGCACAGTGCTTTGGGTAAACAGGTAAAGAGGCCCAGAGGGGTGTCTTCACTGCTCTGGGGTTCTGGTAGCCCTAGAGACTCCTGCTACTCCAGTCCTTTCTTGATAACCCCCCAGGATTGAGGGGTCAAAAAGTCATCGCACGTGGAACATTTGTGTGTCAAGGCACACCTCTCGAGAGGCTGCGTTGTAAATTTCTTACAAATGTATGAATGGAATGGAATGATCACATTGATGCGAGTAAATCATTTTACCTCCCTTCACTCAATACCGCCTAATCACTGAGACCATGATATCATTTATAAAAATCACACAATGGCATATTCGGACCGATGGTGAGAGTAGGGATGCTTTTGGTTGCAAATATCAGAAAGCCTGATTGACCTTGGCTGTATTGCTCTTGCATAACAGGGAGACTGAAGTGAGTTACTGGTGCTTGCTTGGGATGTATCGATGCCAGAGCTTTGGAGTGGCGTCTTTGTAACTCCTTTGGAATTGCCCTTGTGGTTTGCTAAGGTGACCACAGAGAGCTCCAAAATGACATCCTCACTCTGTTCAAAAGCAGGAAGCAGAATCTGGCTCCCTGTGCACCAACCTCCTATCAGGTAGGAAGAAATATCCCAGAAGCCCCTAGGCAGACTCCCTTATGTGACCAAAACTAGGTCACATGCGCATTCTTGGCTGAGAGGAAGACAGACAGGGAGATGGGAGGATTTTCTTTTTTGAGGAGTCAATTAGTAGCGTTTGACTAAAGCTATGCAAAGCATTTCTGTTATAACTTAAAAAGAAAAACAAGTTTCATTTCCGGATATTATCCAAACAAACTGACTTCCAATTATTCAAATATATAAACAAAATTTCAAAACCAGAGGATCTGCAGTTTCTACAACACCTGCCAACCCTCTGCAGACATTTGGCAGTTTGCTCAGATTTCTTAAAATAGGAATTCCCACTTTCTCCCATGAAAGTTCTGGAATTCTTTCAGATGTCTCAGGCCTTAAGTCCGAGAGTTCCCTTGTAAATTGCCTTTTTCGCCCTCGTGTTTGACACTACTCTCACGCTGATCACTTCACATAGAGACTTCGCGTACATTTACATCCCAACATCTTGCTGGAAAGTAGTCTTTAAAATATGAAGTAGTAATTTTTTGTGATTTTAAAGTATAAAAGATGTCAATATTAAAACCAATAAAAGTATTAAAATATAGTTTAATGTCATCATGGGCATGGATTAATCAAACAGTCCTAGCTTATAATAAAAACCAGCAGTCTCTTCCCCTTCCAATCCTGCTTCTAGAATCAGTCATTTTCAACTCCTTTTGCTTTTTCTATATTTCTACATTGAATGCTTAAGCTGCTGCTTTTCACTTTTTTATTTTAGACCTCATCTGTTGGCACTCTCCCATGCAAATGGAGGATTTCACTCCCTCGCATTCTCGCACCTATTTTTCTCCTCCACCCATCCTCTCCATGGAGTTATGTCACTTTCCTTTTTAAATAAATGTTCCTTTTTTTGCATTCCGTTCTTGTTTTACTGTTGTAAAATTTTCTCTTATCTTTCCAAAAATATCAATTACCATTCTCTGAAGTTCTCTCCTGCTGTCTCCATTTCTCCCATGTCCCTTGTTTGGTAGATTCTCTCCTGTTGAAGCCTTTCTTGAAATGTCTGGTGATTCCTGGATGTCCATTACTGTCACTAAAAGCTGAGCGGCACCTCTATGTGAAGACTGTTGGTGGCCTTTGCTATGGTGTGGCAGATGGGGACCTACAGAAATTGGAACCTGGCAGGTCTTCCCTCTTCTGTAGGTCGGTTTCCCCAGAATGGAACCCTCCAATCTCCTATTGGAGGAATGTAAAACTGGCTGCCTAGGATCATGGGAACCTAGTGTGGGGAAGGGGACTAAGGAATTTACCATCTAATAGGAAGTACTTTAAGAGTACTGCTTTAAGAGTACTTCACCACCCCCACCCCCTCGGTTGAGCCTGGAGTTCCAGAGCTCAGAGGTTCCTAGAATTCCAAGAGCAGAGCTCCTTTGCCTATCCAGGTAGGGGGTGACCATGCTCCAGGAACTAGGGCAGGAAATCTGAGAGCCTGACTGCTACTTCAAGGGACTTCCCATTTCTCTCTCTGGATTCAGTTCCCTCCACCCCCAACCTTCAGAGAGAGGTGGTGCCTTCCACAGCTCAGCTTCTTCCAGGTTCTGCAGTGGGAATCAGCTTACTCCTTACTGGACTTTCCCTTTCAGTTCTCTCTGGCATTAAGTTTCTGCTTGTTCTGCGCTGGCAGCTCAGTTTCCACTTGTCCATCTGTTTTCCATTTCGCAAAGTAGTGCTGACATGACTTTCTCCTCTTACTCTTCTCCTGTTTTCTTTGGGACTTTCTTACTTTTGACCATTTTTATTCCTTTATTCAGTGGACTTTCAGGAAGGAATCAATAAGCCATTCAATTTATGATGTTTAATTGAAAGTAATGAATGTTTAATTTTTAGGTGTCTGATTTTAGCTCAGCATATACCCACCTACCTATCTCTGTGTGTGTGTATGTGTGTGTGTGTGTGTGTGCGTGTGTGCTTGTATTTCAGAGACAAGACAAAATTTTTTGTCTTAGGTGAGAGAAAGACTACACTTTCCAGCTTCCTTGCAGCTTGCTGTGCCATGTGGCTAAGTTCAGGCTAACATAATGGAAGTGGAAGTGGTGTGTGCCACTTCTGAGCCTTGGCCCTAACACACAACTCCATGCTTCTCCGGTCCTCTCCTTCCGTTTTCCCCATGACCTGCAACGTGGATGTGGTAGCAGCCAGCTTCAGGTCTACAGACAAACACAACACCCTAGGGTCTGGTGAACAACAGGATGGAAAGAACGTGGGTCTTTGAATGAACACATGAAGCAGAGCCATCCACCATCCTGGACCATCTGCCTCCAGACTATTAGGTGAGAAAGAAATCAGCTTCCTGGTCAGGCCTCTGTAGTTCCAGGTTGTCTTGCAGCTGAGCCTGTGCTTTCATGCAACTCTGTTCAATGGTTCCCAAAGTGAGTCTATGGCTAAGCTGCATTTCAATTGCCTGGGGCGATTAAAACATTTACAGAATCCCAGATCCCACTCTCAGAGATTCTGATTCACTCAGCCTGGGGTATGGTGCAGAAATCTTTTCTTAACTACCTAGATTTTTCTGATACATTGCCAAGATTACAAAGCACTGACCTTGTCCAACTGACTAAAAGACGTTTTCTTTACATTCTCATAACTTTTTCCTTCCGCGTTCATTTTCTCTCCATCTCCATATTCTCTTCCTGACTCTTTTGTTGAAAGTCAAATGGAGACAGTTGTTTTTGTTTTTCCAGAATCATTTCACCCTGATTTTTCCTTTGGGGAACCACTTATTTTCTATAATCAGTCTACATAGTTCAGACAAACCAGCCATCCTCATCGTACCCCCAGCTCTCGAGAGCACACTCAACCACACAGCCTACGCCAGGGCAATCAACATATTCCAACCTCTTGATCATAGATGGATAAGTCAATTTAATGAGACCCGATACTCGGGAAAGAAAAGCTATTCTTCTCCAGGGAATGCTGCCCTGGTGGGATGTGTGCTTGCAGCAGCTGGTAGCCCTTTTACACCAGAAATATGGTGCGAGATTGCATTCTGATGATGGCATTTGTTTTTTATTTATTTATTTATATATTTATTTATTGAGACTGAGTTTTGCTCATCACCCAGGCTGGAGTGCAATGGCATGATATCGCTTACTGCAACCTCTGCCTCATAGGTTCAAGAGATTCTTCTGTCTCAGCCTCCCAAGTAGCTGGGATTACAGGTGTGAGAGACTACACCTGGCTAATTTTTTTGTGTTTTTAGTAGACACGGGGTTTCACCATTTTGGCCAGGCTGGTCTTGAAATCCTGACCTCAGATGATTGCCCGCCGTAGCCTCCTAAAGTGCTGGGATTACAGGCGTGAGCCATCACACCCAGCCCTGATGACAGCATTTGAATATCTGGATCCATGCTTGAATCCCTAGACTTTTCAGCTATGTAACTCAATCCATTTATTTTTTTAAGAAGGAGAATGTCCTGCCTATTAAGTTTATATACGTGTAGTATATTTATAATGTTGTATTATTTTATTATAATTATATATGTATATAGCTTATATATAATATATATTTATACACCTATACATACATACATTATAATTACAAAATTAACTGTGAAGTTCAAAAACAAGAAATTTCTAAGTAAATGAACAGGTAATATTTTAAAGATATTTTCAAAAAGAATGATCATAGATCAACATATCTAATACATTACTCTTCTGTTTTAAACAGTATTTAGGGCCAGATCTGGTGGTTCACATCTGTAATCCCAGTCCTTTGGGAAGCCAAGGTGGGAGAATTGCTCGAGACCAGGAGCCTGAGACCAGCTTGAGCCACATAGCCAGACCCCATCTCTACAAAAACAATTTAAAATTAGCCAGATGTGGTGGTGCGTGTTTGTAGTCTCAGCTACTCCAGAGGCTGAAGCAGGAGGATTGCTCAAGCCCAGGGGTTCAAGGTTTCAGTGAGCTATGATCATGCCATTGTACTCTAGCCCAGGCAACACAGTAAGACCCTGTCTCTGAATAAATATATTTAGGGTAATTTCATCTCTGAATTTTCAAAAAGCTTATGCAAACAGAACTTTGAGGAATTATGCAAATGTCTATGTTACAGTGCCAATTTTCTGGTTACAGTACTAGACTGTATTCTAGAGTTTTCTCAGGTCAGATCTGATCTAGTTTTGCAAGCACTATGACAACTTAAAACAAAAGATATAAAATACATTAGGCCTCCTGTCTCAGGAGATCGGCAATACAGATTTTCAGTGTTAAAGGTATTTGGTCAACTTCAATTTGCTCATGATAAACAACATGATTTAGAAGCAGGCTTTTCTTGTGGCTCTCAGGAAAATTAAAGTGGAGCTGACAGATTGTCATCACTTTCCAATATCCTACATTCAAGGCACAGAAACTGTATGTGGCAGTACTGTGGATGGACCACCCAAAGCCCTTCCTACACTCCTCTCACACATGGGGTCAGGGCTGGCACAGCATGGCCCAAATCCAGTAGGCTGCTTACTTTTGTATAGCTGTGACCTAAGAATGGTTTTCACCTTTTTAAATGGTTGAAGAAAGATCAAAAGAAGAATAATATTTTATGAAAATCATATGAAATTCAAAATTCAGTGTTCCTAAATGGAACTTTATTGGAATACAGCCACATTTGCTCATTTATATATTATCCATGCTGCTTTTGCACCATAATGGCAGTGTTTAGTCTTTGTAACAGAAACCAAAAGGCCTGCAATGCCAAAGCTAGTTATTATCTTGGTAGTTACAGAGAAAGGTTGTTGACTCCTGTAACAGAGAATAAAAATTCAGATACTTTCTCAGCCATATTTGTAGCTGGGAGTGACCCACATGGCTCATTTCTGACAATGACATGTCAAGAAAAGTCTGCAAGAGGGATTTTAGGAAAGAGTAGTTCCTAAATAAATAGAACATGGCCAGGTGGGATTACATGGCTCAAGGCTGTAATCCAGCACTTAGAGAAACCACGGAGGGTGGATCGCTTGAGCCCAGGAGTTTGAGGTTGGCCTGGGCAAAGTGGCAGGACCCTGTCTCTACAAAAAAAAAAAAAAAAAAAAAAAATTTATTAGCCAGGTGTGGTGGTACATGCCTGTAGTCCCAGCTACTCAGAAGGCTGAGGTAGGAGGATCACCTGAGCCTGGGAGGTTGAAGGTACGGTGAGCCATGATCAACCAGTGTACTCCAGCCTGGGTGATAGAATGAGACCCTGTCTTAAAAATAAATAAATAAAATAGGAAACTAACCTAGATGTGATATCTGGAGTTGTGGTGATCGTCTTGTCGCCATAATGAAACAAGCATGAGGCTGACAGCATTCCTATCTTGGATATACCTGGGTATGTTGCTCAAAGATCCAGTGTTTCTTGTATCTGGAGTTGGAGTTGATTTGAAGGCCACGTTTAGTTTGTCGAAAGCTAGTCTCGACAGTAGTCACTGGGGTGAGAATAATTTAGACAGATGCTTCCACTGGGCAACGCCATTTCTTTAGGAATTTGATTGTGGTCACTAACCACAGATTCCAATTGAGGGGGAGTTCAGTCTCAGCCCAAATCAAATCTGCCAAGGTACTTGGAGTAGGAGGGACATAAACATACATTTAAAAAGCTGTGTTTCAAGATAAAATGTGCTCATTAACTGTAGCAAAGATGTAAACATATCAATAACTGCTAATTCCCACTACTGAGTGAATCTTTTTTGTTGTTGCAATTTTATAACTTTACTTGATGTATTTGATGATCAGCAGTTAGTTCTCATCCACATTGACTGTCTATAGATTTTTGAAAGTGGTAACAGGTACATAGGTAGCCAAAGTATAGAGCTTATTTGGTGAACCTTCATTCTTGTTCTGTTTTCTGGATAATCGCACACGGATTCGGTATGGGAGATGCCTTACTCCTTTAGCCCAGACAGCTTTGTTGAGCCTGGTATCAATGTGCGCATCTGGAGTTTCCATCTCTTTTTTGGTAGATTTCTGAATCTCTTTGAGTGCCCAAGGGGCACACTTCCTGAAGCCCACTCCATGAATGTGCTCATGAATGTTGATGGTGTGTTCTCGGGTCACCACCTCATTGATGGCAGACGCCCTTTTTCTTCTCACCACCCTTCTTTGCGGGAGCCGTTCTGCCAGGTCTAAGTTGGAAATGAAGCTTTTTTTTAAATTTTTTTGAGATGGAGTCTGACTCTGTCACCCAGGCTGGAGTGCAGTGGCACAGTCTCGGCTGACTGCAACCTCCGCCTCCTGGATTCAAGCGATTCTCCTGCTTCAGCCTCCCTAGTAGCTGAGATTACAGTCCTGTGCCACCACACCCAGCTGATTTTTGTTTTTTTAGTAGCAACAGGGTTTCACCATGTTGGCCAGTCTTGTCTTGAACTCCTGACCTTAGGTGATCCACCCACCTGGGCCTCCCAAAGTGCTGGGATTACAGGTGTGAGCCACCATGCCTGGCCTACTCAGTGAATCTTTCGTATAGGAGAGATAATTTTATTATTGCAAGTGAATACTTAATAGGTCTTGATTGTTAAGTTTTGTAGTAGCAATTTAGATCATGAAATCTCTAGCAGAGACATTCCATCCATAGTCTTTTTGGGAATGAGACATAAATAAGATATTGATATGTATATTTTTAACAACTAAAAGGCTGAACAAAATAAAAACTTAGAGTAAATGCTATATAAAGATTAGAGCATCTCCTTATATTTCATACCTTTAATTATATCTTGAGTTTCAAAAGCCACAGGGTCTAGGCCTACCTTCATTAAAAATATGTTAGAAATCCATTATAGGAAAAGTTTTCTCCCTGCGGAAGAGAAACTGAAGCACAGAAAAGATGGTCGCAGTCGCAGAAAAACCCTTTCTGTGGGACTCAGACTCTTAGGGAGTAGTCACTTTTGTTAGTTTTAAAGCCATTCAGACAAGACAGTGCATTAAAGGAAACTCACAACAAAATCTCACCCAAACATATGGAGACCTTCTAGAGCTTTAAGTTGTCATTCATATTTAATTCCCAGTAGCTGGGAAAATTTCAGGATATCGTAGGTTATATAGCTAAGTTGGAATTAGTCGTTTTCCAAAAATTAGTTTAAAAGCTGCCCTCTGGAACATTAAAAAAAAATGTCTCCTGGCCAGGCATGGTGGCTCACACCTGTAATCCAAGTACTTTGAAAGATCAAGGAAGGTGGATCACTTGAGCTCAAAACCCCATCTCTACTGAAAATACAAAAATTAGCTGGGCCTAGTGGGGCACACCTGTGATCCCAGCTACTTGGGAGGCTGAGGTGGGAGGATAACTTGGGCCCAGGAGGCAGAGGTTGTAGTGAGCCATGACGGCACCACTGCAATCCAGCCTGGGTGACAGAGTGAGACCCCATCGCCACACACACAAAAAATGTCTTCCTACCATCCCTTCCAAAGGTAGAGAGAACTGCTAGCTAGGCACTAGATACCAGGATTGTGCAGTATTCTTTGCCTAGGTTGACTAATTTGCCTAGGATCCTACTTTGCCTGGGACTGAGGAGGTTTCTACTGAGGCAGGAGAGAAGTAGGACTTGTTTTCTGTGCATCGGTCAGGATCCCACGGATCAAAATAGGATGTAGTAAAGAAATCAGCCAAAACCAGCCAAAATCGAGATGGCAAAGAAAAGCACCTTTAGTTGCTCTGACTGCTCATTGTACACAATTAGAATTCATTAGCATGCTAAGACACTCCCACCAGAGCCATGACAGTTTATAAATGCCATGGAAATGCCCAGAATTTACCTTATATGGTTGGAAGAACCCTTGGTTCCAGGAACTCCACATCCCTTTTTTGGAAAATTCATGAATACCACGCCCCTCCTTTAGCATATAATTAAGGAGTAGCTGTCAATGTAGCTAGCCAGCAATCTACAAGGGCCACTCTGCCTATGGGTAGCCCTGCTCTGTCTCTGCAGCAGCCATTTTTACTCCGTTGTCTTGCTCTTAAATTCTTTCCTGTACAAAACTGAGAATCCCCCTGGGTTGAGCCCCAATTTTGGGGTGTGCGTACATCACTAGGACAGGAGCTTTTACTGCTAAACCAGGAAAGTCTCAGGCAAACGGCGACAAGCTGGTCAGCCCATCTGACTCCTTGGCTTGAGCTTTCCCTTAGCACCCACCTAAATCTTCCTCATCCTTGCATGCCAAGTCAATGCCATTCCTGCTGTGACTCCCTTCCAGATCCCTCAGCCAGAATGAATCTCTCCACATGCCCAAAGCACTGGGTTGGTACGGCTCCTTTGACACTGGCTTCACTCTCTCTCCTATGAGATGCTTCTCTAAGTGTGAGCCCCGAGAGGGCAGCACACACGTCCATGCCTTGGCTCTTTTCACCAAGTCAGTGCTTGATCACAATTGTCCATCACACACTGGGAGGATGCACTGAAGCACTGGGCCCCGTGCTGCATCCAGACTTCTTACTCATTTATTTTGAGACATGGTCTTGTTCTGTTGCCTAGGCTGGAGTGCAGTAGTATGATCATAGCTCACTGCAGCCTCAATGACATGGACTCAAGTGATTCTCCCACCTCAGCCTCCCAAGTAGCTGAGACCACAGGCATGCACCACCCTGCATGGCTAATTTTTAAAATTATTTGTAGAGATGGGGGTCTTGCCATCTTGTTCAGGTTGGTCTCAAACTCCTGTCCTCAAGCAATGCTCTCACCTTGGTCTCCCAAAGTGCTGGGATTACTGTACCTGCCTGGATATCTTAATTTTTTTGTTTTTTTGAGATAGAGTCTTGCTCTGTTGCCCAGGCTGGAGTGCAGTGGCACAATCTTGGCTCACCTGTAACCTCTGCCTCCCAGATTCAAGTGATTCTCATGCCTCAGCCTCCTGAGCAGCTAGTATTACATGTGCCTGCTATGGCATGTGGCTAATTTTTAAGTTTTTAGTAGAAACGGGGTTTCCCCATGTTATTAGTCAGGCTGGTCTTGAACTCCTGACCTCAAGCAATCCACCAACCTCAGCCTCCCAAAGTGCTGGGATTGCAGGAGCAAGCCAGTGTGCCCAGCCTGGACTTCTTAGTGTTTACTGGCATAGACACACCTTACAGCCTGGGCCTTAGCCCCTCCATGAGAATCTCTGAATCATGGAGAGATGCAGGAAATTCCAATTTAATCTAGTAACCACAAACAAAGCTGAAAGTCATTCTTCAGTGGATTCTTGCCAAATAATTCTGGCAAAGAAATAATCCTGATGGAACTGAGAGAATTAGCAGAAAACACATTACATACCCTCAATAGGGTATCAGACTGAAGTCACTGCATCCACATGTTTTCAAAATCTAGAGCCCAGAGCAAAGAGAAATCGCAGGCAAGATGGAAGAGAAATTGCTCCTTTGAAATAATGGTGGCCCTGGGGCACTTTCTAAGCCTGTCAAGATGTTGAAAGGGAAATAATCTCTGCAATAAAGGCAGTCCAAAAGGGTGTGGTAAGGGCTTCCATGAGATCCAAAAGTTTACGATCAACAGTTCCTTATGAAGAGTGTTTTCTCTGGCCACAATCACCATTTGGGCACACTGCTTTGCATAAGCTTTGTCATCTAAATGTCTAAACTCAGTGACTGCAGTCAGGTCATCCTGATGGTTTATTTCATAGAACCCTCAACAGTAACAGTGGAAACATGTAGTTCTAAAGGTCACCTTGCCTATGCAGATCTGAACAAAGCAATTTTACTATTCTGTTTTCACCTGACGATTTGAAGTTGCTATAATATCACCCATCAACTTGCCATAGTATTTGAGGGGGGAGGAAATGGACTTTAAAAGTCTCTTATAATTTCAGCTAACATCTTCAGCTGTCTAGCTGTCTAGGTAAGAGGTAGTGAATTCATAAGAGTAATCAGGTAAATAATAAAAATCCTTATGATAATAGTCTGATGGGGCTAGGAGAGTTTGAACTTCTGATATGGTTTGGCTGTGTCCCCACCCAAATCTCATCTTGCATAGCTCCCACAATTCCCATGTGTCATGGGAGGGACGCAGTGGGAGATAATTGAATCACAGGGGGCAGGTTTTCCCATGCTGTTCGTTTTAGTGAATAAGTCTCATGAGATCTGATGGTTTTATAAAGGGCAGTTCCCCCTGCACATGCTCTCTTGCCCGCCACCATGTAAGCTGTGCCTTTGCTCTTCTTTCCTCTTCTGCCATGATTGTGAGAGCTCCCCAGCCATGTGAAACTGTGAGTCCATTAAACTTATTTTTCTTTGCAAATTACCCAGACTCGGCTATTTCTTCATAGCAGTATGAAAATGGACTAATACAGTAAATTGGTACCGAGTAATGGGGCATTGCTATAAAGATACCTGAAAATGTGGAAGCAACTTTGGAATTGGGTAACAGGCAGGATTTGGAACAATCTGGAAGGCTCAGAAGAAGATAGGAAAATGTGGGAAAGTTTGGAACTTCCTAGAGACTTGTTGCATGGCTTTGACCAAAATGCTGATAGTGATATGGACAATAAATCCTAGGCTGAGGTGGTCTCAGATAAAGAAGAACTTGGGAACTTGAGTAAAGGTCACTCTTGCTATGCAAAAAAGACTGGCAGCATTTTGCCCCCACCCTAGAGGTCTGTGGAACTTTGAACTTGAGAGAGATAATTGAGGGTATGTGGTGGAGGAAATTTCTAAGCAGCAAAGTGTTCAAGAGGAAGTAGACCATAAAAGTTCAGAAAATTTGCAGCCTGACAATACGATAGAAAAGAAAAACCCATTTTCTAAAGTGAAATTCAAGCCGGCTGCAGATATTTACATAAATAATGAGGAGCCAAATGTTAATCACTAAGACAATGAAGAACATGTCTTCAAGACATGTCAGAGGTCTTCACAGCAGCCCCTCCCATCACAGGCCTGAAGGCCTAGGAGGAAAAACTGGTTTAGTGGGCTGGGTCCAGGACCTTGCTGCTTTGTGCAGTCTTGGGACTGGGCACCCTGTGCCCCAGCCATGGCTAAAAGGGCCCAATGTACAGCTCAGGCCATTGTTTCACAGGGTGCAAGCCCCAGGCCTTGGTGGCTTCCATGTGGTGTTGAAACTGTGGGCACACAGAAGTCAAGAACTGAGGTTTAGGAACTTCCACCTAGATTTCAGAAGATATATGGAAATACCCGATGTCTAGGCAGAAATTTGCTGCAGGCATAGAGCCCTCATGTAGAACCTCTGTTAGGGCAGTGCAGAAGGGAAATGTGGAGTTGGCATCCCACACCAGTTCTTCACTGGAGCACTTCCTAGCAGAGCTGTGATAAGAGGGCCACCATCCTCCAGACCCCAGAGCGGTAGATCCACCAACAGCTTGGCACTGTGCACCTGGAAAAGCTGCAGACACTCAATGTCAGGCCATGAAAGCAGCCAGGAAGGGATGGGGCTGTACCCTGCAAAAACACAGGGGCAGAGGTTCACAAGACCATGGGAATCCACTTCTCACGTCAGTGTGACCTGGATGTGAGACATGGAGTCAAAGGAAATTGTTTGGGAGCTTTAAGATCCAGCCAACTGCCCTGCTGGATTTTGGACTTTCATGGGCCCTGTAGCCCCTTTGTTTTGGCCAATTTTTCCCATTTGGGATGGGTGTATTTACCCAATGCCTGTACCCCATTGTATCTGGGAAGTAACTAACTTGCTTTTGATTTTACAGGCTCATAAGCAGAAGGGACTTGCGTTGTCTCAGATGAGACTTTGGACTGTGGAGTTTTGAGTTAATGCTGGAATGAGTTAAGACTTTGGGGAACTGTTGGGAAGGCATGATTGGTTTTGAAATGTGAGGACATGAGATTTGGGAGGGGCCAGGGGCAGAATAATATGGCTTGGCTGTGTCCCAACCCAAATCTCATCTTGGGAGGGACTCGGTGGGGGGTAATTGAATCATGGGATGGTCTTTCCTGTGCTGTTCTCATGATCGTGAATACATCTCACAAGATCTAATGATTTTATAAAGAAGAGTTTCCCTGCACATGCTCTCTTGCCTGCTGCCATGTAAGATATGTCTTGCTTCCCCTTCACCTTCTGCCATGACTGTGAGGCCTTCCCAGCCATGTGGAACAGTGAGTCAATTAAAACCTCTTTTCTTTATAAATTACCCAGCTTTGGGTATGTCTGTATTAGCAACATGAGAACAGACTAATACAACTTCTAAAGCAGAAATCATTCCTTCAGACTACCAGGAAAGGGTTAAGAAGAAGCTATACTTTTCTACAGAGGGATACCATTTCCAAGAAAATATTTCATTCAGGCAGCACCAAATGTGTTCCTACCATCTGTGGCTGAAATGAACATCCCCCAGTACAAGGATACACCATGCCCTGGGATGCAAGAGGCTCTTTAATAGAAAATATGAAATGTTTAATAAGAAATGTATAATGATAGGTACCTTCCTCTTCTTGTCTCCTGTCTTCCTCCTCAATACCATTTCATCTCTTCCTTTTCAACTCTTCCCTACTTTCCTGGTCCTTGACCTTACCTCTGAGAAAACACAAGTTCTCAGTGCTTCTTGCAATTCAACTTTCCTCTTTCCCCGCTTCTCTTCCTTTTATTTTTCTTTATCCTGGATGATGGACAAAGCAGAAGCCAATGCTAAGAGGAAAAAAATACATAACAGAAGCAGGTAGAAAAGGGAAGGTATGTGGGTTGTCTCGTCAAAGGCTTCCCTGGCTGGAAACGTTACCCATTGCCTCCAGAGCTCCCAGTGCCTATAGGCACAGGTATGCTTGTGACCTGGTTTGAAACAGCAAAATGTGTTGCTCTCCATAGAAATGTGCTAGAGCCTCCCCAGGTCACATCCCCAGTGCTTCCATGTAATAATACACTAAGTTCAACCGACCATATCTTACTCAAAACATAAATCAAATTCATCTTTTTTGAGACAGGGTCTTGCTCTGTCACCCAGGCTGGAGTGCAGTGGCGTGATCTCTGCTTACCGCAACCTCTGCCTCCTGAGCTCAAGCCATCCTTCCACCTCCGCTTCCCAAGTAGCTGGGACTACAGGTGCACACCACTACACCCAGCTAATTTTTGTATTATTTGTAGAGACTGTTGCCCAGTCTGGTCTCAAACCTCTGAGCTCAAGCAATTCTCCCGTCTTAGCCTCCCAAAGTGCTGGGATTACAAGCATGAGCCATCACACCCAGCCCAAATTCATCTTTCAAGGTATAATTCATTGCTAAATGAAACATGTTTGCTTTTATTAATGATTTAAAATTTCCTTTGTTTTGATATTATTTCAATAATAGTAATGAATCTACATCAATATCTCCATCTAAATATGTAACGTATGAACCCTATATAATATATAAACCCTTCTGTAAATCTTGTTACAATTCTTTGAGATGAAAGAAAATTCTATATTCATAGATCCAATGTTATTTTTAAATTAAGTCAATTTGAAATTATAAATTGTATGATTTTGTTCTTATATCATGAACCAACCTAAGATAAATTACACCATTCCTTTACTTCAGCAGCACACAAAATATCAATGCCAGGTCAAACTAAAGTTTAAATTTTCTTTACATCTAGAATTTTTTAAGATGTTGTTGGAGAACTGGAGAAGGCAGCAAAGGTTCTTCTTAAATTTGGAACATGTAGTCATCTTATGAAAAACGTGTCAAGGTACTTAGAAATACACACCCTTAGTATGCACATGTAAGAAATAAAATGAATTTAAAGATACAGTTTTGAAAAGCTACCTTTCCCTAGCGAATGCTCTATGTACCATAGTAATAGCTTCTAAAAATCAAGACTTTTGATTGCACAAGTGTTCTCTTAATTTTTTTTTAATTTTAATTTTAATTTTGTTGAGACGGTGTCTCCCTCTGTTGCTGACTACACTACAACTTCCGCCTCCCAGGTTCAAACGATTCTCCTGCCTCAGCCTCCCAAGTAGCTGGGATTACAGGTGCCCACCACCACATGCGGCTAATTTTTATTTTTAGTAGAGACGAGGTTTCACCATATTGGCCAGGCTGGTTTTGAACTCCTGATCTCAGGTGATCTGCCCGCCTCGGCCTTTCCAAGTGTTGGGATTACAGGTGTGAGCCACTGTGCCCGGCCAAGCATTCTTTGTAAATACTTAACTTTGACAACAAATATTAGTCCATTTATGAAACTTTCTGGCTTTGTCCTTTTAATGATGGCTATAACATTTTGCCATTATATAAAGTCCCCAGGCGCTGTCCTCAGTGCTGAGGGTGGCTGCTGTGCTCATTGGATTTTGGAAAAGAGGGCTGCTCAGAAACGGCTTAGGAATAGAATCACAACTTAGATAGACCCAGAAAGAAGCTTAGCTTTTCTGTCTCATCCTCTCCTTTAATAGGTAAAGGGTATGCAGTTACTTACCCAGAATCTCACAGCAAACATCACATACCCTCAAGGCTTTTGGGTCCTATATTCAGAGCATGAGGCCTGGCCAGAGGACCCGGCATTACTTGGGTCTAAGCCCCATCCCCCGCCATCAGGGTTGCTTCAAGCACAGTTTTTAACCCCTTGGAGCCCCAGTCTATAGAATAAAAACAGTACCAACCTCATGGGGCTATTTTAAAAGCTAAATGTCACAACATACATAAAATATTTAACCCTGTATCTGGTACCTCGTAAATGAATGGAAAATGTTGACTATTGTTTTATATGATAACATAATACATACTTAGTATTATGGTACAGTATAATGAAAATACTGGGAAAAATGAAATTCAAGCAGTATTTTATACCGTAATACAACAGCATGTTCCTTATCCAATAAAATACTTTAAAAAGAGGATGGAAAACACTGATTTTGATGATGAACACCAGGTACACCAACACATCTCAAAAATCAAGGCAGAAGCTTCATCCTACAAAGCGCTGACATCCAAAGGGAGGCAACTTCATTCTTGACACAGAAAAGAATTTTGCTTTTAGCTTTTTTCATTATTTTGGCAAGCGTCTGATGGACTTGATTTGATACCACAACTTTATTGAGATATAATTCACATACCATCCAATTTACCCACTTAAAATGAAGAACTTGGGGTTAGTATATTTGCAGCACTGTGCAACAATGACTGTGATTTATTTTAGAACATTTTTCATTACCCCAAAAGAAACCCCATGCCATTAGCAGTAATTGACTTGATTTGTAATCTGCAATTCTTTCTACCAGTTTTTGAAGATTTCTGAATCCGAGAAGCCTCTCTGCCATGGTCTCTCTTTTCCAAACACATGAGACCATGGCAGCTGGTCAACTCACTTCCTCCTCCATCCGCAGTTCTTCTTTCATTCTTGTCCACTTGCAGTTTTCAGGTAATCCCGCCCCTGCTTTCTGTTGTACTTTGTATTTCATTAAGAGAAGTTAAAGTACCGACTCCTCACTCTGGCAATTTGCAATACTCACAATTTTGCGCCAGTTCTCTCACCAATATTCATCCCCCAATCTAACTTAATTCAGCCTTGCCAAAGTGTGGGAGATGAAAAACATTCTATCCAGGTTAAACACCACACTCATAATGTTATCATTCAGGCATAAAAACACATTTATTGGTCAAAACTTTTACAAATGGAAAGCTTTTAAAAAACACACCACAACACATCCCATGTAGAAAATATAAAAACTTCACAGTCTCCTATGAAGATTTTAACAAGTAATAAACTGTGTTAGTCCATAGTTTTGCATGATAAAAAGGAGGCAGCTTCTTAGATAAATTCCACCTCTTTTTATTTAGGGAATTAAATTATTTCTCAGAAACACATGACTAAATATCATTGTGATCCTGGATAAATTCCAGTAGCAATTTGATATATATAATTTGTGATTACATTATATATAATTTGTGATTTTATATATATATATATAATTTGTGATATATATAGATATATAAAACATGTGTGTGTGTGTGTTTGTATATGCACGTATAGATACACACACATAAGCAAAGAAAGTGAGACAATCATTTCAGCTCACTGCATTTCTGGAGGAACAGAAAAAAGTGACAGAGGCAGAGGAAAAGGCAGAATTATCAGATAAACCTACACCTCCGATGAGACTGAGACGTTATTGCCCTGACAGACAAAAGGCCAGGCAGAGACCATAAGACACAGGCAGAAGTGACCTTGAGGATCATTCACTCTTAACCCTATTTACATAGGAAAGAATGGAGCCCAGGTCACTTCACCAGTTACTAAAAGATCAAAGGCTGAAGGACTATCTAAAACAGAAGACAGTAGAAAAGAGTGGGGCAACCAGGTTCTTGTTCTCTGATTGTCCCTCCATCACTGCATACCCATACTGCAGGGTCTGGAATCCAACCAGAAAGATCTAAGTCTCCAAGTTGGTCTGGAAATGGAGTAGGAGAGAATTATGTAGTCCTTGGGAACAGCGGGAACATCAGGTTTATGTCTGTTCTCAAGACAGCCTAAGATGATTCTTAACCAGAATCTAAGAGCTATTTAAAAAAAAAAAAAAAAAAGCTGTGATAACCCAGCTGAATGAGGCTGGAGCCAGAATTGAGTCTGGGCTTAGTACTGTCACTAAGGTGACAGAAGCTTGGCCTCCACCTCTGCTGAGTAACAGGATTGCTTTGGCCTGCATTAATGATCACAGCACGACTGATGAAGATTTTTTTCTGGGTCTGTCAGTTGTCATGGGCATATGACACCTTGCCTTATTCACTCCTCCAATACATAAGGCTCTAGAGGCTAAACTTGTTGTTGAAAACTTGGACTTTGCCCAAGACACATCACCAAAATAGCTCTCACAAAAGGGAAAAATCAACTATGTTGTACACCGGCCCCCAAAAAGAAAAATGTTCTCAGTGCCAGTAAGATAGCTTGCTTCAGCGTTGTTTAATCCCTTACTTCAAGTGGATTTTTAATCACACTCTACTTTTTTTTGACACTTCTGTTTTATAGGAGGATTTTTAGGTTTACTAATCAGCAATCATGGACTAGCAGTACCACCTGCTCAATCTGGGGGCAGAGTAATACGAAGCAGGAGTTATTTTTCATCTGCATGAAACTTCACTGAGGTTCGACTGCTTCATCGGCAGGAGGAATAATTAGACAGATGGTGAAGTCCCTTCTAGTGCTAAAATTTGGCTTCTTTGGCACAATCCACAAGATTTCCAGGTTAGTGCACAAACATTCCCCAAGAAACTGCTAGAGACCACCTCTGTCCGGGTCAGGATAGAAATGCAAACAAGACCCAGATTCTGCTACTATGGGTTAACATGGATTGAGATAAACTTTCTCCTTTTGATATAAGATTGTAAGGCACTAAGCTGCAGGTGTTTGGGAAGGATTGACTATAACAACAAAAATATAAGGTACTAGAGAAATCCCTTGTTTTTAATACAAAGAACTGCTTCTGTGTTTGCTCTCCTAGAGAAACTAGAGCAACTGGTTGGTTATTTTAGAAGTTGCTCTGTTTTTCTCCCTTACAAAGATATACAAATTCTACTTGAAGTAACTCCTCCAGCCCTACAAATAGACATTTGGCCACTTAGGTTAAAAAAACAAATATGCTGTAATCCCAGCACTTTGGAAGGCTGAGGTGGGTGGATTACCTGAGGTCGGGAGTTTGAGACCAGCCGGGATCAACATGGTGAAATCACCCCATCTCCACTAAAAATACAAAATTAGCCGGGCGTGGTGGTGGCACATACCTGTTATCCCAGCTACTCGGGAGGCTAAGGTAGGAGAATCACTTGAACCCAGGGGGTGGAGGTTGCAGTAAGCTGAAATCACGCCATTGCACTCCAGTCTGGGCAACAAGAGTGAAACTCCACCTCAAAAAAAAAAAAAAAAAAAAAAACAACAACAACAAAAAAAACCTACAAATATGAGAACCAGCCATCTTGGGCTATTGGAAAAAGCAGCCAATCAACAAATCCTGTCAATGGTATCTCTTGTCAGAGGAAAAGTATATGAGCTAATGAACCCCAAAACTGTTTTCAACTTTATCACAAACTTTAGTAGGCTGCATCAGTGAGGTAGTTTGAAAGAAATGTAAAGTTACAGATGTGTGGACATTTTAACCAGATTGCATCTCCATGCTTCTTATGATAGAAACGTACATTCCACAGAAAGCAGGGATTTCACTTTTAATCCTATGCATACAATAAAGGTTCACCCATCATCCCTGAAGTATACACATTTGGACTGTTTTCACAGTAGTTGCCAGGGATTTGCAGCAAAACATCTAGCATCATTTACTGTTCCCCTTTGAAAAGGGCAAACCTGGCTGTCCTTCGTAAGCACTGAAGCTGCAACCTTCAACGCGAGCAAAATAGACTTAGCTGGTCATCAACAATTTCATATGCTTCTAGCTGGAACAAAAGCAATGACTCAGGCTGTATCCAATGTGCAATGGAAACACAGGGAAAAATGTCCAAATCAAACAGCATACATGCACGTTTTCCCAAGGAAATGTTTCTCTTACGGTGTTCCAGGGTTATTTCTGTTATCATTGTTTTGCTTTGCTGTTTAAAAAAAAAATTTTTTTTTCGAGATGGAGTTTCTCTCTTGTCACCCAGGCTGCACCCAGGCTGGAGTGCAATGGCGTGATCTCGGCTCACTGCAACCTCTGCCTCCCGGGTTCAAGTGATTCTCTTGCCTCAGCCTCCCAAGTAGCTGGGATTACAGGTGTTCACTACCACGCCCGGCTAATTTTTGTATTTTCAGTAGAGACGGGGTTTCACCACGTTGGCCCAGGCTGGTCTTGAACTCCTGGCCTTAGATGATCCACCCACCTTGGCCTCCCAAAGTTCTGGGATTAGAGGCATGAGCCACTGTACCCGGCTGCTGTTTAAAATTTACGTGCAATTACCTAGTTGATGGGAACCTTTACAATGGAAGAGATCTCCATCAAACCATACTAGTGAATATGTCCAGCAGTTGTCAGGTAGCAAAAATTCATATCAAAAAATTCATTTGCAATCTACAGGACTATATGGAACTTACAGGTATGCTTTGCATACCTGAAAAGATTTCTGGCATGGCCAAATTAAGAGCTCTAGATATTGCAATATGTAAAGCGATGATCCCATTCTCCCCACCCCCTACCATGTGTACTGAAAAATAACATTTTATGTATGCCAAAATTACAGTTGCTCATACCTATATTTTTATGGCAAAATTTTAGATAATTTCATGTGAGCAAACTTTTTTCACTTTTTAATGCCTCTGATTGACAAGCATGGGCTTTAACTACCTGATAGATAATTCAGCTGATGTTGGGTGGTCAGCTTGGCCTCTCAGTCCCACACTAAGTGTGAGATTAAAACTCATACGTCTGTGAAATCGCAAAGATGTTGTGGCATGGGCTTTTAATAACCTGCTCTAAGCGGATACAACTCATGGTTTTTGTTTAGTTTAGTTTTATTTTGTTTTGTGAGACAAGTCTTGCTGTGTCGCCAGGCTGGAGTGCAGTGGTGCGATCTCGGCTCGCTGCAATCTCTGCCTCCCGGGTTCAAGCAATTCCCCCTCCCTCAGCCTCCCAAGTAGCTGGGACTACAGGTGCATACCACCATGCCTGGCTAGTTTTGTATATTTTAGTAGAGACGGGGTTTCACCATGTTGGCCAGGCTGGTCTCGAATTCCTGACCTCAAGTGATCTGCCCACCTCAGCCTCCCAAAGTGCTGGGATTATAGGCATGAGCCACCACGCCCGGTCCAACTCATGGGTATTTAAAAATAAGTGAAAGGCCCTGCTTTGATCAAAATTGAACTAATTTCAAGCCCACGGGTCAAGTGGACTCCTGGATTGCTCAACTAGGGTGAAATCAAAGGGATTCTGGCCTAAAAAACTTCCTGTAGAACAATTGAGAAGTTTCCGGGGTTTTTTTGTGTGTGTGTGGCAGGGGGTGACATGCTTTCCTTCTTAAGGCATTACCTAGCATGATTGTGCTTTGCCGTGACTAAATCTCAATCCGGGCTCTAGCCCAGAGCTGAGTATTTAAAAATTGGAAACCTGAAGACATATTTCCAATAAGTGGGGAGGCAACTCCATGAAGTTGCCTACAAATACCCACATCTAGCAGTGGACATGGTTTGGAAATAGACATTCTCTTGTCCACTGACTGACTAGTTACTTAACACTTAGTGACTAATTATCAGAAACCTCTTTCTGATTTGCTCCCTATCAATTGGTTTACCAGTTGTTGATTACTGGTGCAGAACAATCAGATACAGCAAATACTCTCCTTCTGCTGTGCAATGGCACGATCTCGGCTCACTGCAACCTCCGCCTCCTGGGTTCAAGAGGTTCTCTTGCCTCAGCCTCCCAAGTAGCTGGGATTACAGGCATGTGCCACCATGCCCGGCTAATTTTGTATTTTTTAGTATAGACAGGGTTTCTCCATGTTGGTCAGGTTGGTCTCGAACTCCCAAACTCAGGTGATGCATCCACCTCAGCCTTCCAAAGTGCTGGGGATTACATGCGTGAGCTACCAAGCCCGGTTAGGTGGGTCTTATCTTAAAACAGGTCTCTTCCTATGGTGCGGCTTTAAAAATTCTCAGCTTAATGGCAAAGTTTGTTTGCATGTTCAGCTACAAATACATTCATCAAACAAGTAGTTATTTTGTGCCTACTAAGCGCCATAAGCTGACCTGGGCAATGAGGGGGACGTCAGTAAGCAGGAGGGGCAAGATCCCTGATCATACTGGGGGCAGAGAAGAGTCTGAAGCCTGGCAAACTATGAACTGGACATATCTCACCAGGGAGGGTACTTTCTTTTAGAGAAAATTTTATAAAGAAAAGGCCATTCAGGAAGAAAATTAACACCATTTCTATTAGCATGAAACCTTTTTTGGAATTTCCTGATTTGGAATTTCCAGAATTTCTAGTCCTAAATCATGTGGAAAAGCCTGTCTTCCAAATAGATTTCCTTCTCTACAGCAAAGGAGCATGATTCTAAGCATAAATAGAAGTGAGAAGACAGGTCCCATCCACATGAGTTTTTGTATGACCGATTCATCCCATTTTGAAAATGCCATAAAAATCCTGCACTATTGTATAAAAATGTGTTGTTGGTATGACCAAAGGCTCAAACTAAGTACTAAAAATGTCTTTAGTCATTAACAAATGACCTGTTCAAGCAGAAAAAAATATTTCCTCTAGCTGTATATGGCAAACTATTTTACACACTGTCTTCCAAATGGCTGGCTGTGGTGAACGCCAGCTGTCACACTTCACGAAAACGCCACCTTAAGTTATTGTGATGTTTAATAAAAGGGTCTAATTATTATTATTATTATTATTATTATTTGAGACAGTCTCACTCTGTCGCCTAGGCTGGAGTGCAATGGCATGATCTTGGCTCACCACAACCTCCGCCTCCCCGGTTCAAGTGATTCTCCTGCCTTAGCCTCTGAGTGGCTGGGATTACAGGCGTGCACCACCACACCCTGCTAATTTTGCATTTTTAGTAAAGATGGGGTTTCTCCGTGTTTGTCTCGAACTCCCGACCTCAGGTCATCCACCCAGCGAAGGCTCTCAAAGTGCTGGGGTTACAGCCGTGAGCCACCACACCCAGCCTAATTTTTGTATTTTTAATAGAGACAGAGTTTTACCATGTTGGCCAGGCTGGTCTCAAACTCCTGACCTCAAGTGATCTGCCTGCCTCGGCCTCCCAAAGTGCTGGGATTACAGGCAAGAGCCACTACCGCCGGTCAGGTCTAATTATTTTTTGAAGCTTTCTTTTCAGAGCACATGAATAATTCTAAACCTGCTCATAACCTGTAAAATGATTTAGCCTTCATAAGCAAGGAAAATTATTAAAAGTCTGATACTCATCTCCAACCTTATCCTACAGTCATCTACTGTATTTATGTTTACCACAGATACATCAGCATTCATCACCATAAATGATACTTTTCTGTTGCAAATCTGATGCCACAGGCAAAAAAAAAAAAATAAACTTATTTAAAATACTTATTCCCACAGTTGTCCTTCTTTATGCCTTATTCCAGTCCAGTCATTTAAAAATGAGAGTCTTGTGCTCTGGAATGCCATACTTTCCTTTGTGCTCCTCAAATAATTTCCTGAGCTCCTCCATATAGGTCTGATGTAACTCCTCAACCTGTTCCAGGGTCGGGTGCAGAGTCTGACGCACAGGGATTGGGCGGCCAACTGCAGAAACAGAGAATACATCATACGTGAGGAACTAAAACCACTCCACCACAGACCGCCGCCTGTAATGCACAGCTGTGGACACAACTGCCAATCAGAATCCCTCAAGCCTGCTCATCCAATCCTTGTTTCGTTTCACTGGCTGCCTACAGTGGTCACACCATTCCATCCGATAACAAATAAAGAACTTTTTTCCCCAGCAGACACTGCATTGTCAGGACCCTGGTGGTTTTGACTTGGAGTCAAATGAGCTACTGTGCTGACTGCAGCTGGGAGGTGAGTGGACATAGCTGTGTGTCCACGTCACCAGCTTCCTCCCTCTGGGACAGCTGACAGCCAGACCACAGTGCCCTGATTATTACTGTGAATCCTCGAGTCACATGGCAGTCCTGTAGTCTCTTGCTCTCTTTTTTTTTTTTGAGACAGAGTCTCACTCTGTCGCCCAGGCTGGAGTGCAATGTCACAATCTTGGCTCACAGCAACCTCTGCCTCCTGAGTTCAAGCAATTCTCTTACCTCAGCCTTCCACTGAGTAGCTGGGATTACAGGCTCCCACAACCATACCTGGCTAATTTTTTTTTTTTGCATTTTCAGTAGAGACGGGGTTTTGCCATGTTGGTCAGGGTTGGTCTTGAACTCCTGACCTCAAGTGATTTGCCTACCTCGGCCTCCCAAAGTGCTTGAATTACAAGCGTGAGTCACCCGACCCGGGGCCTAGTCTGCCTCTTTTGAATGTCTTTTTTTTTTTTTTTTTTTTTAACAGAGTCTCACTCTGTCACCCAGGCTGGAGTGCAGTGGCGCGATCTTGGCTCACTGCAACCTCCACCTCCTAGGTTCAAGTAATTCTCCTGCCTCAGCCTCCCAAGTACCAGGGCTATAGGGACACACCACCACGCCCGGCTAGAATGTCTTTATAAACAATTAAAAACTATATATCTTCACAGCTAAGTATCTATATTAGAGAAATACACAAGAATTACGTGGATTCCACTGTTTGTAATAGTGGATAACTGAAAAACAACTAATGTCTCAATAGAAAAACTGTTAAATAAACCATATAATAGTAATTAAATAGAATCCTAGGCAGAAATTTTTAAACAATGAAATAATATAAATATAAATATGTGTACACAAACACACAAATACACACATTTTAGATCTTTAAAATGTATTAAGTGGAAAAATAATTTACAAAATAATACAGCACAATCCATTTTTGAAAAAAAGTTTATATTTCTAGAAGTATGATATGTTTTTAGTGCACGGAAAAAGTCTGGGAGAGAGAAACATTTTTCAGAAAGGAAATTTCACTCTAACTGTATTATATAAATTTTCTACAAATGAGAATGCATTTGTATTTTTCCAAATATACTAGTTAAAAACAAATCTGGCAACCTCTATCCATATTTTAAAAGGTCTTTATATAATAACATCTCACTTGGCTCTGATTTTTAGAAAATACAAAAATTCCCATGGCTTTCGCGCTTGCACTCACTGCGCCCCCTGCTGGTCAGATACTGCTACTGATGCCAAGCGTTGAAAATGTACAGGATGTTCAATGAGGTGGCAAACTGCTGCCTCTGACCTCATTAGCTTGGGCATGAGGTCAGGTGGGCTCTAGGTGATGAACAGGACTCAACAGTGGAGCGATCTTTGTCCTACCCTGAGTCACCCCATGTCACATACGAGGCTCTGATTCATGTCAGTAAGAGTAGGTGGTTAGCTAAGCAAAATATGAGCAAATGTTAATTCACAGAGAAGGAAGAAAGTGATAAATGACATCAGTATGGGAGCTGAGGGGGCACAGAGAAGGAGTGACACACACACACACACACACACACACACACACACACACCCTTACTGCAACACTAATATTCTCAAATTGCTAAGAATTTAACCAGCTATAGCCTCAAAAATCTCAAGTGGTTTTCTTTGATAGCTTGGATGTCAAATTTAGTAGACATAAGTCCTGTTTAACTCAATGCAAAGAACTGGAAGCAATCATATCACTGTCAGTGGTGGCTGGAGATATGGACTAGCAGAGGCTAATGTACTGATGAGGTGGAATTGGGAACGGGAATTGCACAAAATCACCAGGCTGGGTGAATTGCACAAAATCACCAGCAAGTGCACTGGGCAAGTGACTTTCTCTCTGGCCTTAATTTTCCTTCCTTCCTTCCTTCCTTCCTCCATTCCTCCCTCTCTCCCTCTTCCTTCCACTGGGCAAGTGACTTTCTCTCTGGCCTTTATTTTCCCTCCCCCCCCTCCCTCTCTTCCTTCCTTCCTTCCTTCCTTCCCTCCCTCCCTCCTTTTTCCTTTCCTTTTCTTTATTTCCTCTCCTTCCATGTTAAGCCATGCTGGAGTGTAATGGCGCGATCTCAGCTCACTGCAACTTCCGCCTCCTGAATTCAAGCAATTCTGGTGCCTCAGCCTTCCAAGTAGCTGAGATTACAGGCTTGTGCCACCACGCCCAGTCAATTTTTTTTTTTTTTTGTATTTTTAGTAGAGACGGGGTTCACTATGTTGGCCTTGCTGGTTTCGAACTCCTGGCTTCAAGTGATCCACCTGCCTCAGCCTCTCAAAGTCCTGGGTCAGCGTAAGTCACCACAGCCAGTCTCTCTGGCCTTAATTTTCACATGCATAGGATAAAGAGTAGAACTCCAAGATATTGAAGCTTTCTTCCTGTTGTTTGAGAAAGATATTGAGAAATCTACATGCAAATCTACTAGCACATTTGTGGTTTTATTGAAATAGCTTCTGTTTTTTTAGTGATACTATTCCAATGAGAAAGTCAATGTAACTATTCAGGGTGGGGGTATGGGACTAATGAAAAGACACAGTGCTCTAAAAAGATGAAGTGTGTTCTTCTCTGCTTACTTTAGCTAGGACTCAGACATTCTGAATTAGTGAGTCTTCTTTCCTCTGAGCTATCCTTTAGCTAATTTCAGTCCTGTTCTTTTCTCATTAATAATTTTACTACATTTCAGATGGTTCCTCCAGAGAGATCAAACATGCTCGTATAGAATGAATTCTTTTTTTTTTTTTTTGAGATGGAGTCTCGCTCTTTTGCTCAGGCTGGAGTGAAGCAGGCAAATTTCGCTCACTGCAACCCCTGCCCCCCACGTTCAAGCGATCAACTTCCCGAGTAGTTGGGATTACAGGAACACACCACCACGCCTGGCTAATTTTTATATTTTTAGTAGAGATGGAGTTTCCCATGTTGGCCAGGCTGGTCTCAAACTCCTGACCTCAGGTGATCCACCTGCCTCAGCCTCAGAAAGTGCTAGGATTATAGGCATGAGCCACCACGCCCAGCCTAGAGTGAATTTATGATCATAGACTTTTCCCTTTAAACTGTGAGATAGAAATAGTCTACTTGTCTTTGCCTTATTTAGTTGCAGGAAAAGTGAGGAGCTGAAAGTTCCTAAACTACACTAAAAAAAAACCCAGGAAATTAATATGACTTAAACCCAGCATTCCTATCCCTGCTTCCTAAATTAACCCCAAACTGGATTAGAGAGTAAGAAATCTTTTTTAATTGCTTTTTAGGGATGAAGCCAGAAGTAACAGAACACAGATCATAATCATATCTTTACTAAAGAACTCAGAAAAGCCCATCTCAGGGAAATGAAGTTGAAAGCTGTTGGAAACAGATGCTCAGCGCAGCAAAGAAAAATTAGCACTGAGACAAAGGATCTTTCGGCAATGCAATTTTTCCTTCCTGGACTGCAGGAAGGGTACCCTTGCTAGGTATCTTGCCATGAGAGTACAATAAACAAAGGAAAACACACAACTTTATCCCTTGCACATTTGGGATCATCCTTACTGCTGTATCTGATCTCTGTTGGCTGGAGTCAGACCTTACAATTTCAACTAAAACCCTATTGGCTAGCAACTTAAAACTTTTCTAAACAGGTAAAAGCAATGGAGAGCTGAGACATGGCTGTAAGCACATCCAGCTCAGATATTTTGGTTAAAGTACAAGGACATAGAATGTACTACGTGCCTATAAGCATGGCATGTCTGACAGCTACATAGGATAGGGCTTAACAAAGTTATTAGCACACTTACTCTTTAACAAGAAAGGAAACTTCAAAGAGGAACTTTTCTACTTTCCACAAAAGCTACCAGCCCATTAGTAGGGGAAAACAACCTGCTACCAATATAGCTCAGCTCCAATAGAGCTACCCTGAAGCGAACTTGTGCCTGTATCGGAAATAAAGCTATTATCTATCAAGAGTCTCCTAGATGTCTTTAAGTCAAATCCCTGGAACAACCTAGCAAGGCAGCCATTACTGTCCCTGTTTTACAAATGAGAACAAGGGACACAGGAAGGCTAATTAGCCAGTCCACGGAAAAACGTCATGAACCCGAATGGCAGTGTCGGAAATATAAAACTTCAGGGAATGGGCTCCAGCCAAAGGCAGAGAGATGAGGACATTGAGGTATCCATGCACGCTCATGGCTCTAAGATGGTCACTTCACCTTCTGCAAAAGGGAGGACAGATGGAGAGAACAGCTGATCAGGGCTTGGCTCTAAGTGCCCCCAGCTTGCCTCAAATCCTAGCCCTGTTGTCAGAAGCAATGGAACCAGTGCAATTCCATCTTGAACAGGGGCTGGGTAAAATAAGGCTGAGACCTACTGGGCTGCATTTCCAAATGATTAAGGCATTCTAAGTCATAGGATGAGATAGGAGGTTGGCACAGATACAGGTCATAGAGACCTGGCTGACAAAACAGTTGCCGTAAAGAAGCCAACCAAAACCAAGACGGCAATGGGTGACCTCTGGTCATCCTCACTGCTACGCTTCCATTAGCACCATGACAGTTTACAAACGCCATGGCAACGTCAGGAAGTTACCTTCTATGGTCTAAAAGGGCAAGCATAAGGAATCCACCCCTTGTTTCACATATAATCAAGAAACAACCATAAAAATGGGCAACCAGTGGCCCTCAGGGATGCTCTGTCTATGGAGTGGCCATTCTTTTATTCCTTTGCTTTCACTTTATGGAGTTGCCCTGAATTCTTTCTTGCGTGAGATACGAGAAACTTCTCTTAGGGTCTGGATCAGACCCCTTTCCTGTAACAGTATCATAACCTACTCATAATCCCTTAGGCCCAACACTCAGTTACTTGGGGTCTCAGCCTAAGAATCATAAGCTTTCATCACATTTAACTCTTACTTACCATTAGAGCTCAAGGTCTTCATCTGTGAAACCAGTATAAAAACATCCCTGCCATCCCCAACTCCAGGGCGGTGAGGGTCACATAAAAAGATCTGGGCAGGGCGCAGTGGCTCATGCCTGTAATCCCAGCACTTTGGGAGGCCGAGGCAGGCAGATCACGGGGTCAGGAGTTCGAGGCCAGCCTGGCCAATATGATGAAACCCCGTCTCTACTAAAAATATAAAAACTTAGCTGGGTGTGGTGGTAGTGTGACATGGTAAAAGCCCCATAAAACTGCATACCTCAACCATACCTCGGCTTTCTGTTGAAACTGCTCTCTGTAACCCTGATGTGACAGGCAAGCAGTCCAAACCCACGCCATCTTGGCCCCTGCGACTTGTAATAAGTAACTAAGGTCTGTAATTTCCACCCATACCCAAACAATGTATAAACTAACACTTATCTTGACTTCTGTAAACCACTTAAGTAACAATCGGAATATCCAAAGCCTCCGGCCCTCGGAATGTCCGGAGGCCCTCACCCTCATCTCCGCCCAGGAGGTGATTTACAGAATCCACTGGCCCTTGGAATGTCTGAAGCCCCCTCACCCCCACCCCCACCCCTCACCCTCACCCCCGAGGTGGTTTACAGGCATAAAAGGTCTTGACAACCTCCTTTTGGGGCCACGGGTTGGAGAGACGCAAGTCCTCCGTGGTCCGGCAATAAGGAGCCTGCAATTTGGCATACTTTTGTCTTGGTGTTAACTTTCTATGCTCGGGCCAGTACAACAGTAGCACCTGTAGTCCCAGCTACTTGGGAGGCTGAGGCAGGAGAATCGCTTGAACCTGGGAGGTGGAGGTTGCAGTGAGCCGAGATTGTGCCACTGCACTCCAGCCTGGGTGACAGAGCAAGACTCCGTTTCAAAAAAAAAAAAAAATCTACTTGGAATTGTTCTGTACTGAGTTATTGCAAATTAGTATATTCTTAAAAGGGTCCCTGGAGCCCTAGAAGACCAGAATTTTCTCTCTCCACAGAAAGATCTTTTTAGTACTAAGGAGAAGAAAAAATGTTTTCAACATAAGACTAAGCTAGTTGCAAACTTCTGCAAAACTCCGTTTTTACAAAACAAGGGGGGAAAAAAAAACAGCTGCATCAGGCTGCTCTTGGAAATAGAATTCTTTGCCCTGGAAAAAAAATCTGCCAACGCCCACTTGTGGCAGAGTGAGGAATCACAGCTTTTGTTTATGTTGCACTGCTTTTTATAGCTGGTATGCTCAGCTGCTCTATTTTCCGATTCCCTCCAGCAATTCAAGACCACTTATGCATATATTGCCTTAACAGCAATCTTGCTCCAATTTCTACGGTGCTATGCTCTATTTACCTAAGATAAGGGAGCTTTGTGGGCTGTGGTAGGTATACGCAGCTAGAGAAGCGTTTAGAAATGGGCATTATTTTTTTTTCTTGTGGAGGCAGTAGATTTTTCATAGCAAAAAAATCTTTGTTATATTTTTCTGTAATCATAAACATTCCATAGAGTTGATTGCTCTAATAGTCTCATGCAGGAATTGCTGCCACATAGCTGTACACCAGAGAAAAAACAGGCAGGGGCTATGTGGCCAACGAGGGTTAAAAAGAGCAGGAACTGGTCCTGATGAGGTGGCTCATGCCTGTAATCCCAGCACTTTGGGAGGCCAAGGTGGGTGGATCACAAGATCAGAAGTTCAAGACTAACCTGGCCAAGATGGTGAAACCCCGTCTCTACTAAAAATACAAAAAATTAGCCAGGCATGGTGGCGGACACTGTAATCCCAGCTACTTGGGAGGCTGAGGCAGGAGAATCGTTTGAACCTCAGAGGCGGAGGTTGCAGTGAGCCAAGATCATGACATTGCACTCCAGCCCAGGTAACAGTGTGAGACTCTGTCTCAAAAAAAAAAAAAAAAAAAAGGGGGGGGGGGCAGGAACCTGGGTGTCAGATGAAGCCAGAGCGCAAATCAGGGCTCACCTGTGGCTTATGGTGGAAGCTCAAAAGATGCCCAATGTCAGCATGTGGACAAGTGAGTATGTGTATATAGGTCCACACACAGACACACTCACTCATAAACATTCATTGAGCATTGACATGTCATCCTGGGTGCTGAAAGGTGGAAGAATATGCCACCCTAAAATATGCCACTTTGGCACAGAGATTATTTTGAGCTAAAGGCACTGAAAAAAGCAAACCCTCAGGTACAAGAACGGCAGTCTAACCTCCCCTTTTCTTCTTGAAAGCAGGAAACAAAATTCCTCGCAAAAGATCCCCTCCCTGTAGTAGGAAGGAAGGAATATTATCACCAGAAATGTGGACACAGGCCAAGAGAAATCTGTTCAGACCTTGTTAAAACAACTGATCTTCTTTTAGTCTCTCCATTGACTTTAGCTATTTTTCCACAATTGCCTTTCCTTGTTGAACCTCGTATATAAACTCAGCCCCTGCCACTTCTCTGGGTCTTCATTTTCTTATGGAGGTTCCCACGTGCTTGCAAAACTCTGTGTGCTTTTCTCCTGTAGGCTCATGTCAACTTCATTCTCCGGCCCAGCCAGTGACCCTAAGAGACTAGAGGTAAAGTTTACAACATACAATACCTCCCCTACAATACCACGCTAGTGCCCTTAACAATATTAATTTTACAGTGAAAACTTAAGTTCCTTTTTTCTTTTTTTTTCTATTCTACTAAATCCCTTACTTAGTCTGCCTTTTTTTTTCTACACACTTTTTTTTTTTGAAACGAGTTTCTTCACTCTTATTGCCTAGGCTGGAGTGTAATGGCACCATCTCTGCTCACTGCAACCGCTGCCTCCCCGGGTTCAACTGATTCTTCTGCCTCAGCCTCACGAGTATCTGGGATCACAGGCATGCACCACCATGCCCAGCTAATTTTGTATTTTTAGTAGCGATAGGGTTTCTCCATGTTGGTCAGGCTGGTCTTGAACTCCCGACCTCAGGTGATCTGCCCGCCTCAGCCTCCCAAAGTGGTGGGATTACAGGCATGAGCCACCTTGCCCGGACTTTATTTTTTATTTATTTATTTATTTTGAAACAAGGTCTTGCTCTGTCGCCCAGGCTGGAGTCCAGTGGCTGGAGTGACTGCAACCTCCACCTCGGGGTTCACTCTGCATTTTTCCCATCAGAATATAATAATGACTTAAAACACAATGGACTACTTTTGTCCTCATATGGTTTCAAACTAATTTTATTTAAATAAAATGCATTCCCTTACTTATCTTTGTTATTTAAAAAAAAGTCAAACCTCCCCGAAGGAATACAATAAGCCTTGCCTACCCCCAGCTAGGCGCACCAATTTCTCATGCTTTGCGCACATGTGCACACATATGTGTATGTATATACATATGCAGTATTATTTCTATTTTTGTAGGGCCATTTGAAAGTAAGTTGTGGACATCAATGATTCAATCATGTGACTCATCCCTAAATACTTCTGCAGTATTACTTAAAAACAAAAATAGTGTTCTATATAACGACACCATTATTACACTCAAGAAATATTACCTCTTCACAATATTATTTTGTACTTAATCCAAATTCAAACTTTATCAATCATCTCCATACCATTCATAGTTGTTTTCTTGTCAATTCACAACAGCTGTTGTATGACTCTGAGGACCCCCCTCCCTCTTGTCTCTTATGACATTGATTTTTTTTTTTTTTTTTTTTTTTTTGAGACAGACTCTCGCTCTGTTGCCCATGATGGAGTACGGTGGCGCAATCTCAGCTCACTGCAACCTCCACCTCCCCGAGTCAAGAGATTCTCCTGCCTCAGCCGCATGAGTAGCTGGGACTACTGGTGCGTGCCACCACGCCTGACTAATTTTTTGTATTTTTAGTAGAGACGGGGTTTTACCGTGTTAGCCAGGATGGTCTCGATCTCCTGACTTCATGATCTGCCTGCCTTGACCTCTCAAAGTGCTGGGATTAGAGGCATGAGCCACTGCACCTGACCCGACACTGATATTTTTAAAGAGTCCAGGCCAGTTGTTCTGTACAATGTCCCACAATCTGGATTTGTCTGATTATTTCCTCATGATTTGATTCAGATTAACATTTTGGCAAGTTACTTATACAGCGAAATGGAAACACATTTGAAAGCTCTCAACAAGCTGGTCAGGAGGCCTTTACTCCCTTTACCGACCTGCATTTGCCTAGCACCCGGAGTCTAGAGTGCCTTCCCAATAATTAATCCCAGACATTTAATCCCCATAATAACCCTGTGAGAAGACAGGATCATTATAATGGTCTCTTCTTTCATAGCTGTAAACTCTGAGGTTCAGAGAAGACACATGAAACATTCAAAGTCATTCAGAGTCAGACCTCAAACCCACACCACTTCCTTCTGTACATCCAGCTGCTGCATAATAAATGACTTCTCAATGCCAAGATCAATCCCTGTGTGGCTAGTGCTGGAGCATCAGCCACAAGCCATCAAGGCAGGCCTACCAATGGAAAGAACCCTTTCTCTTCCCCTCACCCCTACTCCCCTCCCCTCCTCTCCCCCTACTCCCCTCCCCATCCCCTCCCCCACTCCCCTCCCCATCCCCTCCCCCTACTCCCCTCCCCCTCTCCCTACTCCCCTCCCCTCCCCTTCCCTTCCCTTCATGTGATTGCACATGAAATGGGAAACCACTTATAAACTGAGGGTAGTAAAATCCTAGCCTAGCAAAACAGACCAAAAACAATATTTGGCTATATTTGAATTTCACTTAATGGGTTATCCATGGTGAACATATTACTTCCAGCTTCATATTAAGTTTATAGTTTTAGTGATTCTGCTATTAGTGCGTGGCTCAGCACTTTCTCATCTTAGCTCTCCAATCCTCTTCCAATCTGAGGAGCTAAATACTTTGCTCCTGGGTTTTTATGTTTGTTTGTTTGTTTGTTTTGAGACAGGGTCTTGCTCTGTCACCCAGGCTAGAGTGCCATGGTGCAATCATAGCTCACTCCAACCTCCAACTCCTGGGCTCAAGTGCTCCTCTTGCCACAGCCTCCCAAAGCATTGGGATTACAAGCACATGCCATGGTGCCCAGCTAATTTTTAAGATTTTTTGTAGCAATAAGGTCTAGCTTTGTTGCCCAGTCTGGTCTCAAAATCCTGGGCTCAAGAAATCCTCCTGTCTCAGCCTCCCAAAGTGCTGGGATTACAGGTATGTGCTACCACACTTGGCTAACTCTTCATATTTTTATCAACATGGTCTTCACCCTCCTCCTCCAACTGGATTCTCCCAAACATGCAACTTTTTAAAATAAAATGGGTCTAACTAACAGCCAGAATTGACAAGGAATTCAAACAAATCAGCAAGAACAAAACAATCCCATCAAAAAGTGGGCTATGAACATGAATAAACAATTCTGAAAAGAAGATATACAAATGCCCAACAAACATGAAAACATACTCAACATCACTAATGATCAGGGAAATGTTAAGTCAAAATCATAATGCGATACCACCTTACTCCTGCAAGAATGGCCATAATCAAAAATTCAAAAAATAATAGATGTTGGTGTGGATGTGGTTGAAAGGGAACACTTCCACACTGCTGGTGAGAATGTAAACTAGTACAACCACTAGGGAAAACTGTAGAGATTCCTTAAAGAATTAAAAGTAGAGCTACCATTTTTCTAGCAATCCCACTACCCAGAGGAAAAGAAGGGATTATGCGAAAAAGATACTTGCACATATATGTTTACAGCAGCACAATTTGCTATCGCAAAAATACGGAACCAGCCCTAATGCCCATCAATCATCAAGTGGATAAGGAAATTGTGATATATATATACACACACACACACACACACCACGGATTACTACTTAGCCATAAGAAGGAACGAAATAATGGCATTTGCAGCAACCTGGATAAAATTGGAGACCATTATTCAAAGTGAAGTAACTCAGGAATGGAAAACCAAACATCGTATGTTCTCAATCATAAGTGGGAGTTAAGCTAAGAGGATGCAAAGGCATTAAGAATGCTACAGTGGACTTTGGGGACTCGGGGAAAGAGTGGGAGGTGAGGGAGGGATAAAAGACTACACATTGGGTACAGTACACACTGTTCCAGTGATGAGTGCACCAAAATCTCAGAAATCACCACTGAAGAACTTATTCATATAACCAGATATCACCTGTTCCCCAAAAACCTATTGAAATTTTAAAAATTAAAAAATAAAATGAGTCTATAGCAGGATATATATAGATAGCTGCCAAAAAAAAAAAAAGCTTTTGCTATAGAAACTGATGCCTATGTGAACTGAACATGATGAGGACACTTATCACACAGAAATTTTAATCTATCCATAAACTCTGATAGAACTTGTCATCAAAGAATTGCTGTTATAATCAGCTGGCACAAAGAAATAGATTTATTATAGAGTATTAGAAACTTTATTTCAAAAATTGGATTTTATTTTATTGTAGTTTAACAGCAGTATCCGTGTTTTCTTTTTTTGTTTGTTTGTTTTTGTTTTTTTGAGACAGTTTCGCCCTTGCTGCCCAGGCTGGAGTGCAATGTCTCCATTTCAGCTCACTGCAACCTCCGCCTCCTGGGTTCAAGTGAGTCTCCTGCCTCAGCCTCTTGAGTAGCTGGGATTACAGGCATGCGCCACCACATCTGGCTAATTTTGTATTTTTAGTAGAGATGGGGTTTTTCCATGTTGGTCAGGCTGGTCTCGAACTCCCGACCCAGATGATCCACCCGCCTCAGCCTCCCAAAGTACTGGGATTACAGGTGTGAGCCACTGCGCCTGGCCCAATAGAAATATTCTTGAAAACAATCAATTCCTATTCTAGTGGAAAATGTAGTCATTTCATAAATAAAAGGAATATCAGAAACAAAACTCAAATAACATCTACAGGGTTATTATTTTAGAAAGTTCCTACTCAAAGCCACTTTTCTTGCATTAGCACCTCAGTCAATAACAAGAAACATTGCTTAAAGTAAGCTAATAATTGTAGTCATTTTATGTACATACCAACAGTGTGGATGGCTTTCCTATAGGGCATTAGGCCAAAATTGTACTGAAAAACTCCCCTGGCGTGAAACAGGGGCAAAGCGAACCCCATGATCTTCTGTAGTTTCTCTTGAACAGTTCTAAGCCATGAGCCTTCAGGGTTGCTAATTTGTTTAAACAGTTCATTTTCACCAAAAGAAAACACTGGGACCAGATAGGCACTGCAATAACAAAGGGAACAGATGAGAATTTTCAATGAAAAGGATTCAAATAACTTTTTCTGTCCAGCAGCAGACTCTTGCGAAAAATCCTTAAAATTTTTTTTAATGTGTCCAAGCCTTCCTATATTGGTAACATCACGTTCATTGAAATTGCCTTAAACTTGACATTCTTTGGGGAGGAATATCAGTAGGCTAGCCATTGACAGATGGAACTGTATTCTATAGAAAATTAGGGTTCCCGGTGGCCAGGCACGGTGGCTCACGCCTGTAATTCCAGCCCTTTGGGAGGCCAAGGTGTGCAGATCACCTGGTCGGGAGTTCGAAACCAGCCTGACCAACATGGAGAAACCCCGTCTCTACTAAAAACATAAAACAATTAGCAGGGCATGGTGGTATATACCTGTAATCCTAGCTACTTGGAAGGCTGAGGCAGGAGAACCACTTGAGGCAAAGCCAAGATCATGCCACTGTACTCCAGCCTGGGCAACGAGAGTGAGATCTCGTCTGAAAAAAAGAAAAGAAGAGAAGCGTTCCAGGCTGGGCGCGGTGGCTCACACCTGTAATCCCAGCACTTTGGGAGGCCAAGGTGGGTGGATCACAAGGTCAACAGATCAAGACCATCCTAGCCCACATGGTGAAACCCTGTCTCTACTAAAAATACAAAAATTAGCTGGGTGCTGTGGCACGTGCCTGTAATCCCAGCTACTCGAGAGGCTGAGGCAGGAGAATGGCTTGAACCCGGCAGGTGGAGGTTGCAGTGAGCTGAGATCGCACCACTTCACTCCAGCCTGGCGACAGAGTGAGGCCTACTGTTTGTTTATTTGGCTGGAAAATTACACTGTGTATATAGGAAGAATGTTGGTGTTTGCTGTTGTTCTCGTTGTTTTGCTTTTAGAGTGAAGTTTAATTGCTGAATGTCATGCATTGGGCTACTGTGGTAAAAAGGTCATATTCCATTCCCCAAGAACTTCCACACCTGCTTTTATTGTCAGATTGACTTGGAGGAGGTCTTTAAGGGCTAGAAAATCACCTTACTTCTTCATGGTTTGTTTAGTACTGTCTTAACTTTCCTGACCCACTACTTTATACAAAAAGCCACTTACCCATGGGTCAAAGCAATTTTAACAAATCCTTTCCGCTGGCGGATGAACAGAGTGAATTTTCCAGGATGGGCATCCAGTGATTCTTCTGCACCCCCAAGGACAATGACAGAGATGTTTCCACCTCCCTCCTTGCTTAGCACATAGGACACACTTTTCTTGGAAACTGAAACTGGCCCTTAGTGAATAAAACAAAAAGTGTAACTAATTATCCTTTTAAAAAAATTATGTTTTATCATAATCTTCCATGACAATAGTAAACATTTAACAACATTTCCTATACTGCTTACCTCTGGAGCACTTTGCAGGTTTGTAATTTTTCATAGCCAAATCTTTAGTAATGCATTCTATTAATAAGTTAGCATTTTGGCAGGTAATTGGCTAGGACTTTAAAAATGTCATTTAATCATCACTAGGTCTACCACTTGTTTGTTTAGGTAGGTTGTGTACTGCTGAACTCTACAGGATACCATTTATATTGCATTCTAAGTAAAAGAATCCCCTGTCCCTAGAGTTGTTCAGTGCACAACCTGCACAGCTGTATGTGGTGGCCTTGATACTTACCCTGGCAAATTTTTGCACAGAACCAAAAGGTATATTCTCCAAGAGGCTGCAGTGGATTTTCTGAATATACGACGGCCTGTTTTCAGATATTCTATATGGATAATTATTTTCCAAACCTGGATTTCTAACATAAACGTGATATCGTTTGGCCGCGTCCCCCACCTAAATCTCATCTTGAATTGTAACTCCCACAATTCCTTCGTGTCATGGAAGGGACCAAGTTGGAGGTAACTGAATCATGGGGGCTGGTCTTTCTCATACTGTTCTCATGATAGTGAATAAGTCTCATGAGATCCGATGGTTTCATAAAGAGGAGTTCTCTAGCACAACCTCTCTCTCTTTGCCTGCTGCCATCCATGTAAGACGTGACTTGCTCCTCCTTGCTTTCCACCATGATTATGAGGCCTCCCTAGCTATGTGGAACTGTAAGTTCATCAAACCTCTTTTTCTTCCCAGTCTTGGGTATGCTCTGGGTATTAGCAGCGTGAAAATGAACTAATACAAACAGTAAAAAAAAAAAAAAAAAAAAAAAAATCAAGACATTTGACAACCTCAATCACTTGCCAGCTCTCTACATGTTTCCAAAATGTGTAGTCTGACTTTGGTAAATTGTTCATTTAAAACAGATAATTGTTCAGTCTGTATTTCAGGCCTTCCAATGTAAAAATAACTTAAAAGATTCCTTTTCAGATTTTACATGTTCTACGTACTCTTGGAGGAAAATATAGGAAAGAACAAAGACAAAAATACAAACCACTCTTGACCTACATTTCAGAAATAATCACTTTTTAATGTCTTATGTTTCCTTCCATTCTGGGCTTTATCCATTTTTATTCAGTCATAACAGAATGTGTTAGACAGGCTTTATAAAGACATAGCATATCACATCTCTTGAAGGAAATGATATGCTAATTTTACTCTGGGTTTCTATTACAGGAGGAATTACGACAGGATTCTGAATGACCAACTATCCTCTTAAAAGGCAGAGGATTCTGAGTTAGAGACAGAGAAACTGAGCCTGCCTAGACTGGTTTGAACCTTCACTGTGGTCAAGGCATGCCATTCTGTTCTGTGTGAACCTGAGTGACAGTTGAGTGCATCTCTCTCACCAGGAAGAGGGCCTCTTGGGTTTCCACACACCTGGCTCTGGCCTCTGGCCACTTGTCTCTGGCCACTTCTCAGTTTTCCCTCAGTATCCTCATTTTCAGGCCATCCTTCAACGCTGCTATTTCTTTTTTTCTTTCTTTTTTTTTTTAGATGGAGTTTCGCTCTTGTTGCCCAGGCTGGAATGTAATGGTGCTATCTTGGCTCACTGCAACCTCCGCCTTCCAGGTTCAAGTGATTCTCCTGCCTCAGCCTCCCGATTACAGGCATGCACCACCACACCCAGTTACTTTTTGTATTTTTAGTAGAGATGGGGTTTCTCCATGTTGGTCAGGCTGGTCTCAAACTCTCCACCTCAGGTGATTCATCTGCCTCAGCTTCCCAAAGTGCTGGGATTACAGGTGTAAGCCACCATGCCTGGCCCAATGTTGCTATTTCTTAGAGGTCCTTCATTATCTCTCTTGTCCTCTAACACTCATGGATTTAACTACCATTTATGTGTGCTGAGTTCTCCCAAATCCATCTGTCAGGAGATCTTCCTCCTGAGATTCCAGGCCCATATCTCCAATTGCCTAACTGACATCTCTACATTGATGGCTCTAAGACACCTCAAATTACACATCTCCAAACCAAATGCATTAAATTCTCCCTCAAAGTGGTCCCTCTTCCAACATTATTTATCAAGGTGAATGGGACCGTCGTCTATCTGGTCAAAACACAACTTCTTCTATATGTAGCCATGTTTCCCTTTCTTAGCCACCACATTGACTGATCATTCATTCATTTAAAAGCATTTATTGAGCACCTGCTACAGGCCAGGTACTGGGCTAGATATTGATAATAATGACAAAATACAGTGGCTGCCTTCGTGAGGATGAATCCATCATTAAGTCTTAGTGACTCTATCAAATAGTTTTAATATTAATCTCCTCTTCTGTATCTCCAGTGCCATTGTCACTGTTAGCTCAGCCCTTATCACCTCTCCATCACTCAACAGGTCCCTTCCATCATCACCATCTCCAGGCCTACCTGCCTCTAACCACTCTCCAGTCTGTTGCCTGAATTATCTTTCTATCACACAAAATCCATCAGATCCCTCCTTTGCTCAAAATCCCTCCAAGTTCCCCATGGTTTATCTACAAGATAAAATCTGAAGTCCCCTGTGTGGTATATAAGGCTGTCATGATCTGATCCTGTTACCTGTCCAGTCTTAAGGAGTAAACAGAAAGGAACATGAACCTTGAAACACAGTCAGTTCTGGCTGACACCTGATGGGTATAGATACACCAAAATAAGACCAGAGGAATGGGCTGGAAGTAGGATGTAAAAGGACTTGCAGATGCAGAATCCTCTTGGGTAAGAGCAAAACAGACTGCTGTCAGCAAAGGCCCTCTGACGCCCCATGATTCCTTACTACGTGAGCTCTGGTACCTATGTCTGCCAGTCTTTCACACCCAGAGAGGCAGCCACTTGGGCAGGTAGAGTGAAGAGAAGCAGCCTTGGACCAAGGGCTGTCCTAGAAAGCTAGTTCTAGGAAGTATAGAGAACTTTCTAGACTTAGAGACAAGAATAGTCTAAACCTCTACCGGCTAAAAGTTTGAATATTTCTATTCTGAAATAACTGAAGGTTATACCACAGAAAAGAATTCATGATATCAGAAACCAGAGATTGCATTCTGTTATAAAGACAGATGCGCACGTATGTTTATTAAGGCATGTTCACAATAACAAATACCTGGAACCAACCCAAATGCCCATCGGTGATAGACTGGATAAGAAAATGTGGCACATATACACCGTGGAATACTATGAAGCCATAAAAAAGGATGAGTTCACGTCCTTTGCAGGGACATGGATGAAGCTGGAAACCATCATTCTCAGCAAACTGACACAGGAACAGAAAACCAAACGCCTCATGTTCTCACTCATAAGTAGGAGTTGAACAATGAGAACACATGGACACAGGGAGGGGAACATCACACACCGGGGCCTGCTGGGGGGCGGGGGGATAGGGGAGGGGATAGCATTAGGAAAAATACCTAATGCAGATGACGGGGTGATGGACGCCTCAAACCACCATGGCACGTGTATACCTATGTAACAAACCTGCACGTTCTGCGCATGTACCCCAGAACTTAAAATACATATATAAAGAAACCAGTGATTACAAACAGGTTTCCTCTCCAAAGCCAACGTTAGCAAACTGCAGTAGCTGTAGGAGCACTACATGGAGAAAGACTCTAAGATGGAGTATATGCGTCTGACATGGCCATGAAGAAGCAGGTTCCTACATCTCTAGTGCCATGAATTTGCCAAACCTGCTCTCAACTATATGACTAAAACTCACCTGTGACGTGACAATGCTTTGAATAAGCAAACAGTACACTTGAAATGTGCTTCTGTGCTTTTGTGAAATTTAAACATTTTTCCCTCTAATTTTCTAAAACTCTAACACAATGTATTCAAACAAGGAAGAGAAGTCATCCCCACCCCACCCCCACCACCCGCAACCTTTGGTGGTTAAGAAGGGGATAGTGCACCCTCTGCAGGTCAGATACAAGATCTGGTAGCTTAGAGGGTTTACTGCGCCCTCTAGTGTACCCTCTGGCCCAGACTGGACTGAGAAAACAAACAGAACCTGAAAACCCAGCCATGAATCCTGGTCCTTGGGTGCTTAATGATATCCTACTAGGTATATAAATTCATAGGAAGTAATAAAAATCTGGAATGCCATGAATAATTCTTTTTTTTTCTTTATTTTTTGAAACAGAGTCTCGCTCTGTCGCACAGGCTGGAGTGCAGTGGCACCATGCTGGCTCACTGCAACCTCTACCTCCTGGGTTCAAGCAATTCTCCCACCTCAGCCTCCTGAGAACCGGGAATTACAGGCCCCCGCTACCATGCCCTAATTTTTGTATTTTGTTATTTATTTATTTCTTGAGACCAAGTCTCACTCTTGTCCCCTACGCTGGAGTGCAATGGCGCAATCTTGGCTCAACTGCAACCTCTGCCTCCTGGGTTCAAGCGATTCTCCTGCCTTGGCCTCCCAAGTAGCTGGGATTACAGGTGCCTGATACCACACCTGGCTAATTTTTGTATTTTTTTTACTAGAGACAGGGTTTCACCATGTTAGCCAGGCTGGTCTCGAACTCCTGACCTCAGGTGAACCGCCCACTCTGGCCTCCCAAAGTGCTGGGATTACAGGCATGAACCACAGCCATGCTCGGCTCGTCTTGTTTATTTTTTTTATTTGTGATGGGTCCTCACTCTGTCACCCAGGCTGGAGTGCCGGGGCACCACCTCCAGTTACTGCAGCCGTGACTGGATCACCCGGGCTCAGGTGATCCTTCTACCTCAGCCTCCTGAGTAGCTGGGACTACAGGTATATGCCACCATGCCTGGTTAATTTTTGCATTTTTTGTAGACACGGGGTTTTGCCATGTAGGCCAGGCTGGTCTCAACCTCCTGGGCTCAAGAGATCTGCCCGCTTCGGCCTCCTAAAGTGCTGGGATCACAGGCGAGTCACGGCACCCGGCTTGGACTCTTATTTCTGAGCCAAGTTATTTTT
The DNA here is from genome assembly GCA_036589455.1 of Ateles fusciceps. Classification (NCBI taxonomy): domain Eukaryota; kingdom Metazoa; phylum Chordata; class Mammalia; order Primates; family Atelidae; genus Ateles; species Ateles fusciceps. The sequence goes on from JAZHEH010001955.1 coordinate 5,702,773, forward strand.
AATCTAGGAAGATAGCCAGTTGAATATGTTTCATTTTATCACTGCTGCTACTTCAAGACACAACAAAAGACAATTTCCATATCTAGTATTCGTAACAGCAGGCATGGTGCCTCTCCAAGGCTGTCATTTGTCACTCACTTGATCCATGATTTCTTTTTCTAAACCTGAATACACAAATGCACTCATTACTTTATTTGTTCATTGTGTTAATATTCATTGACCATTTCTATGTTCCAGGCACCATGCTAGATACTTGGGATGAGACAGAAAAAAGGACACAGTCTATGTCTTTCTGACACTTATAGTCCAGTGGGGGAGGGCAGGAAACACTCAGACAGCATAGGAAGTGCCAGATGAGGATAAAACAGGTTTTGGCCAGGTGCGGTGGCTCATGCCTGTAATCCCAACACTTTGGGAGGCCGAGGAGGGTGGATTACCTGAGGTCAGGAGTTCAAGACCAGCCTGACCAACATGGAGAAACCCTGTCTCTACTAAAAATACAAAAATTAGCCGGGCGTGGTGGGGCATGCCTGTAATCCCAGCTACTCGGGAGGCTGAGACAGGAGAATTGTTTGAATCTGGGAAGCAGAGGTTGCAGTGAAGCAAGATTGTGTCACTGCGCTCCAGCTTGGGCAACAAAAGCAAAAACTCCGTCTCAAAAAAAAATCAGAAAAAAACAAGTTTTATTCTAAGAAACCATAGACACACATGGGCTTGAGAGGGAATGTTGTGTGTGCTCCTGCTACCCTGCGGAAGCACTGATCTGCCATCACTTACCACTGCTCATCAGATATTCTCGGAAGAGAGGACACCGGAACCAAAATGGCAGCACATGAAGATACGCAGTAAGGCCGGGAAACAGCTCCTTGAAGTCGGAATAATTTGTACAAAAGTTTCCAAAGGCTCCAGCCACGAGAACCCCATGGGGGTGAAACCCAAATATATAGTTGTGACTTGCATCCAGATCTTCAGTTTTAATGAGCTACAGCACATTCATATTGAGATTAAAGAAAAGAAAAAAGAAGTAACTTCCCTTACTATTTTCCAATGAGAAACAAGAACTAGTTTTTATGTCAAGAGAAAACAGAGAACATGACTCGTTTTAGTTCCCTGGATTGGAGCTGTTTCCAAATTTCTAAACTATCTTCTGAGCCCAGATCCCTTTATATACAGCCTTCTAGATTTTGTCAAGTCAGCTGACAGTTCATTGAGTCATTGGAACTGAACTGCAGCCTTCTCCCTGCTATGGTTTGAATGTGTCCCTGCCAAAAGTAAATGTTTAAAAACTGAATCCCCAATGCAGCAGTGTTGGGAGGGGGGCCCAATGAGAGGTGATTAGGCCACGAAAGCAGAGAGAATGGATTATCACAGAAGCAGGTTTGTTATCTTGGGAGTGAGTTCCTTATAAAATAATGAATTCGGCCAGGTGCAGTGGCTCACACCTGTAATTCCAGCATTTTGGGAGGTCGAGGAGGGCGGATCACGAGATCAGGAGTTTGAGACCAGCCTGGCCAATATGGTGAAACCCCGCCTCTACTAAAAATGCAAAAATTTAGCTGGGTGTGGTGGCCTGTACCTGTAGTCCCAGCTACTAAGGAGGCTGAGGCAGAAGAATTGCTTGAACCTGAGAGGCGGAGGTTCCAGTGAGCCAAGATTGCCCCACTGCACTCCAGCCTGGGCGACAGAACGAGACTCTGTCTCCAAAAAAAAAAAAAAGAAGAATGAATTCAACTCCCTCTTGCTCTTTCTTGTCCTCTCCTGCCCTTCCAGCTATGGGCTGACGCAGCAGGAAGGCTCTTGCCAGATGCCAGCATCTCTGGTATGCCTTTCCAGCCTCTAGAACTGTGAGACATAAACTTGTTTTCTTTATAAAGTACCTGGTTTTTGCTATTCTGTTACAGCAGCACAAAACAGATTCAGACGCCCCCTCTGAAAAAGAAGCTTGAGGTATATGTGATGAAAACAAATTTCCACTCTTTTGCTAACTGAAAATAATACTTTATAAAACAACTGTACTCACATGGATTGGAAAATAGTCCTTAAAGTATTTCCAAACAGTCCAATTTCTGACCCAGTTGGATCGCCTGCCTCCTTGCTCTGGGGTATGCCAGTCAAAGTAAAGCCACGTCAAATAAGGGATGTAAAGGAACCAATAGTTGTGGATGATCAGCACGACGACGATTCCAATGCACACCTGCGCTGTAAGAAAAGAAAGTCTCACGGAATCAGAGTCTGTTAGCAGCTGCTCGCCGTCGCGGCCCACGGCAGGGGGATTAATACATATAAGGTATGTTAAACTGAGCCTCACGTGAGGTAAGGTAATATAACCAGGCAGTGATGACACAGTATTATTTAACATTTATTGGATGTTTACTATATGACAAGCATTGTGTTATGGACCCTGCCAAGGTATTTTAATTTAATCCTCAGAAAGCCACATATCAATAAAGTAGCCATAGTACTCTTTTTATTTTTGAAGGGGGAGGTGGAAAGAGTGGGTACAGGAAACACCAAGCCGTATGCTTTTTTTTTTTTTTTTTTTTGAGATGGAGTCTCACTTCGTTGCCCAGGCTGGAGTACAATGCTGCGATCTCGGCTCACTGCTACCTCTGCCTCCCGGATTCAGGTGATTTTCCTGCCTCAGCCTCCTGAGTCATTGGGATTACAGGTGTGCGCCACCACACCTGGCTAATTTTTGTATTTTCAGTAGAGACGGGGTTTCACCATGTTGCTCAGGGTGGTCTCAAACTCCTGACCTTGCGATTCGCCTGCCTCGGTCTTCCAAAGTGCTGGGATTATGGGCGTGAGCCATCGTGCCTGGCCTCATAGAACTCTTAATGTTCTTTTTAAAGAAGACAGAAATGGAAGTTTACAGAGGGGTTAAGTGAGTTGCCGAAGCCACACAGCATATAAGTGGTTGATCTGTCTGAATTTAAAGTCTAACTACTTAGTCATGGCTTTACATCTCCTCCCCTATGTGAATATGTGGAAGGATCATTGCCGACAAGAAGGATGTAGAGAATTTCCTACTACAGGAAATCCTATCTTCCTACCTTGACTGAGCAGCCGTTATTCATGTGCCCACAGAGAGGGCACATTCTAGCAACACAGTTCATTTTCAGGAACTCTACTGTCAGAGACAGAAATAGCAGGTGGGACTCTTTAGATATTAGCATGCATCACTTCTTGCAACATTGATAATGAGCGAGCAATCCTAATTGTTCAAGCACCTAATAACATAGCTTCAACATACATGGGGCAAAAACTGTCAAAACTTGACTTGGGTGGTAGTGACAAGTTTGGTTATCTTCCAGTAACACATGAAGCTCAGCTATATATTTTTTAAATGTCTATGTTATATACTACCATTAAAAAATGTATGAAAAGAGAAACATGTTAGCAAGAGACAGAGAATGTACATGAAGACATAAAGCCTAGCACACAGTAAATGTTCACTAAATGCCAGCTACCTTGACTTTAAGGAGGGCCGTTGCTGCTTTCTTTTCTATCACACACTGCAGCCTCAAATCTAGGGTTCACTTCCATCCCCAGACTCTTATCTACTGCCAATCATCTTTGTTAAAAACGACCCTGTCCCTAAATGATCCACCAAAGTCTCTGAGAAATAGTGTCTTAATCTATTATTGAAATATATACATATGTACCGACATAGATGTTTTACCAAAACAGAACATTTATTTATATATAAATATATATTTTTTTGAGACAGAGTCTCGCTCTGTTGCCCACACTGGAGTGCAGTGGCACAATCTCAGCTCACTGCAGCCTCCACCTCCTGGGTTCAAGTGATTCTCCTGCCTCAGCCTTCCAAGTAGCTGGGATTACAGACACGTGCCACCGCATTCAGCTAATTTTTAAATTTTTTAGTAGAGATGGGGTTTCGCCATGTTGGCCAGGCTGGTCTCAAACTCCTGACCTCAAGTGATCCATCTGCCTTGGCCTCCCAAAGTTTTGGGATTACAAGTATGAGCCACTGCACCCAGCCTATTTGTATTTCTTAATACATATAAATCAACAAATTTCTCAGATATATCATTGAACCCAGTCAGGAAACTGACTTGCCGCTGTCTCCAGAGTTGGTTAAAGGTTAAAAGACTGGATGACATGCAAATTCATAAAGCGTTCCATAAAAAAAAAAAGACTGGATGAAAGGTTAAGGGAGCATGTGTCTTCTACCCCTCTGTGGGGTATCCTGTTACATTCTGGACCTGCCAGAAAAGTTTCCATGAGTCCATTGCATGATGGAAAGAATGCCCTCTGTCCTCATTCCTACAGGATCATTCCATTTTGCTTCCTCCACTTTCTTCTGTTCAGGCCTGAGTGCTGATGATCTGCCACTATTGGTTAGTTTTCTGTTTATTTTTGTAAAATGTGCAAAAAAATGACAGGAAACTTAGGTGGGCCTCATTCTTTTGTACTCAAAGCTTGATCAGGTAAGGTACAGTGAAACAGGGCAGGGAAAGAGCAGTTATTGAAAGGAGAACCATCCTCCTTCACCGTATATAGGACATCTCATTTATTCCTCCTTGCAACCCCCAAGGTACATGTTACTGCCCCATTTTACAGTTGTAGAAACTGAAGCTCAGGGAATTTGAGCATCCAAAGGATTTGCAGCTGGATCTGCCTAATCCTTCAACCCACGTACTTTTTCACAAAGACACGTTATCCTCCAGCTAATGGCAATAACACCATAGACTAACTTACTACGGGTGCATAAGCAGATTAATAAGCATAAAGAATCAGGTAAGTGGGAGTTTCTGTTTTCCTTACTACAAAGATGGAAAAACTGACACCAAAAGTAAACTGAATTTTAACCACAGAGTGAGCCAGGAACAGATCCAGAAATAATGTCCCCAAGCTACTCATTCAATATTCCGCTAACCGAACCACGGATACCTGAACACATGCTGCATATCTCTTTAATGCTCATTACATGTTTTGCATCAAAGGAAGAAACCATGGCCGGGCGTGGTAGCTCATGCCTGTAATCCCAGCACTTTGGGAGGCTGAGGCGGGTGGATAACCTGAGGTCAGGAGTTCGAGACCAGCCTGGCCAACATGGCAAAACCCCATCTCTACTAAAAATATAAAAATTAGTGGGGTGTGGTGGTGCGCACCTGTAATCCCAGCTGTTTGGGAGGCTGAAGCAGGAGAACTGCTTGAACCCAGGAGGCGGAGGTTGCAGTGAGCTGAGATCGTGCCATTGCACTCCAGGCTGGGCCACCACAGCAAGACTCCATCTCAAAAAAAAAAAAAAAAAAAAAAAGAAGAAAACACTATAAAAACTAGGTGACTAGATAACCTCCATTTTCTATTTTATATATATATACTGCATATCTCTTTAATGCTCATTACATGTTTTGCATGCATAGCAGTTAAGATGTAGGTCTGGAATTGAACTGTTAGTTGGAATTTGCCACTGACTAGTCTTTACCCAGGACAAATTCTATGAGCTCTTGATCCTCAATTCCACTGCCTGTGAAATGGGCTTATGACAGCTCCTGTTTCCAAATGCCATAAAGGGAATAAATAACATAAGGGTGTACAGTGCCTGGCACAGAACTAGTGTTCATCAAATGCCAGCCACTGTTATAACAACTTTCTTTATTATTACACATTTGGAGAATGCAAAATGTAGCTGCAGACAGGACATCAGGCAAGTTCCTCAACAAAAGCTACTCTTAAACTTTTCCTTTTGGCCTTTTTTCCCCCCTATGAACAGGTTATGTTTCTTTAATATGACTGATCACACATTTTTTAAAATTCTGTATTTTATCACTTACAATTATGTCACATTAGCTGTTTTACAATCTCTTCATAAATGTTATTTTTAATGACTGATCAACATTCCATTGATGGTTAGTGCTAATTCAACCATTCTCTTCATTTTAAACATCTGTGATTCTAACAAATTCTCTCTATAAATGTAATCTTGCATAAACTTTCCCCACATTTTGATTTGCTTCCATAGAAGAAGAAGAAGTAAAATATGGCCGGGCGCGGTGGCTCACGCCTGTATTCCCAGCACTGCAGGAGGCCGAGGCAGGCGGATCACAAGGTCAGGAGTTCAAGACTAGCCTGGTTGACATGGTGAAACCCCCAATTCTACTAAAAATACAAAAATTAGCTAGGCATAGTGGCGGGCATCTGTAATCCCAGCTACTTAGGAGGCTGAGGCAGGAGAATCATTTGAACCTGGGAGGTGGAGATTGCAGTGAGCCGAGATTGTGCCATTGTACTCCAGCCTGGGCGACAACTTTGAGACTCCATCTCAAAATAAATAAATAAGTAAGTAAGTAAGTAAGCAAGTAAAATGCTGGATGGCTAAGCAGAAACATCTTTGTCCCCTGATATACTTTGATATTTTGCTATCCAAAGAAGTTGTTCAAATTTAAATTCCCACTCTAGACACTGCATACATTTTGTGTTTCAAATCATAAAGAGTATCAAAATAGATTTTTAATCCTTTGATTCTTTTTTTTTTTTTTTTTTTTTTGAGACACAGTCTCGCTCTGTTGCCCAGGCTGGAGTGCAATGACCCAATCTTAGCTCACTGCAACCTCCACCTCCCGGGTTCAAGGCATTCTCCTGCCTCAGCCTCCCGAATAGCTGGGATTACAGGTATGTGCTACCAGACCCAGCTAATTTTTGTATTTTTAGTAGAGATGGGGTTTCATCATAATGGCCAGGTTGGTCTCGAACTCCTGACCTCAGGTAATCCGCCCACCTCGGCCTCCCAAAGTGTTGAGATTACAGGCGTGAGCCACTGTGCCCAGCCCTGTAATCCTTTGATTCTAAATGGAATCAAAAGAAGAAAACACTACAAAAACTGGATGATTAGATAACCTCTACTTTCTGTTTTTTTCTCATTAAGCAATTCAAGGTAACTGGATTCTTCCAAATTGTAGTTCAAAGAGACGAGGAAGATACAAAGGTCTATGCCATTACATTGTGCAGCTCTCCAAACTCATGTTGGTAACTTTAAAAGTTGTCTAGATTCACAAACCAAGTTGAGTTGAAGGCCAAGTTGAGTTGAATTTTAGCTGGGTTTATTTATCTATATTCTGGATTAAAAACCACAACTCAAAAATTCTACTTTCTCCACATTGTTGGGGAAGCTGTCCCTCACTCCCATTTTTCTTTTTTTTAAATGAGACGAATTCTTACTCTGCTGCTCAGGCTGGAGTGCAGTGGAGCGATCTTGGCTCACTACAACCTCCACCTCCCAGGTTCAAGCAATTCTCCTGCCTCAGCCTCCCAAGTAGCTGGGATTATAGTCACATGCCACTACGTCTGGCTAATTTTTCTATTTTTAGTAGAGACAGAGTTTTGCCATGTTGGCCAAGCTGGTCTAGAACTCCTGACCTCAGATGATCCAGCAACCTCGGCCTCCCAAAGTGCTGGGATTACAGGTGTGAGCTACTGTGCCCGGCCCTTTTTTTAAAAATTGAAGTGAAATTCACATAACATAAAAAAATGGTGATTTTAAACAGAACGCTTTGGTGGCATTTAATTCACAATGTTGGGCAATTACTACCACCATCTAGTTCCCAAACATCCCCATTATTTCAAAATAAAACCCTTTGCCCACTAAGTAGTTACTCCCCATTCCTCCCTCCCCTCCACCACAGGCAATCACCAGTAGTCTGTAGTCTGTTTTTTTTATTTTTATTTTTTTTTGAGACAGGGTCTCACTTTGTCACTCAGGCTGGAGTGCAGTGGCGTGAACATAGCTCACTGAAGCCTCCACCTCTTGGGCTCATGTGAGCCTACCACCTTAGCCTCCCAAGTAGCTGGGACTAGAGGTGCACACTACTACACCTGGCTAATTTTTGTATTTTTTTGTAAAAGTAGGGTCTTGCCATGTTGCTCAGGCTGATCTCGAACTCCTGAGCTCAACCAATCCACCTGCTCGGCCTCCCAAAGTGCTGGAATGACAGGTGTGAGCCACTGTTCCGGGCTATAGTCTGTTTCTATGGATTTACCCACTCTAGATATTCATATGAATGGAATGGTAGAATATGTGGCCTTTTGTAGACTTTTGTTTAACATCAGGTTTTTGCAGACCCTTAACATCAAGCTTTTGAGTTTCATCCATGATGTAGCATGTATCAGTACTTCATCCCTTTTTTATGGCTGCACAATATTCCCACATACATATATACTGTAATCTGCTTATTCATGCATCTGTTGTGGACATCTGGGTTGCTCCCACCTTTTGGCTACTGTGAATAGTGCCACAATGCCCCCATCACTGGAACAGTACTCCATGTTCAAAACAAGTAAGGTTCCAGCAAAGTGTATGTGTGATCATCGAATTCAGCACCACCAATAAAGGGACAAAATGGCATGATGCCTCCTTATAGGATCTAATGGGAAATGTATTCCATCACCTTAGTCAAGTCCAGGTTCGGGGACACTCTACAAGATAATTGGCTTGGGCTGTTTAAAAATAATCAACCTTATAAAAGTTTTAAAAACAAACCAGAGGCAAAGGAACTGGTCTAGGAAAAGCTGAAGACGATTAGGGAAATTCGAATATAAATCATATATTAAATAAGATTATTGTATCCCTGATAAATATTTTGGGTCTGACAGTAGGATTTTGATTATGCAGAAAATTCTTGTTTTCAGGCGATACATGCTACAGTATTTAGAGATGAAGTGTTATGTTTACAACTTAGTTACTTCCAAATTGTTCAACAGCAACAACAAAGTGTGTCTGTGTGTGTGTGTGTATGTGGAGAGAGGGAGAGAAAGTAAACGTGGCAAAATGCTAAAAAGTTGCTAAATCTACATAAAAAAAGAATGTGTTTTCAAAAATTTTTATTTTATTATGGTAAGAGCACTTAATATGCAATCTACTCTATTAATAAATAAACATTTGTGCAAACAAGTATATAATGCAGTATTGTTAGTTATAAGTACCATGTCTGTGACATAATAATATTTGGTCTCTGCCCCCAGTTCCTAGCCTAGAGCTCCTAAAACTGTTGTAATTTCCTGATGAACAAGGGTGCTAGGTACCTCTTTCAATCTTTTGTTCTAATACTTGGACCCCAGTTCCTGATGCAGAGCTCCCAATCCCTTGGGACTTCCTGACTGACAGCAGTGTCTTTTCTTCTGATGAGGCAACACTTGGTGGGCTCCAGGATGGTGGCTGGTCACCGAAATACTAAGCAGTCACTAGATGCTTGGAACCTGCAGCCCCATCCCCATTCTCAAGAGAGAGGAGAAGGGCTGGAAATGGAGTTAGTAACTGATCATGTCTAAATGAGGAAGGCTCCGTAAAGTCCAGGGTTCCGAGAGCTTCCGGGTTGGTGAACACAGCCACATGCTGAGAGATTGGTGCACCCCCAATGCCATGAGGACAGAAAAGCTCCTGTGCTTGGGAACCTTTCAGACCTCAACCTAGGAACCTCATCATCTATATTCTTTATCATATTCATTATAATAAACTGCCAAATGTAAGTGTTTTCCTGAGTGCTATGAGCCATCATAGCAAATGACAGAGTCCAGGGAGGAGGTAGTATGACTCCTCAATTTGTAGCCAGTCAGAAAGAAGCACAAGTGCCAACCTGGACTTGTGGTTGGCATCTGAAGTTGTGGCAGTCTTGTAGACTGAGCTCTTCACCTGTGGAACCCAACTCCAGGTAGACAGCACCAGAATTGAACTATGGGATACCCAGTTGGTGTCTGGAGAGTTGGAGAAGGGTTGGTCCAGCAAAATCAGGGATGTAAATTTTGTATTCCATGAATTGAAGACTTTTGGCAAGAAGTGGTGGCCAGGTCTGTGGCTTCTGGAGGGCGCTTAAGTGCTTACACAGACAATTCCCATATCTGCAGCTCATTAATGATTTTTCTTCTGTTGTCTCTACCCTTTCTGACTCCAGTCCACTCACCTAGATATTTACAATAAGTGAAACTGTTCTATAAAATCTCCATGAGCAACCTGCATCAGCCAAAACATTATGAAAACTGTTGAATGTGTATTTACTTGCATTAAATAATGACCATATTAAGAAATAATTTAAGACATTTAAATTGTATATGTATTCTTCTTCCTAGTCTCATCTAAAACATTTTCATTTTTTTTTTTTTCTGCATGTAAACTGTTTCCATACTTTTTTTTTCTGTTTTTTTTTTTGAGACAGAGTCTCGCTCTGTCACCAGGCATCAGGCTGGACTGCAATGGCGCGATCTCGGCTCACTGCAACTCTCCGCCTCCCAGGGTTCAAGCAATTCTCCTGTCTCAGCCTCCTGAGTAGCTGGGACTACAGGCACGTGCCATCATGCCCAGCTAATTTTTGTATTTTTTTAGTAGAGACGGGGTTTCACCATGTTGGCCAGGATGGTCTCGATCTCTTGACCTTGTGATCCGCCTGCCTCGGCCTCCCAAAGTGCTGGGATTACAAGCACGAGCCACCGCGCCCGACTTCCATACTTATTTTTAACGATTTAACATAGTATAGAGAAAGTAAGTAAAATTCAGAGGCAAGCAAAGTCCATTAGCACTTCTTTTCCTTCTTATTCCTGGAGACACTGTATCTTTAAAACACCTATCTGTGCCATCTGTAGAATATAAGAATGTAAGTGTAAATTCTTTTGATTTAAAAAAATTTCTATTTTAAGAGAACCTGCCTCTCTGAGTTTTTAAGAATTGTGCTAAAAGACAGATCTCATCAGACTCCTTTGCAGAATTTTGCAGCCTAGTTTTTTTCATATGTGGGTTTATTCTACACTGCTTTTAAAAAGTGTTTCATACAGGGAAATACAATTTTCTTGTTTTATAGCACATTCAATATTGAACCTACTTCCTTGTCTGATGAAGGCAAATAAATTATAACAAAGATCCAGTTGAAACTAGCCCCATGTTCTGAATATTTCAGGAAGGTTTCTATAAACACAAATACTTTGGATAGCTCAAACTGAAATCCATGGAGGTAATCCAGAATAAAAGAGAAGGAGAAGCTTTTACTGAGCAATGGCAGAACAGTGGGTAAGGAAGAAACAAGGAAAACAGAACAAGAGGGAAAAAAAGTGGATTTGTATTGTCACGTCACTTCAGGTTTCTTTTTATAAAGGTTAAAGCAAAGGAGACTTCCTTATTACACTGACTCAGGCAGACTGGATCTCCTGTTTTCAGGAAAACTGGTCTGTCTGGAGATCTATTTACTTCCTTGAAGTTGCAGTTTGATTATGTGGCACTCAGGATGAGTGACTCCACTTTAATTTGCTCAGGTCTGCTGGAGCCTAGTATAGGAGCTCAGTCCAAAACAATGGCTGCCAATAACTTCTGTTTAACACAACTAAATACAACATGTGGATTCCTTTGCTATACAGGACATTAGTAAGGGAACTGCTAAAATATGAATAATGTCTATAGATCATAATATTGTGTTGTGTTATTTTTCTGATTTGGGTAATTGTACTGTGGCTATGGAAGAGGAATGTGCTTGGTTTTAGGAAATATGTACTATAATCAGTTAGTTTTCTACAAATTAAACTATAGGGTAATTCCCATCAAACAGCGATCCCCAATTGAAATCCCAGGAGGCTTTTCTTTGGTGTGGAAATTGTCAAGATGATCCTGAAATACATATGGGAATGCTAAGGACTTGGAATAATAAAAACACTTGTGAAAACCAACAACCACAAAGTTTGAGGACTAACACTATCTGATTCCAAGAATTATTACAAAGCTACAATAATCAAAACAACATGGTACTGGCATCAAGATAGATAAACGGATCAATGGCACAGAATAAAGAGTCTAGAAATAAACCCATGCATATATGGACAACTGATATTTGATAAAGGCACAAGGGTAATGCAGTGGAGAGCAGAGAGTGCTCTTTTAAGAAAAATGGAGCTGGAACCATCGGATTATACATATGCAAAAAAAAATGAACTTAGACACTGTACCATATACAAAAATCAACCCTAAATAGACCATAGATCTAGATGGAAAACCTAAAACTATTAAAACTGGGAGGAGAAAACAGAAGAAAATTTTTGCGACCTTGGATTAAGCAAAGATATTAAAGATATAACACCAAACACAATCCATTTTTAAAAAATGGATACACTGGATGTCATCAAAATTAAAACTTCTGCTCTTCAAAAGACACTGTTAAGAGACTGAAAAGATAACCCACTGACTGAAAGAAAAATCTATACAAAGCACACAGCTGATAAATGACTTTATATCCAGAATATAAAAGAACTCTCAAAACTCAGCAACAGGAAAACAAGCAATCTAATAAAAACTAGGCAAAAGATTTAAATAGATACTCAACAAGGAATACAGATGGCAACTAAGTACACGAAAAGATGCTCATCGGGGAAATGCAAATTAAAGCCACAATCAGACACCACTACGTACTTATTAAAATTGCAAAAACTAGGGGGTCAGCAATATTCCCTTGGCTCCAGCCAGGAAAAATGCTGGCTCCTGTTGTCAGTGGGGGAGAGTGTGTGGCAAGTTGGCACTCATCATTCAGTTAATCCAGTCTTACTTTGTAATAGAGTATGAGCCAATCACTGAAGATTCCTATACAAAGCAGTGTGTGATAGATTACACAGCACTCTGGCTAGATATTTTGGATATAGCAGAACAAGAAGAGTTCAGAGCCACGAGACAACAGAATATGACGACTGGTGAGGGCTTCCTGTTGGTCTTTTGAGTCACAGGTAGAGGCAGTTTTGAAAAAAAGTTATACATTTCAAAGACAGATTATCAGAGTAAAGGATTATGATGAGTTTCCGATGATTTTAGCTGATAATAGTTCTGGATCATTAAAGACAAGTAACACAGAAAGACAGAGTTAGTACATCATCTTAAGGCAGAATATCCAGAAGGTATTAGCAAAGATTAGAATGAATGTAGATTAAGCTTTCCATTAACTTGTCCAAGTTATAAGGAAATTTCAAGAGCAGTAATTTCCTTCTTCACCAGACCCGACGTGGAAAGAAAAAGACAAGAAAGGCTGCTACTGTGTCATTTTCTAGAATCCTGTGAGTTTTAGCTATCAGCCTCTAGGAAAAGCCTTCATCTTCTTCTCTCCTTACAGTTTACATCTCATTGGTATCTTTCTAGCCTTAGACACATGATCGCCATGTTAGTCTTAGACCAAGATGCTGGAGAGTCCTTTCCATGAAGCTAATACAATGGTCATTTCCAGACAAATTTAAAGGAAACACCAAGGCTGCTTCAAAATTATCTGATTTCATTAAAATACACATGCCAGGCATGGTGGCTTTTTAGTAGAGAAGGGATTTTGCTGTGTTAGCCAGGATGATCTCGATCTCCTGACGTTGTGATTCACCCGCCTCAGTCTCCCAAAGTGCTGGGATTACAGGCGTGAGCCACCGCGCCCAGCCAACAAGTATTTTTATGTTTATAAGCAAATATACTTCACAACATACCTTGTATATCTGTAAAGTTAAGTATTTAATTCTCATGCTCACTTTTAACTGACATGATAAAAGTGGAAACTACAGAAGCAGTGGAAGAATTTTCACTTGCTGGTCTGGTTTTGGTTGTACCCACCTTTGGCTACTCACATATCTATTCAAGAAACATTCCCAATAGAGTACAACATGATGAGACTCTGAAATCATTTTCAATACACCCTACTAGACATTGACTGTTATAGCTCAAGTATGAAGCGTAAAACTTTAGTTGACAATTAGTATAACTGTGGACAGCTTCTGATTTTGTTTTTTAATTCTGTGGATTGTGTTTAAAAGTGTGTTCCTGATTTTGAGATACTAAAGTACACAGTTGTCACTTTATTGAATGTGTACAAAAGTCCCATGAAGTTTACAGAGCACACCCTTATAGAGCTTCAGGTGCTAGAATTAATATTGATGTGTATCACAATACAAAATAAATTGCAAAAATTAAAAAGACTACATCAGCTGGGCACGGTGGCTCAAGCCTGTAATCCCAGCACTTTGGGAGGCTGAGGCGGGCGGATCACAAGGTCAGGAGTTCAAAACCACCCTGACCAACATAGTGAAACCCCATCTTTACTAACAATACAAAAGTTAGCTGGGTGTGGTGGCAGGCACCTGTAATCCCAGCTACTCAGGAGGCTGACGCAGGAGAATTGCTTTAACCTGGGACGCAGAGGTCGCAGTGAGCTTAGATTGCACCACTGCATTCCAACTTAGGCAACAGAGTAAGACTCCGTCTCCAAAAAAAAAAAAAAAAAAAAAGAATACAACAAGTGATGGTAAGGACATGGAGCAATTAGAACTCTCATGCCCTGCCAGTGGGAATGTAAAATGGTATAATACTTTGGAACAAACTTTGCTGGTTTCCAGAAAAGTTAAACCGCAACTATCATATAATCAAGTCATTACATTCTTAGGTTTACCTATGAATAAAGAAAGTATATGTTCATACAAAGATCTGTAAGTGAAAGTTCACGGTAGTATTATTAATAATAGCTATGAGTGAAATATTCATCAATAGATGATTGGACAAATTGCAATATATTCATTCAAGAGAATGCTGCTTAGAAACAAAAAGCAATGAACTATTGATATATACAAGAAAGAGTCTCAAAACAATTATGCTGAGTGAAAGAAGCCAGACAAAAACAAAGTATATAGGATGTGATTCCATGTACACAAAACTCTAGAAAATGCAAGCTAATCTGTGGTGACAGCAGATCAGATCAGGCACAGTGTGGCTCACACCTGTAATCCCAGCACTTTGAGAGGCCAAGGTGGGAGGATCCCTTGAGCCCAGGGGTTCAAGACCAGCCTGGTCAACATAGGGAGGAAGGGAAGGGAAGGGAATGGAAGGGGAGGGGAGGGGGAGGGGAGGGGGAGGGGGAAGGAAAAGAGAGAGAAAGAGAGAAAGAGAGAAAGAGAGAGAGAGAGAGAAAGAGAGAGAGAGAGAGAGAAAAAGAAAGAAAGCCTATCAGTGGTTGCTTGGGAAGAGGGGGTAAGGTGGGGGCAGAGAAGGAGTATGAGAAATCTTTGAGGATGATGGCTATGCTCAGTGTCTTAATTGTGGTGATGGTTTCTTACCAAATTGTAAACTTTAAATATATGCAGTTTATTGCATGTCAATTATACCTCAATAAGGCTGCTTAAATATGTAAGTGAATAGCTAGGCACAGTGGCTCACACCTGTAATCCTAGCACTTTGGGAGGCCAAGGTGGGTGGATCACGAGGTCAGGAGATCGAGACCAACCTGGCTAACATAGTGAAACCCTGTTTCTACTAAAAATACAAAAAATTAGCTGGGCATGGTGGCACCCGCCTGTAGTCCCAGCTATTCAGGAGGCTGAGGCAGGAGAATCACTTAAACCTGGGAGGTGGAGGTTGCAGTGAGCCGAGATCATGCCACTGCACTCCAGCCTGGGCAACAGAACAAGACTCTGTCTCAAAAACAAACAACTAAGTAAATAAACCCACTCAGTAAAAGATCATGGTTCCACCAGTTATCACATGTAAACTTGGGCAAAAAACTTCTCGAGCTTCAGTTTTCTCATCTAAAAAAATAAATATAATAATCCTTTCCACGGGATTATAGGTAGAAGATAGGCAATAAATATTGTCTATTTCTTTTTCATTTTTCTGCTTTTCAATTGGCAGCTTAGTAAAAGCTAGTAAGATGTATTTCAGGTTTTTTTAATATTAAGGTTGGGTGACTGATACTTAACATGTATTTCAAGGAAACTGATTTTGTTACTAAATGAAACATTTTATTATTTTAAAATATATTCTAAGTACTAATAGCTTAAACTCACTTTCCTGGTGGTGGCAAGAAAAATGCATTCCGGGATTTGATTTAGAGATCTTAAATAAAAACGTTTCTCATTAATCGTTAATAAAATCTCTTGTCACCATTGGGAGTAACTATTATATCAACTCCTTACTAGAAACTTGATAATTAAATGGAAAGGTAGCATTTATCCTTTCTTTCCTGTAAGAATTGAATTATAGGGTAGTCAAATGATGCTACATGATGAGACAAAATTTTTAACTGTGGAAATTCTAGCTAATAAATGAAGAATAAATGATAGAATAAGAAAATTACCATTTTGCAGGTTCAAATAAAACAGTTGGGGCAAGGATCATGACTGAAATCACTAGATGAAAGGTCAATTGTCAATGAGGAACGTCTGCAGCATGGCAGTCATTTGATCTCATATTACTTTCCTTCTGGGACAAGCAGACACTATGTGCATCCTGATGTGATGTGATGTGAAGTGCACAGCAACACCTAGGAAGAAGTCTTGCCCAAGAGGTTTCATCTAAATCTAATCAAGCATTTAATTCTAACTTCCATCTTTTAAAAGAAATACAGGGGATAGAGGAACAAGGTAACTCTACAAAGAGGCAAACTCACAAAGTGAGACATTCTGCAGGATCCATGTCACGCCTTCTTCAAGGCTTCATAGACAAGAAAACAAATGGGAGGCAATGTTCTTCACAAAAGACATAAACACCAAATAGAACACGAGGGTTTTATTTGGATCTGGGTTCCAACAAATTGCCAGCAAAAGTGTTTTTTGTCTGGATGCAGCGGCTCACTCCTATAATACCAACACTTTGGGAGGCTGAGGCAGGAGGATCACTTGAGCCTGGGAGTTCAAGACCAACCAGGGCAATATAAGGAGACCCCGTCTCTACCAAAAATAAAAAAAAGGAAAAAAAAAAAAAAAAAAAAAAGCATAGTTTTGGCAGAATTTAGGATACCTGAACTTGGTTTAGATGATTTTAAGCAATGTTTGTAAACTATGGTAGGTATGACAAGAGTACTATGGTTACCCCACAAACATTGCTTAAACTAAAGTATTTAGGATTAAAATATCATAATGTGTGAGTTCACACAGACACAAAGGAAACAACAGACCCTGTGGCCTCCTTGAGGGTGGAGGGCGGGGAAGGGTGAGGAAAAGTTACCTACTGGGAACTATGCCAATTATTTACGTGATGAAATAATCTGTATAAACCCCATGATGCAGAATTTACCTATATAACAGACCTGCACATGTACTCCTGAACCTAAAAGTTAAAAAAAAAAAAACCTATACAAAAAATTTGATTTGTTTTAAAATATTTTTGCAAAATAATGGATAAAGTAGATATGGCAAATTATCAAATAATAAACCTAGGTACTGGGTATATGGGAGTTCATACTCTTCTCTCTACTTTCCGTATGTTTGAAATTCCCCACAATATAATTTCCAAGATATATGATAATACAAAATAATATGCCCCTGCTAACACAAACGTCAAATGTGTGAAACAAAAATATTGAAGTGAATTGGATCTAGAGCCACTGTAGTTTGATTCAAATTAGACACAGGTCATTGAGCACCTGCCATGTCCTTGTCACTAATCTACTCACATGCCACTGCTGAGCCATATGACCTTGAGCAATTTACTTTTACCTCCTAGTTCCTTCCTTGGTAAAATGAGGGTAAGGGGTGGTCCCTCCCTCACCCAGTTGCTGTGAGGATTACATGAGTTAATACTCTAGGCAGCTGGGGGATGAATATCTTCTCTGCTGGATGATAGACCAGAAACAGCCATTCAACAAGTATTTGTATATATCTCAAGTATTTGTGTATATCTCCCACAGGCCAGACACATACTAGGTGTTCCCTCATTGAGCGTGTAGATGAGGACAGCCATACAGAACTTTGTCAAATCACTACAGTTATACACAGATGCAAGCAATGATAAGGGCCATGAAAGAAAAGGACAGTGGCTATCAGAGATGTGTTGGATGATCAATTAGGAAGTCGGGCTCCAGGTTCAGGCCATTAAAGAGAGCAGTTTAGTGGTTAAAGCAGACTTGGGAGCAGAATACTTGGGTTTGCAACCAGCTCTATCACGTACTGCTAGCTGCATCACCTTAAGCAATTTACTTCATCTCTTAGTTCCCTCATCTGTACCATGAGTGTAGGAATAGTCTTTACCTCATAGGGGTGTTGTCAAGATTGCGTAGTTAATCGTGGATGTTGCTTAGAACAACACCTAGCACATACCAAGCGTTGGATAAAGTTGTGTGTTGTTATCTCCATGGTGCTTTGATCCAGAGCAAAAAGGGGTGTAATGTTATCAACCCTGCCTCAGTGTGGCCTGTGAGGACTTAATGACTTAACATTTTGAATTGTTTTTTTTTTTTTTTTTTTTGTAAACTCTACCTAGCAGCACAGGAGAGTCACTTGGAGAGGTTTTTTTTTGTTTTTTGTTTTTTGGGTTTTTTTTGAGATGGAGTCTCACTCTATTCCCCAGGGTGGAGTGCAGTGGCACGATCTCTGCTCACTGAAACCTCCACCTCCTAGTTCAAGCGGCTTTCCTGCCTCAGCCACCTAAGTAGCTGAGATTACAGGTGTGGGCTACCACACCGGCTAATTTTTGTATTTTTAGTAGAGACGGGGTTTCACCATGTTGGTCAGGCTGGTCTCAAACTCCTGAACTCATGATCCGCCTGCCTCGGCCTCGAAAGTACTGGGATTACAGGCGTGAGCCACCGCCCGGTCAGAGAGTTCTTAAAAAGGAAAAAGGGGGAAAAAACGGTAGACAGGCTTTATTCTGAAACAAATGACTAGAAATGCTAGGGCTGGAACCTGGGCATCTGCATTTTTTAGAAGCTTCTCTGGCGATTCTTATGTAGAGCTAGGGTTGAGAACCACTGATCCAGGCTTTCAAAATGTGAAAGCAGTTTTAAAAGTGTAAAACTCTGGCACAAGAGTAGTCATGAGTTTTGTAAAAAAAAATAAATAAAAGTGTAAAACTCTCCCAGGCAACGGGTTTATTACTATTATTACCACCCAACGCTGTACAATACATGATCTTACATCATATACATGATCTTAGTTTTCAGAAGTTTATGTTTCCATAGAAGGGTCTCCCCCAAATTCCTCTCACCTCGATTTACTTCAAGAGGGAGAACAAATATGAAAGAAAGAACCCAAACCACCCAGGTAAACACCTTTGCCCCATCCAATGATTCGGCTCTTGTATGTTTCATGGGCTCAACTTGGGAACAAACCGAAACACACACGCTCCTGGGTCAAATTATTTCCAGAGAGAAATCGCTCAACGAAACGCAGTGAGTGGTGCAGCCTTCTTTACAGAAAGGTACTTCTCTGCATCCAGGAGATCGACAAAACGGAAAAGTGAACACTGCTTTCCGTCATGAGGAAGGAATCAGGTCTGAACTACGGAGGCATTACTTTTCCATCTATGAATCAACAGTTCCAGAAACAAGTTGCCCACTTTTGAGGGCTAAAGAGCTCAAGCGCTTGGTGGGGTCATGGTTACATTTCAGTGGATACAGTTGACAAAAGTCATCGAGCTGTATCCATACAACTGTGCCTTTTATTGTAGGCAAGGTGCACCTTAATTAAAAAAAAAATAGCACAGGGGGAAAATAAAGTGGGTTAAATAGTCGTTCACGATGAGGTTCTCCTGAGGAAAGAAACCAGAGCCCACGTTAGTTCCAAACGCCCTCTTTGACCTGCCCGCTCTGGCCGACAGGGGAACGAGGGTTGGAAGGTTCTATGCAGGTCCTGGAATCGGGACCGTCCCGAGGGAGGAGACGGAGCCCAGGCACCGGGGCCCGGGGAGCGGGGTCCTTACCCAGCAGCAGAAAGGACAGGACCCATTGCAGCACCGCCGCCGTCTGCAGCCGCCGCGCCAGCGGGATGTTGAGCGGCGCAAACTCGACCTTCATGGCCCGGCCGGGCGAGGACCTCGCCAACCACGGCCGCCTGCACCCCGCTGCTCGGCGGCGCCTGCGGGAAATGCTCAGCCGGATCCGGGCCCCGCGCACCGGCTGGGCGGAGAGGAGGGGGCAGAGGCCAGGCAGCGGGCGGGGACTGGACTTCGCCCCGGGTGGGAGGGCGCGCTGGGCTGGGGCTGGGGGCCGCCAATCACGAGCGCCCGGCGCCAGAGCTGGCCCAGAGTGCCTTGGCCCTGGAGCAGCTGCAGCGGCCCGGGCGCATTGGCTGGCGCGCCCGGGCGCTGGCGAAAGCGCGCCGCCTGAAACACGAGGGACGGTGAGAGGAGTCAGCTGGCGGCCGGCCCGAGCTGGGCAGCGCGGGCTCCGGCTGCCTGGCTGAGGATCTGGGATCTCCACCAGGATCTGACCATTGTTCAGCTGATCGATCACCCAGCACCTGCCTTCAGCATCCGCCCTTAAACCCACCCCTTCCTCCGAACCCTCCGTGACTAGGGGGAGGGTTGGTTTGAGGAATCGCGCACCGACTGGAGAGAGGCGCGAGACTTGCTTCTTAGCTTATTGATCTGTGTCCCCCGCCGCCCCTGATTTCCCCGAGGAGGGGGAAGGAAACTGGCTTCCTCACTCTTGGGTCCTCAGATCCCTTCAGGAGCTTTGGGAACCTTTCAACCATTCATTCATTCAACCCACATTTATTGAGCACTTGCCACATGCGGGGCACCATCGGATAACCAAGCTATTCATTGTCTTGTTCTCAGAGTACAGGGAGAAACAGACATAAGCAAAACGACTACACAATTTGGTGTGTAATTACAAGTAAGACCCTACTGTGGATGACTAGAAGACTCGAGAGCCAAGACTGCTGCATGGTCAGGGAAGTGTCTGAAGAAATGCCCTTACTCGAGCTGTAGCCGAATTCAGTTAACCCAGGAGTCATCCAGGCAAAGGGAAGCACATGTGCAAAGGTACTGTGGCTGAACTCAAAGAAGAGCTCAAAGAGTGGGAGCCTGGGGGAACAAGGGTGAGATTGGGGTAACATCAGGCAAAAATGGAGGGCAAGGGCCAGACCCTTACAGACTGTGTTTAGGGTCCAAGTTTGTACCCCAAGAGCAATACCAGACACTGAAGAGTTTCAATTATGATGTGCTAAATGGATAAATGGATGGACAGATTCTAAATGGTGCCTAGCCATTGGGAGCAACCACTGCACTTTATTTATAAATATTAATTACCACATAGTTGAAAAACTCAAAATGATGAGTAGCTGTCAAGTCATTGCTGGAGAGGTCTTGGAACAGGGCAACAGAGTCGACCCTCCCTTCTCCCCCATGCGATGCCCCTTTCTTCTTCAACATTTTAATGAAGAGATGTGATTAAAACAAATATCAGGGCCACTTGGGGGAGTTGTTTGTGACTTCTTGTATGCAAAACCTGTTTGGGTTTTTCTCCCCCCCCTTCTGAAGGAGTCACTTTCTTCTTTCCTTTCAGATTTCTTCCTTGAAACTTGCCCCAGTGCCCCTTGCCCCACGATGAACACACACTATGTCAGACACTCTGCAGAGCCCTCACAGGCGTTGTATCAAAAATCCTACAAAATAAGCATTTGCTTCGATTTTGCAGCTAAGGAAAGCAGGGCTTAAAGTCACACAGCTGGTAAATGGCAGAATAGAGAAGATTCAAATGTAGCTTTCTGCAAAACCTGGAGAGGCGAGTCATCCCCTCATCAACTGAACCCAACATGGAATAAACATGTATAGAGTGCCTGCATTGCATTAGGCATTGTCCTTGGTACTGGTGACACAAAAGTGAATTAAGACAAGGTCTCTGTGCCTTTGAAATTTATGCACATTTATTCATTGACTACTTGTAGATAGCTTTCTAAGTCTTAGGCACAAGGTGAGAGTGGAGATGAGCTACAATGGTGAATAAGAAAGGTCCCTGTCCTGCTGGGGCTCACAGTCTAGTGAGACAAACAGAAAATGCCTACCTATGTAGACAACCAAATTTGTGACAGCGCCCTGAAGGAAACATGTAGGTTGATACAGAATAATAGGCACCTATTTAGAACAGATTGGAGGTAGCAAGAGTGGAAGTAGGCATATCCCCTGAGGAGACTATTGTAGGATGATTGTAGAGGATGGTTGAAGCTTGGGAAAATAGATATAGACTTGAGATATGCATGGGAGATATAAATGGTAGGAGTATTTGATTAATTGGATTCCTAATCTTTCGGTAAAGAAGACGAAAACACCCAGAACCCCTGATCCTGACCACTTGCCGTTTGCTGTGCGTAGTAATGTGTTTGTCATTTTCCCAGAGCACTTAGCTGACAGAAAAATACTGTCATATCCCATCACAGCCATCACAGCCCACCGAAGCAAAGTATGGACTCACCAGCACTCAGTCAATGCAACAGCCCATCACGGTTTTAATCAACAATTAAATCATTTACTCATCCTTTTGACATTCAACATGTATTTATTTGTTTACATATCGTGTGCCAAGTTACTAACGTGAGATCACTGGATTGACATAGTGGGAAAGTTTTAATTCATCAAGCTATTCAAAACGATTCTTCTGTATGAGCCTAAGATTTCCAGAGCCTAACTGGTATACTAGGCTGCTTCTCAAATAATATAAGGAAGAAAGAGAGTGCTGTCACACCAGAGGAACAAGTCATGAACGGTATGTAGAAGAGTGATGACTGAGCTGGTCATTTGGGTTAAGGTTTAGTTATCCATTCGGTCAACAAATATTTTAGCAAATGACTAAAGAAAAATACATTTGGCAGAAGTGTCAGCGTTGTTCCTATGGGCCTGGAATTGGCTAAATATGAGTGAACAATACATATATATGTTTACAATAACTCAACGAAAATGTATCAGTCACCATGGCTGTGGCAAGTCCTGGGGGAAAAAACTAACACAGACCTTTTGAAAATCTGGGATTCCACGGATGGGTATGGTTCCTCTTTCAGTTTCTCAACTCTGATGAAGAAATAAGGTCACAGGCCAGATTGCCTCAACAATTATGAAAGGCTACTCTTGGAAATGAGAAATAAATTATTTTCTTGTTTTATTTCTTTCTTTCTGTGCACTTTACTATAACTTCTACTAGTAGGAAGGTGACAATATTTTTCTATAATAATGAGGTTTTACTGTAACTTAAGTAAAAGCATTCTCATTATTAAGTTAAAAAGGATATAGTATTCTGTTGGTATTGTCTAGACTGCTTAGAGGGGATAGTTTAGGGCAAAGGTCATGGTTCTGATTTTCATAAGATGATTAATCATAAAAGTAAGTCATCCCACACACACACACACACACACACACACACACACACACACACACACACACACACTACTGAGAGCAACCAGCTCTGGTTAAAGTCAGATAGAAGGCCATCACTATGGTAGTTTCAATGGAATGTTCTTCAAGAAGTTCTATTTTCAAGGCTCTTTTGAATAAAGTTTAAGAAATTTGCAGTCTTACTGTCTTCTCAACTATTTGATCAATCTGACAAGGCTTGGGTACGTTGTTCTGGGCAAAGTTGCAGGAACCTTGCCTGAGATGGTGAGGCTTTGTAGCCCCCCGATTACAGTCCAAGGTTTCCTTTCCTCCATATTTTCTTAATGCTACAGGTACACACAAGGTCTCAGACCTCATGTACCTTCCTGCCTGCCTTCCTTTCACATTTTCCTTTGAAAACTCCATTCATAGAAGTTCAAGTGTTATCTCTCCATTAGTTAATTTATGTTAATATGTGATGTTTTCTCTACAAAATATACACTTCCTTAATTGCTCTTTTGTTTGTTTTTTGAGATAGAGTCTTGCTCTGCTGCCCTGGCTGGAGTGCAGTGCTGCCGTCTTGGCTCACTGCAGCCTCTGCCTCCTGGGTTCAAGTGATTCTCATGCGTCAACCTCCTGAGTAGCTGGGACTATAGGTGTGCACCACCATGCCCGACTAATGTTTTGTATATTTAGTAGAGACAGGGTTTCGCCATGTTGCCCAGGCTGGTCTCAAACTCCTGAGCTCAGGCAATCCACCTGCCTGGGTGGATTGCTAGGCAGGTGCTAGGATTACAGGCGTGAGCGACCATGCCTGGCCCTTAATTGTTCTTTTAATTTGTTATAACACTATAACTGATTACTCTTAGAAATTATGAGGATAATCACTAGTATTTATTAAATGTCCTTTTTCTTCCCATGATCCTCACCCACACCTTCATGTGCATTTGCCCCGAGACACTACTTGGGGGATCCAGCAACCCACGCAAGGTAGGAACAAGAAGAAAGACACTAGGAAGGTTTACTGCAACTGCCCTGAGTTCAAGGCCATCTTATAAAAGAGGTAGTCAGCAACTCCAATAGCAGTGCCCTTGGGGACATGACAAAGCAGCTTCCATTATTTAGTCCCAGTTTCCAAGAAGATCCAGGCTATAGTCTGAATGTTTGTTTTCACCGCCCCCCTAAATTTACATGTTGAAATCCTAACCACCAAGGTAATGGTATTAAGAGATGTGGCCTTTGGGAGGTGATTATATCATGATGGCTCCTTCACGAATGGACTTAGTGCCCTTATAAAAGATGTCAAAGGGAGCTCTTTTGCTCCTTCTGCCATATGAGGATCCAGCGAGAATTCAGCTGTTACAACTCAAAAGAGGGCCCTTACCAGAACCCGACTATGCCGGCACCCTGATCTTGAACTTTCCAGCCTCTAGAACTGTGAGAAATACATTTCAGTTATTTATAAGCCACTTAGTCTTACAAACAAAACATCATAGGATGTTTTGTTATAGTGGTCTGAATGGATGAAGACAGTCCCATCCAGTGGATGGGCTTGAACACGTTTGTATCTTTCTTGTTGTTTATGGGTACTTGGTACTTGACTTGTTGATTCCACTGGTCTATTATTATTGGTTGTTTTGTTTTGCTTCAACACATGCCATTTCCCCAGTCCTGACTGCTCTCATTTCTCCCCTGCATTATTGCAACCTCCTAACTGATCTTCTTGCCATGAGTTTTACCCTCCAAACCACCACTCCTTATCCCCTTTCCACAACACACCCAATGTAATCTTTTCAAATACTTTTCAAAGATCATTTAAAATCTTTGAATTTCTTCACAATTGCTGTCAAGATAAAGTACGAACACTTTAATATCGTTTTGGATTCTGCATTATATAGGTCATCTACATCTCACCTCTTGAGTCTCAGCTATAGCCTTCCAACGCTCACACTCTATGAACTTATTTTGTTGTTGAACAATCAAGTTTCAGGAGGAAGAAAGAGACACGTGGGTCTCAAGAACAACCAGGCACTTAGATGTGTCTGGATCCTCTCTCTCCTCTGTCTTCCCTCTTGCTGTGGGGGTCATTTTACCTCACTGGAGACTAGTTTTCTCCATGGGGTGGGAAACATGGCCATGAATGGCCCCACACTTGTACCTTACAGCTTCCACTATTAAATCAAATGGATTTAGTTCCTTATGGTCCCAAGTCCAAAATCCAGCTGGCATCAGGTGTCTACTTCTGTATCAATTCATTCAAATAAGATACAGAGTCCCATTGCTGTAATATGGTGGCTCTCACGTTTACCCTTGTGACACAGAAAGAAAATTCTGGGCAGATGCTGCCAAGTTTCTGTAATCAAAACCAATCAGAAGGGAGAAATGAGTGAGGAGGAGTTGACTTCAGTATTTCTTATTTGGATAATTTGGTGGATGGTGGTGACATTGAAAAGGAAAGGGGGACATGGGAAAAAATGGGTCTTGGGGAAACTTCAGTTTTCGACATGTTGAGTATGAGATGCCAGCATGTTGGACAGCCAGGTGGAGATGTTCAGAAGCTGGTAAGAAATATGTACAGAAGAGAGATAAAGGCTGAAGACAGGAAGGGAGCCATCTATGTTTAGGTGGTAGTGGAGGCTGCGGACCTCACTCCAGGAGAAGCTCTCTAAGCATGTAACTCTGGAGAGCACCCCACACAGAAGGAAGGGAAAATGCAGTGTAGGAGGTACAGGAGGGCATGAGAGAGGTAATATTTATTCAGTGCGCATGATAGGCCAAACCCTAACACGAACTATCTCTTAAAATCCTCACAACCATCCCATGGCCTACCTACAGGGTATGTATCATTATTATCTTTGCATTACAGATGAGGAACTGAGGCTGATCAGGATTCTGTCACTGGTCCAAGGTCTCAGTGAACAGCAGATCCAGAATTTAAATCTGTGACTGATAGAACTCAATACTATGTTGTATTGCCTCTCACATAGTGACAGTAGAAAAATCCAAGGAGCCAATCAGGAGCCTGGAGTCAGGAAAACTAAGGAAGGAGAATTTCAAGAATGAGGGAATGGTCAATACTATAAAATGGTCTAATGGGTTCATTTTTAAAATCCAGTTTAAAATGACCATTGTTTCGGCAAATTCCTTGGTGCTGATTAAACTGATTCTTGTGAGGTCTTGCTTGCAGACCTTCTTGATTCTAGATGGATCTAGCAAAAGAAACCCAAAAAGATAGATGGACTTTGGTCATGTCCCAAAAGTTTCAGGGTAATCTACAGATTGCCCAAGGAAATTTACAAGAAAGGCATATAAGATTTTGGATAGAACAGAGTCAGTTTTGGATATGCAGCAAGTAAAAGCAAGGCCAGTTATAGTAAATTCTATCATCTATTACCTGTATTGAAAGCCCTGTCTCACCCTCTGGGAGAGAGCAGCTCAAGTTTTACGAAGCTTCATACCAGAAAGAAGTCCTAGTCTCAGATCACTTGGGTAAATATGCTGGGTAATTACCTTCAAATAAATATCTACTAATCAAATAGCACTTTGCAGGTTTCAAATTGTCTCCACATACTTTATCCTGACAACTCTCAGATGGAGTATGATCTCCATTTTGTGAATGAAGAAACTGAGGCTGCAAGCGGAGAATGTTTGCTTTTGGAGAGGAAAGCACTACATGATATCAGCATGCCCCTTTAAGCTATCTGTGGCTCCAGTTTAAAATTTCATCTTACCTCGAACTGCAATTTAGGATCTGTGTCAGAAGAACTTCAGACCTGACGGCATTGCTTTCGCAATTACTAGCCAACCCACAAGCATTACAGGAAAGTGACACAATAATTTCAGAAATTTCCTCTGAGCTGATTATACGTTTTACAGGCAAAACAATCCACCTGTGCAGGCTCTGAGGCTCTGATTCCAGGTAATAATGAGAGAGCCGGACAATCTGCCAATGTCTGATTAGTCAGGGAAAAGAAGTGAGCATGATTGTGTTTTATAATAGCCTTTTTTCCCCTCATAATAAAATAACACTTGCTAGTTACAATTCTGTAAAATAAAAGATACAATTAAAAAAATCTCACCACCCAAGGAGAGTGACTGTTACATTCTGTTGTATACTATGGTAGCCATTTTATTTTTGTTCACACCCATATACATACAAGCTTTTTTTTTTTAATATTGAGAGGGAGCCTTGCTCTTGTTACCCAGGCTAGAGTACAATGGCACAATCTCCACTCACTGCAACCTTCACCTCCCGGGTTCAAGTGATTCTCATGCCTCAGTCTCCTGAGTAGCTAGGATTACAGGCACCCACCACCGCACCTGGCTAATTTTTAAAATATTTTTAGTAGAGACAGGTTTTTACTATGTTGGCCAGGTTGGTTTCGAACTCCTGACCTCAAGTGGTCCATACACCTCAGCCTCCCAAAGTGCTAAGATTACAGGCAAGAGCCACTGTGCCCAGCCATACATGCATTTTTAAAACAAAAAATTGGTCATTTAAAGTATATTGTTCAGCCTGGGCAACATAGTGAGACTCTGTCTCTACAAAAAGTAAAAAAAAAAACATTGCCAAGTGTGGTGGCGTGTGCCTGTGGTCTCAGACTGAGGTGGTAGAATTGCTGGAGCCCAGGAGATCAAGGCTGCAATGAGCTATGATCATGCCACTGCACTTCGGCTTGGGGAAAGAGTAAGACCTTATCTCTAAAATAAAATAAAATAAAGTATATTGTTTAGTAACTGTACTTTCATATCATAAAGTTCATTTGTTGTGAACTTTTTATCATGTTAAAAATGTAGATAGCTAATATCATTTTTAATGTTTGCATAGTATTTTATTGCATAAAGGTATCATAAGCTATTTAATCAAGCTCATATTGTTGGATGTTTAGGTTGTTTCAAAATTTTCTACATTACAAAGAGAGGAAGACTTGTTTCATTGTTTCCTTAGAATAATCATAAAAGTACAATTTCAGGATAAAGAGAAAAAATGTTTAAAATGTTGATTTGTATTGTCAAACTGCTACTTATCTTCTCAACAGGAGTTAAAGCGCTAACTTCCTAAATTTTTGCCAATACAGGGTTGGTACAATTGGTTTCTTTAATGCCTGCCAGTCTCCCTGGAGAAAATATCCATAACTTTCATTGTTGTTTTAATTTATATTCCCTTCTCTTTTTGTTTGTTGTATTTAACTGGTGCTCACTTTCTTTGCTCATTTTTTAATATTAAAGTATATATTTACAAAAAGAAAAGGTAATATACCAAGTATTCCTAATGTTAAAATCTCAAATATACAGCTGGGCATGGTGGCTCATGCCTGTAATCCCAGCACTTTGGGAGGCTGAGGCAAGTGGATCACAAGGTCAGGAGTTTGAGACCAGCCTGGCCAATATGGTAAACCCCGGTCTCTACTAAAAATACAAAAATTAGCTGGGCATGGTGGTGCACGCCTGTAATTCCAGCTACTCAGGAGGCTGAGGCAGGAGAATTGCTTGAACCTGGGAGGCGGAGGTTGCAGTGAGCCGAGATTGCGCCACTGCATTCCAGCCTGGGCAACAGAGAGAGACTCTTGTCTCCAAAAAAAAAAAAAAAAAAAAAAAAAAACACTTCAAATATTTATTGATGGTCTGCTCTCTGCCAGGCAGTGTTTGAGATTCTTGGCATGTATTAGTGAACAAAATACAAAAATCTCTGCCCTTACAGACTCATGTTTTAGCAGGGAGAGACATTTAATGTCTAATAACCATAACTAATAGTATAGTCAGGGATAGGCTTTTCTGGGAAGTCTTCAAGGAGCCAAGGGATCTAACTCTGTAGGAATCTATGGGCAAGAACATTCAAGCAGAAGGAAGTGCTGCTTCAAAGGCCTAAGCTGGGCCACTGCTTGGCACACTCAGGAAAGACTGCTAATCCACAAATTATGTTTGATTCCTAATAAATGATAAAAGAATGTTTTCCAGAACTTGAAAAAACTTAAAGTTCATCTAGAAAAATTAACATGAGATAAAAACCATGAAAGGTTTTAAAAAGAAGGCATTGAAGGGACAGGGACACCAACTTACTAACTTTTCCAAGGGTTAAAATGTATTATAGCACTATAATAATTGAAAAAGCTTGGTCCTGGCAATGGAACAGATAGTTCAGGATAAAGAACGTATTTGAAATCCATGGGTAAAAACAAGCTTATTTAATAAATAATATATTAACTGAATTATTTAAAAACCAAAATAAAGTGGGTTCATTTACTCACTCCAAACCCAAAACAAATTTCAGAAGGATCTGAGATTTAAATGCAAAAAAAAACCCCAAAAAAAACCCCAAAACCATTTAAGTACTCTGAGAAACATACCTAAAAAAAAAAAAAAAAATAGGCCGGGTAAGGTGGCTCATGCCTGTAATCCCAGAACTTTGTGAGGCAGGTAGATCACCTGAGGTCAGGAGTTTGAGACAAGCCTGGATAACATGGCGAAACCCCGTCTCTACTTAAAAAAAAAAATACAAAAATTAGCTGGGCGTGGTGGTGGGTGCTTGTAATCCTAGCTACTGGGAAGGCTGAGGCAGGAGAATCGTTTGAACCCGGGAGGCGGAGGTGGCAGTGAGCCGAGATGGCGCCATTTCACTACAGACTGGGCAACAAGAGTGAAACTCCGTCTCAAAAATATATCTATATATATATTAATAATCATCATCGTCATCTTAAGGAAGATCTTTTAAAACATAACCTAAACTCCATCATCTATAACGGAAAAGAATAATAGTTTTTTTTTTTGTTGTTTTCAAGTTTTAATCAAAGTTTGTATGTAAGATTACTTTATTCCTGCATCTTCTCAATTGTTTCTTCCTTGTATTTGCCCTTCTCTTTCCTACTTGGCGAGACTTGGCTTTCTGCTCAAAGATCTTTTTGCGGTCTTTGTTCAGCTTTAGCCTAGTGATAACCGCCTTGCTGGGTGAATGCCTACGTGGACAGTTGTGCCATTAGCCTTTTCGCCCTGCACACGTTCAATGTAGATAACATATTTCTTCTTGTAAACCTGGACTACTTTGTCAATTTGCTGACCTTTATAGTGTCCTCGTACAACCTGAACTTCATCATCCTTTCGGATGGGCTGGGATCGCACGTCGTACTTCTGTCTCAGCTCTTTAGAAAGAGGGGAAGACATAATCTTCCGGCGAATGTGGGAATGTACACTGAAATGTGTTTTGCGATTCGTGGTTCGGTCGGAAGTCACAAAGGGACTGAACTTCATTTGGCCGCTCCCGCTTCGGTGATGGCCGCAAAGGGAAATGCTAAAGTTTTTTAAAAGCCCTTTATCCGCCGGGCGCAGTGGCTCACGCCTGTAATCCCAGCACTTCGGTAGGCCGAGGCAGGTGAATCACCTGAGGTCAGGAGTTTGAGACCAGTCTGGCCAACATGGTAAAACCCCCTCCCTACTAAAAATACAAAAATTAGTTGGGTGTGGTGGTGCGCACCTGTAATCCCAGCTACTTGAGAGGCTGAGGCAGAAGAATCTCTTGAACCCGGGAGGTGGAGGTTGCAGTGAGCCGAGATGGCGCCATGGCACTCCAGCCTGGGCGAAGAGCAAAACTCCATCTCAAATGAAAAAAAAAAAAAACAAAACAAACAACAAAAAAACCTGTAAGCGAAATCAAATGCAAGTTTTCCTACTGTGTTTCTGCTCAGCTATAGGCAAGCCAACATTCATGTTTCCCCACTCCTGAAACAGACTGTCACACTCATCTGTTGTTTTCCCACCTCCGTCTTTACTTTCTTAAAAATAATCCGCAAAGGTATACTGGATAAAATAGGGCATTACCAGTATTTTTAAAACCCCTTGGGAATTGTGATGGTTAATTTTATGTACCAACTTGACTGTGCTAATGGGTACCCAGGTAGCTGGTTAAACATTATTTCTGGGTGTGTGAGGGTGTTCCTAGAAGAGATTAGCATTTGTTTTTATTTTTATATTTTGAGATGGAGTCTTGCTCTGTTGCCCAGGCTGGAGTGCAGTGGCACAACCTCAGCTGGCTGCAACCGCCACCTCCTGGGTTCAAGTGATTCCCCTACCTCAGCCTCCCACGTAGGGAACTAAAGGCATGTGCCACCATGCCCAGCTAATTTTTTTATTTTTAGTAGAGATGGGGTTTTGCTATGTTAGCAAGATTGGTCTCAAACTTCTGACCTCAAGTGATCTGCCTGCCTTGGCCTCTCAAAGTGCTGGGATTATGGGAATGAGCCACTGCCCTGGTCAAGATTAGCATTTGAATTTGTTGGACTGAGTAAAGCAAATGGGGCTCCCCAACGTGGGTAGGTATGATCCAATCCATGGAGAACCTGAAGAGAATAAAAAGGGGGAGGAAGGCTGAATTCACTCTCTGTCTGACTACTTGAGCTGGGACACAGATCTTTCCCTGCTCTTAGTTCTCCTGATTTTCAGACCTTGAGACAGCATCTGTATCACCACCTCTTCAGCTCTCAAGGCATCAAACTACTTCACTGATTTTCATGGGTCTCCAACTTACAGATGGTAGGCTGTGGGACTTCTCAGTCTCCATAACGATGTGAGACAATACTTCGTAATAAATATCTGTCTACCTATTTCCTATTTATTTCTCTGGAGAACTCTGACTAATACAGGCATTCCAACACCCCAGGCTGCAGCCCTTGCATCCCACTCAGAACTAACTAGTCTCACATTTTGTGTGTGTCATCCTCTGCTTTTTATTATAGGCTTACCATTCTATTTATGTATGCCTAATAATATACTC
This sequence comes from Ateles fusciceps, assembly GCA_036589455.1. Classification (NCBI taxonomy): domain Eukaryota; kingdom Metazoa; phylum Chordata; class Mammalia; order Primates; family Atelidae; genus Ateles; species Ateles fusciceps. The sequence continues at coordinate 5,734,566 of JAZHEH010001955.1, forward strand.
TTTAGGTTAGCCTGGTTTTTAGTGTTTATATTCACGGCATCACATGATACATATTCTTCTGTGATTTACATTTTTTCCCTCAAATTTACAATGTAAGATTTATCCAAGTTGATACATGCAGGTGTAGGTCATTTATTTACACAGCTGGTGTTTCATTGCATAAATTTATCTTAACTGTCTACCTATTCTACTATTGACAAACATTGGGTTGTTTCTAGCTTTTTGCTATAACGAACAATGTAACCATGAAAATTCTTATTTGAGTCTTGTGGTGCACATGGGTAAGAGTTTCTCTGGGGAATATTCCTAGAAGTACAATTGCTGGGTAGTAGGATATGGACATGCACATTTTTCTAGATAAGGCCATACTTTCCAAAGAGTTCATATCAACTTATACTCCCAGATTCTTGCCAAGATCTGATTGTTTTCAGACTTTAAGATTTCTACCAGTCTCGTAGGTATAAACATGTATATCCTTATAATTTTAATTTGCATTTCCTTAATTTCTACTGAGCTGAGAGTTTTTCATGTCTTTTGTCCAGTTTGTCTTTCATTCCTAGGAAATTCTGCCACTTCATCCCTGCTTTCAGTCTGGCCCCAAAATTAGATAAAAGAAGCATGTACCTACATTTGTACCTATATTTTATGATATACAATCTCACCATTTTCCATGTACCTTTCCTTTCAGCTAGCTAATGCCATTTTTGATGAGCCCTAGTGGCCTAGTTTCCTCTTTTCCATTAGAATCTTCTAACAGCTTAGCTTGCCAAAGAGAAGGGACAGAGTACCTGTAATGTGTGCAATGCTAAAAAGCAGGATGGGTCAGATGTGAACAGAATGCCCCTTGGTGGTCTGAGACTAGCAGGAAACTAACTAGGAGGGTAAAAAACAATAATGACAGTTGCCCTAGTTCCAGGACCTCTGACATGATAAGAACTACACTAGTTATTTATGAGTATTATTTCGAATTCTTAAAATAATTCTTTTTTAGTTTTTGAGACAAGGTCTCACTTTGTCAACCAGGCTGCAGTGCTGTGGTGTGATCACGGCTCACTGCAGCCTTGACCTCCCAGGCTCAAGTGATTGGAGTAGATGGGATCACAGGTGTGTGCCACCATGCCAGGATAAGTTTTCTTTTTTTTTTTAGAGACAGTGTCTAACTCTGTCGCCCAGGCTGGTCTTGAAATCCTGGGCTCAAGTAATCTTCCCGCCTCGGCCTCCCAAAGTGTTAGAATTATAGGTACATGACACAATAATTCTCTAAGGTGTATATTATTATAACTATTTTATAGATGAGGAAACCAAGGTTCAGAAGCCACAGAACACCTTGGAGTGCCCAAAGCAGAGCAGTTCAGCAGGAAGTCCTTTGGTTATTTATTATTATTATTATTTTGTTGGTATTATTTTTGAGACAGAATCTTGCTCTTCACCCAGGCCAGAATGCAGTGGCATGATCTTGGCTCACTGCAACCTCTGCCTCCCGGGTTCAGGTGATTCTCAGTCCTCAGCCTCCCCAGTAGCTGGGATTACAGGTGCCCGCCACCTTGCCCAGCTAATTTTTCCATTTTTAGTAGAGATGGGGTTTTACCATGTTGACCAGGCTGGTCTCGAACTCCTGACCTCAAGTGATCTGCCCACTTTGGCCTCTGATCTGCCCAAAGTGTTGGGATTACAGATATGGGCCATTGCACCTGGCACTAGTCCTTTATTAATTTGGCACAAAGCACCAATTTTAGGTGGAAAATTGTATTTTGCATCAAGGATGTTTGCCATTTATGGGGTGCTGCCAATCTGTTATGTTGGTCACTGAGAAAGGACTGCCTGCAGCCATGCAGGGGAGCTAATACTGTATAGGAAAAACTGCTTGATTAATAGTTAGGGTGACCTAAATCTGGTTCAGCTTTTGTTCCTTCATATAAAGGACCTTGGAAGAAGCCCTCACTCACTGTACAGTAGAAAGGACAAGGGCAAGGCTCCCTCTTGAACTGCCAGTTTGTGCCTTATTTTCATTATTTGTAAAACAGGGATAATGGTACCTACCTTAATGTGTTAGTTTCCCCTGCCTGCTGAAACAAGTTACCACAAACTTGCTGACTTAAACCAAAAATTTACGCTCTTACAGTTCTGGAGGCCAGAAACCCAAAATCAGTTTCACTGGCCTCAAAACAGTGTGCATTATAAGGCCGTCCCATAGGCTGGGGGTGAATCTGTCCTTGTCTCTTTATTTCAGGGGTACATGTGCAGGATGTGAAGGTTTGTTACATAGGTAAATGTATGCCGTGGTGGTTTGCTGCACAGATCATCCCATCACCTAAGTATTAAGCCCAGCATCTATTAGCTCTTTATGATGCTCCCTGCTCCTCCTCCTCCCTCCCACCCTCAGGCCCCAGTGTGTGCTTGTCTCTTTGTTTCTGGTGGCTGCTGGCATCCTTGGGTTGTAGCTGCCATACTTCAATCTCTGCCACCATGGCTACATCGTCTCTCTCTCCACCCCCCCTTTTTATGATTTTATGAGGATACTGTGATTCCATTTAGTGTCTGTCTTTAGAATCCAGGATAATTTTAATCTCAAAATCCTTAACTTAATCTGCAAAGACCCTGTTTCCATATAAGGTTACATTTAGAGGTTGTAGGGATTAGGGTCTGATATTATTGGAGGCAGTTATTCAGCCTATTACACTCAGGGTTGTTTTAAGGAGGAAATTTAATGCTGGCAGAGGGCTGAGCACAACCCCCTGACAGCAGAGAGTCAAGAGCGAATAGACTAAAAAGAGGTCTCTAACAACGCCTCCCTTATAGAGCTGCCGCAAGGTTCAAACAAAGCACAGGTGTATCACTTACACGAGAATAGGCGAGATTAAAGAATGAAGTAAAAGCTGACGTCTGTTAACAGCCCCTCTCCGGCCGCCAGGATCTGCAAACCTTTCGCCGCAGGACGCCTTAAATCCTTCCACTCGCATTTCCACTGCCTCCAGGCAAGATTTCCCAGGTGAAAGCCCCGTCTTCTCCCTGACACGCCCCTCTCTCGCCCCGCCCACCTTGTTGGGCGACCCCTGACCTTAGCGTGCTGGAAGCCTCTGGGACTTTGGGGTCAGTCCATTGTAATGCCTGACAAATCCTAGCCAGTTCTATCCAATTATATCTCTCTTATAAGCTTTTAAGCTATTAGTCCCACATAAATAAATTTGGTAAGCTAGATAATGGCCAGATGAGTGTTTTTAGATTAAAAGAGAATAGGAACTGTTGGCGGCAGAATGGCGATATTCAAGACAGCTCTCATAAGAAGAGCCGGGTCCTACACCCTTCACTGGGGGAGCGCGGCCACCTCGCCGCGCAGGCGCAGTGAGTTTCACTCGCCATGCCGACTGTCAGCGTGAAGCGTGATCTGCTCTTCCAAGCCCTGGGCCGCACCTACAGTGAGTGCTGGCCCTGTACATTGGGCCCTACTCCTCTTCTCGGAGGCTGGGCCTCCCTCCAAAAGGGCATTGTGGCGACATTCATGCCTTCCTGAAGGTTTTGGCCCCGGGCGGCCGGGCTTTACACGGGAGGGATGATGATGGTGACTGTCCGGCTAGGCTGTGGTAGCCTCGGAACCGGCATCGCAGCGGTGCCATTGCATCACCTGCATGTGCCTGGCTCGCCGTGTCATTCATTCAGTGATCTGCCATTGAGTGCCTACAGCGTACCTGGCACCGACATCCAAGCCAGGGAATAGAACAGGAAGGAAACCTGGGGGCTGCGTCCCAAGCGTAGCCAGTTCAGTGCAATAAGAGCGCTGTGGGAACTCGGGGTAGGAGGAGAGGTTTGTGCAGCAGGGTGTAGAATGACATTCCATCTGTCTTCGTTTTATTAATGTTTCCTGAGCTCCTGTTATGTGTCAGGCACTGTTCTAAGAGCTTAGGACTAGAGCTGTGCACATGACACATCAGGTCCACGTTCTATATGATGGAGGCAGACAATTAACCAGCACATTAATAAAATGATTTCGGGATAATGTTAAATGCCATCAAGGAAAGAAAGGTGTTGTGCCAAGAACAACCTTAGAAAGGGTGGTAGCATTTGATTTGAGACCTGAATGAGGAGTATTCGATGGGCGTAGACTTCATTCTACGTTTCATCTCTTATTCAGTTCTAAAAAACACAACCATTGAAAAAAAGGAGGGAGATAATAAGCGCAGTTATCAGTTACCACATAGCTGTAGCAGCTGCCCCAACCCATAATTTTTAGCTAGTATAAAGGCTGTATAGCAAATGGTTTGTGAGAACTGTTTTTTTGTTTTTAGGGCTCGGTGTGATAACAAAGGCCTAATCGGTTTAATGACAGACACCACTTCCTAGAATATATTACTGTTACCGTGAAAAGAAAGGCTTTTTTGTTTGTTTATTTATTTTATTTTATTTTTGAGACAGAATTTTGCTCTTGTTGCCCAGGCTGGAGTGCAGTGGCATGATCTCCACTCACTGCAACCTCCGCCTCCCGGGTTCAAGCGATTCTCTTGCCTCAGCCTCCTGAGTAGCTGGGATTACAGGCACTTGCCACCACTCCTGGCTATTTTTTTATATTTTTAGTAGAGACGGGGTTTCACCATGCTGGCCAGACTGGTCTCGAACTCCTGACCTCAGGTAATCCACCCGCTTCGGCCTCCCAGAGTGCTAGGATTACAGGCATGAAACACTGTGCCCGGCCTAAAGCTGTTTAAAAATCTTTCCTAAGTGTGTACTTTTAGGTAATACCTATTCTTAATGTGACATTCTCTGCAAGTTTTGCCATAAATCCCTGAAAGTAAAGGAAATACAAGGGTATTGCATTACTCTTACCCTTTGTACTTGGCTCTATTTCCCTAATTGCTTTATTTGATATTTATATTTCTTAACTGCTCTTCTAAACCATATTCTCACTAATGGGATGTAGTACAAGTTGATAATCCCTTATCCAAAATGCTTGAGACCAGAAGTGTCTTGGATTTTGGATTTTAGGATATTTGCATAATTATAATGAGATATTTTGGGGGTGGGACCCAAGTCTAAACAAGAAATTGATTTATATTTCATATATATCTTATATACATAGCCTGAAGTTAATTTTATGGAATACTTTAAATAATTTTTTTGTGTGTGAAACAAAGTTTTGACTGTGTTTTGACAAGTCACATGAAGTCAGGTGTGGAATTTTCCACTTGTGGCATCCTGTCTGCACTTAAAGGTTCTGGGTTTTGGAGCACATTGGATTTCAGAATTTTGGATTAAGAATGCACAGTCTGTATACCTGAATTGCATAAGATGGTAGGTGGTAAATATTTGTTCAAAACATCTATAATTAGTTCCCATCTTAGTCTCCATTTCTAGGAAAGTAAGAAATCCAAGTTTTTAAAAATGGTAAGATTTATAACCTATTTACTATCATTTGATGTTTTAACATATTCTGTCCCCTTCCCTTTTTTTTCATATTGTTAGTGATCAGTTAAGGTTGATTTTTTTTTCACAAATATGCGTTTGTTAGCTACTCAATCTTTAAAGGGCCAGATACATGGCTCATGCTTGTAATCCCAGCACTTTGGGAGGACGAGGTGGGCAGATTGCTTGAGCCCAGGAGTTGGAGACCAGACTGGACAACATGGCAAAACCCTGTCTCTACAAAAATAGCTGGGTATGGTGGTGTATACCTGTAGTCCCAGCTACTCGAGAGGCTGTGGCCAGAGAATCACTTGAACCTAGGAGGTCACCCAGGAGGTCAAGGCTGTAGTGAGCAGTGATCAAGCCACTGCACTCCAGCCTGGGCCATAAAGTGGACCCTGTTTCAAAAAAAAAAAAAAATTCAGAAAGGTTGATATTTATTGAGATGTACTTTACAGAGATCAGAAACAATACTCCTCCTTAGTTCACATGTATAGTGTTCTTTCTTGAAACTTAACTGGGTTGAGGTCAGAACTGGAAAAGCATGTTCAGCAAAGCATGTGGTTTCCAAGTAATATGGATATATCTTGTCTCTTACCCTTTTTTTTCAGTCTTCCTCTTTTTTTTCTTGTTTTCACATAATGTCTCAATCACACTTTTTAAATCCACATTCTCTTTTTAGTCCCTCCCAGAGTTGCTTTCTAAGTGAAATTCCATTGTTTCTACCAGTCCCCACCCTCCTTTTCACCACCTCTTTGCTTAGCAAGTGTACATCTCTTTCAAGCCTTTTACCATTTTGGTTATTTTGCTTGTCTGACTCCTTTGGAGCAATTTTGTCTCCTTAGTCTGCCTTTTCAATGGACTTTCTGTGCAGGTGGTTTCCTCTTGCAGCTCCTTTTCTTGTTAACTGATTTAGTATCACTGCTCTTCAATTATAGTCCTGTTCTGGCTTGGTGTAATGGCTGGCAGAAATGTCAGAGCCTTCTGTGCATATCACACACACCCCTAAGGTATCGTTACTTGATGTGTCATTTTGTTGGAGGAAATTACTAATCAAGATTTTATTGTTGATTTTTCTTTGTATCTAAACCCATGAAATACAGCTGAAAGGAATAAAACATAATAAGGAGGGTTCAGCATATTTTAATAGCTCTGTACCATTTAGTTATTTATTACTGCATACTAAATTATCCCAAAATTTAGCATCTTAAAGCAACTATCATTTGTTATATAGTTTCTGAGGGTCAGGAATTGGGGATTGACTTAGCTGGGTGGTTTTTTGCTCTGGATTTGTTACTAGATTGAGGTTGAAGTGTTTGCCAGATCCGTAGTCATCTCAAGGCCTAACTGGGTCTGCAGAAACTGCTTTCAGGTTCATTCAAGTGGTTGTTGGCAAGCCTCAGTTCTTTGGTGATTTTTGGCCAGAGGCTTTAGTTCCTCCCACCTTATTTTCTCCATAGGACTATTTAGAACATGTTAGCTTCTTTGCCCCAGATGGAGAGGTCTGAGAGAGTAAGTATGTAAGAGAGAGTGCTCAAGATAGACGCCTGTTTTCAGTAATAGCTCAGAAGTGATATACTAGCCCTTCTCATATTCTCTTGGTCATAGACCAATCCTAGCACAATATGGAAGGGGATCATACAAGGTTGTGAATACCAGGAGGCCAGTATTATTGGAGGCCATCTTGGAGGCTGACTGCAGCCATTCCCCCCTCTAACCTCCACTGCTTCAGGTTCCTCCCATATGCAAAATATACTCACCCGCTCCCAAGGCCCTCAGAAGTGCCATCCCATTACAGCAGCAGCTCAAAATCTAGAATCTCATCATCTCAGTCAGGACCAGATGTGGATGTGGCTCCTTGGGTGTAGTTCCTTCAGTATAGCTTCTTTAGCGCAATTCACTGTTGGCCCAAAAGACTTGAGAGACCAGTTATCTGCCTCACGTATACCTAACATACAGTGGTGGGATGGGCATAGGATAACTACTGTAGACCTTCCTTTTCAAAAGGGCGGAAATGGGAGACACAAAGAAGTCATTGGTCTATGGCAATTCTGAAATCAAGTGGCAAATGTTGGATGTTCTTGATTAGGTCTGAAGGCCTGGGATAATTCTCCATGGCTGTCTGCCCTGCCCTCAGGCTCTTGGTTCCACCCCTCTGAGTGATCTCTAGAAAGCATATGCTTTACAGCTGGTTAGTTTTCTCAGTCTACTTACTGCTAATAGAATTTTGAGAGTTCAAAGACTTAATTTTATCCTATTTCTATCCCTTTCAATTCTAGCTGGCAATGCTTCTGCATATGTATTTCTTCTAAAAACTTTGCGGGTCTTTGGTGCATTTTACTGGCTTCCATTTTATTTGTCAAAAGCCACACCACCTACACATCTCTGAAATATATTGAGTTTCTGCTGATAACAGTCCTCTTAATTAAGCTCTATTGTGTGATTAATTGTATTTGTGAAGCACATTCTTTATAATTCTTTACAGCAACCCTTTGTTTGAACGATTAGTGCCTTTGATCTTTCTGAGTCTTAAGATTTTACAGTCATAACCTTGATTTTTATCTTTGGACCATGTTTTCCTGGCAGTGCCTTGGATTTGGTCTTTGCTCAGAAGTTATTTCTTAATTTTAGCATTGTTTCACATCTGGAGAAGATGAGAATTTTTAAAATCCTCAGTATCCTGGATCCTTTTTGTTTAATAGCCCTTCTTTTAGCTTACCTCTTTTTTCAGATAAGCTCAAGAAAAACCCAGGTGGCACTTTGAACACTGGTTGGAAATCTTCTTAGTTACATTGCCCCACTGATTTTTTTACAGTCCACATAACTGTAGGGAATGGTGTTGCTAAACTTTCTGCCTCTACTTAACCAGAATTCCTCTTCTTCCACTTTCTGATAACATTACCTCACTTTCCTCTGTGTCCTCACTTGTGTCCTTATCAAAGACTATGAAGCTTGTTTTAACAACCGTTTCAAGGCCCTTTAGGTTTTCATTTACACTTTTCAAAGCCCACTGCTTGGTTCCAAAGCCATTCCCATGTTTTTCGTTTTTGTTATGGCAGCGCCCCACATCCAGGGACTAGTCTGTATTAGTAATCTATTGCTATATAACAAGTTAATCTTAAGTATTAGTAGTTTGTTGCTGTATAATAAATTATCCCAATACGTAGGAGTGTAAAACAACAAGCCTTTATTACTTCACAAAATTTTGGAGAGACAGGAATCGGGGAGTGGCTTAGGTGGGTGGTTCTGGCTTTGGGTCTCACCATGTTGCAGTCTAGCTATCAGCCGTGGCTGCTGTCATCTCAAGGCTTGGCTGGGCTGGAGAATCTGCTTCCACACTCACTCCTGTGATTGCTGCAGACCTCAGTTCACACAAGAGCATGAATACCAGGAGGCAGGGATAATCTTGGAGGCTGGGTACCTGTTATAATTTGCCCTAGTTAATGATACCTCCACCTACTCTTTCCTCCAAACCAGAGATCTGGGAGTCATCCTAGACTCCTTCTACAAATTCCCTATTCCTACCTCCCATCATTCGGCCAGTAAGCCTTACACATTCCACCTCTTTAACGTTTTTCATATTAATCCCTTGTCCCTTATTCTTGCTGCTGCTGCTTTAAATGAAGCCTTCACTATATCTCGTCTGTACTATTGCAGTAGACTCCCTGCTCTAATCCATCCTCTATTCTGTGAGCAGTGTTTAAAATGCAGATCTAATCATGTTTTTGCCTAGCTGAAAAATCCCTTCAGTTTAATTCTCCATTGCCTGCTGGTAAGATAGAGGGCAAATTGTTAGTTGACCTCTTTGTCCTTATTCCATCATATCTTCTCCTAACTTGAACTTTAGGTTTCATCCATGTTGAACTAAAGAGTTTCCAAGTTTGCCATGTGGTTTCACTCCCCCACAATCTCTATCTAATGAACTCATCCTTTCTGTGAAGGTTTAGCTGACCCTAAGTGAAACTGATTACTTCTTTTGCGCCAGCCCTGTACCTTGTACTTAACACAGTCATATTTATTTACATATCTGGTTTCTTTACTAGATAAGGAAGCATTTAAGGCAGGAATTGTGTTTTACTTATCTTTGTAACCCCGGTACCTAGTATAGTGCCTGGAATAGGTGGGTATTCAGTATGTAGTTGTTAAATTGAATTGAAATTTAGTGTCTGAATCAGGAATATTAAGACTAGTTTTCACTAGAATATACTGCTAATGATGTTTTGTTTTCAATTTTTGGTAATGTGAGAACCCTGAAAATGCTAAACGGTAGAATACAATATTAAAATAAGGAAGAGAACTTATTTTATTCATTGCTAATAAACTATTAATTATTATAGACTCACTGTGTCTCAGGGTCCTATGCCAGGTCCATTTTATGCATTATCATTTAAATCTTTCCAATAGTACCATGCCATAAATGGCCGTGAAGTACCCTTTTATAGATGAGGCATCTATGTTTACACAAGATACCAGGAAAGTTTACATAAGGTGCTAAACTCTCAGATGTAATAAGTGGGATAGAATTCAAACTCTGATTGGCTTGGCTTCAAAGCTAAAAGTGTCAGGCCGCCTCAGAGAATTGTACATGATAGGTCTTATGTGACATTTTGTTGTTGGGGGGGGGTCTGTGATTTGGAGCCTACTTTGTATCTGATCTCTACGTAACAGTTTGTTTTTTCTATGTACTTGCAAACTTCACAGTGCGGGTAACCTAAACTACAGTCGATGTTAGTGTAGATTAATTAAGCCTTTAATAGTTTTTTTTTTTTTTATTGGCCCAGCTTTTATTTATTTATTTATTTAATTTATTTATTGGGCCAGAGTTTCACTTTTGTCGCCCAGGCTGGAGTGCAATGGCGTGATCTCGGCTTACTCCAACCTCCGCCTTCTAGGTTCAAGAAATTCTCCTGCCTCAGCCTTCCAAGTAGCTGGGATTACAGGCATGTACCACCACGCCTGGCTAATTTTGTATTTTTAATAGAGATGGGGTTTCACAGTGTTGGCCAGGCTGGTTTCAAACTCCACCCACCTTGGCCTCTCAAAGTGCTGGGATTACAGGCGTGAGCCACCGCGCATGTCAGCCACTGCTCCTGGCCTGTTTGTTTGTTTTTAAATGATGATATGTGATACTTGGTATTTAGTTGTATAGTTGGTGTAAGGGAATTAGAAATAATAATAAGAAAATGCAGTTTGTATGTAGTTTTCACTTATACTGAACAGAGTAAAATTAACCATCTCCTTTTTTATCTTCCTAGCTGATGAAGAATTTGATGAACTATGTTTTGAATTTGGTCTGGAACTTGATGAAATTGTATGTATTGGATATTTGTCTGTTTTTCAATGATTGTGTGCATAAACTTATTTTTCAAGGGTGTACTGTATTTCTTCTTTGTTACCTTATAGTTAGACTAAGATGGTAACATTTGTGGGCCGTGATGATTTCTTTGTTCTGAGGGCTAAGCTCCAGTTCTGTTTGTTGCCTTGACTAAAATCTCAAAAGAGTTTCATACCTTAATCTGTCTATAATCACTATGTTATCAGGCTCATGCTGTGGAAATGGATAGAATGTGTTAGATAACCCCAGTATGAAAGTAAGCCCCCTCCTTTGGCAAATTCATCACAGAAAGGGACCAAGAAGCAGTAGAAATGTTGCTTCAACCAGAGTTGCACTGCCTCCTTCAACTCCAGCGCCTCCCCTTCAGCTCCCCTTTGCCCCCACCACCTTCCTCCATTCCTCTTAAACCAGTATTAATACATTACTATAGTCATTGATCTTGTAAAACAAGCTCATAATTTTTGAAGACTAGCTTATAAAAATGATGGAGCATTTTCTTTGACTTTTGATGGTATAGTGATTAAAATATTTTTAAAAAATCAAGTCTGGGCTATACATTTTAATATTGTTAATAATTATCTATTAAAGACATTATACTTTAATTTAAAAGATACTTTTCTGGTAGTTAGTATTATTTTTTTCCTGAGCCTTGTATTTCTTCACCTATTCAGTGTTTTTACAACACTATCTTAGGTGTGAAGTTAAAAAATCTTCCGGCTAAAAAACTACATTATCTTACCTTATTTTTCCTACTAATGTTACAGAAAGATCATCTTGATACTAATTAATATTTGTATACTGGAGAAATTGGCGGAGATTTCTGTAGTTTATAAGTTGCTATTAGTAATTTTGCTACACCTCAATTATATTTGAGGTTATGTGATATCTAAGAGTGCTGGACTGGATATTAGATAATTTAAATTCTAGTTCTAACATTTACTAGCTTTGTAACTATGGACAGTTACTTTGCCTGTCTGGATCTTACAGTCCAGGCTAGTCTCTCTGAGCCTCCTTTTCATTTGTGAAATAAGGGGTTTGGATTATATGATCTTTATGTTTTTTTTTGTTTGTTTGTTTGTTTTCTGGCTCTGAAATTTATGTGGTTTTTGATTTCTGTAAGATTTTTGTCAGATAGCACTGACAAACTCAGTCTTTACGTATGGTCATTGTATGAATTGAGACGCTGAAACTGAAAGAAGATGTAAGCTTCTGTGTCTTTTTTTTTGCAAAGGAATTAGATCTTTTTTTTTTATACAGTAGTTCCTCCTTATCCACAGTTTTTTGTTTCCACAGTTTTAGTTACCTGCAGCAAACTGTGGTTTGAAAATAGGTGAATATAGTACAATAAGAAATTCTGAGACAGACTACATTCATTTAACTCTTATTATAGTATATTATTATAATTGTTCTATTTTATTATTAACAAATCTCTTACTGTGCCTAATTTATAAATGAAAATTTTTCATAGGTATGTATGTATAGGAAGAAACAAGGCATACTTAAGGGTTAGTTCATACTTAAGTCTTAACCTATGCCGGGTTTCAGGCATCCACTGGGGAGCTTGAAACATATCCCTTTTGGATAAGGGGATACTGCTGAAAAATGAACGCAGATGCCTTTTTTTGCTCTGGTTATTATATTATCTTCCCTGTGTTTAGGTCCCTCCTGAGATCTGCCATCTCCTGTGAGGTGACTCAGCTTTCTTCACTAAAAAACAGTAATTTTATTGACCCCACTGATTGAACGTTGTTTAAACTCAAATTCTTCCTCCTCTTTTTTTGCCTTTCTCCATCCTTTTCTCTTTCCCCCTCTTGCTCCTTCCTCCTTCTCTTCATTCTCTTCTTTTTCATTATTCATTTTCCTTAATTTTAAAAATTTGCCTCCTGAGTTTGAGATGCCCGAGGTAGATGTTTTCTGGAGCCCAGCAGCACCTTGCACAGCCCTAGCATTGCATAGACTCCTGTGATTCCTTGGGTGGGACTTTGGCACATAATACTCAGTGGCCAGAAGTGAATTCCTCTGCATACTGTGCAAATGTGGATGCAATTATTAATTTGGGCAAGAATTTGACCTACTTAATATTATAGCAGTGGGAGGGCATCATGTAAAACAAAAATCATTACATATTTTGATAGAAATCCATTTTTAGCAGGTTGCTGTTGGTGGAAATAGTAGGAATTCTGGTTAAGTGGAGTTTCCAGATAATTAAAGGGTGATATTTACAATTGGAATACAACTCTTAAGCATTTTGAATGAAAGTTTCTGAAATATATTTACAGTTCCCTGCTTTAGTAAACATAAGGAATAGAATGTGACTTTTCTGCAGTGGTTATGTTTAGGAAAATCTGTTACTCTGCTATAGTGTAGCGGTTGAGATATTCTGGACTCCTTGCCTCTGCATTAAACATGATTCTAGTGGCGGCGTTTCTTCTGTCATCTCCCTCTTGATTGCCTTCATTCTGCTGCACTATCCCTTTACCATCACAGTTTGCTTCCCATTGTACCTATTATCCCTTCCAATTTTCACCAGTTTCTGATGATCTCTGAATGTCTTTTGTTTTTATATTATTCCTCACACTCTCATGTGGACTTGGGTGCCCACAGGATTTAGGTTTTAGAGTCATCGTATAAGAAACTGTGTTTCTTTTATTTAGTGAATTATCTTTCTTTTCCCCCTTTGACACTTTTGTTGTTGTTACTTTATGTTCTTGGTGGTGTTTTCATTTTCTTTTAGTTGAGATGGGAAAAGTTTTTCTGTAAAAGGCCAGATAGTAAATATTTTAGGCTTTGTAGGCTCTGTAGTCTCTGTTACAACTCAGCTATTGTAGTTTATAAGTAGCAATCGATAATATGTAAATGAATGGGTCTGTCTGTGTTCCAGTAAATCTTTATTTACAAAAACAAGTATCAGGTACAATTTGGCCAGGGAGCCATTGCTTGCTGACCCTTGTTTAGATGTGACTGAGAATGCCAGATATCCGAACTCAGTTGAAGTATTTTTCTGTCTGCTATGATTATAACACTTAATATTTTCATGTTGTTTTTGTCATGGATATAATAATCCCGTGTTCTTGTTGCAGAAAATATGTATAATGTAGTTACTGCTTTATAAGGCTGACAACTTTTACTTTCAAAAAGAGTTTAATTAATTTTATCATTACTTTTTGGCTTGTTTTAGACGTCTGAGAAGGAAATAATAAGTAAAGAACAAGGTAGTGTAAAGGCAGCGGGAGCCTCTGATGTTGTTCTTTACAAAATTGACGTCCCTGCCAATAGATATGATCTTCTGTGTCTGGAAGGATTGGTTCGAGGACTTCAGGTCTTCAAAGAAAGGTAAGGAAATGTGTTCCTTAAAGACCTTGCTAAGTTGGATTTTCTTTTTTTTCCTTGTCATTATCAGCAGCCATGTTTACATTTCTAGGAAAAAACTTGTACAGGCACACAGCTTTAGCTCTCAATAGAGGGTTGACTGGAGGATAAGATTCATGTAGCTTGTAGCCATTTGAAAATTTCCGTGAAAATTTGAGACATAGCTATCCATTTTTTGGGAGCATATTTTAAAACTGGTGGTTAATGCTTTTATGGCTTCTTAAAAAATTCTTTGGCAGGTTTGTGTGATTTCTCAATCAATTAGATCAGTGATTTAATGCGTAGTTCACTTGATGTGTTAAAAAGTTGAGAGGAAAAGGAGAGATAGCAATCCACTTAATTTATGAGTTCTGAGGAAGCTCAGGAATGAAGCCCCTAATGGGAAAACCAAAGATCTTATCACGGCTCCGTGATCTTGAGCAAGTTAGCTGGGCTCTCTCGTTTAAATTTCCTAATCTGTAATGAAGAAGATTTATAAGGCCCCTTCCAGCTTCTCGTTTAATAAACATAGAGGGACTAGACATGGTGGCTCATGCCCGTAATGCCAGCACTTCGGGAGGCTGAAGCTGGTGGATCATTTGAGGTCAGGAGTTCAAGACCAGCCTGGCCAACATGGTGAAACCCTGCCTCTACTAAAAATAGAAAAGTTAGCCAGGCATAGTGGTATGCACCTGTAGTCCCAGCTACTCAGGAGGCTGAGGCATGAGAATCGCTTGAACCTGGGAGGTGGAGGTTGCAGTGAGTCGACATTTGCGTGACTGCACTCCAGCCTGGGCAACAGAGGGAGATTCCATCTCAAAAAAAAAAAAAAAAAAAAAATAGAGGGTAATGAATATATGAAGTAAAAAAAATAACAGCTATTAAAATTAATTGTTTTTGATTACTTCTGTGTTATCTGGTCAGCTGCAAAAGAAGGAGTTCTAACTGATGGGTTAGATTCTGAAATTGTGGGGCTTTAGGTGAGTGATGGTTATTGGTGAAATGATGGTAATTAAACATTAGATTAAGGATGGTTAAAATGTGGAGTTGACCCGGTGAAATGATAGTAATTAAACATTAGGTTAAGGATGGTTAAAATGTGGAGTTGACCCGTTTGGTTTCCTGCAGGACAATCAGATGCTTTATTTTAGGATCAAGGATAACTCCTAAGAGTTCGTTTCCCAAACCTGCCCAATGAGAATCCGTATTTTTAACAGTCACCTTGTGATTTTTATGGTCAGAATTAGGAAAGCCACATAAAACCTTTTCCACTTAAAGTGAGTCCATGGACCAGCAGCATCTGAATACCTGAGAACTTAGTAGAAATGCAGTCTTAGTCACCACACAGCATCTATTAAGTCAGAATCTGTGGTTTAACAAAGTTCCCAGTTGATTGTAAGCACATTGAAATTTGAGAAGCGTTGCCTTAAAACAGTAATTTCCAGTTTCTCACTATGGTAAGAGTTCCCTAGAGATGCCTTCAGAATACACCATTTACCAAACCTTTGTTTCCACTTTTTTAATTCAGTAGGTCCAGATGGAACCAGGGAATCTGTGTTTTCCATAAACTCTGTTTTTTCCTAGAAGCTCAGAATCTTATAGTTAGAATAACTATGTTAACCTAAAAGTTAATCCAGTCCCTCAGCTGATGTTGAAATGTTTCTTAAACAATTGCTCAGTTAACAGTTTTGTAGCCTTTGCTGGGATGCTAGTGTTAGGAAATACATGACTATGAGGCATCTTATGTGTTTTTTGGACAACTTTAGATGTTAAAAAGGTTGCTAGTTTTTTTGTGTGTGTGTTCAGCCAAAATTTGACTTGCTGTAATTCAACCCATTGTCCTAATTCATTTTGTATACTTTCTGTATGTAGCATAGAATGTAATTAGCTTATATAATTAATTATATAGTCTTGATTAATTATGAGTAAATTTATTTTAATGTTATTTTAGGATAAAGCCTCCAGTGTATAAACGGGTAATGCCTGATGGAAAAATCCAGAAATTGATTATCACAGAAGAGGTAATAAGGATAAATTCTTATTTTTCTTGAAAAAACATTTTTTGAGACATGTTTGTATAAGGTGGGGAGGAAAAAGAAATAAAGCTTACTCCTTTTTTTTTTTTTTTTTGAGACAGAGTCTGGCTCTGTCACCCAGGCTGTAGTGCAGTGGTGCAGTCTTGGCTCACTGCAACATCTGCTTCCCAGACTCAAGTGATCCTTTCACCTCAGCCTCCTGAGTAGTTGGGAGTACAGGCACAAGCCACCATACTTGGCTAATTTTTTGTATTTTTTAATAATGGGGTTTCACCATGTTGCCCAGGCTGATCTCAAATTCCTGAGCTCAAACGATCCTTCCCCTGCAGCCTCCTAAAGTGCTAGGATTAGAGGTGTGAGCCACTGTGCCTGGCCCAAAGCTTACCCTTCTAAAAAATGTGATATTCTTTGATCATTTGCTGAAATGAGTATATACTTAGCCCCTAGCTCTTAAAAAAAATTTTTAACCTAAGAATGATAACGAACAAAGCCTCTACTTTCCGTAAATAATTTTGGATAATAATACTTAATGCATATTTAAAACACATTTGAGATATAATTGTTTAAATTGTGGAACAATGAAATTTTTAAAGATTTTAAACTTTTCAGAGGGGTTATTTTGGTAAAAATATGAATTAAGAGCAAACTTTTTCTCAATTATTTAATACATTTTCAGAAATCTTACTGAAATGTAAATTCTGTGAAGATAGTGACTTTGTTTGTTGCTTACCACTTCATTGCTTGTCGATTAAATAAATTAATGTATACTTGTTTGAATGAAAATGTATGCCAGTGGCAATGCAGATGCCTTTTATTATATTACAAAGAAAAGCCTTACTGTTTGCTACCTCTAATGATATGATGAATTTCAGACAGCTAAGATACGTCCTTTTGCGGTAGCAGCAGTTCTCCGAAATATAAAGTTTACTAAAGATCGATATGACAGCTTCATTGAACTTCAGGAGAAATTACATCAGAATATTTGCAGGTTTGTGGCTGTATCTTCTTTCTTCCTTGCCTTCCCCTTTCCCTGTCCCCATCTCCTTTCCATCCTGATCCCTCTCCCTCTTCTCTCTTGCCACTTCTGCCCTCTTTCTCTCTATCTCTCTTTCCTTTCTTCCACTGCAGATTTTTTACAAAGCATTTCTAAATTAATAGAATGTGATAGATTATGAGAATTTAACTTTGCTTTACCAGATACTTGTTACTGCTTGTAAATGGCATATGCATGGAAAAACAGGAGGTCTATTTTGAATACTATATAGGAGAAGAATTATCTAGACCAAGAGACTTCCCTGCTTTTTGTTGTTTTTTTTTTTTTGGTTCAGATTAGCAGTGAATTATACTACCAAGTATAAACCATGGGAATGAAGTATGATATATCGTTTTTAAAATGGAAATAAAATTTTGGCTTATTCTCGCTTTTTGAGTGAGAATGATAATAAATTGACATTTAAAACTTGAGTTTAAATGACCAAATTTTCCTTATTCGTTCTTTACATTACTATGCATAATTTCCTGCACAGCTCCCTTTAAGGCAATGATCTTCAAACCTATATTATTCCTGAACTCCTAAAGGTCAGTGAAGGTAACAATGGAAATCCTTGAACTAATTTAAGTATTTCAAAATCCTAATGGAAACTGTATACTTACTGATGAGAAACCTCAGACTTTAGCTAACATATTAAGCTTATTTGTGTTGGTCCTGAAATAGACCAACATAAGTTACTGCATGTTGATCCAAAGGTATGATTGATAGTTATATACGTCTCAAATAAAAATAGAAAAAAGACTTTTTGTTTATTCATTTTTGTGTGCGATCTGCCACAATTATTTGTTAATAATGATAGTTTGGTAATAGATACTAGGAGGAGCTTATGTGTATGGGATGGGCTAGGGACAGGATAGAGGAGAACTGTAGACATTTTCTGCTATGGTGAAAAACACTGAAAAATTAAAATTGCACGTATGCTTAAGCTCATGAGGCTTTTTTTTCCTGAAACATGTTTGTGCATGTGGTAGAAGCAACATTTTTTTTCAGATTCCAAATAGTGTTTATTCCCAGTTCTTTTATATAAAAAGAGTTTATATGTCAGCTTGCTAATATGTCATTATTAAGCAAAACAATAAGAATTTGACTATAATTTCAAAATTAGAGCAATGTACAACATTTCCAACAAGTATAGGTATAACTTAAGTGGTTGAGCTAGATTACCTACTCTGGCTCTATTAACTATTTATTTTAAGGAACTATTTTAATCTAAACAAAAATTTCTTACTTTAACTTTAATCTCTGTTTTATTTGGTATTTCTGGAAATCATGAGCTTTTTCTAAGGGGAAGAATTCACATCCTAATACTTTGGTGTGCCAGAGTTCTTTTCTGTCAGTAAATCCTAATTAACCTCTTTAATAAGCTTTGGAAGTTTACGTGTTTCAATCAATATATCCATATTGTCTAAGTTATTAAATTTATTGAGATAAAGTGGTTCATAATGTTTCCTTGTTATCCTTTTAATATCTGTAGTATCTGTAGTGATGTCACCTCTGTCATTCCTCTGTCTTCTCTCTTTTTCCTTTGAGCAGTGTGGCTAGAGGTTTATCAGTTTTATTGATCTTTTTGTTTGTTTGTTTTGAGGAAGGATTTTGCTCGGTTGCCCAGGCTGGAGTCCAGTGGCATGATCATCTCATTGTAACCTCAAAACTCCTGTGCTCAAGGGATCCTCCTGCCCAGCCTCCTAAGTAGCTGGGACTACAAGCGTGAGCCACTACACCTGGCTGATTTTTAAATTTTTTGTAGAGACAGGGGTCTTGCTTGATTTTCCAGGCTGGCCTTGAACTCCTGGATTTAAGTGATCCTCCTGTCTCAGCCTCCCAAAGTGCTGGGGTTATAGGCCTAAACCACTATGCTTGGCTAATTGTATTGATCTTTCAAAGAATGAACTTTTGGTTTCATTGATCCTTCTCTTATTTTTTCTTCTATTTTTATTAAGCCTCTATCTTTGGCTAATTAGTCCCTATTGCTGAGGCAAGACCCTTTTACCTACTGTATCCACTGCTACATGAGCAGTAAAGTTTCAGTCTGTGTGAGCGTGGAGCACTATTTCCTCTAATTCCCTTGGGTAATTCTTTCCTGGCCTTGGGTAGTTTCCTCAGCTGCATGTTCTGATGAGTACTCACCTCACCAGTACTTGAGCGGGCCCCTCTGCATATCTTCAGAGTTCTCTCTCTGTGTAGCTCTTTGCTTTTCTCCAGGACTCTGCCCACCTTGACCTCCCCAGACTCTCAGCTATGTCTCTTGCTCTCAGCGAGTCTCCTGGGCTCCACTGGGCCCCGTTTCCTGCCCTATAGTCAGGGCTCACCTCACTTGTTTCCTGTGTCTCAGGGATTGCTGCCCTTCATTGCCTACTGTTAGGTGCCATGAAAACTATTATTCCATATATTTCGCTGTTTGGTTGTTTCAGGCAAGAGTAAATCTAGTCTGTTACTCTGTGTTGGCTTGAAGTGCCTAGCGAGTCTTTTACTTCAGTTATTTTACTTTTCTTCTCTGCAATCCACTGTTTTTTTTTTTTAATTCTTCTTTTCTGCAGATATTTCCTCAACTATCTATTATGCGTATATTTTTCCATAATTTTTGAGCGTTTTTTGGTAGCAGCTTTAAAATCTGTGTGGCAGTATCAGAATCTGGGGCATCTTAGCGCTGGTTTCTATGGACTGGTTTTGTCTGGAGTATGAGTCGTGTTCCATATTACTTCTCATGTCCATTGCCTTTTGATGACTATAGAATATTATGTTAGGAAAGAGTCTTGACTTTGCTCTGTTTCTCTGAAGAGTGGTTTTTGTTCTTTCAGACAAAGACTTGAATACTTAGCTAGACTCAGACTCGGCAGCAGTTCAGTTTTCTGCTCAGTTCTTTTAGCTTTTGGTTGCCATTCTTTTATAGCAAGACTTTGAAATTTTTACCATTATGTTTAATAAAATCTAGATTTCTGAATATTTTTAGTTTTTTCATATCTTACTGTATTTGGAATGTTAATCTTTTTCCCGTTCATGTGATGTAAACCTTTTCTGTGTTTTTTGACGTTGGATGTCTTCTGGACCTGTAAGTTGGGTATAGTTATCAGTCTTTCTGTATGACTTTTAGGTTTTATGACCCACTTAAGAAGTGGTGTCCTACTCTACAATTTTAAGCATATTCTTCTATATTTTCTTATTTTATTTTATTTTATTTTTTTGAGGCAGGGTCTCTCACTCTGTTGCCCAGAGTGGATGGCCTACAGTGGTGCAATCACAGCTCACTATAGCCTAGACCTCCCTGGCTCAAGTGATCCTTCTGCCTCAGCCTCCCAAGTAGCTGAGACCACGGGTGTATACCACCACACCCAGCTAATTTTTAAATTTTTTGTGGAAATGGGGTCTTACCATGTTGCCCAGGCTGATCTTAATCTCCTGGGCTCAAGCAGTCTTCCTGCGTTGGCCTCCCAAAGTGTTGAGATTACAGGGGTGAGCCACCTCACTTGGCCTCTATTTTCTTTGAGTAATTTTTATGGTGTCTTTTGTATGTGTGCCTGTATGTTTGTCTTTTACTTTTCAAAATGCTTAAGTCTTTGATCCATCTGGAATTAATTTTTTTGTGGTTTTTTTTTTTTTTGAGACAGAGTCTTGTTCTGTTGCCCAGGCTGGAGTGCAGTGGCGCCATCGCGGCTCACTGCAACCTCTGCCTCCCAGGTTCAAGCAATTCTCTGCCTCAGCCTCCCAAGTAGTTGGGATTACAGGCACCCACCACCACGCCTGGCTAATTTTTGCACTTTTAGTAGAGACAGGGTTTTCACCCATCTTGGCCAGGCTGGTTTTGAACTCCTGACCTCACCATCCTGCTTCAGCCTCCCAAAGTGCTGGGATTACAGGTGTGAGGCACCGTTCCTGGCTTGGGATTAATTTTTTGTTGCTGATTTGAAGTTGAAATTTTGGTGATGTTTTGAGGTACTGTTTTAGGATTAAGGGACCAATATTAATATCTAAGGAAACAGGCTTTCTTACCTGTACATTTGTCAATTATCAATTTACCTAAGTTTATTGAACCATGTATATTTTATCCTATGATAGTTGTGGGTTTATTATCTTCTGTAAGCATATGACTAATTGAGTAAAGTAACACTTCCTTTTTGTCTGTTAGCAATTCTCTTCAACCCTATTTTTTAAAGTTCTAGTTCACCAGTCCTGCAGTCCTGGAAGTTGACCAAAATGTGATATTAAGCATTTTAAACTAATTTTAGTGCACATACATTTAAAACTAAAGAATGTAAAGAACACAAATTTTGACGAAGTTTCTCCTTAGAAAGCTTAGAGCCAAACTTTTGACCCTCCCTGGTAAGACTTATGTCTTTAGATCCTAATTCAGAATTAACATTTCCTGGCTCAGTTTTACATCCCTACTTCTATTTCTTTCTCTCCTATTTTGTAGCTTGCTGTAATTTCCTACAATTACCTTAAATCCTTTGTGGGTAAACCATAGAACAAGTGAAATAAATACCTTTTGAACTGTCCTCATACATTAAACTCAAACTGTTATTCAGAGCTCTTAAAATTATTTTTTTTTCATGACTAAAGTAATGCAGCTATGTGATAAAATTTAGGAAAACATAGAAAAGCCAAAAAAAAAAAAAACACACACACACACACACACACAAGAATTTGGTAGTTTATTCTAATTTATTAAAACATGTTTAGTTGAGTATATCAAAAAGAAATAGGTTACAAGAGGTAAAGGAAATGCTAACTTTGAAGATATCCTAGAAACAGTATTTGGGAAAACGTAATGGCAAGGAATTTTCTTCAGCTTCTGAAATCATGTATTTCAAGTAGTTTTGTGATTTCTCAGTACTGTTAATGGTTGTGAGAATTTGTTCATTATATGCCACTAATGATGCCATGTAGTAGCAATTTGCTGTTTCAGGGAAGTATCTGTAATAATTTACAAAATATATATAGTCTAATGTTTATGTTATCTTTAGAATTTCTACTTTAGAATATTAAAATCTTTATCATTCTCTTCTTTTCCTTCCCTCCCTTCTTCTCCCTCACCGTCTCAACAATTAGGAAAAGAGCATTGGTTGCTATTGGTACCCATGATTTGGACACTTTGTCAGGCCCATTTACTTATACTGCAAAGCGTCCTTCAGATATCAAATTCAAGCCTCTGAATAAGACGAAGGAGTATACAGCCTGTGAACTGATGAACATATACAAGGTAAGTACTCTTTCTGATTATGTAGCAGCTTTGCAAAAATCATGAAATTCCATCAGAGTCAAGCCTTGCAACTAGGGAAATGTAGTAAATACTTTTAAAAAATAGCACTGCCTGGGCACCAACCTAGAGATAGTGATTCATCTGATCTAGAGTGGGACCTGAACACAGTTTTCTTTTATTTAATGTTACATTTTTAACTTCTGGTATGATTTCAGTGTACTGCTAGGATTGAGAACCACTGAAGTGGACCATACCACATTGTAATCTTCATATTTGGGTATAATTGAAACTCATGCAAGTATAAAGAACAGAAAGACTTAGCTAGTGTTTTTATGGGGAATACTGTTATAAATACTACCTCCCATTATTTAAAAGTCCAGCAGCAAAAATGAATTCAGTAGTCACTTTGGATTGTATTTAACAAATGGAAAAAATGGGTGTCATTTAGAAAAAGCAGCTGTCATCCTTGCCCTGATTTGCAAGTGACTTCTTCCTATTTATCTAAATAGTTTTGTCATGTTTTATGTTTCCTTTGAAATGATTCAGACATACCAGTGCAAATCTGTTTTCACTCTTGAGAAATGACTCAATTGTGTTCATTGAATATTGGAATATTAATTTATATTAGAAAATCTTTTACATTCAGAACTTTCTTTAATTTGGGACTGTTTTAATGTTTTTCTGACTTTTCTCCTTCTTTTTTAGTATTAGGTCAGTATGTAAACTATAGTGATAGAAATTTAAAAAACTAATTTTATTTGATTTGTTTTCAGACTGACAATCACCTTAAACAGTATTTACATATCATTGAAAACAAACCCCTGTATCCAGTTATCTATGATAGCAATGGTGTTGTCCTTTCAATGCCTCCCATCATCAATGGTGAGTTATTTCATAAGCATCACAGATCTTTGCTGTTTCCTTTTAATCTTCAGCATGTCTGTAGAATTCTCAATAGACTTGGCCGAATCAAATTCAAATAACTCATAATCTGAGTATCTCAGGTCTTTTGTAGTTCTAACCATTCTTTTCATTCATTTATTCAACATTTTACTGGTAATTCTTATGTAGTTTATAATATGTTCATACATTTATAAATATTTTCTGATGCTAGGCTTTGAGTTCTGTTAAATTTCTCCAAAGGCAGTTGATGTTTTGGTTTTAGCAGGTATTCACTTGGTTAAACTCAGAGTCAAACTCTGTCATGTATGTCATTTTTTTTCTTTCTTTTCTCTTTTTTGTTTTTTTGAGACAGGTTCTTGCCCTGTCACCCAGGCTGGAGTGTAGTGGTGCAATCATGGCTCATTGCAACCTTAAACTCCTGGGCTCAAGTGATTCTCCCACCTTGGCCTCCCAAAGCCCTGGGGTTATAGATATGAACTGCCGTGTCTGGCCTTGCCTATAGTTTTATAGTTAAACTAAAACTTTTAATTTAAATTTTGCCCTCTTAATTCCTTTCTGACGGCTATTTTTATGAGGCAGTTTGAATGTATTTACAATGTTTGAGCCATAGATGTTTGCCTTTCTGGAGGTAAGAAGGAGGCTTAGCTGATTTGCTACGAGAAGGAGAAGCTTATTCTCGAGATCTTGAACTCTAGTAGCTACAGCGGTTAAAAACATGGGCCCCAGAGTTAACCAGATCTAGACCCAAATTCTAGCCTTGCTGCTTGTGATCAAGGTCAAGTAGTTTAATCTCTCTCAACTTTGTTTCTTGCCAGCAATTACATCATGGGGTTGTGGTAAAGATTAGAGGAGACAACCTATGTTAAGTGCTTGGCAGAGCACCTGACACACTGTATGCATTCAGTAAAGGCCTGTTAATTATTTTATTTTTATTCTTCAACTTGCAGTGGGGGCTTAAATAAAAGTTGTTTATCCCTTTGCTCTTAAGGTATTAGTTTTTAATGTGTTTCACATTTAAAATGTAGTTTCTGTTTTGTTGAGCTTAATAGTGCACTTCTATTTCTGAAACTAGTTATTGTGTTATGTTCATTGCAGGGGATCATTCCAGAATAACAGTAAATACTAGAAATGTTTTTATTGAATGCACGGGAACGGACTTTACAAAGGTAAATAAAACTTACTCAATTTTTGTGTGATCAGATGGGATAGATTTTATTTCTGGACCAAGACTAAATGGCTAAAATTTAAAATACATGCATTTTTGCAGATGGGAACATATTTTAGAAATTTAAAAAGATAGATATTCTACACTTTGGTTATGGTGCTTTCATTAATTTGACAAATGTTTAGTGAGCACTGAATGTCTTTCCAGTGCCAGTAATTTAATAATGAGTTACATGTTTCGTCACTTCAAAGAACTCCTAGGGGGAGAGTTAGTCATATACATAACTATAAAACACAAAATGGAATGAGTACTGTAGCAAGATCTATATAAATTGTTTATCTACTTGACTTAATTTAAATGCTGAATAATTTGGTATCTTTATGTACTTGGTAAAATCTTAAAAGAAAAATGAACTTGCTATGAAGAAGCTTTATTTAGTAAATTGATAAGTGGTTTATGCACAAAAATTATCTAGAATACAATTCTTCACTCACTTTTAGTCACTTCATGTATTGGATTGGATTGCTATGAAAGCTTTTTCTATGACATGACTTCTTTACCTATGTTAAATGAGGTGGCAATTAAACAAATTAAGAAAGGTAAACTCAAATGGCAGGAGAAGCCTGGAATATAGAAACAGGTCAAATAAATGATATTCATGTACATCTTATATGATTAGAGGCCATTGTAGTGTATTTCATTTATAACTTTTATGTACTCCTTGCCTTCAGAAATATTGCCAGGGTAATACAGCTTTTAATATTAAATTTTTTTTTTTTTTTTTTTTTTTTTTTGAGACGAAGTCTCACTCTGTCGCCCAGGCTGGAGTGCAGTGGCACGATCTTGGCTCACTGTAACCTCCATCCCCAGGTTCAGGTAATTCTTCTGCCTCAGCCTCCTGAGTAGCTGGGATTACAGGCACGCAACACTACGCCCAGCTAATTTTTGTATTTTTAGTAGAGACGGAGTTTTACCATGCTGGTCAAGCTGGTCTCGAACTCCTGACCTCGTGATCCGCCCATCTTGACCTCCCAAAGTGCTGGGATTACAGGCGTGAGCCACCACGCCCGGCCTAATATTAAATTTTTTCAAAAAATTTAATTCATGCATTTACAGACCTTGAATGTCTTTCCTGAAGCCTGTATATATAGGAGTGAAATGTATATATAAGAGTAAAGCGTATATCCCAATAAGGTTACTGTATTTTTTTTTAAGAATTTTTTTTGAAAGAAAAATTATTTAACAAATCTATATGGTCTTTACTACATGCCAATGTATTGAATCTCCGTAATAACCAAATGAGATAGGAACTTTCATTATCTCCACTTAACAGATAAGAAAAGCAGCTTGCCCAATGTCATGCTGCTAGTAAGTGCTTGAGCCAGGATTCAAGCAGTCTGGCTTCAGAGACTTAGGAGACTGATAAGATTTATTCCAGTAATTAGCCATTTGTCTCTGTTGAAGCCCAGTGAACCTGAGGTTGGGGATGGGGGAACAAAATGATTTGTCTCAGTCATGGATTATAACTGTCAGAGAACTGCATAAATGCAGAACACCTGAAGATAAGGGTAGGCTTACTCGTGTTTTCATTCCACTTCCTTTCCTGAAATGTATATGTAAAGGTCCATTAGATGTTTGGGGACGCAATTATATTAAATATTAATTCATTTCCATCTGAGTGAAGAGAAGATATTTATAGATTACCATAATACTTGTTTTTCTTTTCTTTGCAGGCAAAAATAGTTCTTGATATTATTGTCACCATGTTCAGTGAATATTGTGAGAAACAATTTACGTAAGTTCATCCAGCACCTTTATTGATGGCCCACTGTTCTGAAGGCAAGGCCTTGTGCCAAATATAAAGATAGGCCAGGCGTGGTGGCTCACACCTGTAATCTTAGCACTTTGGGAGGCTGAGGTGGGAAGATTGCTTGAGCCCAGGAGTTCAAGACCAGCCTGGGCAACACAGGAAGACACCATGTCTACAAAAAATTAAAACTTACCTGGGTTTGGTGGCTTGCTCCTATAGTCCTAACTATTGAGGAGACTGAGGCAGGAGGGTTGCTTGAATCTGAGAGGTCGAGGCTGCTGTGAGCTATGTTTGTGCTGCTGCACTACAGACAGGGTCACAGAAGGAGGCACTGTCTAAAAAAAAAGAATGAATAAACAAATAAATATAAAGACTAAAAATGTGTTTCCTATAACTAGAACATATAATCTATTCAGAAAGATAAGACATATGCATAACCATTGGATAAAGTCATAAGTGTTAAGTACTTTAAAAAGTTTTAGCGATATTCTGGCTGTTTGTAAGGGCAAGTTACTGCCATCTGATACAATCTGAGAAGACTTTATGGAGGCAATGAAATTTAATCTGTGTTTGGGGAATCATTAGATTTGAGAATATATAAATGGAGGAACAGCAGAAGAACAGCTGAGCAGAGGTAGAGAAGCATATACAAGAGCAAAGCATGCATCCCGTATCGGTAAGATTACTGCATTTTTCCAAAGCATATTTTTAATTTAGAAAATTATTTAACAAATCTGTGTGATTCTTAGTACTAGCATCATAGTTTATTCTAGAATATTACTATAATTGAAAATAAATATATAACCATAGAAAGCATGATTGAAATTATATGGGCAGCATCAGGTTTTCTTTTCAATTGATTTTCATTTCAGTGGTTCTGTCAGCTGTACTGTATAGTACACTGCCCTGGTAAAGCCTAGAATGTGGGTATCCATATTGGAAAGAAGTCCCTATAGGATGCATGCTTTGCAGTACTGGAAAATAAACCTTTCAAGTAGGTAGTGCCTGAAAAGGACATAGGAAGCCTAGGAGATGAAATGATAGAGTAATACTGTATATAGCAAGATCAATCCAAACGGTTTTGGAATGGGATAGATGGAATATGGTGAGGCTGCAGTTGTAGCCCAAATGAAAGATTTGATAATTTTGGTACATTTTTTTCTTAAGTATTTTATTTCTGGCTTTTGTTTTCAGGGTCGAAGCTGCTGAGGTGGTTTTTCCTAATGGAAAATCCTATACCTTTCCAGTAAGTGCTTAAGAAACTTCATGATTATGACAACAGTGCTAATGATAATATCTATAGAGCATTATCCATCCCCTACCTACCCACCTGTGTGCCAGGCGCTATACTATGGGCATTACATGGATTTAGGCCTCACAATCATCCTGTGAGAGTAGGTGCTATCATTATGCTTTTTCCAGATGGAGACCCTGAGACCTTAAGATGTCAAATACCTTGCTTTTTTTTTTTTTTTTTTTTCTTTTTTTTGAGACAGAGTCTTGCTCTTGTTGCCCAGGCTGGAGTGCAATGGTGTGATCTCGGCTCACCACAACCTCTGCCTCCTGGGTTCAGGTGATTCTTCTGCCATAGCCTCCCAAGTAGCTAAGAGTACAGGAGCCTGGAACGACACCTGGCTAATTTTGTATTCTTGGTAGAGACAGGGTTTCCTCCGTGTTGGTCAGGCTGGTCTCGAACTCCCAACTTCAGGTGATCTGCTCGCCTTGGCCTCCCAAAATGCTGGGTGGCCACCGCATCTGGCCACCTTGCTTATTATTTTAAAGTAGCAGAGCTAGAATCTAAATTCAGACAGTTTGACTCCAGCTGTCAACACACAACATTATACAACAACACTGTGTGATTATAATTCCTATGATTTATTAACTTATTAACTAGTTAACTGAGTAGTTTTTTCTTAATGTTTTTATTCTTTAATTGGCACATAAAAATTGTACATATTTATGGGGTACAGTGTGTTATTTCAATACATGTATATAATATGTAATGATCAAACCGTGGTGGTTGGCATATCCATCATCTCAGACATTTATTACTTTGTTGTGTTGGGAACATTCATAGTCTGCTCCTCTATATTTGAAAATGTACAATAAACTGTTGTTAATTATATTATAGTACCCTACAGTGCTGTAGAACAATAGAACTTAACTGGATAATTTATCGTTTCACTCCTTTTAAGATTACTCAGCCCTCCAAATGTAATTAGTCTGTTCACACTTGAATTAACAGTTGCTGAAGGCCATCACTGTAACTAATAAATAATTTCAAATGTATTAATAAGACTAATTTAGTATTTAGCACACAGTTATTGTCAAGATATAAGATCTTGGTAAAAAATCTAAACCCCTTCTTGGGGGGCGTTGTCCCTCCACAAGTGACTTGACATAAAGATGATTGTTCTAAGACGTAACAGTATGATAGTCACTTCGTGGTTCTCATTCAGTGAGACCATTCTTTGATGAGCTTTTTCTTCTCCTTCGAATCTTTCACTATTCCCTTGTTTTTTATGAAGTAAATCACAGCCTGAAATAGTTTCTACTATTTAAATAGCTTTTACAGTAGATGAAACCTGCTAAGATCAAAACCTCCCTATTCCGGAAAACATTCATGTTTAGCATCGTATTTTATTCTAGAGCATTAATTATACTTCAAAATAAACATGTAACTGCATGGAACATAACTGAAATTATATGGGCAATATCAGTTTTTAAAAGTTGATTTGGATTTAAGTAGCTGTTATCAGTTAGCTTTTGTTATTTAACAAACTACCCCCAAGACTTAGTGGCTTAAAACAACAACTATTTATTTATCTCATGATTCTCTTGGTCAATACAGTAGTTTTCCTGGTCTGAGCAAATTTGGCTAATCTCTACTGGGCTTACCCATATGTAGTCAGTTGACTAGTTGACTAGTAACTGGATGATCTGGGATGGCCTCATTCTCCTTTGCTTCCTGGCAGTGGCGTCAACAAATGACATACCCCTCATCATCCAGCAGACTAGCTTGGGCTTTTTTTACGTGGGTTGGTTGCAGGGTTCCTAGCAGCAAGAGAGCATGGCCGGTGCCCAGGTCTTTTTCAAACATTATTCTGTTGGCCAAAGCCAGTCATTTGTCTAGATTTGAGGGGGTGGGGAATAGATGCCATCTCCTGATTGGAAGATTGGCAGTGTGACATTGCAAGGCCATGGATACAGAGAGGGGGAGAAATTTGTGGCCGTTTTTGCAGTTTATGATGGTAGCAATTAGGATTAGCTGGAGATAGCTTTTTAGATGGTTTTAAAATAATGTCTTAAGAAAAATTTCTTTTTCTTTTTTTTTTGAGATGGAGTCTTGCTCTGTCACCAGGCTAGAGTGTAGTGGTGCAGTCTGCGCCCACTGCAACCTCCATCTCCTGGGTTCAAGTGATTCTTCTGCCTCAGCCTGCTGAATAGCTGGGACTACAGGCGTGTGCCAACATGCCCAGCTAATTTTTTGTATTTTTAGTAGAGATGGGATTTCACCATGTTGGCCAGGATGGTCTTGATCTCTGGACCTTGTGATCTGCCTGCCTCGGCCTCCCAAAGTACTGAGATTATAGGCATGAGCCACCATGTGTGGCCTCTTTTTCTTTTTAATATGAAGACTTGTTAAGTGTTACTAAAAGTGATTATATATTTTTGGGAAGAAAAGGATAAATATATTTTAATATTTGGGTCATTCTTCTCCTCATGTGGATAATCCCTTAAAATCATTTCTTCGTAATATAGAGATCTTTTGTAAGTTTGAAATGGTGGGCTTTGAAAAGGAATACTACGTGAGTATTTTGGCATTTGTTCATTTATTTTCTCCTAAACTTAAATTAGAAAAACTTTTCTTAGATAAGAATCCTCTGGGGAAGCTGATTCTTTCTCACATTAAATGGCATATTTTCTGAAACTCTTTTTTTCTAGTGTTTTGTTATTTCATAGAAAAGAATAAAGTTTTAAAATAAGAGAACTAGAAGAGGTAAGTGGTCAGTAGTCAGACAGAGTAATGGTTAAAGGTGTGTGCTCTGGAATCGGGTTGTCTTAATTTGTTTATTAATTCATTTGTTCATTAGTTTCTTTTTTTTTTGAGACGGGAGTCTCATTCTGTTACCCAGGCTGAAGTGCAGTGGCGTCATCTCGGCTCACTGCAACCTCTGCTTCCCATCTTCAAGCAGTTCTCCTGCCTCAGCCTCCTGAGTAGCTGGGATTACAGGCTCATGCCACAACAGCCAGCTAATTTTTGTATTTTTAGTAGAGATGGGGTTTCATTATGTTGGCCAGACTGGTCTCGAACTCCTGACCTCAGGTGATCCACATGCCTCCGCCTCCCAAAGTGTTGGGATTACAGGCATGAGCCACCACCCGTAATCCTTACTTCTTCCATGCATGTATTCACTCATTAAATATATATGCCAAATGCTTATTATCTGATAATCATTTTCTAAGCACTGGACATATAGCAGCACTTGAACTCAGCAGCTTACTATTGTTGTGACCTGGAACTAGTTATTCAGCTAAAATTCAAGTTCCTTATCTGTCAAATGAGAATACTAATAGCATCTGTTGTGAAGATTAAGTAAGATTATCTTAAAAATGCATCCTGTACTGTTCAGCTCATAATAACTGTTTAGCTTGTAGTAACTGTTCAGAAAAGTTACTTATTACTTTACAGTCTTCATTGTGTGCCTCCAAACCCTACAGATCTTGAAAACATGCAGATTGGGTGGGCTTCAATAGCTCTGGTGTCACTGCCACTAGCTATTAAGACCTGCAGTCTGTCTTTCTCACAAGCACTCAGGTAATGCTGGTGCTTCTGCTCTGAGGACTGCATTTTGAGTAGCAAGGCTCTGGACCATTGCCCTTACTTGAATCAAAACAGGTTTTTAAATTTCCTTTTTGCCAGTGGCATTTATACTTTTGAGAGTGATTCAGTGATAAGACATAAGGACATTTCCAAAGGTGTTGAAAAGCCTGGGTTTTATGTGTGTGGATTTTCACCTCATTAATACGGTGGAGTTATGTATTTGAAGGAGACTGAGTACCAAATTCATTAGATGCTCCTAACCCTGCTGTCTTCTGGAGCAGATTGGTAGCCAGGACTTGGGACATCATTGTATTTCCCCACCTGGAAATGGTAAGAAAAGAGTATCTTCCTCATGCTCTTAGACTTAGTATGATGGATAGTACATTGTGACACTGGAATTATTCTTTCTTGGTCATATCCATCTGCTTGCATAGGATGAGACTGAAAATCTTCAGCTGGATTTATAAACATCTTTGGAATGATGTAACACAGCAGTGTTTTGCTGTGGGGAATGGAGATGGACTATCTAAAAGGGAAAAATGTTTGGCATTTTATATATTTCCAGGCAGTGCAAATTGTCTAGCAAGTAGAATGTTCATATATGGATCTAATGTAGCAAATGTATTCCTCACAATACTGTTTTTGCAACATCAAGTTTTTTCCTCAGTCTGTGGTTCTAATGACAATTTCTTTGGAACGTAATAGAACTGCAGTAATGACTAATTTAGTGGAAAAGAGTCTAAAGCTGTATCTGATGGGAAATGATTTACTTTTTAAACTCTTTCTCTTTAAGGAACTAGCTTACCGAAAGGAGATAGTGAGAGCTGACCTCATTAACAAAAAAGTGGGAATCAGGTATGCTCTGAAAACTTCATTTATGTATTTACTGTTGGAGGTAATTCAAGAACAAAGTACACATATGACTAATTTTTTTTGCAATCCTTCAGAATCGGTTAAGAAATGATAGAACAGCAGTTAAGATGTCTGGTTTCTGATAGAACTCAAAAAGAAAGATTACTATTTTGGCTAGTAGCATATTTTAAAACAAAGTGTAAACATTTAAAAAATAATCCAATGAAGTTTATGGTGTGTTCATTCATTTTTCAGAGAAACTCCAGGAAATCTTGCCAAACTTCTGACCAGGATGTATTTAAAATCAGAAGTCATAGGTGATGGGAATCAGATTGAGATTGAAATCCCTCCAACCAGAGCTGACATTATCCATGCATGTGATATTGTAGAAGATGCAGCTATTGCTTATGGATATAACAACATTCAGATGACTCTCCCAAAAACATACACCATAGCTAATCAAGTAAGATTGCACCCTTAAATAAACACTCCTTATTGTTAGAAACTGATTATTGAATGCCAGAAAGGCTTCGAGAAAACAGAACGTAGGAATCAAGCAGTATTTGGACATGCTCTGCAATGAGAGGCATTTGCTATGGAGAGGATACAAAACAGATGCCCAGATGATTAGAGTAAGTTGAAAACCTGTGATGACTAGTTCTTTGAAGAAAGACAGGTTTCCAGTTTGGAGCCCTTGTTGAATCTCTAGCTCAGGGATTCATTTTCTCAACTTGGGCCTGAAGGCAGAAGCTGTGTGTGGGAGACGTGGAAGTAGGGATGGTTTGTACATCTGTGTAGGGGCAGAGGGGTGGCAGAGCGGTAGGGAGGGAGGAAGTAATATTGGTAGGGAAATGGTGGCATTAGGAGTACATTAGTAAGGGTGAAAAGGTTTTTAATCTTTTAAACATTTTTATTAAAAATATTTTTTTAATGACGTGTTCTGTATAAATCTCCCTTTTGAAAAACAAGAAATTGTACTGAGGTGAAATTAAGTGGATACTTTTTTTTTTTTTTTTTTTTTTAGTTTCCTCTTAATAAGCTCACTGAACTTCTCAGACATGACATGGCAGCCGCTGGCTTCACTGAAGCACTTACCTTTGCCCTGGTACGTCTTACATTCTTTTTCTGCCCAGCTGATTGTTTGCTTAGACTCTCTGAATTGTTTATTCTATGATTATTTATATGAATTTATAAAGTCTAAACTGTTAAAACTTCCAGATTCTGGAAGAATAACTTTGTTACTCGATATTATACAATTCCTGGTAATGTTGAAGCATTTCTTTTTACAGCCACAAAAGAACATAAAGTCCTAGAAAAAAAGACCTTAAATGACAGATGACAAAGTATTTTATAGTTTGATGTGAGTGTTGAGAGTTCACAATGTATTTCATAACCAAATTTATTAAGTTAGAATATTTGGTCTTAATTTGGTTACGGCTGTGGCCACTAGATGCCGCCCTGGGTAAAGGCTTGTGGACTGTTCCACATTAAATTTATTTCTTTGTCTTTGAACATGTTCACAAACATTTGCTTTGAGTTGAAAAGCTGACATAAAAGGCCTAAATCAGGAAATGACTTTTATTACAAAATCCGAAGGAAATGTCCATCCCCCACCAGATTGACCGTTTGAAAGAATAAAATGTGTATGCAATTTGTAGTTCCGTTTTTCCCTCTTGCTGAGCATTTCTGCGGTGACTGCAATGTAGTTCTTAAGGATTCAAGTATGTTTAATGATCTGGGGCGGTGGGGGAAGGAAGCTACTTCTTTTTCTCCCCTGCAACTCAGCCCTAGCCCTGAAATTCTTAATCTTTTAGAGTATTTAAGGGACCCTACTTCCAGTTTGCTTCATACTTTGATTTTTCTGATTCAGCAGTCATTTATTCCACATTTACTGGGCTTTTATTATATGTCAGGCACCGCACCAATGAGGAAGCCTGAGGCTGAGGGAGGATAAGTACGTAGCACATTTTACACGGACAGCAGGAGAACTGCTGTGTGTCAGGCATCATACTTGCATTATCTCATTCTATCATGAGCAGAGTCCTGACCTTTGGCCTCCTAGAACAGTGCTTTTCCATGGTGTCACACTGTGTACAGTAGATTTCTAATACCATGTCATTCATCTATGTACACATTTATACACACATTTGTAGTTGTGGACATCCATGATATCCTGTAAAATGAAATACCAAAAATAATATTGAGAAAGGCATTTTTATTTTTTAAAACATATGAGTGTCATAGGAATCCATCTCATTTTAAAGGACTCAGACTTTAACCATGTAGAGTAAACCATGACAGTTCTTTCCCCCACTTCGAATCCTGTTTTCCTTTCCAGAAACAACTGCTGTTAAAACTTGGGTCTGCATTTTCCCCTGCCCTTTTGTATTAGTGGTGCAGTTTGATTTTGTGACCTTGGAGCCTCGCGGGTCTTTGGAGGAGCACAGAGGCTGAGTCCTGTCTAGTGGCGGCTCTGCAGGGAATGTTTACCCTGTGCCAAGGGCTTTGTGTACATGATTCCATTTCTTCTCAGTATACTCCTGTGAAGTAGGCGTTCCTGTCTTTCACAGCAGTTAATTTAAGTAACTTGTCCTACACCAGGGCTGTGGATCAGGGATTCCTGCCCATTCCTGTCTGCATCCAAGGCCTGTGACTGAACTGACACACCAGGGATGTTAGAAACAGTCTGTTAAGCTGTCCAAAGTCACTTTAATACATTCATTGTTCATCCCTGGGGGGGAAAGGAAGGAGTGAGCTCTTGGACAGTTTCAGATTTGTACTACATTTTCCTGTAGGATTTTCAACATGAAAGATGTTTATGAAGATGTGTATAGGCAAACCTAAGCATCACTGAGCAAAGATGGTTTGTATTTCTAAATCCAGTTTTACACAAGAGTAACAACCATTTTCTTTCTGAAACGTAGTCCCTGACTTTCCAAGTGTAAATAATTCACATTTCATCATAATGATTTTTGCTATATCTGCATAGTAGTTGTAATATTTTCTTTTAAATTAGCTCACTTTTAAATTGGCTCATGTACTTAACCTTGTTATAGGAATAATATTTGTAAATATTATGAGCTTCATTAACTTGTTATATTTTTCTAACATTAAAATAAACACTAAATATTAACTTTTAAAAAAAGTTTCTGGCAGGCACGGTGACTCACGCCTGTAATCCCAGCACTTTGGGAGGCTGAGGTGGGCAGATCGCTTGAGACTAGGAGTTTGAGACCAGCCTGGCCAACGTGGCAAAACCCCGTCTCTACTAAAAATACAAAAATTAGTCGGACATGGTAGTGCACACCTGTAATCCCAGCTACTTGGGAGACTGAGGCAGGAGAATCACTTCAACCTAGGAGGTGGAGACTGCAACAAGCCGAGATTGCACTACCGCACTCCAGCTTGTCTCCAAAAAAAAAATAAGTTTCTTACTATGTACTAACTACTGCCATTGAAGGTAGTTTAATTTAAATTGCTTCTTGTCACTATCCCTTATTATCCATTGCCATGAGAAAACACAAGGTCACTCAGATACACAGCTGCATTGCCACATGTCTGTGGAGTCTTTTTTCTTTCACACAGAAAGAACTAGTTTCAGTTGAGAGTAGATTGCTTCATTTCAATTGCATTTCCTAATTAATCAATCACAGTATACCTAAATCTTGCTGTAAAGCCTCTTTATGCCGTGGAGAAAACGCTTATCCCCAGTGTGCATGCCACCATTCTTCACCTCAGCAGCCACAGCAGATCAGGGAGCTATTTTCTGCTATGCGTGGATGTGGCTTCAGGATCTTTCTTAAGAAAGCATGGCAAGAAGCACTAGAACTGACATTGACATGAAATGAATTATTTTTACCATTTCAGTTGGTGTGTACTGTTCTGTTTTTATAAATGAAATACAGGCCAACTAGTCCTTAAAAACTAGTTGTAGAAGAGTATAATGAACATTATTGCCTAACACTGGACAATAGTACAATAATCTGATGGTACATCAGTTTTTGTGTTATATTTTAAATGTTTTTTCAAAAAGTTAGCATTAATATACATGATAATAGTTTATCCTTGGTAATGATTTGTCATTTATCATCATTGTTGATATTTTTTGAGCGGGGTTTTGCCACGTTGGCCAGGCTGGTGGTCTCAAACTCTGTGCCAGGTACCATACTTGCATTTTCTCATTATGTCATTTATTATTAGACTTGATGTGTCTAATAGTCAAGTGAGTTTTTAATTTTATAACTTCTGCCAACATTGCTAGTTTCTGAGGGTGACAAGCATCTTTCTCTTGATGGGTGGGTACTAAGGAATTTATTTGTTATAAGAGTTTCAGGCATGTGCACAGAAGTTAAGTGATACAGTGAAAGAACACTGGGCAGAGTTCCAGTCACTTGAATTCTGTTCTCAGTCCTACTATTCTGCCACAAGTCAATATGGATTTAGCAAGGGTTACAATGGTAGTCAAAATAGAAAGTCATGAAATACCAAGGAGGGAGAGAAAGTTTCTGACTGGAGTCATTAGGAATATTTTTATGGAAGAGAAGTCATTTAAGTAGGGCCTTAGGGAAGGGCAGCAAGTGGGGCTGAGAGTGCATTTCAGGTAATGTAGGGAAACATAAGGTTTAGGGAATGGCTAGGGCATCATGGGAGATTAGATTGGAAAGGTAAATGGGAAACTAGCTTAGGAAGGACCTGAGTACAGGTTATACCATCTCCACATGAGAAATTTACTTCAGCTCTGCATGATGGCTAGGGCTCACTGTGAGAGAAGTATTAATGTTAAATTCCATCTGCTTTGGGACTGAGATTGATGTGTGTTTATTTTTAGCTTATTCTTTTTGTTTGTGTAGTTTTTATTATTATTACTACATTTACTTCAGCTTACATCAGGCCTATTCTTAACTTGCTCATATGTGGAGAGAATATAAAATTGCTCTTAGAAGTTGACTTACAGCATTACTTTTTATTTTAAACTTAATTGCTTTTCCATATTCATCTATTTTTTATGTACTTTGCAGTGCTCCCAAGAAGATATTGCTGATAAACTTGGTGTGGATATCTCTGCAACAAAGGCAGTCCACATAAGTAATCCTAAAACAGCTGAATTTCAGGTAAGAATTTTAAGTAGGTGAGAATTAGGTAAAAACTGAGAGGCAGTACCTGAGTTAGGAAAAGTCTCTTCAGTTATTATACCTGAGATGGTGAAATCTTAGAGCTTTTTAATAATATCTTCTTGGGTAAGTTTATAGTTGGTTATTACATGCTTTGCAGCCAAAAATTCTTAAAACTTTACAAAACAATCTTTTCTTGATTAACTTTATGCTTGGTTCTTACTTGCTTTGTATTGTCTGGCCCGGTCTCTCTTGTCTGAACTTTCCATTTCATAATTGATTTCTTTAATACTCTTTTCAGATTTCATCTTTTTTTTTTTTTTTTGAGACAGAGTCTCACTCTGTCACCCGGGCTGGAGTGCAGTGGCATGATCTCGACTCACTGCAACCTCTGCCTCCCAGGTTCAAGTGATTCTCCTGCATCAGCCTCCCAAGTAGTTGGTGTTACAGGTGCGCACCACCACGCTTGGCTAATTTTTGTCTTTTTTAGCAGAGACGGGTTTCACCGTATTGGTGAGGCTGGTCCTGAACTCCTGGCCTCAGTGATCCACCTGCCTTTGCCTCCCAAGGTGCTGGGATTAGAGAAATGAGCTACTGCACCCAGCCAGATTTCATCTCTTTTCCATTCATTTGTAATAAATAAATCAAAACCTCTTCCCAGTTCCTCTGTAAGTCATTCACTTTGAAATTGCCCGTTACATCAGTTCTTGACTGTGCTGCTTATGTCTTTCATTGTAATTGTCTAAGTTTAATGGCAGTTTCATTTGGTGTTTAGGAATATTTAAATGATAATGATACTACTCTAATATTAAGTATTAAGTGATCTTTGTTATAGATTAGGATAATAACTATAAGAGGAGTGTATTTTAAGATGATAACATCTTTGCTTATTAGTAACTTTTAGTAGTTATCTCTCTTTTATGCTAATAAGCTCTTATTCTCTTTCTCTTGCATATGCATATCTGTATGTTTTTTAACCCAGACTTTAGAGAAAATCATGTCTTCTAGAATCAAGGGGAAATCTTAGAACTGGAAGGTTATATTTTAAAGAAGGTTAATGCTATTATAAATAATACCTGAATTCTGATTTGAAATTGTTTCTTTATATTTTGGTTTTTACTTCTGCAAAAATAAGGGACTGAGTTAGTTCTAAAAATCTAAAAGTTCTGCAAGTGTTTAAATCTAAATTTAAAAATTCTAAATTTTATCTATAGAACTATCTACTAATGTTGTAGATTAGAGCTAGACTAATTAAAGAACTAATGAATAATATAGATCAAATAAATGAATTCTTTATATTTAGAGTCAGAACTTTGAAAAATCCTTATGCTAATTTTGGAAGGATTGTAAAAATGAATTGTTATATTTTGTATTCTGAGGTCTAGCTTTTCTACTGCTTTTAAAATTTGCCCATGGTGTTCTTTTTAATAAGGGGTATTCAAATTTATTTGCATAGAATGATTTTTCAGTAAATCTTAATTGATTTTTGTTTATACATGCACCCTTTTCTCCCAGTTATCAAGCTCTATAGATTACTTTTTTTAAACTTTATTTTATTTTTATTTGTTTATTTTTTGAGACAGAGCCTTGCTCTTTTGCCCGAGCTGAAGTGCAGTGGTGCAATCTTCGCTCACTGCAGCCTCTACCTCCTGGATTCAAGTCGATTCTCATGCCTCAGCCTCTCGAGTAGCTGGGATTACAGGCATGTGCTACCATATCTAGCTAATTTTTGTATTTTAATAGATGGGGTTTTACCATGTTGACCAGGCTGGTCTCAAACCCCCAGCCTCAAGTGATCCACCTCCTGGGCCTTCCAGAGTGCTGGGATGACAAGTGTGAGCCACCTGACCTGGCCTTTTTTCAACTTCTATTTGAGATTCAATTAGTACATGTGTAGGTCTGTTACAAAGGTATGTTGCATGACCTTGAGGTTTGGAGTCCTGTTAAACCCGTCACCCAGGAAGTGAGCATAGTACCCTATAGGTACTTTTTCAGCCCTTGCCCCCACCTCCCTCTCTGCCTTGTATTCCCTAGTGAAGCTTGATAGATTTCTTAAGATGTGGTAACTGTTATGATCTTCAGGATTTATATCCTGTCTTATCTATTTTATATAAGTAGAAGGAAAACAATCAGAAATGCATTAAATGTCACTATAAATAGCTGTGGCTTAGCACACTTAAGGATCAGTCTTTCTGCATAAAGATGAGAGAGAGTGTCTGTCTTTTGACCTAACAGATTCAGTATTTTACCCTGCTTTACCAACGGGCGAGTCCTACCATTACTAATTTGGTTAAGAAGTTTATATTTATTTATGGTTAAGTTAAATGTGAAGTTCTTCATGGGCCTATAACTCAGTTTCTTGTCTAAGCCCATTCTTTCTCCTGCATAATTCTTAACTTTGGGCTCTTTTCTGATAGTAAATATGTTAGAGAATGGACAAGATAAAAATATAACTTAACTAAACTTTATTATAGTTATGGTAAACAAATTTACAGAATATTGCCACACCCCTTCCGAATTAACAATATTCCTTAATCACATATCCAGTCATTGTTTTAGTTTTTCCGATTGTCAATTTTTTTTTACCAGTTTGAGTTGGGATTCAGATGTGGTTCATACATTGACATTGATTTATGTGCTTTTCGTGTCTCTGTTAATCTGCAAGTTGCACCTCCCATCCTTCCATCTTTCTTTCTTTTCCTTTTCATTTGTTTATTGAAGAAACTGAGTCATTTGTCCTACAGAATTCTCACATTTAGGGTTTTGCTGAATATATTCCACTGGCCCCCTAAATTTCCAGTAAATTAGTAGTTGGATGCAGAAGCTTGATCAGATTCAGGTTTAATTTTTTGTATTGCTGTAGGTTTTTAAATATGCAAATAAGGCATATCTGTAAAAGACACCAATAAAATTAAGAAAAGTTTTCTATAAAAGTAGTTTATTGTATTTCACTAAGTTAAATTTCCTTGTAACTTTCAGACATTGTAGTTTTGTTTCTGTGAATGTTTTGGGCACTTGCCCTCCAATGGGGAAAATGAGCAATATTTAAGAAGCACCAAGTTGAAGACGATTAGCAGCTTGTTGGTATAGTGAGGGTGATGGGAAAGACATTCCCTTTTCCTTGAAAGCACAATCTAGCAATTCCATTTAGGGTCTTGCGGTTTCTTGTGCAAGATCTAAGAGGGTCTATGTTTTAGCTTGGGTGTTCAGGGCAAACCTCTGTAGAAGGGAACATTTGAGCAGACACTTAAAGGAAGGAAGGAGGCCACATGTGAACCTAGAGAAAGAATGTTATGAGCAGAGTAAGCACGGAGGCCCCAAGATGGA
This sequence comes from Ateles fusciceps, assembly GCA_036589455.1. NCBI lineage: Eukaryota > Metazoa > Chordata > Mammalia > Primates > Atelidae > Ateles > Ateles fusciceps. The sequence goes on from JAZHEH010001955.1 coordinate 5,774,920, forward strand.
AACCTACTTGTTGACCAGTGTGGCCTCCAATGTGGCTGGAGTACAGTAAGCCCACGGGAGCGGCAGGGGTTGAGGGTAGAGAGGGAGGCAGAGCACATCACACGGGTCCCCCAGTTAGGCCATGGATTTTATTCAAAATTTAATGGAAATCTGTTGAAGATTTTTGACCGGGGGAGATGCATGATCTGATTTCTGTCTTAAAGGACCACACTGTATAAATAGGCTGTAGGTGGCAGGAGTGGAAGCACAGAAGCCAGCTTAAGAAGATTATGCAATGTCTGGGCAAAAGATAATAGTGCTTGGGAGCACTGCAAAGCCTAAACTCTTACCAATAATGTTATACCACTGCTTATAAAACCCTTCTGGTAACATGTGTTGGAAGCTAATATATTTCATATAGCTTATAGGTAGAAATTTATTTCACAGACAAAGCAGGAAAGTTTTGCTTTTTTTAATGTACCAGGGTGTACATTTCTTAGGAATAGTAAGAATGAAATGACTGTACATAATTTCACATTTGTTTTCGTCAATGAAAAGTTTAGAGTTATTATTACAGCCTACCCATAGCAGCTATATATATTTTTTAGCACCTACATATTTGTATTCTGTTTTTCCTCATTGTGATGATATTTGAATTGCATTTATATTTTTCCTGGTCCTAATTTTGATTAATTCATATTTAATATATTTATGGTTTTATTTATTTGTTTAGAGACAGGGTCTCTATTGCCTAGGTTGGAGTACAGTGGTATGATCATAGCCTTGAACTCCTGGGCTCAGGCAATCCTCCACCTCAGCTTCCCGAGTAACTTTAATAACTACAGACATGTATCCACATCCAGCTAATCTTTAAATTTGTGAGAGGTGGTGTTTCACTATGTTGCCTAGGCTGGTCACAAACTCCTAGGCTCAAGTGATGCTACTACCTCGGCCTCCCAAAGCGTGGGGACTACAGGTGTGAGCCATGGTGCTTGACCCACATTTAATCTGTTTAAACATTTGTATTTCTTGTAGTTTGTGAAATGAGGCAGGCTATGAAAACTTGCATACATGTATTTGAAATCTTGAGAGCAAACTTTAATTTTTAAGATGATAATCAATTAGCTGGGTACAGTGGTATGTACCTGTAGTTCCAGCTACTTGGGAGACTGAGGCAGGAGATCACTAGAGCCCAGGCATTTGAGGCTGTCATGAGCTATGACTGTGCCCATTGCACTCCATCCTGTGCAAAAGAGTGAGACTGTGTCTCTAAAACAAGAAAAAATGACATAAATAAGTAAAATGATAAAGAATAAAATAACCAATCCTTAGACATGAGCAAACATTTAAGTTATATTTGTTTCTCATTTATTTTTAAATCAAATTTATGATTTTGCATTTTGTAAATTTGGAAGCCAGAATGTTTTCAGTTTCTTTCAGTTCAATTTCAGTGTCCTGGAATTGAAAATTGAAAGTGACTTGGATATTTTAGAGCATTGCATTTTCCACAAGTGTCTTCCTATGAAGCCATAGTCTTTCTGCCATAGTCTTTGTCTTTAACCAAGTCTGTTTGTTTGGGTCCTATTTGGTCAGTGCAATTTCACGTCTTTTCCTGTAGGTGGCACGCACTACCCTTCTTCCTGGCCTACTGAAGACCATAGCGGCAAATCGTAAGATGCCCCTTCCTCTGAAACTGTTTGAAATCTCTGACATTGTAGTAAAAGATTCTAATACAGGTAAGAATAAGTCACCTTTGATTTGATTTGTGTATTTAAAGCATTTTTTTCATTATGAAAACCTTAACTATATATAAAAGCAGAAAAAATAGTATAATTAGCCCCTGTGTACCCAGCACCCACCTTCAACAGTTACCAACACATGGACAGGCTCGTTTCATCTATACTACTGTTAACTTGCCATATTATTTTAATATGAATCATAGGCATTGTATCATTTCATCAGTAAACATTTTAGTATATATATATTTTGGAGACAGTTTCACTCTTGTCACCCAGTCTGGAGTGCAGTGGCGTGATCTCGGCTCATGGCAACTTCTGCCTTCTGGGTTCAAATGATTCTCATGCCTCAGCCTCCTGAATAGCTGGGATTAAAGGTGTATGCCACCACACGCGGATAATTTTTGTGTTTTTAGTAGAGATGGTGTTTCAACCATGTTGGCCAGGCTGGTCGCGAACTCCTGACCTCAGGTGATCCGCCTGCCTTGGCCTCCCAAAGTGCTGGGATTACAGGTGTGAGTCACCACACCCGGCCACTTTAGTATGTGTTTCTAAAAGATAAGTGCTACCACTTTAGTTTTATTTGTTTTATAAATTTAATTTTTATGATTAATTTATTTGAATCAAAATTCAAGGTCCAGCTATTTGGTTGCTGTATCTCTCATTTCTTTTAATGGAAAGCATTTTTAAACAAAGGATTTAGTAAATAAGATTTCTATTAAAATCTCACTTGACAAGCACTGTGGAACATTTTCTTATATGTCGTGATTTATATGCATATTGTCTTAACATACTTGATATCGTGTCATTCTAGTTTCGCAGTGACTGTCCACCGTTCCATTGTACCAGTGACTACGAATTTGTTTTACCAGTTTTTGTTACTTTTGAGTAGGCCCTGGACTTGTTAGTATAGTAGGTTTCTTGGTCCAACACTTGGAATGTGGTGGTTATTTAATGAGAATATATTTAGTAAATACCTCTACTTGATTGCCAAGGAATTCAGTCTGATTCAAACTCCACATCTCCAGTCTCTGATACAAATCTGACTGTTTGAAGCTGTATGTACGTTGGTCCCTTGGGGGAGCAGTACCTTAAGTGACTCAATTGCTGTGTTTCCTTGGCTCCTGGATTTAACAGATCAATTCCTAGCAGTGTTTATGCAGCGATGCTTACTCTAGACTCTACAGAATTCACTGTGTTCATTCGAATCAGTTGAGAGAAGCAGAGACTTTAGTCTCAATTTCTTCTGAAGAGGATAATGCACATCATTCTTACCTTCCCAAAGTAGTCACAACTATTGACTGTAAATCAACCTATCGAGGAAATATAGAGATACGATCAGAGGTAGTATTGTCCATGGCAAACTCTCCAGCCAAGGCTGGATTCCATCTGTTCCCCAGTGTTGTCCCCTTTAATGGACTGGAAAATTAAAACAGAAAGTGGTAATTTGCCCAGGGCTGCATAAAATACTGAACTTGCAGCTGGAGCCATACTATAGGTCTCAGTCATACATCCTTAGAGAGTGGAAGTTCATTTTTTTCTTTTTTTTGAGACAGAGTCTGGCAAGGTGCATGCCACCTACAGGAAAACTCCTGTCGCCAGACTGGAGTTTTCCTGTAGGTAGCACGCACTACCCTTCTTCCTGGCCTCCTGGAGCGATCTCGGCTCACTGCAACCTCCACCTCCCGGGTTCAAGTGATTCTCCTGCCACTGCCACCTGAGTAGCTGGGACTGCAGGCACGCACCACCACGTCCAGCTAGTTTTTGTATTTTTACTAGGTTTCACCATGTCGGTCAGGATGGTCTTGATCTCTTGACCTTATGATTTGCCCACCTCGGCCTCCCAAAGTGCTGGGATTACAGGTATGAGCCACTGTGCCTGGCCGAAAAATTCATTTTTAACATCACTATGTAGAATTTTCTTTAGATGGTAAATTTACCATAATAGAAATCAGAAACACTTTTAGTGCCAGCTGCAAATAGTTTTGAGTGCCTTAAATCCTCCATTGGTACAGATAACTGAGAATTTGATATAATTCCTGTGTCAGATTTTTCTGTTAGCCTTGACTTGTTTCCATTCATCCTATTTCTTTGAGTTTTATATTGTTTTGATCCTTGATCTGTTCATATTTAGAAATATATGGCTGTGTTTATAAATACAGGATCAGGTTAATTACACTAGGTTTCTTCAAAAGTTTTGTAATACTGTTTCAGCAGTAGGCCTCTTCCCTAATTGCCAGGGCTCCCTAAGGGCTGTGCACAATTCTGTGGGACTGGGCATGCTCACAGCCAGGCAGAGGGTATGGGTGAGGAAGCTGGGGTTGTTGCAGGGATGGGGCACTTGACTGTATTTTAGTTCCTGGGTAGCGGTGCCTTTGCTATTTTTGTTTTAATTTGTGTTTGTTGAAAAGGCCCAGGCATAGACTGTACTCTGCTTCTCTTTCTGGCCCCAAGGCCTGTGCTTAGAATGACTTCCCTATTGAAAGAGCTATTCTTAAATGCTAGTGCTATAGGCCATCTTCTAACAAATTACCTAGGTGGCCGGGCATGTTGGCTCATGCCTGTGATCCCAGCACTTTGGGAGGCCAAGGCGGGAGGATCTTTGAGCCCAGAAGCTTGAGGCTGCAGTTAGCTATGTTCATACCAACTGCACTCTAGCCTGGGCGACAGAGTAAGACTCTGTCTCCAAAACAAAACAAAAGAACAAATTACTGAGGTGATTATCCCAGAAACTCAGTTCGTATACTTTTTAGATTGCGTTTCTGTGGTACTTTGTTTCATTGGGAAAGATAGTTCCAATTTCTGTAGGAAACCTCTTTTATATGTGTCTTTAGTTATAATTGCTCTGTTTTCTTCATTGATTCATTTCTGATATTACTTTTGCCTGTTGATTTGCAACATTCTGCTTTATTTTTTTAAAAAAATTTTCCATCATCAATGGGATTTAAGAAATGAAGGGAGGTAAATGTGCTTGGTAAGTCTGCCATCTTGAAAACATAGGTTTTGCTTTAGTTTATTTGGAGTATGTTTTCTGTTTAGATAGGCCTGGATTTTATTTCATAACAAAATGAGCTTCTCTGATGGATTATTTTAAATATGTACATGCGAATTCCCTACTTGTTGTCTGGTGTACATAGATGACTATAGGGAAGGCAGCAAAGCACCACAGTTCCATAGAGAGACTGCATGCAGCCAGAGTGCTTGGCTTTCAGTCATGGTTCTGCCTTTACCAGCTGCTTAACTTCAGACTATTTATTTTCTCTGTGGCTCAGCGTCCTCATCTATACAGTGGGAATAATGATAGCACTTATTTCATTGATGTGTTATAAGGATTAAATGTAATTGCAGTTTGAAAAGTTCTAGTCACATAATAAGAACTGTTGGTGTTTGCTCTGGAGGATTGCTTGAGTCCAGGAGTTCTGGGCTGTAGTGCACTATGCCAATCGGGTGTCCACACTAAGTTTGGCATCAATATGGTGACCTCCTGGGTGTGGGGGACCACGAGGTTGCCTAAGGAGGGGTGAACCAGCCCAGGTTGGAAATGGAGCAGGTCAAAACTCCCATGCTGATCAGTAGTGGGATCGAGCCTCTGAAAAGCCTCTGCACTCCAGCCTGGGCAACATAGCAAGACCCCGCCTCTTAAAAAATTTTTTAAAAAATAATAAAATAAAAATAAAATAAATTTATAGTTCCTAAGCTGAGATACCGTAGCATCCTGGTTTATGAGAATTTTTTATTTGAATGACTTAGCTGTCCATCAAAGGGCTGATGTCACCTTGCTGAGGCACTTGGGCCAATTTTTATTCTAACTTTTGACTTAATTGGTTCTATTATGCCCTATTTTTTTTTTTTTTTTTTTTTTTTTGAGACAGAGTCTTGCTCTGTTGCCTAGGCTGGACTGGCAGTGGCGCGATCCCGGCTTACTGCAACCTCTGCCTCCCGGGTTCAAGCGATTCTCCTGCCTCAGCCTCCTGAGTAGCTGGTATTAAAGGCATGTGCCACTACGCGGGGGCTAATTTTTGTATTTTTAGTAGAGACAGAGTTTCACTATGTTGGTCAGGCTGGTCTCGAACTCTTGACCTTGTCATCTGCCCTCTTCGGCTTCCAAAGTGCTAAGATTACAGGCATGAGCCACCATGCCAGGCTCTTTTTTTTTTTTTTTAAAGAATAAGACGAAACAGACTAATGTGGGAATGTATTTATGGAAACAGGAATGTTGTTTTTTAAGTAATTTGTCACCTACCTTTTTTCAGTGAATTAATGTGTTTTTACTGTCTCTCAAACCAGTCACCATTTTTCTCTGTTGGATTTACATTAGCAATTTCCTTCTAAATATTGAAACTTTTTTGAAGAAAAACGTCTAAACCATAGTTTTTCAGTTAATGTGATAATTCCTCAAATTTTCATTGATGGGAGCAGTAACCAAACTACCGGTTCAAAAGAGTGGAGGTAGAGGGGCAAGAATGAGCAAGGCAGTCTCATTCAGCACAGCACTTTGGTGGAAAAGATTTTTAAGTTCCTCTTCTTTGCTTGAATCTGCTTTAGAATGTCAGAGGAAGAGTTGCCAGACTTGAGGGGAGACAAACCTGTGAACAGATTCTTACAGATCATGCTCAGAGAGAATGTACCAGTTGCCCCTTGGGAGCTCAGAAGGGAGCAACAGTTGCCATTAACTAATTTGTTTTCTAATATTTAAGGGAAAACCCAACATTCTCAGCCTTGTATCAGTTTGGGGTGGGCAAGCATATCTTTCAAAATGAAAATGAAAATAAAATCCCTACTGGATTTTGATATGCCTCCCACACATTTTATGTGACCAGTATTCCTATAAGAGTAGATGAAAGACTGCTAGCCCTGTTTTCATGCTTGACCTTGTCGGACAGTTTCTTATTCTAATGTAGACTTTTTTGATTGACCATCCGTGTTGCGTGAGGCTGTCAGGCTGCCTGTTTAGAGACTGCGTCAGGTACACTTTTCGAGCATTAAGACTTCCACTCTAAATCAGACATATTCAGGTTCTTGGAGGCTAAGCCAACCCCTGCATTTACTGAGTCTCCAAATACGAAGTTGCTGCAACATTTAAAAAAATTAGTCATGACTCAAGGAACTCAGCTGATTTATGCCTCTTATTGGGCAGAGTGGCATATGTTTTTGGAATGAGAAGTTGAATGCAGACTCTGCTGTGGGGTAAATTTTTTAGTTGATAACAAGGAAGTCAGCAGATGCAGCACTGAAGCTGCCATATCAGGCTGCTGTGTGAGCAATTGATTGGTTTCAGTCCTTAATATTTTTTTTTTTCTGTTAAATGTTAGGAACAATTAAACTATAAACAAAATAGTAAAAAAAAAAAAAAAAAAAAAAGACTTCTGGGGTGCAAAGGACCTAATTGTGAATTCCTAATCTTTATGCCCAGAAAAGCAATTGTATTTTGCAAAATCTAATATTCTGGCTTTTTCTTAAACACAGAGTGACTTCTGCAATTACAGTTTATTCCTTTATGGTCACTGAAGCTGCCAGTATACATAAAATTTCCCTGAAATGGCAGGAGAAAACATATCACTGGGTTGAGTAAGTTTAAGTATAAAAGGAACAAGAGCCTAAGAAAGATTGGTTTGCCTTTGTAATGTAAGTGGGTGATTTAGGCCGGGCGGGGTGGCTCACACCTGTAATCCCAGCACTTTGGGATGCCAAGGTGGGCAGATCACCTGAGGTCAGGAGTTGAAGAGCAGCCTGGCCAACACTGTGAAACCCTGTCTCTACTAAAAAATAAAAATAAAAAATTAGCTGGGTGTGATGGCTCACGCCTGTAATCTCAGCACTTTGGGAGGCCAGGGCAGGCAGATCACCTAAGGTTGAGAGTTCGAGACCAGCCTGACCAACATGGAGAAACCCCTTCTCTACTAAAAATACAAAATTAGTGGAGTGTGGTGATGCATGCTTGTAATGTTAGCTATTCAGGAGGCTGAGACAGGAAAATTGCTTGAACCTGGAGGTAGAGGTTGCAATGAGCAGAGATTGCAGCATTGCACTTCAGCCTGGACAACAAGAGCGAAACTCTGTCTCAAAAAAAAAAAAAAAAAAAAAGAGGGTGATTTAGATTTAGCAGGATACAATCATCCAATTGTCAATTTGACATATATCTGTGGAGAACCCTGAAAATCAAATTGCCATGCATTTTGGTTATAACTACTACATTTACAAAATTTTGGATTTTAATAAATATAGTAGGTGGAATAGGATAGGTTAAAGCCTCTTGACTACTCGTAAGTCTCCAGTTAGCATCAGTTTCTTCATGAAGCATGCTAAGCCTTCACCTTTTGCTCAGAGCATTCTTACTTTCTCTAAAGCATTGCTGTAGTCCTGGTGCAAGCCACATTTCCTCTACCCCTCAAATCACTGACAAAATAGTTTTTAAAATTTCACAGTCTCCCTGGAACTTTTCTAAATGAGAAAATGATCTACTTCTTACCCTGCTTAGGTAAAGATGTAGAAATCCAGATTTTTCTTTTAAACTTTAGTCACAATATATGCTTAAGATTTTTGTTCCTTTCTCCTCCCTTGACCACCACAGCCATCAGAGAACAAACCTAATTCACTGTTATTTTATGATTTGGTATGTTCATTCAATTTGCTGTTGATATGTACTGTGTATGTATGTTGGTGTTTGTGTATCTGTCTTATAAGTTACAAAAATGTAGCGGTCAGATTTTTTAAGGTTTTTGTGTAAATCTATGCTTAAAAATAACTCAATAAAAGCGTTTTCATTATGGCCTTGTGAAATACTTCAGCTCTGAGAAGTTGTCCAGTAATTTTGGAGTCCTCAAATAATGAAGGATTATCTAGCGTCCACATGTGGAATGTGATTTTCCAAAGAGAGCTTATGTCATCAGTCTGGATTAATTTAATTTCACCATTGCATATTTTTGGCATGTAGAATTTCCAATTAATAATTCAAAAAATATGGGTGAAAGGAGCATTGACATTAACAATTTTTGAAGTACCATCATTTGTGTACGTGATGGCATCTTAACTGTGTAACTCTATCATTTTTAATATAGAAAGTTACTTTAGTATATTTGGTTCCACATAGTTAAGATCTGCTAACATGAGTATAATGTGCCCTGTCATGCATTGAATATTGTATTTTTTTAATAGGTAAAAAATCCATTCCAGTTTTACATTAACTAAATAAAAGCCAACCCACAAGGATGTAACTTTTTCATTCAGGCGTTGAGAAGGTCATAGATTTTTCTTATGTTTGTTTCTTGGCTTTTCAGCACTATTTTAAAAAGGAAAGTCTGTTCTTTGGTGCTATGATATAGGAGAGCATTTTAAGGAAAATTGTTCTTAAGCTTTATTGTGTTATTTTTTTAATTGAAAATATATTTGTAATGTTTTTAAGACCTTTCATGGATATGTATTTTTAAGAGTAATTCTAATGTTTTCTTTTTTAAAAAAAAAAGTATCCAACTTCTTAATACTCTTAGAATTAGTCGCCAGACCTTTTCTGTGCATATACAAACATACTTTACGCTTTTACGTACAGCCATAGATATGGATAAATTCTTTCTAGTGTTTATACAAATGGGATATACTTTACCTGTCTTGTTCTGCACCTCGTTTTCTCCTTTGAACACATTCTATCGACTTCATTTCTTTTTAATGGCTGGATAATCTTCCATCATATCAATGTACTATAATTTATTTACTTAGACTCTTATGAACATTTAGATTTTTACCAAATTTTTGCTAAACTATGTCTGTTGCAAGGAATGTCCTTGTACCTTTATACAAATAGATATTTTTAGAACTAGAACTGATCCTTCCATAGGTGTAAACATCTAAATGTTTGATAATTTGTTAGATTCTCTTCAAAAAGGATTTTTTACAAACGTAGAGTCCTACCAGCAGTCTATAAAGGTGCCTGTTTACCCACATTCGATATGATTTTTGGAGGCATTATGTTTTCACAAGATTCTTGTTGCATTTGTGAATCATTTAGGCTTGCATTGAAGTTCTTCAGGAGATGTATAAAATTTGCAATATAAGTTATAGTTTTTTGGGTTCCAATATGATATACATTTGTTGGATGGAATAGGCTTAAAAATCAAGGTGCTTTGTTTTCTTTTCTTTCTTTTTTTTTTTAAGATGGAGTTTTGCTCTTGTTGCCCAGGCTGGAGTGTAATGGTGCGATCTTGGCTCATTGCAGCCTCCGCCTCCCAGGTTCAAGCTATTCTCCGGCCTCAGCCTCCCGAGTAGCTGGGATTACAGGCATGCACTGCCATGCCCGGCTAATTTTGTATTTTTAGTGTAGATGGGCTTTCTCCATGTTGGTCAGGCTGTTCTCAAACTCCCAGTCTCATGTGATCCACCCACCTCAGCCTCCTAAAGTGCTGGGATTACAGGTGTGAGCCATCACGCCCTGCCAGCTTTGTTTTATTTTCTGAACTTGGGCAGACTATTAACCTCAAGCTCCATATCAGCCTCTGATTATTCTAGAAGCTATTTTGGTATCCCAGTAGGCTTTCTCCTAGCATCTTTCTTTGGGCTTCTAGGTGAATGTGAGAATAGGAATGGAAAGGCTCTCTGGAAGACTCTGCCTTTTTCCAGTCTGTGCCATGTGTGATAACATAACCAAACATCTTAGCTTTTAATCACTGGGACTTTGGTGGAAGAGGATCTACACCAAGCCGGAGCCTATTTGAAAAATTTGAGTTATATGTAATAGTCATTTACTAGGGGACATCATGTAGCATTCCTTTTTCTTTTCTGTTAAAAAAATCATTTGGCGTGTTCTTTCAGCTAATAGAATTGTAGCTCGCTGCCCCTCCTTTGCACAGCTTAGATCAGCCCTCTCCAGGCAGTACTTTGAAGTCTGTGAAATACATAGATAATTTAGGCTGACATACTTGGCAGGCCCATTTAAAAAGCAGAATTGTTTGTTGGCATGACACAAGCGGTCTGTTAACTGAGTTATAAAGAACTGAGGCATTTCCAACAAACCCTAGCTTTGGCATGACATTTAAATAATTCTCATTTTGTGGTGTGTAATCAGTGGACTTTCTGTGATGTAGTATGGTCTCTTAGTGCAACATACTAGGAAATGGAAATTTTACTATACCCAGCAATTTCATGAAGAGGAATGGGTAGAAATGAGTTTGTGGTTATCTTCTCCTTTGATTCAGTTCAGCTACAGTAGAGGGAGTATTTTAGCAAGACATGAGGAAGTAAGTCCAGAGAGAGCAATAACCTTTGGGAAATGTTAAAAGCCAGCCAATCAGTGTGGAGTTGGGAGGGGGGGCACCCAAATAATGAGGTTAATCTAATTATTATGGTGGGCTTAATATAATGCCCTAGAAGTCAGGCCTTTCTTAAAAATATTGCAAAATTAAATCTAAAAATATATAGTTCGTTATTGTATGTGTATGCTGTAAACATCCTGAAACCTTTCTTGAATGAAATCAAGTATAATGTTTTTAAGTTCTCTTTTGGTTTTGGTTTTGTTTTGAGGCAGGGTCTCACTCTGTCACCCGGGCATGATCATAACTCAGTGCAACCTCGAACTCCTGTGCTCCACGGATCCTCCCACTTCAGCCTCCCGAGGAGCTGGAACTACGGACACATGGCACCACCACTGTGCCTGGCTAATCTTTACACTTCTTTAAATTTGTAGAGATGGGGTCTCACTTTGTTGCCCAGTCTGGTCTGAAACTCCTGGGGTCAAGTAATCCTTCTGCCTCAGCCTGCTAAAGTGCTGGGATTACAGGCATGAGCCACTGTGCCTGGCATAAATTCTATATTTTTTATTGTGATGCTATTATTCTCATTACAAGTTTACTTCATTTGTTTTTTAAAATTCTTAAGTTTTTAATCCAGATGCTGCTGTTCATATCAGGAATATAAAAGTTTTACATAATTTGAAGATCAGGAAAAAAATACTTGGAATTTGGCAAAGTTTACCAAAATAAAGCTTCCAGTTTATGTTGCTGAGCTCTCTCTTAATAATGGTATTACTGTTGGGCTATTCTCTCACAGAAAAATGGAACTATAAAGTTGTTTCAATACGTCCCTGTATGTTAAAGTGGAAGCATGTGACATCCACACTAGCAAATGGGTACCACATGGCAAAAATACCCAGAAGCAAGTCAGTAGTATGAAAGGGATAATTTAGTTCTGTTTCATTTCATTTTTTCTCTTAGAGAGAGAGAGAAAGAAAGAAAGAAAGAAAGGGAGAGACAGAGAAAGTAAGTTTATATTCCTACAGTAGAATCAGGCTCTTCATTTTAGTTTATGCATGTGGTTGGTTTAGTGGGGTTTTGTGCCTGTCTGATTTTAATGTCGACTTACAGCTTTTAGATACCAAATTTATCTTTAAAAATAGAAATGATGGAGGGTGACAGTGGTATCCTACTTGCTTACCTCAGCTGGCATAGATATGACCCACTGTCTGCTCCTGGCCCAGTTTAATAGCTATGTGTTTTTATCTTTTTTTCTAGGCTTTAGGCATTTATAAATAAAATAATTACCTGAGTAATTATTTTCTGAGTAAATGTGGTGGCTCATACCTGTAATCTTAGCACTTTGGGAGGCCGAGGCAGGCAAACTGCCTGAGCCCAGGAGTTCGAGACTAGCCGGGTAACATGGTAAAACACTGTCTGTACTAAAAATAGAAAAAAACAAACAAATAAAAAAAAAGTGGGCATGGTGGTGTGTGCTTATACTCCCAGCTACTCACGAGGCTGAACTGGGAGGATTGCCCGAGCCTGGGAAGTCGAGGTTGCAGTGAGCCAAGATTGTGCTGCTGCACTCCACCCTGGCCTACTAGACTGAGACCTTGTCTCAAAAAAAAGAAAAAAGAAGAATTGTTGAGGGCTTAGGTTGTGGGTGCCTTGTACTGGCTTTGACCTCTATTGTCAAAGTATATCTAGAATAGAGCGCCTTGAATATAGTGTATACTGGAAAACGTTAAATGGCAAGGGCAGTTATTTCTTTGTGTCTGTTCAGTCTGAAGTTCAACTCAGAATATACTTTCCATAAGTAACAATACTGTTGATGGCTAGAAACCTCACTGACCCTTAAAAATAATTTATTTCAGTTGCTTAAATGGAATCTTAAGAATCACAAAAACTTTTGAAAATTAAAACATCTGTTTATCGTATAAAAACATTTCAAGAATGCACATCTTTGACCACATTAAGTGGATATGTAGCCATACATAAGTTTGCACTTATATGTTTGTTTTCATTTAAATCCTTTTGGGTGTACCCTATAGTGGAAAGAACATGGATTTAAGAGTCAGTCAATTCTAGTCAAATCCTGGTTTTGTAACTTATTAGCAATATAATTAAATGGATTAGCTCCAGCCAATTAGTTTGACTTTGGGCAAGTTACTTAATCATTCTGAGCTTTGTTTCTCCATCTGTTTTATAGGAATATTAATACTTATCTTGCATGGTTGTCTTGAGAATTAAATAAGATTATAGATAAATTGATAGGTAATACCTGGCATGCACCAGATAATCGATACCATAGACTAAGAGTTCGTGTTAGTTTTCCTTTTACTCCATTTATGTGCTTACTTTTATATTATTTTAATATTAGAGTACAGTATCTTAAAACATTCGTGTTTTACTTGGATATCGAGAAGATAAAAGGCATTCTGTATTTTATGTCAACCATTGCTAGTAGCTTTTACCTATGGGGAGTAAATCCATGGAAAAAGTTTTGCCCAATATATGCTAACATGAAGCAGCTTTCTATTTTCAGTTTATTTCCTCAGATATTAGTTTGTTCTTTCTCTTTTTAATTTGAAAAGCAAAACGAGGCCAGCATTCATTCTGTTTGTGTTACAGCATCGGTCTCCAGAATTTACTGAAGGGCCACAAATGTTATAAAGTTAAATGATGACTGCTGACTTTGAGTCTTCCTCTCTATACTATGTACTTCTTTTTAAAAATAAATTTTATTACAGGTTTAGATGATTATAACTATCACTACAAGATAAAAATAGTTCCATTACCCCAAAACCCCCTTATTTTAGTCACATTTTTTTTCCTATACCTGACCCCAGACAACTACTACCTGTTCTCCGTTGCCATAGTTTTGCCTTTTCCAGAATGTCGTATAAATGGACTCATATTGTCTGTAGCCTTTTGAGAGCCTTCTTTCTTTCAGTATAATGCCTCTGAGAGTCATCCAAGTTGTCAAGTCTTATCTACAGTTTGTTCCTTTTTATTGCTGAGTAGTATCCTACTGTATGGATGTACCAATTTGTTTATCCATCAGGGTTCATTTGAACTGTTACAATTCTTTTTTTTTAATATTGACTTTAGCTGGGCACAGTGGCTCATGCAATTCCAGCACTTTGGAAGGCTGAGGTGGGAGGATCATTTGAACCCAGAGTTTGAGAGCAGCCTGGGCAACAGAGTGAGAGTCTCTGCAAAAGACTGAAAGATTGGCTCAGTGAGGTGGCACGTGCCTGTGGTTCCAGCTGCTCTGGAGGCTAAGGTGGGAGGGTTGCTTGAGCCGGGAAGTTGAGGCTGCAGTGCAGTGTGATTGTACCAGTATGGGAGACACAGCGAGACCCTATCTCAAACAGTAAAGTGAAATAAAATGAAATATTGAGTTTGCAAATTTGTTTTAATTTTCAAAGTAGAATAATATATACTAATCATGGAAAAATTGGGAAATAAATAAAAAGTTGGAAAAAAATTATCCTTGCCCAAACATAACCTCTGTTAACATTTAGGTAGGAATATTTCTTTCAGTCTTTTTCTCTGGGTATGGATTTTTTTGGCTTATGGTTATATTTATGTAGTTATGATTCTGTTTTTCATTTATTTTATTTTTTACTTTTGTAGAGATGGGGTATTGCTATGTTGCCAGGTAGGTCTCAGACTTCTGCCTTGGCCTTCTAAAGTGCTGGGATTACAGGCATGAGCTATTTTGCCTGGCCCCATTCTTCATATACTTTTAAAAATCATTATCATTGTGGTAAAAAACATATGAGAGCTACTCTCTTAGTAAACTTTTAGGTGCACAGTACAGTAGTGTTGACTATATGGACATTGTTGTGGGTCTCTAGAAATTTCCATCTTGCATGGCTAAACTTTTATACCCATTCAATATCAATCCTCCATCCCCTTTCTCTCCAGCCCCTGGCAGCTATTTTTCTACTGTCTGTTTCTCTTACTTTCTGTTTCTCCCAATTTCATGGCTTAGATACTTCATATAAGTGGAATCATGTAGTATTTGTCCTTCTGTGAGTGGCTTATTTCACTTAGCATAATGTCCTCAAGATTCACGCATGTGGTGGCATGATTTCATAAACTTTAGTATTCTGCTTTTTTTTCATGCTTTGTGAAGAATGTATTCGACATAAATAGTTTTTAAAAGATTCTGAAACACACACTAGTATAACTATCAGCCACATGAAGAATGGAACGTTGCCAGTATCCTAAGCTCCTTGTATGGCCCCTCCCCATCACAGATTCTTCATTTTAGCTAGGGTAGTTGTTAGCCTAACTTTGGTCATCCTCATTTCCTTAACTTGCTTCATAGTTTTCCAACCTATGATTGTTCTTTAAATAACGTAATTTAGTTTTGCTTCTTTTTGAACCTTGTGACCTCTTTTTTTATTGTCATTTACTATCATAAGTATTTGTTGTTGCTCTGTTATGGTAAACCATCATAAAGATGCTTTCTAAGAACCACTTGGTATCCTGATGAGTGATCGACTGTACTTTATGTAGTTATCCCTAATTTAAGTTGTTTATAATTTTTACTACTGGAAATAATGTTGTGGTAAATGTCATTTTACATAAAACCTTTTTGTATTTGGGATTATTTTCCTTGGATAGTATTAATATTATGAATAAAAGTGTATGAAGTTTTAAGGCTCTGATATATTGCTAAATTGTTTACAAAGAATTTTACCAATTTATACCTCAATGAAGCCTTATTTTCCTTGGTCAGCTTTGAGAGTTTTTCACTCTTTTCCCAAAATAAAACACCTTAGGGAATTTGGTAAGCTGAAAAAAGACTGTTTTATCTTATTTTGCATTTCTGAGGTTGAATCCTTCTCTGTATGTTTAATAGTTGGTTTTCTTTTCTGTCGACTTTGCCTAAGTTTGTATTGGGGTAAATCAGTTTCATAAGCAATGGTTAATGCACCCTTTATTTTTCCAGATGTAGGTGCAAAAAACTACAGGCATCTCTGTGCTGTGTATTACAACAAGAATCCTGGGTTTGAGATCATTCATGGGCTGCTGGACAGAATTATGCAGTTGCTCGATGTGCCTCCTGGTGAAGACAAGGCGGGCTATGTGATCAGAGCATCAGAAGGTAAGACAGATGAGCTGAGTGCAGAGTTAGTGACAATGTCAGGAAGCTGCTACACGCTTTTTTTGATAATGTTGATAGTTTTGATTTGGGATTGTAGAAAGGAAGGGAGTTAGAGCTTTATTTCAATTAATTGTCAGTATTATCCAGAAAATGTCCCCTTTCCCTCTAGCATTTTAAGAAAACACTTTTTGGGACTCATTGTTCCAGCTGAGCTATGGTGACCCCTAGTTACTGGCACCTTTAAGCCATCAGCATCATGATGAACCCAGAAGTTTTAACTGGAAGCTGAGAAGACCTAAAGTGATGGTTTGTACTCAAAAGCCACCTGTCTGACAGCTTTAAGGCAAAAGAAAAAGAAAGCCTCAAAAGTTACTCTGAAAGACTTCGCACATATTAATCAAGTCATAAAGTTGGCAGAGCAAGGGTAGGAATCCTTGTGTATGAAAGCCCAAGTACAGTAACATCTTTGTTGGGGACTTTAAGTTAGGCTAACTAAATGGTATATATGTGCTCCTAATATAGTATTAATAGTTTCCATTATCCAAGGAATTCTGAAATTTTTGCTTTTCTATTTTTTTTTTTTTTTTTTTGAGTCAGTCTTACTGTGTTGTCCAGGCTGGAGTGCAGTGGTGTGATCTCAGCTCGCTGCAACCTCCGCCTCCCGGTTCAAGCAGTTCTCCTGCCTCAACCTTCTGAGTAGCTGGGGTTACAGGCTACAGCAATATGTAGGTTGGGTGGGATGGAGAGCAGAGGTGAAGAGAATGATGGGAAGGGATTTTAGCACATTGTAGAGCAGTGAGAATGAGGACCTGGCCTGAATGGTGGTCATAGCTATACCAAGGATAAGACTGATTTAAGAAACCTTGGGAAGATAGAAGCTACAGCCTTCATCATTTGGAAAATTTTATGATATGTGCCACTTGGAACCTCATGTAATACATATAATTTGTGTTCATTTTCTTTTTAAAAGTCAGGTTTTTCTAAATCTAAACTTAGGATATTATAATCTGAATTTCATATAATTTAGCTTCCATACAGAATACTTAGTGTCTAGTTTCCCTAACATGTAGATGTCTGCTGTTTTTGTTTAGATTTTTTTTTTTTTAAATTAGGAAATACACGTTCTTAAACTGCCACTACTTCTGATGTGGTTGTAGATCTTTATGTTCAGGTTTGTTAGGCTAGGTTGTTATTTTGGTTTTTGATTTAGCATGAATATTTACAGGCTCAGACTTTTGGTTCCTTTTGAATCTACATTGGCTGTCATAGTAGAATATTGAAATGTTTTGAAATTTTTCCATCTATGAAATGTCCAAGATTTATGAACGTGAGAAGCTTTATACACATGGGCAGCCTGGATCTGTATATATTTCTATATATCTAACTGGCTTTCTTTGGAAAAGGACAGGAGATTTCCTTTCACTCCCTGTCGCCACCATCCTTGGCCACATTAGTCTCTTGGAGTCCTGGGCATGCACCTAGCTCTCGGTGCTTTTTTCTCAGGGTGCTTTCTGCAAGGGCCATCAAGCCAGAGAGAATTGGTATCATTACAAACAATGGTTCCTCATTTCTCACAGGGATTTCTAAGTCTATTTTGATTATCTAATGGCAAATATAATTATCCTTCTTTGTTTATGGTTAAGGAAACTAAGGTGTGAAGAACTGGCTTGTCAAAATAAGTCATTAACAAAGTTGGTATTAGTTTTTCTTCTAATATATGGGGGTGCGTGTGTGTGTGTGTGTGTGTATGTGTGTGTGTGTTTGTGTGTATATGTATCACACATACATACCACAACTAAGGAATAAAATTGTTTTTCAGACTCCTAAGCAAATTAGACACAGCAGTTTTGTTACTGGGGCATGTTTAGCTGCATCATTTTCTCTGATTTATTGTTATTTTACATATAGCTTTTTCTGCTAAGAAAATGTCTTCAGAGTATTAAAAAGTGGAGTAGAAGCAGATTAAGAACTACCATTCCCTGCCATTCTTAATGACTGGGTTGTCTTATATTACTCTGGCATATGGTTTACTTTTTAATAATTAAAAATCCCTAGTGGCTTTGCAGTTATAATTGAGCTAAGTCTGTTCTCCAGAGATTCCTGCATATGTCAGTTGGATCGGCAACTATTTCTTCCTGTCCTTCTAATGTATGCTACTAAGCTTTCTTTTGTGCTGCTTTGTTTGGTGGTAGGGGTGAATGGAACAGAACTTGATTTGCTGTTGAGACACTTGACCCTCTGCATTATGAGAAATCTGGAAACTCATCTGATTGATCCTCGCATTGATCTAAGGAGTTTTGTTGACACTGGAGCGTAACCTTGCTTGTCAGGCAGGCGGCAGCCCTCTGCAGCATGGGGAGTATCTGTAGAAGCACTCAGGAAGCCTGTAGCTGAAGCCAGAGTGAAAAGCTACTGTCCCCTGGTCTTATATATTTCTTTTTTTTTTTTTTTTTTTGAGACGGAGTTTCGCTCTTGTTAACCCAGGCTGGAGTGCAATGGCGTGATCTCGGCTCACCGCAACCTCCGCCTCCTGGGTTCGAGCAATTCTCCTGTCTTAGCCTCCCGAGTAGCTGGGACTACAGGCGCGCGCCACCATGCCCAGCTAATTTTTGTATTTTTAGTAGAGACAGGGTTTCACCATGTTGACCAGGATGGTCTCGATCTCTTGACCTCGTGATCCACCCGCCTTGGCCTCCCAAAGTGCTGGGATTATAGGCATGAGCCACTGTGACCAGCCAGGTCTTACATATTTCTTATTTGCTGGGCATCCTTGCAATTAACACCATAAAGTGAGATAGAATGTCGGATTGATGACAGAATAACGCCAATGTTGAGTGGGAAAAAAAGAACCTTTAACTTTTTAGCAGACTGCAGAGCATTTTAAGAGTTTCAAAAGGGTTCAACTCCAAATATTTTAGTGGCTTTGGATCAGACTATTATGGCATGTATATATATATGCTTTTTCTTTTCTTCAGGCTTCTTCCCCTTTGTTTTTGTGGTTTCTTGCAAACTAAATTATATATGTTAAGATGCATTTATCCTTTTCAAAAACCACTTCTGGGCAAGGAAAATTCTCAACATTTTTGTGTTTAGAACAGTTATGTGGTTGCTAGGGATCGGGGGCAAAAATCATTTCTTGTAGAATGTAGTGGACTTTGTGTGTGATTGGCGGCACTGACTTGAGCCTGTGGCTTTTTTCCCCTTCAGCTTGTTTCCTAGTTCAGTTTCAATTATTTACAGTTCTATAGAAAACTTGAATTTAACTTGTGACAAGATCCCTGTTGGAGAGACATCAGGTTTAGAACTTTAGTTTCGACAATTCTAGTTTTCATGCTGCTCAGAATTCATTTTGTGAAATGAAAAATAACCTTATAAGTAATATGCACATTTAATCCTGTACCATATGTATACACAGTGGGTAGTACCTTCTGCTACAGTAATACCTAATGATCATTGGCTTGACCTGGAGTTCATGACCTGTTTCCCCTTTCAGGACACCTGTGAAAGATTTCAGATGCTAAAAAATATGGGTGAAATTGTGATGTTTCCCTGGTTGTCACACTGGTTTTTAGTGTAACATGAGCTTGGAAATATGTGAGAAAAATATCTGTTGAACAACTTGTTGAAGTAAAGGTGTTCGATTTATGGTTTGATTTATACAGAACGTTCTGGACTATAATAAAGAGAGATCTTTCTGGCATGTTGATGATAACATTTAGTTAACATCAACAAAGACATTGTGAAGACAACAGGTTAAAGAAAAATTGGAAGTTTTTAAGCTTCTGACCTTTGGTTAGTCTGTATGCAAACAGTTTTTATTACTCTGGATATCTGCTGTTTTGTGTTTAAGGCAAGCTTTCAGATCCTACCATTTTTCTTAGCTTCTTTGAATGAATTAAAAGACAAAACAATATTAAACAAATAAGCAGTGATTCCCACACAGTTGAAATAGTGGTATAACATGGGCACTGTTTTTATAAAAGCTTCAGCAGTCATCACATGAGTCACTTAGTCCTGTCTTGCTTTTACTGTTCTTGCCTCACTCTTTTGTATGCGCAAGGCAAAGTTCTCTCCACTCATGTTCACTAACTCTGTTTGAGGGGCAGGTGTTTTGATGCTTCCCTGATACTTTAGTACTTGTAGCAAATTGGAATAAAGTTCCAAGATGAATGGCTTGGTCAGCTTGATATTCCATCTGATAGATATTATAGTAACAGAGTTTCTTAACCTTTTAAAAATTAATCTCTCCCCTAAGGGCCTCTTTTAGACATTTTTTTTCTTAATTGTTCCTTCATAAAATTTTAATACCACAGATACATTACATATGTACTGTACACTGTATATATTGTATATGTACATTATACTGTATTTATATATATGGATACTATATACATGTATTATATGTGTAGCTGTGCTGTATACATAAAAATAGTAAGTGTAAAGCTTTAAAAAATTTCAATTCAGGGTTATAAATAAGCAAAATTTTTAAGTTAAATTTAAAAATGATTAACATTTAACTTTATATCTGCTGGATAACTTTTAATGTTATTTATTTACATATATAAACTGTAGTATATCAAATTATATTTGCCAGTCAGCAATTTATACACATATATCATAACAGTAATAAAAAATTTAAAAGTCATTCAAAACTTATTTTAGCAAATAGAACAGTTATTATGTTTTGAGACAGGGTCTTGCTCTGTTGCCCAGGCTGGAGTGTAGTGGTACAATCATAGCTCACCATGATCTTCCCACTTCAGCTTCCCAAGTAGCTGGGACTATAAGGCATGCCACCACACTAAGCTATTTTTTTTTTTTTTTTGTAGAGGTGGAGTTTTGCCATGTCATCGAGGCTGGTCTTGAGCTCCCAGGATCAAACAATCCACTCACTTCGGCCTCCCAAAGTGCTGAGATTATAGGTGTGAGCTACCACACCTAGCTAAAATAATTTTTAGTGAATTTAACTTTTAACTTTTCCTTGATATAAGAAAATAACTTTTATCTAGCTGATATTCAGATATTGTTGTTGAGACAGGGTCTCTCTCTGTCACCCAGACTGGAGTGCAGTGGTGCCATCACCACTGACCCCTCAGGCTCAAGCGATCCTCTCACCTCAGCCGGTGTAGCTGGAACTACAGATGCATGCCACCATGCCTGGCTAATTTTTGTTTTGTTTTCTGTAGAAACAGTTTCTCTATGTTGCCTAGACTGGTGTTGAACTCCTGGCCTCGAGTGATCTTCCTGCCTCAGCCTCCCAAAGTGTTGGGATTACAGGTGTGAGCCACCACGCCTACTCTTTTAAGTACTTACCATAACTAATGATGTGTTAAATAACCTTTTGAATTAAGTAATAAAATATAAACTATTTTTGTTTAATTCTCAGAGCCTGAGCTACACACAAAAGTTCTAAAGATCAGCCACAAGGCAGTCAAATGGCAGCCCATTCAATGTGACGTGGAGATATAGCAATGGATAGAGTCTTCCAATCACAGCCATCTGATGCATAGTTTTTTGTGGCCGTGTTCTTGTATACATTTACTGTATCTTCCGTATCAATGCTGCTTGTGTGATACTCAAGAAACTCAGTGAGAGAATTTAAATAACGAGTAAGTTTTGTGTCAAGTAGGGCTAGCTTTCGAGCAACACAAACCATTTTAATATGAAAGATTTATTTCATCCCCCCCCCTGCCCCCCCACCCCCCCGCCTTTCCTCTAAGAACCGGTTTTCACCCCCTGTGGGAAGATTCATGCTATAACAGAATAAATACTTTGGAACTACAGTAGTTTTCCTTTTATCTGCAGGGTATACATTCCAAGACCCCCAATGGATGCTTGAAACTGCAAATAGTATTGAACCCTCTATATGATGTGTTTTTAGTCTGATAACCAAGGCAGCTACTAAGTGACTAAGGGGCAGGTGGTGTATACAGCATGGACACGAGGACAAAACGATGATTCATGTCCAGCGGAGGACAGAGAGGGACAGCTCTACTCAGTGTTTCATCATAGTCCTCAGAACAGTGCCCAGGTTAACCAGGAATGGTTTATCTCCGGAATTTCCCACTTAATATTTTCAGACCTCAGCCACAGAAAAGTGAAAGTGCATATAAATAGGGACTACTATATTTAAATCTAGCTGTAAATACTGGGCAAAAAAATGGGAAGATATTTTAGCTCATGGTACTCTCTTTTCTTGTGCATCCATACTAGATCTTGGCCTCCACTGTTCTATGGAAAACGATGTTGTGGCTCAAATACAAAGAATTATAAAAGAAGTTCATTTTTAGCTTGTGATCTTTCAAGGGCCCAGGTCCTGAAAGTTCAAAGGATTTTTAGGATGATTCTGATTACTCAGTTTTTCTCTTACACATATAACATGGTTTTCGTTTCCTCAGATATCAGCAGTTTCTACACTGGCCAAAATGGGGCAGCACTTGGTTTTGGCACATTTGTGTGCTGCAGCATATTGGTTAAGAGTCACTGTCCTGGGACTTTCTAGAGCCTGATGTATTCTAATAAACTATCAACCCTCTAAGTGGCCAGTCCAGCTTTACTCCAGAAGGATTAAGAGGATGGATGGGTAGCTGGAAAGATGGATAAACACATTGAATAAATCCCTAGGTAGGGATGGTAACTGTGAAATAGTGTCCTGAACACATGACCACAACAAATAAAGACCTTTTCCCCTGGAGCACTTACTACGGCTTTGACAAGAGAGAGAAAACCTCCATCTTGTTTAAACTATTGCCATTTGGGAGTTTCTTTCTTCAAGTTGAAACCAATCCTCACTTACAAATGATATTTTAATTCCTACTTGCTGGAACCCCTTGGCAGTATCAAGATGCCATCCAGCTCTAAACTGAGTCAAGTTTCAAGCTAACTGCTAAGTTATTTTAAAATTAACTCTTAGTGAAATTGTTCATTCTCATTCATTCCCTGCCCCCACTACATACTCTTCACTTTCGAACACATTCAGATGGCTCACTGGTGTATTACATGTAAAGTATTTTGGTGGGCACACTTTATTTTATTGCCTTGAAGGCTATTATTGGTAACTACTGGCATTTATTTCCAGTTTGCATTTGCATTTTTACAGCTAGTGAAGGCATTGACCACTCCCAGGGCATATGCTGTAGAGGACTGGCTTTTAAAAATGTCTTCTTGGCTCACACTGGTAAGCCACTTAAAAAAAAAATTATATACATGCTTCCAAGTAAGATTTGAACAAAGGGTCACCTGTCTTAAAAAAAGTTTGAAAATGAGGAAGTTTATGAATGCCATAGCAAAGATGACTAGGCATTTTTATTCTTCTCTTTCTAAATTACTTTCATTTGTTTTTCTTTGGTGTGCTGTGATTATGAGTACAAAGATTGTAGCAATACCAACTCATCATATCACATAGAGGTGATACATTGTGAGTGTGAAAAGTGATTGATACCCGTTTAGCTACTTATAGCAATTAAATTTCAGGCTTTGGGTGTTTTCTAGTTGTAGTTGCACAGGAACACTAGGTACTTGAAGGTATTTGAGATTTCTAGATACTGGAAAATTAAGAGTAATTATCTTTCATTAACACTGACTTAAAAAGGAATGTCTGCCAGAACATTGATGGTTCAGCCCACCCGCCCTTCCTTCCTTCCTTCCTTCCTTCTTCTCTCTCTCTCTCTTTTCTCTCTTTCTTTTTTTCTCCTTTTAAGAGACAGGGTCTCACTCTTTAACCAAGGCTGGCACACCCTGGCTTGATGATCATAGCTCGCTGTAGCCTCAAACTTCTGGGCAAAAGTGATCCTCCCACCTCAGCCTCCCAGGTAGCCAGGACTATAGACACACACCACCATATCCAGCTAATTCTTTTATTTTTTAAGTAAATGTATCCAATATCCAAGCAAATGAGTTTATTGAGTTTATCTGTGTTCCAAAAGTCCCTTTAATGTATTCATATTTAGTTATTTCCTTTTCTATCAAGGTGTAGGACTAGAACAATAATTTTTAAAACTTTTTTGGGAGGAATTGGATGGAAACTCGGCTTTAAGCAACTTCTATAACTGAAACTCCCATTTTGTTAATTTTTTATTTTAAAACAGTCAAAAATTTATTTTAAAAATGCAAGTGATATAGAAATATTTTTTTTAAACTGTTTGAGAGCTAATCTGATAAGGCATAATCCCTGAATGCTTTGGTGTGTATTTCCTATTAACAAGGACATAATTCTCTATAAACGTAATAATAATCATCAAAATCAGATAAACATTAATGTTTATGTTAACCACCATTTAATCTTTAGGCCCTATGCAAGTTTTATCAGTTGTCCTTTATAGCTGTATTAGTCCTTGTCATACTGCTATGAAGAAATATCTGAGACAGAGTAATTTATAAAAAAAAGAGGTTATAAAGAAAATTGACTCACAGTTCTGCATGGCTGGAGAGGCCTCAGGAAACTTACAATCATGGTGGAAAGCACCTCTTCACAGGGCGGCAGGAGAGTGAGTAAAGAGGGAAAAGCCTCTTATAAAAACATCAGATCTTGTGATAACTCCCTTACTATCATGAGAACAGCATGGGAATAACCGCCCGCATGTTTCAATTACCTCCTGCCCAGATCCTCCCATGGGGATTATGGGAACTACAATTCAAGATGAGATTTGGATGGGGACACAGCCAAACCATATCAATATCAGAGAGTCATTTGTTGTCTTCCGCCATCATGTCTCATTAGTCTCCTTCTGGAGACTTCTAGAATAGTCTTTTCTTGACTTTCTTGACATTGACACTTGAAGATTACAGGCCAGTTATTTTGTAGCATTTTCCTTAATTTTGGTTTGTTTGATATTTCTTCGCTAATTAAATTCCTGTTAGCATCTTTGGAGGAATGGTACAGAAGTAATGCTAACTTCTCAGTGCGTGCTATAAAGTGGCACACAATTTTCATTTATCCCATAACTGATAATATTCACTGTAATCACTTAATTAAGGTGATATCTACCAGTCTTCTCTACCATAAAGTTATTTTCTTCATTATAATTAATAAATATCTTGTGGGGAAGAGCTTTGAAATTATGTAAATATACTATTTCTAATCAGTTTTCCTATATACTTAGTTATGTCAGTATGGATTCATATTGTTGCTGATTTTATTCAGTGTGTTTAAATCCGTTTCAGTTATTTATTTTGATGCTCAAATTGTCCCCAGTTTGGCCAGCAGGAGTCCCTTCAAGCTGGCTTCTCTTTGCTTCTAACATGTTCCCATTCTTGAGCATTCCCTTGCTTTGGCACAAGATATCCTAGGCTTATCTTGAACTTTCTCTTACCCCATTTCTCAAACGTGGTTTCTTTTAGTGGAAAATGGTATCTCTAAGTCAAGATCTAGGGTGCAAGGTGTGATTATTGTTATGGCAGGGGAGGGTTGCTCTTCCAAGGCCGTCTTCTCAGAGGACTGAGGGAGGATTGGGCATGATGTGTGCCTGTGCGCACACGCTCACACACATCTGCATCTATGCATCTGTATTTGTTTATGTACATACATATGTATGTACACAAACATAGATCCATATGTATATATAGGACCATAAGTCTACAGTATGTCCAATTCCAACCTAACACTGTATGGTTTATTCCAGTTTTCTCCTGATCCATATTTGTACCTCTCTTCTCCAGCACTGAGACAACTAGCTCCCATTATTCTCAGTTTATTTACCTACTTGATCTATGCCCCTGCATGTAGCTGAACCCTCTTCTTCCTCGTCTTCTCCTCTGCAGGTTTGCCCTGCTCATCACTGAGCCTCTGACTCCCCCCACAGGAATCTCTCCACTCACTTGTGGATGCCCCCCCCCTCCCCCTTGGGCTCTGACACCCCATGCTAGATTTTTCTCTCTGCCCTGGGACACACAGTTTTTATCTCCTCACCCCTCCAGATAGAGATTTCTGCCTCTTCAGCTCCTTTAGGGCTGAATTGTTCTGGAAGAGAAAGGGATAAAGACTTTTAAAATCTTACAAAGCCTTTTTGATAGAGACGTTCTTGTTAAAATGAAGGGGAGAAAATGGTTGTATATAGTGGGGCTTTTTTGAAAGGGGATGGTAATGTAGGAAATATATTTCTGGGCTCACCTAACGTTTCTTCCTCAAATCTGGCATGTTTCTCCATCTGGTCCTGGTTCTTTTCAGTAAGAAATCAAATTTAGATCACAGTCTGGATGTTAAGGTTGCTTGTTGCTACTGAGAAAGTTGTTGTTTCCAGGGATTTTTTGTAGGCAAAGCTGCAGAAAACTTTTTTTTTTTTTTTTAAAGAAAAAGCATTGAGTTTGTGCAGACATTTTCATGATTTGAGGATTTTATGTAAGATATCTAACTTTAGCTCTTTTTCTTTTTTTAAAAAAAATAATGTTGAATAATATTAAAAGATTTTTTTTAAAATTTTACTTTAAGTTCTGGGGTACATGTGCAGGACATGAATGTTTGTTACATAGGTATACCTATGCCATGGTGGTTTGCTGTATCTAGTGACCCGCCCTCTAAGTTCTCTCCCTTTGACCCCCACCCCCCCAACAGGTCCTGGTGTGTGTTGTTCCCCCTCCGTCTGTCCATGTGTTCTCATTGTTCAGTGCCCACTTATGAGTGAGAACATGCAATGTATGGTTTTCTGTTTCCGTGTTGGTTTAGCTCTTTTCTTTGTTGCGAATCTTGGTTCCTAGTGAATTTACATTATTACTTTTTGCTCTGTTTTGTTTTGGAGACAGAATCTTGCTCTGTCCGCCAGGCTGGAGTGCAGTGGTGTGATCTTGGCTCACTGCAACCTCTGCCTCCTGAGTTCAAGCAATTCTCCTGCCTCAGCCTCCTGAGTAGCTGGGATTATAGGTGCCCACCACCACACCATACCAATTTGTTTGTATTTTTAGTAGATATGGGGTTTTGTCATGTTGGACAGGCTGGTCTGGACTCCTGACCTCAAGTGATCTGTCCGCCTCGGCCTCCCAAAGTGCAAGGATTACCGTATGAGCCCCTGCACCCGAATTTACATTTGCTCATTGTGTTTATCTATTTATCTATCATAGTTTCAAAATAAAAATACCAATACTATTATCAACAATATGATTATTGAAAGCATTTTAAATTTATCTTTATTACTTTTTATACTTAAAATATAGACTATAAATAAGGGATGTTGAGGGAGGGAACTCTGGCTCCCACCTCTGTTCCATCCTCCACGCCGTTCCTTCCCTGCCTCTACAGGGTATGATTTTTATTAGTCTTCAGTTTATCCTTCTAATGTATGTGTGCACACACATGGGTATGTGTGTTCATATTCTCTTCCACTTTCTCATCTGAGGGGCCGATACTTTACACACTGTTCTATACCTTGCTTCATTTTACCTGACAGCCTACACTGGAGATCATTCTGTAGCAGCATGTAGAGATCTTCCGTTCCTTTTGACTTCTGTGGGGTACTCCATTGCATGGAGTTCCACAGTGTAATCAGTTAATTTCCTGTTGATAAACATTGAGTTGTTTCCAATCTTTTGCTGTAACAGATTGTGTTCCAGTGAATAGTCTTGTGCATACGTTATTTGGTAATGCTTTGGGACAGAGTCCTAGAAGTATGGGATCACCGGGACAGAGTAAATAAATTCATATTTTCACCAGACACTGCCAGACACCTTCCATAGGATTTCTAGTTCAACGTTGTACAAACACAGCAGCTGCACTTGAGAGAACTTATTTCTCCACAGCCGTGGTCACTAGACTTTCTGTCTTTGCCAGTCTTTCAGATGGGAAGTGGTATCTCACTGTAGTTCTAGTTGAATTTCCCTTGTCATGAGCAAGTGGAAACATATTTACATGTTTACAAGGACATTTTTATTCCCTTTTCTTTGTTCCACCTGCCTTGCTCATTATTTCTTTAGGTTTGTCAATCTTCTCTATTTTTAGGAACTTTTTATGTAGTGTGGCTATCAACTCTTCATGATATACATCTGCTATACATTTTAGTTTGTCAACTGTCTTTTGACTTCAACTGCTCAGAAGCTAATAGCTTATCTGTTAATGGTAGGAAACGAGAAGATTGTTGAAGAAACCACTTTTTTTGACATTTTCCTAGTATTTCTTTTTAACAAGCGAGATTCTAGAAAACTTTAATAACTAAATGCTTGCTCTGATTTTTAAAAATATGTTCATCCATAATCTGCTTGGTTTAAAAATTAGAAATGTTTCTTTTACTATGGACTTTTGTGGCAGTGGGGAATAACTGAACATCCATTAGCTATCTGTCTTCTCCAGAGTTTCATTCATCTGCCAGCACGTTTCTTCTCTCCCCCATATTATGCTTTGCTTGGAGAGACTCCTTTCTACTTTTTAGCTAAAATTACTCTTCTATATATATTACATCATTGCAGAAATCCAACAGATTGACATTCATTTAAAGTATTCCCAGTACCTTCATAAAAATGGTAGGAGGGCCGTTAACTTCACTGAGATCTCAGTTGTGGCTCGATTTTGATCGATTATTTTGTTTAACACTGGGGTTAAATAGCTGTGGCCTGACCTTGGCCTCTTCGGGAAGTGAATGCTGTCATTCGTTTGGGTGACTTGGGCAACCTTCGAAATATGCCTGAGCACCTGTTGGCTCACATGGGCTGTGGGTCAGGGATGTGATCTTCCTGCTGAGGGTCGTACGAGGCCAAGTAAGATGTCTCAAGACCCCTGCGGCCCTTCCTGTCTTAGAGGATTTTTTTGTGTCATAGTTGTACTTTCCTTCTCCCCTTCACAGACCCAAGACCCTCATTTTCCCCCTTCTGAGTCACTATACTTTGTCACTCACCTTCCAGAAGATAAAGGTTTGTAGTCACTCTCTTAATCCCTAAAGACTTTTAGTTTGTGAATTACGTTTCTGAACAAAGATTTCCTCTTGGAGGTATTTTCCTAGGTTGATTTGAGGCATTTTTTCCCCCCTACCAGTGGAATTTTAAGACAGTAGTGTTGTTACACAGGAGATTTATTGGTGTTGTATAAGATGACATCAATATAATCTCCTATGATTTGTGGTTTGTTGCTAGTACCACTACTAGTCGTGCACTGTTTAACATTTTGCTATATAAGGAGCTATATGATGATCATTTTCTTTTTACCTGTGTAGTACTGTTTTGTTTTTTTTTTTTTGAGATGGGGTCTCACTATGTTGCCAGGCTAGTGTTGACCACCTGATCTCAAGCTATCCTCCTGCCTCAGCCTCCCAAAGTACTAGGATTGCAGGAGTGCACCACCATGCCTGACCTTTAGTTCTACTTTTAGAAAAGAGAAGTAATCCAAAACAGACTATAAGCTTATAGAAACCTTATTTATACTAATGAATAATAGGAAACAACTCCACGATGAAATACTTAAAGAATAAATTGACAAACTATGATATATAAATACAATGGAATATGATTAAAATGTCTTTAGACACGTGAATATAAACTCAGTTGAAAAAGCAGTTCCTAAGATGGACTAGACATTAATTCATTATAAATATTATATATATTATAGATAATGAATATTATATATGACTATTATGTGTTTATATAATATAATAATGAATATTATATATTTATGTATAATATATTATATGCAATATATAATCATATGAATGTTCATATTCAAACATGAATATTATATATAATATTCATATATATAGTGAATATGTTGTTTGTAAAACCCTAGGATGCTAATCAACTGTGGTAGAGTCAGTATGACACTGCATGTTGCAGCAAGTCCTTCTGTCACTTTAATCCATGTGATTAAAGACTTAATTCCTTCACCCCAGTTTCTTCATCTGTAAAACGGCAATGATGATATCTGTCCCATCGACACCTAGGGTTGTCAGGAGAGGCAGATACACGAATTTGCTAAAGCATTTCGGAATGTGTAAGTCACTCTTCAGAGTAAATCTGGAGTAGATCCTAGGTCTGTCTTCACAAAAGCAACATTGGATGAGTTGCAGACCGGGTTTCAGGAAAACCTGATTTCTGATCTCAATTCCACTCTTACCTACAGTTTTCTTAACCTGTCTAGTATCTGTTTTCTCCTATATCAAGTGAAGGAAATGGACAGATGGCTTCCAGGGTCATTTCCAGTTTTAAGATTCTGCAGGAGTTTAAATTCAGAAGGAATCTCTGCCATAGCTTCTAACATCTCAGCTCTTTTTCTTTGCCTGTAGACGGTGTCCCTGTGGTACTTGTCTTCTGAAATAATTCCAGCTTTGTTTCAAGAATCTGAAATTGATTCATACAAGTACCTGTGTTATATGGGATTTAAAAAAGAAATAGTTCTATTTTCCATGGAAGGCTCTAGGTTTTGTCAGTATTGTGCTATATTAATATTGCAGAGCCTATCTGGGTATGTCCTAAGGTGAGAGATGAGAGAGATGATGAACTGTCAGTCTTTTTTCTCTTAAGTTTTGTTTGTTTATTTAATTTTAAACCAGAAGAAGTTTGCAAACATGAAATGGACAGCTTGACCAAAAGCTTAAAAACATTCTGCTGTAGGCCTTATGTGCCTGTGGGCCACAAACAGAGAGGAGCCGATTCCACGGCCCTTCTTCACCTTTAGCTTGCTCTCCAGCCTCTACTATTTCTTGCCTAGGGCGAGCCTCCTAATCTCCTTGTGCTTTACTTTTTCCCATCTGTAACTTGTCTGTCCCACAAAGGGCTTGGCCAGGGCTGCAATGGGAATGGCTTAGTGCTTTTACTGGGATGAGTGATGAATAGAAAGCGGGGTACCATGTTTTTACAATTTCATTATTCTTTCTTTTTTTTTTTCTTTTTTAGACAGAGTCTCACTCTGTCACCCAGGCTGGAGTGCAGGAGTGCAATCTCGGCTCACTGCAACCTCCACCTCCTGGTTCAAGTGATTCTCCTGCCTCAGCCTCCCGAATAGCTGGGGTTACAGGTACATGCCACCACGCCCAGCTAATTTTTTTGTATTTTAGTAGAGACGGGGTTTCACCATGTTGGCCAGGATGATCTTGATCTCCTGACCTTATGACCTGCCTGCCTTGGCCTCCCAAAGTGATGGGAATACAGGTGTGAGTCACCCTGCCCAGCCTCCTTTTTCTTTTACATGCCCTATTTGTCACCTGAAATCTTACTCTGAAACTAAAACATCTATCAAAATTACATGTTTAAAGTGATGTTTGCACCAAGTTAGCTAAAGGTCTCAATCGAGAAAGTTAACTAATTGTGAAATTATGGATACAATCTCCTATAGTCAACATTTCCATTATTTCCTTAATTAGCCCCACCACAGTCTCTTTTTAATTATTTCACTGTACTTCTGGAGGAAGTAATAAGTTATTCCTTTTGGCTTGAGAAATAGTCTCCTTAAAGATTTTTTCAGGCAA
Organism: Ateles fusciceps; assembly: GCA_036589455.1. Taxonomy (NCBI): domain Eukaryota; kingdom Metazoa; phylum Chordata; class Mammalia; order Primates; family Atelidae; genus Ateles; species Ateles fusciceps. The sequence goes on from JAZHEH010001955.1 coordinate 5,806,352, forward strand.
AAGACTAGATAAAGAACCATTTGTTGGCCCAGGAAGGTAGAGTGATTTCTTTTATTTTTGAAGTTGTTGTTCTAAATATATTCTACACATATTGAAGGAGTGTGAAAATTTTTGGGGAAAATGATAAGCGTGTCAGACAAATATAGGATGATGGCTTTATTTAAGAACATAATTTTTCGAAACAGACCGACAATGAGAGTACTTTTTAACCTAGAGGTAAAAATCCTTTGGTTTTACACAATTTGAGATGGATTTAAAGTTGCAATTAGCTGGGTCGTCTTGAAGCTCTTCCAACATTCATGACCTCCTTTAGGTTTTAAATATGAGTGTGTATGTGTGCATGAGAGATATATAGTTAAGATCAGACTTTAAAATAGATCTCAACATCTCCCGAGCATTTGCTATTTGATCATTTTGTATTCACCCTGCTAATTACCTAAACGTTTCGCAAGAAATGTTAAAAAACCAAAACCACAGAAATAAATGATAAATGTCTCTGCACAAATTAAGACCGGGAAATTCTGGAGTTACGATTCTAAATCTTTAGTCATAAGGAGATTGTGGTAATTTTTAAAAGATGGTCATTTATTGAAGACATTTCTCAATTACTTAGAAGACTAGGTAATGTGGGTTTTGCTGCTTTCTTTTTAAGCAAAAGGTCCTACCGGATCCTGTCCTTATTTGTAATAGTGTGCCCTGCCATGTCTTGATAGAATGTTGCTGCGTCATGGGCTCCCTGAGTTCCATGCTGTGGGGTTAAGTAGGTACCGCTTCCCTCGCATCCAGTTGCCTTCACTTTAAGAGTTAATGGTGTCTGCAGGTGTGTTGGGATTAGCACTGTAAAGTTGTGTAAGGGGTTTTTCTTTCTTTTGATCTTCAGAAAGGGATGAAAGATGGCCATTAAACTCAAGGGATTAGGTCCCTTCTCTTTACAGACTTTAGGTACCATAAATATTTCACTTCAAATGCAAGGTGAAGAATTGTATACATCTGGGGAAAATGGGTGTTTTATATTACCAGTTGGAGATTATTCAGTCTCCAGTTACAAATTAAATGGTCTTTGCAGAGAGCAAATCACTATTGAGATATCAACACAGAACATTTTCTCCCAACGGAGTGTACCAGGATCTAAAAAATGTTTTGTGTTGATATCTTGATAGTGATTTTTTTCCTCCTCACATTCCTAAGCCTTTTTCTTTCCTTTTATAAGCTAATGTCTTACCTACATTGTACTGTTTTCCCCCTTGAGTTCTCTCCCCTTGGTGTAAGTCCATTGGTGTCCTCAAGAAACTGCTGGTTCTAAAACTTTGAGAACAACCACTCTTAAGTAGGACACCACACTCACGTGAGATAAGTGTGTGTTTAGTTTTATAGTCTCTATATTCTGTCTCTTTCTTTAAATCAACATTGTTTAGAAAAGGAAGGTGATGTTGACCGGCTGGCAGCAGAGTTCTACAATTCCTGTTACTGCATTCTCAGCAAACTAATGGGAAACCAGGAGGAAGCTCCTCCTCTGTAGGAAATTATGGTTCCAGCCTCATTTCACTCTTTGCCTTGTCAATTTCACTCCCGAATGGAACACTGGAGTTGTTTTTTCCCCTTTTCTGGGAGGAGAAGGGCTTGGGGTAGATGCCCTTAGAGTCAGCCTAGGAAATGATTATTTCTCCCTTCACTCCATAGTACATAATCAGTCACTTAGAACAGATTTACAGTACATTCACTTGGCCCAGTGGCTAACGATATCTATATGATTCTGTATTTTTTATTTCATTCCTGAAGTTGGAGAGTTATGTATAGTTAAAACTCATGATAGTTTCTGTTGTTTGCTATGACATATGTGACATGTGGACATTCCTTTTCCAGTGTTCCCTGCCCCCCCCTTTATATTTTGTTCTTACCTCTTTACTGCAGAAATTTTGGATGGTTAAGTATCATGCAAGCAGTACAATATGTGGGTTTAAGCCTCACAACATGTATTAGTAATGTAAAAAAAAAGAGGGGGGGGGGGAAGTAAAATTGTATGAGTAGATAACTTTTTACAGATGGGTCAAATAAAGTACCGAATGAATGAGCTGAAATATAGCCAGTGGCAGGGGGATTAAGATCAGGAATGAAGACCCTGATTAAGAAGGGGCTTGATAAGGCCTTTTAATGTTTTCAGATTGGGGGTCTGCTCAGTTACCACCTTAAGCTTCTACTTCCGATGCTCCCTGAAATTACAGGAATGATTCCATGTGTAAAGCTTATCCAAACTTTGGACCTATAATATTACTCTTAAAAAAAAAAGAAAAGATGAGGTAAAAAGAAACTGTGAAAAGTGTTTAGCATTGAGCAAAGGAGGGAGCTCACAAACTCTTTGATGGTCAATTAGCCAGAAAATGTGCTAACGACTGGGTGCTGTGCTGGATTACGGGGGCCCAGGAATTACCCCCAAGGTCCTCAGAGTGGTCCTGCCGTTTGAGCACAGAGACAATTACAGACCTCTAGGAGATACTACAAAGGCTTTAATTAAGGGACTTACTAACACCCTACTAAGTTTTGGAAATTGAATTCTTATTTGTGCTTACCTGATGTTTCTTTGTCCAGACTTTCACATGTATTTCAACAGAGAACACTATTTCCCCCACATCTGTTTTATGTTGGAAGCCATTTACTGTGATAGATAGGAGCAAAGCTGAGAGTTTAACCAGTGTAAGGAAGCAGGTAGAAAAGTGGACTGGGAGGCTTTTTGCTGGGGAACGTTTTGGGCCCAGATTGAAAATTGTAGTACTCCACATCTTGAAACACCAGTAAGCTAGGAACTCTGCAATTAGATACATGAGAAAAAGAAAACTAATGTCCTTTATAGAAGTTGAAATTTAGAATTCCCATTTCACAAAGCAATGTGATTTTCTTTGAGTTGGCAACTTTATGCTTCTAGACATAGCACGCTTCTCTTTCTCTAAAAGTATGTTTTTGTTTGTTGATGCTATAAGGTTAGCCTTTGGCTATCACCCAGTTCTGATTTTTCACAAGCTTAGATCCACATTTTGTTCCATTCAGATGTGACTGTTTTTATTTCTGGAAATATTCTGCTTTAAGATGCATTAGTCCTAGCTAGAACACTATGATCACATACATCTACCGGGTCACGCTCAGCCACCCCTTTCTCCCAACAGTGGAGATGCTCTCATCTTTGAGCTCTAGGGCCTAATTGTTGCCCAGGTCAGCTGTATCGCCCTCGTTTTGTTAGCGAGGTAGTTATTCTCTCTTCTGTCCTTTGAAGTGATTCACTTCTGCCTGCAAAATTTGGTTTGAACTTTAAAGGTTTTCAGAAGCACTAAGAAATGCTTGTGTTTTAGTAACATTATATTTTTCTTCAATATTTCTAGTTTACATATAATATCTGTCAAGTGGCACATTTTTTAAGGTTCTCTCTGTTGTACTGATTGACAGCTTGAAGGACCTTTTGTGTGTGTACCTCTCAATTTGTGTATGAGGAGGACAGAACCTCAGCCTTGCTGAGCAGAGGAGTGGATAAGATAATCACAGAAGTGTTTAACCTGTGATGACAATTTTAACTTGCCATTTTTTTCACTTTCACAAGGTCAGTTATAAAGTGTTTGACTGGGCTTCATTTTTACATGTGGGTTGGTAGGGGAGGATGATTAGTATTGGATGATAGGGCAGCAGGCTTCGTTTTTACCTGAGGATTGGTAGGAGGGTTGTTAATATTGGATGTTAGGGCAGCAGGCTTTATTTTTACATATGAATTGGTAGGAGAGGCTGATTAGTATTGGACGATAGGGCAGCAGGCCCCTGTATGTGCCGTCAGCTCCATTGGGCCGCAAGGCCTTCTGACCCGGGAGCAGTTTGAGATGCTGTACTGGCTTACACGGTCTTTGTGCCCAGGTGAGAGCTTTTGATATTTACATTATTTGGAATACTCATATACTTGGATATGTTTTAAGTAAAGCATAATGTGAATTTTAGATCTTTTTACTTTCCTTTGGAAAGATAGAAAATTATATTTAGCGACACAAATATTTTTGTCTGATCAAGCAACACAAATATTTTTGTCCGGTTAATGAGCTAAAGCAAAGTTTGATCCAAACTTCTGGAGAGAGGTAGAACTGGCAACTGAAGAAGAATATAACTGAATTTTGCTAAAAAGTGCTGATTCAAAAAGTTGTTGTATGAAGTAAAAATTCTAAGCTCTTATCTCTTAGGCTTTATTTTGCTAACATTGTCAGAGCTAGCACATCTGGCTTAGATTCTAAAATAGTTTGGTTTTATGCTTCAGTAAAAATGAATCCAATCAAATTGGAATTGAAGATAGATGGAAGAGTGAATTTTGGTACAATGAGGATTCGTAAACACAGTGAAGTTATCAGGGAAGATCTTGAACATTTCCTTTCTGAGTGTCCTTTAAAAATAGGCTGGTGTCAAACCTCAGCATCACACAATATACCCAGGTAACAAACTTGAACATGCACCCCCTGAATCTATTAATAAAATAAAAGTTGTAAAAAGCACAGCAGGCTGGTGTCTTTTTTCAGATAGTATGGTTGCATTCAAGTCTAGCTCTATAAAGGGGTGCAGGGTGCTGGGATAAATAGTTCCCAGCAGTCCTTCCAGTTCTGGATGATACTGCTTACCATCAACACCTTATATATAATCTTCACTTATGTGTCATTTGAAGGTTTTTCTTTTCTTTTGGGGAGTCGAGGGAAGGAGAGTTTTGTCTTTTAAGTTAGATTTTCATTTTGATAGAATTAAAATTCATCATCTTTATCAGATTTGTTAATATTCATATCAAACTGAGGCTCTGTATTATTAGTTGGGTTTGATTTCTTCACTGTTTTATTTGGTTTCCCCTCCCTGTCCCTCACCTCAAGTGTGGATTAGTGCACAGAGCTGGACAGTTAAATGCACTCACTGAATTCTTGCTTTAAAACATAGGGAGGCAGAATTGTTGAGTTTGGAGAGATGTGAAAAAGAGGCCACCTTAATATTTCACTTCTGTTGCTTTGGGTTTACTGAAGAATGACAATGTTTAAATGTTAAAATGTTTTCCAGGCCTTCCCCCAGAAATATAAACAAGGATCCTTCTCTGCTGGTCGAGAAATATATGTAATTGTCCTTTGTTTCTATGGCACTGACTTGAAGGTAGCGGATTTCCCCCCCCCGCCAGCCCGATTCTGTATTTCTTAAGGATGCTGACCTTGGAACCATTAGTCGAGACTCAGCAGTTTACTCTTTCATCAATAACGCACTCACTCTGAAGCGGCGGGCTGGAAGCTGTGGCCCAGCTCTGCATGGGTATTTATAGTTCATGCCAGTAAATGTTTCTGTTGAATCGGTCAAGAGCTGCGGGCCTGATCCCTTTTCAAGTTGGTGGTGAGAGCAATGAGTCAGCATATTTGTAAACTTCAGGAGAGGACAGAACATTATAAACTCCTTTGGCACTGGTAATTTAATGAGTATGGAGTGGGCCTATATGTTCGTTTTTAGCTCTGTAAACCTCAAGAACTGTTACTGCCTCGCTAAGCTGTATCAGGGCATTGGCACCCAGATGAAGAGAGAACTTTCTGCCCGTCTTGAAGTAAATGAGGCATCATCCCAGACTTGCGTTGGGCTGGTCTTTGCTGTGGTTTTACAGTTGATGCTCCAGAACTACTTACAAAGCTCTTTTTAGACGGGAATGTGGGTTGCGTTCTGGTAGCATGGCCTGTCATCAGAGGTGTGGTTCCCATGTTGCCTGCCTCTGACACTGTGGCTCCTGGTTTCTTTCTGTAGTAAGGCGAGAAAGAGTGACATTGTGCAGAGCAAATGAATTCAGTGTCAATGTCTTATCTGGTGAGTGTCGCTATGGAAAAACCTGTTTGAAAACTGGTTTTTCCCATGCGAATTCATCAGTTTTATATTTCATTTATTTTCCTTTTGTCCTTTTTAGGACCAGTTTCAAATGCAGGCAGAGTTCCTCTTTCTGACTGTGTTCCTTCAGCAGCCTCCATGATTTCATCCTTCCTGCTCGGGCCCCTGTCACCAAAAACAAAGGACCCTTATTTTCTTATTTGCCCCTAATTTTTTTCTTGCAAGAGTTTCTTGATAGCAAATCCTTCTTTTAAATACTAGAAAGTATGAGGAAGCATTCTCTTTTCATAGCCAGTGGTTTAAAGAAGAATAGTTTTTTTTTAAAGTAGACTAGTGAGCTTTTAGTGTTAAATGTCTATTGACATTTTTGCCAGAAGAAACATTGATTTTTCTCTCACTTTCTCTTTCAGGGCCTGCTTTCTTCCCCCGGGCGTTGTGCAGAGATCTTTGCCAGGGGTCAAAGCATCGGGAAGCTTGGGGTCCTTCATCCTGATGTTATCACCAAATTTGAGCTGACCATGCCCTGCTCCTCCCTGGAAATCAATATCGAACCCTTTTTGTGAAGATTGGTCTCTGTTGTGTGATTCTCTGCCCAAGTGTCCCTTTCACCTCCCCTGGTGTCCTTTAGTCCTCCACAGGGAACATACATTGTGCTTTAATGTTTAATAAAGTAGAAAGCACTGTCTGTCTCTGTGGGTAGATGCCACCCTTTCCCTGCATTAGGCCAGTGTGTGCAATATACAGATGTGGTGTCCGTGTGTGAAGCTGCATTGTTGGTGAAGCCCAGTGGTGTACTGGAGAAATGCACTAGCAGAGTGCAGGGTAAGTTCTGAAAGTCAGATGTACTCCTCAGACATCAGAGCACTGCACTGTAACGGATTACTCCTGCATAGCAAGATCCCATTCTTTTCCTTATTGATAAAACAAGATTATTGATGAGACTTCATGTTGTGTGAGTTTGAGATAACTGAGGTTTAGCTTTGATTTTCTACATTTGACATGTATTCATCATTGAGAAACTCTAAACAGTATTTTTAGAAAACATTTAAGAATCTATTATGTTCCAACAGTTATAGCTTCTGAGGTCAGTTTAAAGTGAAAGAAAAATCTGTAATACAAGTATTCAAAATATCTGAGGTGCATAGTATTTTTTACTCTATCTGTGATACTCTGAGATACAGTACATGCAACAAAGACCTGTTCTGCTATAAGAGTTAAAATGGGCCAGGGACGGTGGCTCACACCTGTAGTCCTAGCACTTTGGGAGGCTGAGGCAGGTGGATCACCTGAGGTCAGGAGTTCGAGACCAGCCTGAACAACATGGAGAAACCCCGTCTCTACTAAAAATACAAAAATCAGCCAGGCCTGGTGGCACATGCCTGTAATCCCAGCTACTCGGGAGGCTGAGGCAGGAGAATCGCTTGAACCCCAGGAGGCAGAGGTTATGGTGAGCCGAGATCACGCTGTTGCACTCCCGCCTGGGCAACAAGAGCGAAACTCAGTCTCAAAAAAAAAGTTAAAATGGACAAGTGTTGATATCACTGCAGTATGAATATTAGGAAACAAGGAGAAGCTTATTTTTGCCTTAGGCCATGCATGTTACTGTAATCAGTCAGTTATAAAATCATAGTTTTAAATACTTAATTGAGCTACAAGTTTCTGTCTTGTTTTGTAGGGAGATACTAGACCTCTCTTTTTTTGAAGCTAAGCTTCAGCCAATCCTCCTTGTTTTATATCCTGATTTCCTTTTTTACTTCAATCTAGAATTCTCCAGTAGGTACTATCTCTGGAAAAAAGCTGGGTCTAATGTTTGAGAGAAGTTCCCAAGTACTATTGAAATAATAAAAAATATGATAAAATATAATATTTTAAGTCCCAGTAGAAAGAGCTAACAAAAGCCAGGTGCATGGTGGCTCATACCTGTAATCCTAGCACTTTGGGAGGCTGAGGCGGGCAGATCACTTGAGGCCAGGAGTTCGAAATCAGCCTGGCCAACATGGCAAAATGCTATCTCTACTTAAAATACAAAAATAACCTGGGTATGATGACGCGGGCCTGTAGTCCCAGCTACTTGGGAGGCTGAGGCAGGAGAATCGCTGGAACCGGGGGGCGGAGGTTGCAGTGAGCCGAGATTTCGCCACTGCACTCCAACCTGGGCAACAGAGTGAGATTCTGCCTAACAACAACAACAACAAAATGCTAACAAAGATAGTGAAATAAGAATTATGTTCTTGGATCTTTCACTGAACCTACTACTAGGAGAAAACCCAACCATATCACAACCATGAATCGGGGCAGTAGTGTCTAACTTTGTAAGATTTGTGAACACAGACTTCCATCTGACCTTTCATAGCTCTGTTGTAAGCAGTTCCTTCCAACACTTTAAAAATGAAACGAGATATGCCCTCTAAAAATGATGCATGTCAAAAGGACTTGTATCCAGCATGCATAAATATTTCTTAAAAATAATAAAACAACTGTTTTTAAAAAATGAGCAAAAGAGTTGAGCAAACATTTCCCAAAAGATATATGAATGGCCAATGAGCATGTGAGAAGATGCTCAACGTCATTAGTCATCAGGGAAATGCAAATAAAATCCACAGTGATAAACTGCATACCCATTAAAATGGCTAAAAGTTAAAAGATTTATAAATCAAATGTTGATGCAACTGGAGCAAGTGGAACTTCAAAGCACTTCTGGTGAGTCACAGTGTAAAATGCTGCATACATTGTCACTTTAGAAAATGGCTTGGCAGTGCCTTGAAACACCTACCATCTAGCCATTCTATTCCTAGGTTTACCCATATGGCCAAAGATTTTCATGTAAGTATTCACAGTGTTACTTGTAGTAGTTACAAATTGCAGTATATCCATACTATGGAATACTTCTCAGCAATAAGAAGGAATGAACCACTGATCCTCAAAACAACATGAATGAATTTAAAAGCAGTATGCTAAGTGAAAGCAAGAGAAACAAAAGACTCTATTTCATTCCATTTGTATGAAAGTCCAGAAAAGTCAAAAGCAGATTGGTTGGCAGAGGCTCAGGAAAGAAAATGCGGTGGGTTAAGAGGAAACTTTGGGGTGACTGAAATTTTCTATATCTTAATTGAGGTGCTAGGTGTACTTCAGGTGTAGGTTATACCTTAGTAAAGCTGGGAGAAAAGAATAGAATGTAATGTAGTATTTTAATAATTTAACTACATAACACTAGCTGATAAATGCATAGAGAAATAGCATGAACTGTAGAATTGGCATTTCTATTCAAGATAGCTCACTGGTCCACAACTATTAATGATATATTCTCCCTTAGTTTCAGGTTCACTCTAGTTAAAATCATGGCGTATGGGTCATCATATGATAGCCATTGTTGAAACAGGTGGAACCATTCATTCTGTGAGCAGCTACCCACCTGGATATTTTTTGGGGTAGCCAAAATTACTTGTAATGAAAAACCCACTCATGCCTAATTGTATATCCCAGCATGAAAGAGGAACGATCAACTCCATGCATGATGTACATGTTTCTGCCCTCAGAAGCAGGAAACCGTAGGAAGAAAAACGGTGTCGGCTACACTGGAAGAAGTGAACCTTCAGCTTATGAGTCGAGGCTCTGGAGCCAGATCATCTTACACCTGTTCCTGGTGAAGCATTTGAACTGGAGCCTGGGCAGTCAGTACTGCCAAAAGCCTTCATTAGAGAAGATGCACGCCTTGGTAAAAACTGGGAGCTCTAGTATTAAAGTGAAAATTAAATGTAATTGATTTGTAGTCTAGCTTACAGAAAACTTAAATTCTACTACTACAGCCTAACAGTCCTGCAGTGCTCTTCTGGTTTTTTGTTGTTGGTGTTGGTTTTTTTTAGACAGAATCTTGCTCTGTCACCCAGGCTGGAGTGTAATGGTGCAATCTTGGCTCACTGCAACCTCCACCTCCCAGGTTCAAGAAATTATCCTGCCTCAGCCTCCCGCTGAGACTACAGACTAGTTTTTGTGTTTTTAGTAGAGACAGGGTTTCACCATGTTGGCCAAGGTGGTCTCAAACTTCTGACCTCAGGCAATCTGCCCGCCTTGGCCTCCCACAGTGCTGGGATTACAGGCACGAGAGCCACCGCACCCGGCCCGCTCTTCTGTTGTTAAAGTATTTTTGAATTGATCTTGTTTCACATTTTAATTGTTTTGGTTTAATAATAGTATGAGAATAGGAATTTTCCCTGATGGATAGGGTGAAAGCAGTTGAGTGTCAGAGAGATCAGTAACTTACTCAGAAGTCACATAACCAATAAATGAGTTTGAGACTCTATTTAAGAGTGACTTGGAGTCCACAGCCCACTCACTGTTTTGCATTATTTACTTATTTATGCAAAAGTAAATAATGACACTTTCTATATACTTTTTTAAAATATAAAAATAATGGAAAACAGAAAGTTAAACCTTGTTAAGTCCACTACTTTTAAAAACTGGACAAATATGGCCTTCCCAAGCCAATCAACCTTTCTTCCTCATAATTCCCTGAAGTAACTAACCACTGTTAACAATTTAGCCTGTATTGTTTCCTTAGTTTGGGCATTTTCCTTGATTTGTACAGTCAGTCACATACACCTGCTCACATTTTGGGGGGTCATGCTCTACTTGTTTGCAACAAGTTTTTTTTATTTTACATGTATCTCATGACATTTCACTTAAAATGTCCCATTTTTTCAGATCAGTGCCTAGAGACCTATCTCATTCTTTTAAGCGAGGTAGTCTTCTATTGTACAGATGTCCATAATTATTCAATTTTTCCCCATTGGTGGACATTCAGTTGTTTCCAACTTTTTGCAATTATAAACACTGCCCCAATTAACACTCATCCCGCAAAATAGTGCTGGCTTAGGGCCCAAGGAAAACCAGTCCTAATGGGTGCAAGACTGTATAAATATCCACATTTGACACACACATGCAGAAATGCATAGAGGTAATTAGATATTTCTTTGATGTGATGTTTGTGCTTGAATGGTGTATTATTCCAGTACCTTACATCTTAGATGTAGGAGTCACTAGGTCAAAGGATGTGTTTTGAATTTAAAAATATGTTGGATGACTGCTCACATTTTAAACAGGAGTAATCTACTAGAAACCAGCCAGCCTAACCACTGCCCCTGCTCTCAGCAATGATGGGCTCATCAGCTTGGTAAGAGAGAACATTACTCAAAATCTTGCTTCTCAATCTTAATCTGTTTGTGCTTGGTGTTTTGTATGACATCACTAACCCTTGAGTATTGACTTTGGCCCTTCTGTCCATTTTATCCAAAAACAGACAGCCTTTAAGGGACACAATTGCCTTAAGCAGAATGTGCCTCCTAAGCAACTAAAGCCTTTGACCCAAGTTCTGGCTTACTATGTTATTAGGACCTTGAATAACTTTATGTATATTATTATGGACCGAATGTATCCCCACAAACTCATGTTGACCCTCTGACCTCCAGCGTGATGCTCTTTGGAGATGAGGCCTCGGGGGGGGTGATTAGAGCTAGATGAGGTCATGAGAGGGGAGCCCTCATGATGGGCTCAGTGCCCTGTTAAGAAGTAACACCAGAAAGCTTGCTCTCTTTCTCTGCCCACCTGGTGCACACATACAGAAGACGTGATGTGAGCACATAGCAACATGGTGGCCACCAGCAAGCTAAGAGGCGTCAGAATGAACCCTATTTTGCTGGCACCTTGTTCTTAGACTTCCAGCCTCCAGAACTGTGAGAAATAAAATTCTTTTATTGAAGCCACCCAGCCTGTAGTCTTTTGTTGTGACAGTCACAGCAAACTAAAACACATTATTGAAAACTTGCATTTCAAAAGCAGAGAGTGGCATGCATGATAGAATTCAAGGCAGCAGTACATGCCTGGGACAGTCTGTTCCCCATGAGGCACAAATAGGAGTGAAGCCTCCTGGGCTTCCAGTCTGCAGTGTCTCTGTCGCATGGAAACCTGATGGGTGCCACTGTGAGTGGGGCCAATTATGCGCAGTGCACACTAAACACAGATCGTTTTAGCCTTCGTAATTGGCCACCAATAAAAAGACACTGAACTGTCCTGAAGATCAAAGGATAGTTTGATGGTAGCATGCACTTATAGTCCCAGCTACTCGGGAGATTTCCACCATGGCTCAGTAGAAACCCCAGTCCGGGCCTCCGTGTGACAGGTGTTGTGCCTAGCTAGTGTTTTGCAGGAACCATCTCAGATCCCTGACCAGAGTCCACGTGGGGAACATGCTGCCAAACGACTGTGCTTGACAAACGGGCCAGGCAGCAAGGAGGGCAGAGCAGACGCAAAGTGGTTTGAGTCTCCACGATGTCTACTTCACGTTCAGGTATTCTGCCCTGCTTTGGCTTTCTAGTAGGCAGAGAGGAGGACTATGAATGTTGTAGCTAGACTGTGGGTTGAATAAGTATCTCCAGCAAAGGGTCTAATTGAATTATGTCTGACCAAACCCCATAGATTTTTTTCTTCTTGATGTGACTAATGGAGTGTGCTAAGAAAATACTCAAGGTCCACACTCAAGCTTTTCATTATTCAGCTGTAAGGTTTGGCCTTCCTTGTTTCTGTTGTTTCTTCAACTTGATGGGTGCCACTGTGAGTGGGGCCAATTATGCACAATGCACACTAAACACAGATCGTTTTAGCCTTCGTAATTGGCTAAAAGGTAGGAAAGGCATGAATCTCCGTTAGAAAACATTTGAAGGCTGGGTCTGGTGGCTCATGCCTGTAATCCCAGCACTTCGAAAGGCTGAGGTAGGCAGATTACTAAAGGCCTAGAGTTAGTGACAAGCCTGGGCAGCATGGCAAAACCCCATCTCTACCAAATATACACACACACACACACACACACACACACACACACACACACACACACATACCGGGTGTGGTGGCTCACGCCTGTAATCCTAGCACTTGGGGAGGCCAAGGCGGGCGGATCAGAAAGGATCAAGACCATCCTGGCCAACATGGTGAAACCCTGTCTCTATTTTTAAAATACAAAAATTAGCTGGGCGTGGTGGCACGCGCCTGTAATCCCAGCTACTTGGGAGACTGAGGCAGGAGAATCGCTTGAACCCAGGAGGCAGAGGTTGCAGTGAGCCGAGATCACGCCACTGCACTCCAGCCTGGCAACAGAGTAAGACTCCATCTCAAAGAACAAACAAACAAAAAAACCCCAAACTTTAACTAGGCATGGTGGTCTGCACCTGTCGTTGCCACATGAGCCAGGATCGCACCACACAGCATTCCAGCCTGGGCAACACAGTGAGACCCTGTCTCAAAAAAAAAAAAGAAAAAGAAAAGGAAACATTTGGAAGAATCCATCATGTTAGGAGTGCTGGCAAGGCTATGAGAGGGGAGCTGCTATGTACAGCATTGAAATCAGAGGGCTTACAGACAGGAAGTAAATATGGCCTTCTAGGCAGAAAGGTGAAAACGTGGAGAAAATGTGCCTGGTTGTTATCAAACCTGAGAGTAAAAGAAATGTTCTGCTTTCCACATGTCATAGCTTTCTGTCAGGAATAAAATATGCCCATCCCTACAATAAGCACCTGTTTAGGGCTGACAAGAAACCAGTTGTGACACACGGAATAAACAGTCACATTTGATGCTGGAAAGGTACCAAGAAAAAGCCCCATTGGAGATAGGAGGGATTCATTAGAGATATTTTGGCTGTGAGTCTTGGGCAGAACATTTAAGCAAGAAGCACTTGGGTGACTGGGACAAATGAGACAAGATAGCCAGACAGAGAGGCACCCCATAAGCAAATCACGTAGGTGAGATGACTTGTGCAAAACATCGGGCACAACACCTGTCACTCAGAGGCCCAGACTGGGGTTTCTACTGAGCCATGGTAGAAAGCTCTCTTTGATCCTCAGGATCCTTCCGTGTCTTTTTATTGGTGGCTCATTAGGAAGGCTAAAGTGATCTGTGCTTAGTGTGCACTGTGCATAACTGACCCCACTCACAGTGACACCCATCAGGTTTCCATGTGACAGAGACACTGCAGACTGGAAGCCCAGGAGGTTTCACTCCTACCTGCGCTCGTGGATACAGGTAGATTATAAGACCCTTGCAGGCATGGGCATTAAGGCAGCACTCAATTGCCATCCTAGCTCACCCCCAGTGATCTGAGACCATCTTTGTGTATATTAAAGAGGCATTGGCATTGGCATTTGAACACCTGCATTGGACAGAATCTGGCTTGCCATAGAAAGAGCAAGGCCAGCAGATGTGTTGAGTGCGTGCGTTAAAGAACCATTACAGCGGAACTCCTAGCTACATCCTCACATTGCTTGTGTGTTTTTGCATGCCACACAGACAGGCATGGAAAAGGAAGAACTATTTTTGGCTTTGTATAGCTACCCTTCATATGTGGCTACAGTTTTAAGAATTTAACATTTTCTTCATGGCCCACATTCAACTCTGATTCTTCTTAATGCACATTCTGTAAATAGTCAAGTCTGTACTACAGGTGTGTCTCATTTTAAGAAAACAATGGATACATGGTGTGCACAAAGTCATCCATTAAAGCCTTTATGTTTACAGGAATGGAGAATCTGAATTTTCACTGAAACCCATAAGTGCAGTTAAAATTCACGTGAAAAACATCGAAACACATGCAGCTTTGAGGAAAACATCTCTGGTCTAAAATGAGATACGTGTATATTGCTGTTCCACTTTGGCTCTCAGGTGGCCTCTTTAACTAGAGGACAAGGGCTTCATTCACAATCATTAAAGAAAGAGTTGGAGCATTTCGAAGTCCCCTGAAGAGCCAGGATCGTGGTAAAATATTTTTAAAATGAAGTTTCACACGACTAGTTCAGGGCACTGAGCAAAGAGAAGGCTGAGGAAGGGCATGGGCATGAAGAACACAGAATGAAGTCCCAGCTGCTGGCCACGGCCGCCAAAAGAGGAACAAGAAGATATGAATGACGCTGTGCGTTCAGAGATGGCAGCGGGGGAAGGTGCCCAGGCTGACTGGTAAGTACAGTTAACCCTTGAACAGGATGGGTTTGAACTGCACACGTTCAGTGGTATGTGGATTTTCTCCTCCCTCTGCCACCCGTGACACAGTAAGAACAACCCCTCCTCTCCCTCCTCCTCCTCAGCCTCGTCAGCATGAAGGTGATGAGGATGAAGACTTTTGTGGTGGTCCCCTTCTACTTAATGAAGAATAAATGTATTTTCTCTTCCTTATGATTTTCTTAACATTTTCTTTTCTCTAGCTAACTTTATTGTAAGAATACAATATATGCCTATAACATATAAGATATGTGGTAATCTACTGTTTGTGTTATCAGAAAGGCTTCCCATTGACAGCGGACTATTTGTAGTTAAGTTTTGGGGGAGTCATAAATTCTATGCATTTTTGCTACATAAGAGGTTGGCACCCTACAGTTGTTCAAGGGGCAGTTGTATTTCAATGAGGAATGATGAAAGGAGTATGTGAAGTTACCTCTGGACGTCACCCCCCTCTGGGAGGGGCTGCTCACACTTCCCATTCATGAGGTTTGGTTTTGCAACGTCTCAGCCCTGTGCTCATCCTTTATTTCACCACCACCACCACCACTACTACCACCACCACTGTTATTCTTACGAT
Source organism: Ateles fusciceps (assembly GCA_036589455.1). NCBI lineage: Eukaryota > Metazoa > Chordata > Mammalia > Primates > Atelidae > Ateles > Ateles fusciceps. The sequence continues at coordinate 5,821,821 of JAZHEH010001955.1, forward strand.
CACCAACATGGTTTGGTTTTTCCTTGTAAGAGCTGGAAGCATTTGGGAAGTGTCTCAGACAAGCTGTTCTCTAGCCATGGAATACCATCTCCTACCTACTTCCTGTCACATTCCCTGTGCGAACCCCATCTGTTCTTTAAACCTCACTCATGCAGCCTCCCCCTCCTCCAAGTTCCCATGTCGTAGTTTTCTCTTCCCTACAGCCACCATGTGGCTCTTGAATTGTAATTCTCTGCCCCTGGGTCTTCTCTCTCCTGGGAAAACTGCACAGGATAGGTTGGAGCTTTACATCCCATACATCCTGCTCGAAGTACAGAGAGAGTCCTAGGTTTGCCCTTGTAAATAAGGGGCAGTGTCAACCCTATGTACCATCTCAAATAGCAAATTTGGGATGCTTAAAGGCAGAGCGTATGATTGCTGTGACATGAGGTGAACTTGAATTACGGTTGTGCTCGTTTGGTTCAGCAGATAGGGAACTCATCTCTAAAAACCTTTTACTTACCTTGACTAGCAACACTTACTTACAAGATTTACCTTTCAAAACATAGTGACATTTAACTCCATATAAGGTAAAAGGAGGTTTTTTCGTATCAGGGAGTAGAGGAGGGGGATTGAAGGATGCCAGCATGCCACTTCTTTCCTGTTACCACACCCGTGGGCCCTCCGAGGCTCGCCAACTTGCACATGATTGGATTACAACAAGAACAGAGAATTACATAGCCTGCCACTTAGTTTTTTCCCCTTTTCAACTCGGGTCCAGTGAATTAAGAGAAAAAGGTCTACATTAAGAAAAAAAAATCCAAGGAAACAGAACACTGGCTTTTAAAGCATTTAATAAGTCAAAAATCAAATAAAATTGATTTTAAAAAGAATAAATTTACATACGGTACATAAGCAAGACAGCTGAAGGTCTCTAAAATAGAAACCTGGAGCATATGGCCCCCAAAACACCACGTGCTTTGATTACACTCAGGAAGCATGAGTTGCCCATTTGGGTGAGAAATCCCATGTTACAGTGAGATCACTGGGCATGTTTTAGAGTAATTCCAGCCACTGCCATATAAGTGTTTTTAATTCAGGAGTGTATTCTATGTTTTCATCTTCTGAATATCTTGTGATGGTGCAGGTTTGAGCAAAACTGGCATGAAATGAGAGCTGTTTTAGATGAAGATTGCAGCTAATCTTTAGATCAAGATGCCTTGGCCCACAGTGGCAGTGGGTTGGGGGTAGAATGGGGACAATTAGGAAAAAGGCATATCATTCTATCTAGCTCCTAGAAGGGCAGATAATCCTGAGAGCTTTGGTGTCATAGTTCCCAGAAGCAAGGTTGGCCAGACCATAGGCTTATATTGTGGTGAGCTTGACTTTTTAAATTAATCTCCAAGACGCCCGATCAAGAGAGGGACCATGGACCTAGACTGAAGCCAAACCAGTAGGGGGCACTCTTCCCTCAGAGAGAAAATCCAAATGTCTTGAAAGGAACCTGAAGCCATACCCTCCGAAGGGGGCATGCAGTGGTGTGAGTGAGAGAGGATTTAACCCAGCAAAGTGCTATGTAAGAAAGGAATGGAAGAGGGCTAGCAAGACAAGAGTTTAAATCAGGTAATGCCTTGTTTTGGCTCCAATCAATTTCTGTCTGCTTCTACACCACAGACCAGGAGAGCTCAAAAACAGAGGTTGGCGTCACCAATATATACTTTTCATTCTCCAGTTGCAGTAATCAGATACTTTAAAAAGTGACCAACCATGACAAATCCTTGGCTCATGCTTTAATGTGCTGTGGCTGATATATTCATCCTCAATCCAAATTAGGTAAGTACAGCCTTAAATATATCAATATAGCTGACAGGCCTTCCTATTGTTGGGACTTAAAACTAGAGACAGCACTAAAAAATATGCATATGATATATATATATATACACATAGATATACACACACATGTATAATATATATGATATACCAGCACCCACTGCTGTGACAGTTATCACAATCCCTCTTTAAAAAGACACAAGTGGGAAAAGCTGAACCTTTTGTCAGCTGGCTTCAGACAAGTCAACCACAATTATTTTGTGTCGGTATCCAGTGTTGTGAACTCTGGCTGGGCAGCTATGAGGATGGAAATACAGAAAAGTATTTTCGTGTTTCTCATCCAGCTCGACAGCCACTGCAGTGCAGGTCAGGTACAGGCTGAGCGTGCCTGCTTGCTAAGGCCGTTCCCCCTGAGTTGTGCTGCAAATACTCGTCAGAGTTTGATGTAAAAGCAGTCAAATGGCAGGTCATCTTGATCTTTGCTTTCTAACTATAATAAACGTGAGAAGAATTTTAAGTAAAAAGAGGATGTTTTGCTAAAAATTCTTGAGAAATTGGAGTGCTAAGTTAGATACGAATGATCATCCCAACCGTAAGGCCGTAGAATATATTTGAAATCAAGAAGAATGGGATTTTTCAGTTTTATCACATTAAGAGCCTCTGTAACTTTCAAGGAAGCTAATTTTTTCCAAAGTATGTACATGGTAATGATGTGTTGGGTTGATAAAGCATTGGCTTCAGTCCTACAGGCACTGTGCCTCAATAGATACTTTGTTAACTATAGTTACACTAACTTTGAAAAAGTGCCTCAATAGATACTTTGTTAACTATAGTTACACTAACTTTGAAAAAGTTCTTGATACCTGTTACTTATTCTTAGGAACTGAAGAGGAGGGGACTCTGTTGTTTGCATAATCATCACCTTCCTATGTAAAGAGGACTCACCCTGGTAGGCTTAATGGGTGTTGTATTTGGTTGGCTTGTTTTCCCTAGGGATGCTAAAGTTGTTCTTGCATTAATTACCCTTAAAATTGCCAAGAGATAAGAGGTGGGAAGACAGAAAGGGAGCCTGATTCTATGCAGTAGATAGGAAAATAGATTTACAGAAGGTAACTGTGAAATTGGAGGAGAAATGTCATGGAGGCCTTGTCAGGACCAGGCAATGTCAAAGAAGCCTATCTCTTCTTTGTCAGGCTCCAGAAAGGATTGAGTTCATCTATTCTTCTATGGATCCACTTTCCAGGCAGATGCCAGTGTCTTCCAAGTTTGTATGAAAGCAAAAAACTGCTGAAGATGGGCAGAGGGCCTGTCCCAAACCACTAGGAAGCAGGAAAGGGTGGGACTCTCAGTGAATCCCAGATGTTTCCACTTGTGTTGAAGGCTAACACCCAACCTGTTTGGTGAAGTGGGAGCACCCAGCTTGTTTTAAGGGTCAGAAGAGTTTAGTAATGGTACCTGGAATCCTGCAAAATGTATATAAACAAGGAAGACCAGATCTCTATTTCAACAGAAACACCAGGACTCATAAGGAAAGCAGGCTCTTCCTCATGACCGTCACAGCTCTGCCTCTGCCTTTCATCTGTTCACAGTGAGTTTTTTTTTTTCAGAGTGGTCTTACCACCCAACCAGGCACAGTCTAATTTGATCACAACAAGGAGGAGGCTGGGCACAGTGGCTCATGCCTGTAATCCCAGCACTTTGGGAGGCTGAGGCAGGTGGATCGCTTGAGCCCAGGAGTTTGAGACATGTCTGGGCAACATGGTGAAACACTGCCTCTACAAAAATTAGATGGGCATGGTGGTTCATTCTTATAGTTCCAGCTATTCAGGAGGCTGAGGCAGGAGGATCGCTTGAGCCTGGGAAGCAGAGTTTGCAGTGAACTGAGATCGTGCCACTGTACTACAGCCTGGGAAACAGAGCAAGATCTTGTCTCAAACAAAACAAAACAGAAAACAACACCAAATAAATGATAAGGAAGTCACCCTCTCCAAGGAATGCAGTTTTATATGGTGCCATCCCTTCTCCTGGACCAAGGTTCCCATTCTGGAAATCAGACTCAGTGCTAGGCAAGGTTGTAACTGAAAAGAAAGGCTCTACCTCCAGCTTCCCAGATCACCCCATCTCTATTGGCTCTCCAGAACCCAGTGGGGCTCACAGCTATTCCTAAGCCAGGCCACAATTCCCGCTAGCCCATGACTAGGTCCAAAGTTCATGCAACAGAAAGACAGAGGGGCAGGGGCTGGGGTGGGGGTGTGCCTTTAAAGATCTGGATTATGGTTTTTAGCCTGGGTTCAACTGTAGCATAACCACTGCAGACTAATGACCCCTATGAGACAATTTTTCCCTTTCACGTAGCGGCATCATTTATCTGATAGTAGCAAGACAGCCGTATGACTTCTTTTGTTTAAGAAAATGAGTTGTCCAGAATTGCCTACCAATAACTTTCCCATGTCTTGGCTCTCATGTCCGGTGGGCTAGTTTTCAACTGTTTGAGACTCAGGGTAATCCCAGAAACCTGTGCAGCATCGGCACAAAGGTTGTAGCGCAGATGCCAACCGATGTGTAGGTAACAAACTTGTAAGGCACTTCAATCTCTAGTCTCCGCCTGGCCTCCTTGTTCCTGGTGACCACCTTGAACCACGAGTATAACACTTGCAGTGAGAGATTTTGGACAAGCTGACGAACCAAGAGGATCAACACAATTCCCACTGTAAATTTGGTCAGAACCAGAACTAACAAGTCGGTGGTGAGCGGTGGGGATGTTCTGAATAACAGGGAGAGATTCTGCGGGCTTGGATACAAGGTGGAAGAAATGGTTGATCCAGCAGCCGATGGTCACTCCAGCCCCAGCAGCCATAATGGTGGTGGTGTCCGCCCGGGTTGGGCTGTAGTAATCAGAAACCGGATAATTGTAACACAGAAAGAATGGCACAACTATGACGCACACAGGGAAGAGAGGACTGGCTGAGTCCAGGCAGTCGATGAGGGTCCAGGCAGGGTAGGTGAGGGCGATGAGGAGCGCCGTGATCAGGACGCCACCCAGCACATCCTTTGGGAAGGAGAGAAAAGAACAGTGTGAACCAATGAGTGTTTCCTTGTATACAGGTCTAATTCTGAGTCAAGTATGGTTAATTTGATATTTAAAACACAATTTTTGCATTGTTTTCTTTTACAGTACATGTTCAAAGAAAGTGTAAACTTCTAAAAAGCTGAAGTGAAAATAGGAAAAAATGCTCCCCCACAACCATGCTGCTCATGTTACATGTCTTCTTTCACCTTTTTAACCTTTTGGAATAAATTCTGTATTTGTTTTCTTAATGAATAACTATAATCTCGCTGTCCTTCAAACTTACATAAACCTAGTAAGTATTTTGATGCTTATATCACAAACACCGTCACCATCTTCACAGAGGCGCCACCATCCTTTCCTGGTGGGCGGGGCTTGGGCTGCAGGCTGGCTGGAGGGGGAAGCTCGCTTCTGGGGGAGCCAAACGCACACAGCAAGCACACTGTTACACAGAGGACATGCTCCTTCGGGGCGGTTTGAGGAGACATTTGGATGTGGTGGCACCAGAGCTCTTCTGCATCAGCCTTGGCACTCCCACCCCACCTTCAGAGACAGGACTTCAAACAGTGCATACAATTTCATGGAGCGGTGGTACCATGATTTATTTAATTAATCCCACTCTTCAGAACACTAACTTGCTTCCTTCCATCGCCTCCTCCCTTCCTTCCATCGCCTCCTCCCTTCCTTCCCTGCTTAAAGTATCTTCAACTTCTCTGATGCCCCACATTTTCCTCTTCCTTAGTCTTCTCTTTGCAAAAGGTAATTAATCGATTCTTAGTTTCCATACCTGGAGTTAAGCACTTTCCCGATGTTTGCATGTTTCCATACATTCTTTTTTTCTATATATAAAATGGAATTCTAAGACTTGGTCTTGCTTTTTCTAATAACTTCATTATTTATTTCTCTTGCTTAGTGTCTAATACAATTACCTCTGATTTGGATAAAAAATGGGTGAGAATTAGATCTTAGAAATAATCACTAAGGCAACAGCAAGTTTCACAGATTAGTGGGCATCCATCCATCCTTCCAGTGGCCATGGATGAGTGCCTGCTGTTGGCCAAACACAATGCTAGAGCATCCAGGGTGAACCAAACACACACAATCCCCACCTGTCCTGGACCTCACAGTCTGGTAAAGAGACAGTTATCATTATTTTAGAGGGAAAGAGGCCAGTGAGGGATCCTGATGGTCCCTTGGAGCTGGAGAGGAGAGAGTGAACACAGGCAGGAGCCACTTCACACAGGGCCCTAAAGTCTAACCCACGCCATGAGTACCACATCCTGGGAACAGCCTGAAGTCCTGAAGTAGCTCTCACTGGGTAGCAACATGACTGGATTTTCACTTTTAAAAGATTGTTTGACTGCAGTGGGGAGGGTGGACAGGGGGAGGAGTGAGGGTGGTGGGAGAGGAGTGAGAGGGAGGAGGAGTGAGGGTCAAGGGAGGAGTGAGGGGGAGAAGGGAAAGCGGGGGGGAGGAGTAAGGGTGGAGGGGGAGGCGTGAGGGTGGTAGTGGAGGAGTGAGGGTGGAGGGGGAGGAGTGAGGCAGGGAGGAGGGAGAGTGGTGGGGGAGTGAGGGTGGTGGGGGATGAGTGAGGGGGAGAGAAATGAGGGAAGAGAAGTTGGGGGAGGACTGATGGTGGTGGGAGGAGTGAGGGTTGGGGGGGAGTGAGAGTGGACGGGGGAGGAATGAGGGTGGAGGGGGAGGAGTGATGGTAGTGGGGGGAGTGAGGGTGGTGGGGAGGTGAGGGTGGTTGTGGGAGGAGTGAGTGTGGTGGGGGAGGAGTGAGGGTGTGGGGGAGTGAGAGTGGATGGGGGAGGAGTGGGGGTGTGGGGGGAGTGAGAGTAGATGGGGGAGGAGTGAGGGTGTGGGGGTGAGAGTGGATGGGGGAGGAGTGGGGGTGTGGGGGAGAGTGAGCGTGGATGGGGGAGGAGTGAGGGTGTGGGGGGAGTGAGAGTGGATGGGGGAGGATGAGGGTGTGGGGGGAGTGAGAGTGGATGGGGGAGGATGAGGGTGTGGGGGGAGTGAGAGTGGATGGGGGAGGATGAGGGTGTGGGGGCAGTGGGAGTGGATGGGGGAGGATGAGGGTGTGGGGGGAGTGAGATTAGACGGGAGACAAGTAAAGGTATTGGGAGTGAGAGTGGACTGGGGAGGAGTGGGGGATGTGGGGGGGAGTGAGAGTGGATGGGGGAAGAGTGAGGGTGTTGGGGGAGTGAGAGTGGATGGGGGGAGGAGTGAGGGTGTGGGGGGAGTGAGAGTGGATGGGGGAGGAGTGAGGGTGTGGAGGGAGTGAGAGTGGATGGGGGAGAGTGAGGGTGGCGGGATGAGGGAGACCGCCTGCCTCTCAGAGGAAGGCTTGTGACTCACCGCCTGCACCTGGCTCCAGGGCTTCACCAGTACGCACTTCAGTTCCCCTCCACTATCCCCTCAGGCTTCACAATCTCTGCAGCCTCCCTCCCTGTGGTTTCTTTTCTTGGGCATATGAATATGCACTCATATTGCCTTAATTTGGTGAAAAAAATCCCTCATTGAGGCTTCCTGGTTACCAAAATTGAGCCAAACCCTTTGGGTTTTCTACGCATGTTGCCTCCAGTCTCCCAACTTGACATGCAGCTGCTCCTAGGCTCCCGCACTCAGGGCATGCACCACTCTCAAAGGCCACTCCCTGGACACTCATTGGCTGTTTCTTCAGCATCTAAATCTTCCAGCAACAGCCCCATATTTCTCCTTAGGGATCCATGAGGTTCTGGGAAGTTATGGAGTTGAAGCACATGACCTAGGTAGGCCAATCAATGCACTGAATTCCTTTTATAGTGAATAGTGCAGGGGTAATCATGTGACCTCACTGAAACAATCAGAATGAAGTGTAGGCCTTTTATTTGGAATTCTTGGAGAGCGTTGTTCTCTCTTTTAACGCTGTGCCCTGGGATTTAAACCCTTTACTTATCAGACTTTTAAAATCCAGCTTGTATTAATGCTACCCTGAAATAGCCTGGTTTTTCTGTGACCGCTAAGAAATTTCTTTCTTGGTTTCTTCCTTTACACCTTCCTCTTTCCACTTCCTAAATGTGGGCATTGCCACAGATTCTGTCTTCAAGCCCTGCGTGTTTCTCTCTTGAGTTTGCATAGTTCCCTGGCTTCATCTCTCCCTTCCCTGTCAGTGTGCCTCTCAAGTCCACATCTTTCAGTCTCTCTCAAAATTGAAGCCTGCATTTTTTAATTGAATGCCAAACATTTCCATCTGGATGTCCTATCAGCTCCCCCAAACCAATTTGTCTAAAATAAAAATCAAAAACCACCAAAAAAAAAAAAAATGGATAAAAGCAATGAGCAGCTAACAGAAAAGGAACTATAAATATCTCTTAAATGTATGAAAATATCCCTAAGCTTACTCATAATACGATATGAAAATTAAACTATACCAGGGAGAAATTAAAACCTATGTTTCCACAAATAATGGTACATGCCTGCTTACAGCACTTTTATTAATAATCAGCCCAAACTGGAAATAACCCCAACGTCCCTGAATGGGTGAATGGGTAAATGAACTATGATACTCCTCAGCAGTAAAAGCAACACACTCTGGAGGCGTGCGACAGCTTGGATGAAACCTCCAGGAAATTATGCTGAACATAAGAAGTCAAGCTCCAAGGGTTACATACTGTACGGTTCTATTTATATCATGTTCTCGAAAAGATAAAACCACAGTGATGGAGAATAGATCAGCAGTTGCCTAGGGGTTTCAGGGTGGGGGGAGGTGGTGACTCCAAAGGGATGGCAGGAAGGAGGTTTGAGGTTGATACAACTCTTCTTCATCATGGTGGGGTCACTCGGATACACGTGTTAACATTCATGGAGCTTTATGCCAAACTTAAAGTCAATTTTTTAAATAAAATTTAAAAATATATTTCAGACATGTAAACCAAAACTAAAAAGCTGGTGGGCTTTTCTGCTGCCACTGAATGCCTGCTGCTATCTGCAAAGCAGGCTCTGGACCCCTAGCGAGGTTCCCAGTATAGCTGCTCCCTCCTCCACCTTCCCACACAAACCGTGCAGAAAATTGACTCCTCATCTGTCCCTGCTGACAGAGATGCAGAGGTTTAACATTCTGTTAATGAAACTGTAGGGGCGAAATGGGACTCTTTTTCATTAATCATAGGGATGCAAAATGGTGTAGCATTTATGGGGAGGAGCCTGTCCATAGCTTTAAAAATTACACATTTATTTATCCTCCAGCCAAACAATCTGATTCTGGGACTTGACCTTAGAGATATAACTGCTAAAGTTTGAGAGGAAATGTTTACAAGTTATCTGTTGTTGTATCGTTTGTAATAGCAACACACTGGACATAACCCAAGTTCCACCTATAGAGGACTAGCTAAATTTAATGATGATATAGTCACACAGTGCAATACTATGCAGCTGCAAAAAGAATGACGAAGTTCTGAAAAGAAATTTTAAAAAGCAAAGTGCAGGCCAGGCGTGGTGGCTCATGCCTGTAATCCCAGCACTTTGGGAGGCCAAAGGGATGGTGGATCACGAGGTCAGGAGTTTGAGATCAGCCTGGCCAACACAGTGAAACCCTATCTCTACTAAAAATACAAAAATTAGCCCGGTGTGGTGGGCGCCTGTAGTCCCAGCTACTCAGGAGGCTGAGGCAGGAGAATCACTTGAACCTGGGAGGCGGAGGTTGCAGTGAGCCAAGACCACGCCATTGCACTCCAGCCTGGGTGACAGAGTGAGACTCTGTCTCAAAAAAAGCAAGGTGCAGAAAGAGCATACAATATAATACCATTTCTGATTTTCATTTTTTAAAGCTGGGCAGATGCAGAGATATCCTTTCACTTGAATACATAGAGGTGCTACTTGGATGGCTGGGGACAGTCAGGAAGGAGACTTTTCACAAGATGCCCTGTGTATCTTTTGAACTTTGTATCGTGTGAATATATGACCTCTTTTTAAAATGTAGGATAAAATTCAGTCTCTCCTCTTCCAAACAGCATCTGCCTTTCCACTTCCATATGAGTGAGATCTCAGGGCCCTCACCTGTCCGCCTCACAGGACGGTGTGATAAAATCTTACTTCTGGAGTTCTGAGGGCATTTTGTTTGTACGTTTTTAAAGTCATAAGAATTCTGAGGGAAGGAGGCGAGCCAGGTGCAATGAGCTTCACACTGCAAACAACCTCTCCTCTCTCACGGAGTACAGAAGATTCTGCCACTCAGATCATCTCCCAGGCAGCTCCACTGGACTCCAGTCTGAGCCCTAATGAAGCCTGGAAGATAAAAACAGTCACTTTACCTAAATCTTCAAAGCACAGAGCTAAAGAATGCTGCTTCGAGACTCCCCTGGCAGAGGTACCTCCAAAAGGAAGAATCCTTTCTTCCTCACACTTCTAGGCTACACTGCGCTGATGGTTATTTCAGTAGCAAACATTCTTAAATTTTAGTGCACATTGGAATCTCCTAGGAAAATGGTTAAAATGCAGACTCAGGTTACTGTCTTCTGATTCTGATCAGAAGTGTGGCCCAGGAGTGTACATTTTAACACCACAAGGTAATTCTGATTGTTGTGAGTCTAAATAGAAAACTCAGAAATGCTAGCATAGAGGTTTACAAAGTCTTCTACGACACGGGTTTCATTAGCCCATCATTCCACATTTTCTCTCGCTTTCCCATTTGAACTTTCTGCTCTACTCAAATAGGTCTATTTGCTTTTCCCAAATATACCTCATACAATTTTAGGGTAAAAATTTTGCATTTGTTTTATGTACAGCACACTTTAACCACCTCTATCAAGATCTTATTGGTGCTTCTAAGGCTAAATTTAAAAGCTACTTCCTTTCCAAAATACCTTCTTGTATTAACACAGTCGGAAACAACCTTTCTCTCACCTTCTCCCTGAACTGAATGTGAAGGCACTTGCTGAGTGTTACTTCAAAAGCCCTTCCTTGCATTACCTTTTGCTGTCATTGTGTGTGTTGCCTGCTTTTCCTCTAAGTTGATTTTAGGGCCTGATCAGCAAGGCCAGGGTCTTTCCATTATTCCACAAAGCTCCTAGCCTAGTGCTTAACACATAGCAGACACTGAGTTATAGGAACTGAGACACTGGAATGCCTTTCTACTTTCGTTTCTTTCTTTTTTTAAAATGTTTTATTTCCATAGATTATTGGGGAACAGGTGGTGGTTGGTCACATGAGTAAGTTCTTTAGTGGTGATTTGTGATATTTTGGTGTACCCATCACCCAAGCAGTATACACTGCACCCAATTTGTAGTCTTTTATCTCCTGCCCCCTTCCCATCCTTTCCCCGAGTCCCCAGAGTCCTTTGTGTCATTCAAAACCTCAATGCAATACCACCTTACTCCTGCAAAAATGGCCATAATCAAAAAATTAAGAAATAATAGATGTTGGCTTGGATGCAGTGAACAGGAAACACTTCTACACTGCTGGTGGGAATGTAAACTAGTACAACCACTATGGAAAACAGCTTGGAGAGATTCCTTCAAGAACTAAAAGTAGAACTATCATTTGATCCAGCAATCCCCACTACTGGGTATCTACCCAGAGGAAAAGAAATCATTACATGAGAAAGGTATTTGCACATGGATGTTTCTAGTAGCACAATTCGCAATTGCAAAAATCAACCCAAATGCCCATCAGTCAACTAGTGGATAAAGAAATTGTGGTATATATATAATGGAATGCTACTCAGCCATAAAAAGAAATGAATGAATGGCACTCTCAGCAACCTGGATGAGATTGGAGACATTATTCTAAGTGAAGTAACTCAGGAATGGAAAACCGAACATTGTATGTTCTCACTCATAAGTGGCAGGTAAGCGATGAGGATGCAAGGTCATAAGAATGGAATGCCTTTCTCTCGTCCCAAGTATCTATAATACTTAGTATCCATTGTTTCAATAGGTAAATAAAAATTTGTCTTCCTTTCCTCTGTCTTCCTTTGTAACTGCTGATTTGTAACCAAATTGTCAGACATCTGGTGGGAATATTTTTTGTAAAATGAATTCTGTTCATCTTCAATGCATCAGGAGACTAGACTATTTTGGTTCACAGCCCCAGCATTTGAGGCAAAAGTAATTTTAGTCGATATGGCTGCTGGTGAGATTTTCAGCCATAAAAGGTGATATTGTAATAAAAACATGTAGGTATTTTTGTAAGGAAAATACTTGAACTATATAATGAGCTTTCTAGTATAAGGCTCTAAATTTCTTATAATAAAATTATTCCAAACAGTTTCTAAAAATAAAGACTGTAAATACTTGAAAATTTGAAAACAACTGTTCATGTTAGTTTTTTTTTAAGCTACCAAATTCACAAACATTATGAAAGCTCACAAAATATCCATCTCTGAACTGGATTTGTTGTTTTTATTTTTTTTTGCATATTCCAGGTTAGGAGGTGACTTCTTTGGAGCTGCACAGTATGTGAGGCCAGAGGGAAAATAGTTCACAGTTCTGCAGCACAGCAAAGGCAAGCTGTAGGGCAGATGACCGTGTAACAGAAGACAAAAAAATGGGGATAACTGTCCTGAACAGGTGGATTTGAGAGATGGGGAGAAGAGAAGAGAGAAAAGAGTGTAGATGGTTGGTAGGGAACATATGAAATACATGGAACATAGGTAAAGAGAATGGGGCAAAAGGTGTGATAAGGGAAAGGCATAAGAGCAAAAATGGAGCAAATATATTCTTTACTTTGCAAAAAACAAATTTAAAACTCCTTCCCATAGAGAGATATAACTAGACTACAAAGTATACAAAATATACAACATATTCAAACACCTAGACCCAGTGATTCCACTCATAGGAATTTACTGTAAGAAAATAATCAGAGAAGATAATAAGGCTTCTCATGAAGTATATAGGGATGATTCTTGTTGGGTTATTTCAGCTCATGGCATTTAAGTCCAAAAAGTCCACATGATCCATTACAGAAATATCAGAAAGCACCAACAAGCAAAAATAGCATAAAGAATGGAACATACATCATAATAAGAAAGAATCTAGAAAGATAAATCAAGCACATTATGCTGTTTACGCCAAAAATGAGATAAAAACCATGCTGCTTTCTTATTTAATAATATAGCAGGAACATTTTCCATTTGAAAAGACAAATTTCTGCAACCTTATTTTTTATGGTTTCAAGGTAACCATAAATGAGATGTTTTAAACAGAATACAAGCTTTGCAGAAAGGATGATCCTAATTTTATATAAATATATGCTTATAAGCATGGATAAAATATCAGAGAGAAATAAAAATGTTAGGAGTAATTTCTTCTCTGTGTTGGGATATTATAGATGACTATTATCTTCTCTACACTTCAGTATTTTCCAAATTTTCTAGAGTCAATATCTTGTTTTTATTATAATAAAATGAAATCAAGGAGAAAGAATGTGAAAATCAGAATTTTTTTTAAAAGAGACGAAAGTTGAAATGATTGTTTATAATTTTCATATCATGCCAAAAATTAAAATCTATATGATAATCAACAAACCATTCCTTCATGATCCAAGTAACTTTTAAAATAAAGGCATGCAAGATGTGTTTCCAGCCTTACCCCATAGCATTGTTTGAAATATAGTCAACATTTAATTCAGTTTACCATCCAAGGTTTACATGTAGCCTTTTAAATTATTTGGAAAAAAAAAATCATTACACAAAACTAACATTTTCCAAAGTTCAAATGCAGAAAGTTCTAAATCCCTTTGATTTTTTAACCTATTCTCATTTTCAGTTATAAAACTCGATATTTAGGTAAAAGTTTGAATTTTATTATAGGAAACAATAATAGAGGCAGACAAGCTCCAGTGTTTAGAAAAGAATGCAAATAGAGCTACCCCAAGCATCAGAACAAATTTTACTAAATGCTTATATAAACACATAAAATAGAGTGTTTTTATTCTTAGCCAAATGGAAACACTCCTCCTTTTGGTAAACATCTCTGGGTATCTCAACAGCAGACTCTAACCCTGAAAACTTCCAGCATTTATGAATTCTGACGCTACATCACATTCCCATATGCAGTTTACTGCGACAAATTTACATTCTATCTCCAAACATCTTCACTGAAGAATGCTATTGAACAGGCCAACACAACACAAGGTTAGCTAGAGAGAAAGAAGGGGAGAGAACAAACCCATTCAGTCAATTGTTAGGAAAGAATGCATTCAGATCTTGGAACTATTTATGCTGAGAACTCTATGATTCTGGCATCTTCCCCCTCTGCCAGGTCCCCTGCTGAGAATGTGAAGGGCCTTCTCTGCCCTTGGCTGCCTTCACAGAGTGAGCTGAAGCCAGGAGCAGAGTAAAAGCCAAGGCCCACTTCTTTGCAGATGCTGTGAATGCTTTGAATGCAAGCAGACACTGACATTGAAACAAACTGGAACAAACCAAAACACTGCAGTTATTCTAGAAAGTAACTTTTAGTCATAGATCGGCCAGTGTTTCCTAGTTAACAGACTCAGAATACTTATTCTTTTCTATGCTAGCTCAAAATTAATTCAATTTCTGGGAATAATGCAGATGAGATTCAATAGCAGCCAAATGACAAGGAGGTGGCAACATTATTCATGAATATGAATATAAATGATGACAGAGAGAAACCTACATGTAATTAGCATATGTATAGGGGAGAAAAGTGAATGCATAAGTTCAAAAATATTAATTTCCTATTGAAAGCACATCAATGTCCATAGGGATCAGTCAAAAGCAGGAAGCTGATTTATCTTGCCACATGGTACGAGCAAAAGCAGTAGAATCACCTGATACGAATGGGTCTTTGAGTGGGCACTGAAAGCTTGTCCTTTCCCTGTCATGACTGTCCTCTGAGCCACCTTAGATATCCTAGCATTGTTACAAGTCTAAAACTAAAAATCATTAGGTGTGGAAATCTCTGGTTATACAGAGAAGGCTTTGAAAAAGACTGACAACTGACTGAGGCTCCAGAATAACTACATGAGGTAGAAAAAAGTATGTCAATTTGCACCTTCTGTAATTTGAGAAGAAATGCCCACTTGGAAAGTGAGCATACTTAAACCTTCAGTTGAAATTGACATTTTTAACAAATATGGTTTTCTATAAGTGTGCTAAGAAAAATTATGCAAAATGTGAACAGAAGGTAAAACCTGATTTCTATGTCATTCGGGGGCAAAGGCCACCCCAGAATTATAAAAGGGAAAGTACTTTGTTCAACTTATTGTTTACTGTTGATTAACGAGTTCAGACTTAGTGAAATGACAGGTTAGCTGGTAGATTTTTGTCTGGTTGAAAGGCAAGTAATTTCAGATTGGTGGAAATGAAACCTGTAGGTTACAGTTTGTTGCCCTGTAGGACAGTAATTCTGTAGGACATATAACTAGTTTTGTATATAACTTAACAATCTCAATGTAATATTTCTTTATTAGATTGTCTATAGATATGTACTAGTTCCTTCATTAAATCTTACTGGTACTTTCATGAATGAATTTAATAAAATCTTTGACACATATTCATTTTATATTTGGAAGGGAGTTATGATTTTACCATTCAAAAATTATACCCTAGCAAGTAGATTATTTCAGCGTTTATTTATATGACTAAATATTTATAAAGAAAATTATGTTAGATGATTGAATATGTATACTGCATGTAAAAACAAGTACAATTTTAATTTTGCTTTCCTTTGTATATTCTCTTTAAATGATACTGGTTTGCTAAAAGGTAAATAAGGCATGTTTTTCCATGTGATAATATGATTAATATAATGTATAATTTGCATACTTTGTATAATATCAATATTAACTGGAAAAGTATTTGAGTATACAATATATTTCTCAACTTTATTTCATATTAAGCATGATTCAGGATATAATCACTTGCTTGTCTTGACTTCACAGAATCTAACAAGTCCAAACAGAAGTCTTCATGAAACAGACAAAATTTCCCCACCCATAATTCACATGAATATGAACAGTTCTAGTTATAATGAATCACAGGATTTGGCAGGTCAATAGGATTGTGACATTAGATCAAACAAGCCTCCAGACAGGTTATAACATCGTCTTTGACAACTGCTAAGCAGCTTGCAGGAATAACAAGCCTAGGGAAGGGCAACCTGCTAGAAGACACAAAGACACTGTCAAACATTCTAGTAATTTTGCTCAAATCTGGGGTGGGCAGAGGGGCCTCTGAGCAACAAGAGAACAGAAGAGTTATGTTCGATGCAATATAATTGTTAAGCAGGCCCATGCAGGTTGAAGCTTCACTGGCATCATCACCATATTTTCTGGGATGTACATCTAGACTGTTTCAGTACTTTTCAAACTGTATATTGCATTCAGATCTCCTGGGAAGTTCGTTAAAATGCAGGTTCTAATTCAGTAGGTCTGGTAAGGGCCTGAGAGTCTGCATTTCTGACAAACTCCCAGGAGATGCTGAGGTTGCTGATCAGAGGATTCACCTTGCTAAATCACAGAGGCCAATGTGAGCTCTTCATGCTAAAGGGGGCACATCAGAGCTTCTGGCATGCCTTTTTTTCTTTTTTGGCCACATACGTAAAAGAATAAAAACATCTGAATTATATTAGTGCTGTTGTTGTCTTTGAAAGTCCTAGAGTGATACTGCAATATATAATACATAAGCACAAAGAGGCACAAGAAAAAGATCTGGAAATTCTCTGTAGACCTGGAGACGTGGGTGCTCACATCCCAGCCCTTTGTCACTGACCTTGGGGAATGTTGCTTGAGCTATCGAGTCACGGCTCCTGTGCAAAAGCACAGCTCCCCTGGGGAAATATTTTGTATCCCTTCTATCTACTAGGAACTAGAGATTATTGAGGATTTTTAAAATGTTAGTCGTTTTTTGCAGATTGTTCCAGTGAAGTCAAATATGGCCATGTTCTTTTTTTGATGAGGCTGGACGATCTCATTCACAGGGATTGTGACATCCCTGTTACTAAGTGAGCAGAAGGTTAAGCCATTTAATTTTATTACAATGGAGAAGTGACATCCAAGGTGCAATGAGGTACAAGATTGTGGTGCTTGGGTGACGTTTTGCTTTTGTAAATGTGGTGAAAGCTGAGGATTATGGTGTGGAAATCCAACTATGCCATAGGCCTATGCACATGAATTAATCTTATGCAGGTTGTCAGGGCTTTAAAAAATCAAATAAATCATAGCCCTTACAAGAAACCCTGTGTGCATTTAAACATATGATATATGACATGTTTATTTCCTTTCCCAAGTGAGCATGTTTCAAGGAACATTTCCACAGACATACGTAAACACAGACCTCAGCAGTGTTTTGAGATTAAAATGAAGTTCCAGACCTTTAGCTAATTTTCAAGCATAGCTGCAAGCCAGCTACTTTGCCCTTCTACATCTGCTGTATCCAATCAGCATTCATCAAATCACCAACAGGATATATTTTGGTAACAGACCAGTTCTCAGGCAGTTTTACGGCTGTGATGGATAAACAATCCATTTGCCCTTTTGTGACAACTGGAATCTGCTGTTTCTCTTGACAGGCTACTTGGCCCAGCTCAACTCTAAACTCTTTAAGGTGGAATTTCCCATTTTGAAACAGTCACCACAGAGAAGGGAAGGATAGATATTAATTCTTTTAAGAACTTGGTTCCCTTTTTCAATTGTATTTGGGAGGTAGGATTGCAATGATTAAGAGAAATTCTGCAAATCAATGGTTTGAGAGTTTTAAAATAATTCCTAAACAATAACAGACAAAAGACATAAGTTCTTTGAAGGCCAGGTGTGATGGCTCAAGCCTATAATCTGAGCACTTTGGGAGGCTGAGGAGTGGGTGGATCACCTGAGGTCAGGAGTTCGAGACCAACCTGACCAACATGGTGAAAACCTGTCTCTACTAAAAATACAAAAATTAGCCAGGCATGTTGGCACATGTCTGTAATGCTAGCTACTCAGGAAGCTGAGGCAGAAGAAGCACTTGAACCTGGGAGAAGGAGGTTGCAGTGAGCCAAGATTGTGCCACTACATTCCAGCCTGGGCAACAAAGTGAGGCCCTTCTCAAAAAAAAAAAAAAAAAAAAAAAAGACATAAGCTCTTTGAAACCCGTGTACTTGTTTGATTGCCAAAGTTCACATTAAGTTTTGTTCTTCTATTTTTAAAAAAGAAAAAAAGACACAGAGCAAAAAAAGAAATCCTAAGAAATGCAAGTACCAGTGGAAGAAGAAGAGTTATTTTTCATCACAATAAAGTCTAAAATCTTTCCTATCTTCCAGGAAATCCTCATGTAAATAATAATAGAGCTCAAATAATTACTTGTTCAGTCATTCAATAGCTATTATGTGCTTTTATTTTTCATTAGCTATTACTTACTGAGAAATATACATAGACAGGAGGAGAATAAGAATACTCTCTGTCCATTAAATAAAAATAGCTTTATGATTTTATAATAACAAGCCAGGCCCACTATTAAAAATGCATTTCAGAGTCCTTTGTCCTTAACTAATGCCACAATTTGACAACAGTGGCACCATACTGTACAAGCTGTTCTGTAACTTGCTTTTTAAAAAATATTAATAATATGTCACAGGCACCTTTCCAAAATCGTAGAGCTATATTATAGTTGGCCTTCAAAATCCATGGGTTCTATGGATTCTGCTTCTGTGGATTCAACCAATCTTTGGATCAAAAATATTTGAAAGAAAAAATGGACGGCTGTATCTGCACTGAACATGTACAGACTTTTTCTTGTCCTTATTCCCTAAACAATAAAGCATAATAAGAATTAACACAGAATTTACATATTAGGAACTGTAAATAATCTAGAGATGATTTAAAATGTATGGGAGGATAGGCATTGATTATATGCAAATACTGTGACATTTTATATAAGGGAATTGAGCATCTGTGGATTTTCATAATCATGGAGAGTTCTGGAACCAGTCTCCAACCCATACCAAGGGAAAACTTTATATATATGTTTTATTATTATTATTATTTATGATACTTTAAGTTCTGGGGTACATGTGCAGATCTTGCAAGATTGTTGCATAGATACACACATGCCATGGTGGTTTGCTGCCTCCATCCCCCCATCACCTACATCAGGCATTTCTCCCACTGTTATTCCTCCTCAACCTCCCGACCCCCTGCAATCCCTCCCCCTAGCCCCTCACCCCGCAACAGACCCCAGTGTGTGATGTTTCCCTCTCTGTGTTCATGTGTCCACATTGTTCAACATCCACTTATGAGTGAGAACATGCAGTGTTTGGTTTTCTGTTCTTGTGTCAGTTTGCTGAGAATGATGATTTCCAGCTGCATCCATGTCCCTGCAAAGGACATGAACTCATCCTTTTTTATGGCTGCATAGTATTCCATGGCACATATGTGCCACATTTTCTTATCCAGTCTATTATTGATGGGCATTTGGGTTGGTTCCAGGTCTTTGCTATTGTAAACAGTGCCGCAATGAACATATGTGTGCATGTGTCTTTATAACAGAAGGATTTATAATCCTTTGGTTATATACCCAGTGATAGGATTGCTGGGTCAAATGATATTTCTATTTCTAGATCCTTGAGGAATCGCCACACTGTCTTCCACAATGGTTGAACTAATTTGCACTCCCGCCAACAGTGTAAAGGTGTTCCTATTTCTCCACATCCTCTCCAGCATCTGTTGTCTCCAGATTTTTTAATGATCGCCATTCTAACTGGCGTAAGATGGTATCCCAATGTGGTTTTGATTTGCATTTCTCTAATGACCAGTGATGATGAGCATTTTTTCATGTTTGTTGGTCGCATAAATGTCTTCTTTTGAAAAGCATCTGTTCATATACTTTGCCCACTTTTTAATGGGGTTGTTTGTCTTTTTCTTGTAAATCTGCTTTAGTTCTTTGTAGATTCTGGATATTAGCCCTGTGTCAGATGGGTAGATTGCAAAAATTTTTTCCCGTTCTGTTGGTTGCCGGTTCACTTTCTAATGATTGTTTCTTTTGCTGTGCAGAAGCTCTTAAGTTTAATTAGATCCCATTTGTCTGTTTTGGCTTTTGTTGCCATTGCTTTTGTTGTTTTAGTCATTAAGTCCCTGCCTATGCCTATGTCCTCAATGATATTGCCTAAGTTTTCTTCTAGGGTTTTTTTTTTTTTTTTTTTTTTTTATTTTTTTTTTTAATTTATTTATTTATTGCATTTTAGGTTTGGGGGTACATGTGAAGAACATGGAAGATTGTTGCATAGGTACACACATGGCAGTGTGATTTGCTGCCTTCCTCCCCATCACCTATATCTGGCATTTCTCCCCATGCTATCCCTCCCCAACTCCCCCACCCCCCCACTATCCCTCCCCTTTTTCCCCCGACAGACCCCAGTGTGTGATACTCCCCTCCCTGTGTCCATGTGTTCCCATTGTTCGACACCCACCTATGAGTGAGAACATGCGGTGTTTGATTTTCTGTTCCTGTGTCAGTTTGCTGAGAATGATGGTTTCCAGGTTCATCCATGTCCCTACAAAGGACACGAACTCATCGTTTTTGATGGCTGCATAATATTCCATGGTGTATATGTGCCACATTTTCCCTGTCCAGTCTATCATCGATGGGCATTTGGGGTTGGTTCCAGGTCTTTGCTATTGTAAACTGTGCTGCAATGAACATTCGTGTGCATGTGTCCTTATAGTAGAACGATTTATAGTCTTTTGGATATATACCCAGTAATGGGATTGCTGGATCAAATGGAATTTCTATTTCTAGGTCCTTGAGGAATCGCCACACCGTCTTCCACAATGGTTGAACTAATTTACACTCCCACCAACAGTGTAAAAGCGTTCCTATTTCTCCACATCCTCTCCAGCATCTGTTGTCTCCAGATTTTTTTAATGATCGCCATTCTAACTGGCGTGAGATGGTATCTCAATGTAGTTTTGATTTGCATTTCTCTAATGACCAGTGATGATGAGCATTTTTTCATATGTTTGTTGGCTTCATGTATGTCTTCTTTTGTAAAGTGTCTGTTCATATCCTTCGCCCACTTTTGAATGGGCTTGTTTGTTTTTTCTTGTAAATGTGTTTCAGTTCTTTGTAGATTCTGGTTATGAGCCCTTTGTCAGATGGGTAGACTGCAAAAATTTTTTCCCATTCTGTTGGTTGCCGATTCACTCTAATGACTGTTTCTTTTGCTGTGCAGAAGCTATGGAGTTTGATTAGGTCCCATTTGTCTATTTTGGCTTTTGTTGCCACTGCTTTTGGTGTTTTGGTCATGAAGTCCTTGCCTACACCTATGTCCTGAATGGTTTTGCCTAGATTTTCTTCTAGGGTTTTTATGGTGTTAGGTCTTATGTTTAAGTCTTTAATCCATCTGGAGTTAATTTTAGTGTAAGGTGTCAGGAAGGGGTCCAGCTTCTGCTTTCTGCACATGACTAGCCAGTTTTCCCAACACCATTTATTAAACAGGGACTCACTTCCACATTGTTTGTTTTTGTCAGGTTTGTCAAAGATCAGGTGGTTGTAGATGTGTTGTGTTGCGTCGGAGGTCTCTGTCCTGTTCCATTGGTCTATATCTCTGTTTTGGTACCAGTACCATGCTGTTTTGATTACTGTAGCTTTGTAGTATAATTTGAAGTCCGGGAGTGTGATGCCTCCAGCTTTGTTCTTTTTGCTTAGAATTGACTTGGCTATGCGGGCTCTCTTTTGGTTCCATATGAAGTTTAAGGTGGTTTTTTCCAGTTCTTCAAAGAAGGTCATTGGTAGCTTGATAGGGATAGCGTTGAATCTGTAAATTACTTTGGGCAGTATGGCCATTTTGACAATATTGATTCTTCCTAGCCATGAACATGGAATATTTCTCCATCTGTTTGTGTCCTCTCTTATTTCATTGAGCAGTGGTTTGTAGTTCTCCTTGAAGAGGTCCTTTTACGTTCCTTGTTAGTTGTATTCCTAGGTATTTTATTCTCTTTTGTAGCAATTGTGAATGGCAGTTGGTTCTTGATTTGGCTGTCTTTAAGTCTGTTATTGGTGTATAGGAATGCTTGTGATTTTTGCACATTGATTTTATATCCTGAGACTTTGCTGAAGTTGCTTATGAGTTTTAGGAGATTTTGGGCTGAGACGATGGGGTCTTCTAGATATACAATCATATCGTCTGCAAATAAAGACAATTTGACTTCCTCCTTTTCCTATCTGAATACCCTTTATTTCTTTTTCTTGCCTGATTGCTCTGGCTAGAACTTCCAGTACTATATTGAATAAGAGTGGTGAGAGAGGACATCCTTGTCTAGTGCCCGATTTCAAAGGGAATGCTTCTAGTTTTTGCCCATTCAGTATGATATTGGCTGTTGGTTTGTCGTAAATAGCTTTTATCGTTTTGAGATACGTTCCATCAATACCTAGTTTATTGAGAGTTTTTAGCATAAAGGGCTGTTGAATTTTGTCAAAGGCCTTCTCTGCATCAATTGAGATAATCATGTGGTTTTTGTCTTTGGTTCTGTTTATGTGGTGGATTATGTTTATAGATTTGCGTATGTTGAACCAGCCTTGCATCCCCGGGGATGAAGCCTACTTGATCATGGTGGATAAGCTTTTTGATGTGCTGTTGCAATCGGTTTGCCAGTATTTTATTGAAGATTTTTGCATCTATGTTCATCATGGATATTGGCCTGAAGTTTTCTTTTCTTGCTGAGTCTCTGCCAGGTTTTGGTATCAGGATGATGTTGGTCTCATAAAATGATTTAGGAAGGATTCCCTCTCTTTGTATTGTTTGGAATAGTTTCAGAAGGAATGGTACCAGCTCCTCTTTGTATGTCTGGTAGAATTCGGCTGTGAACCCATCTGGACCTGGGCTTTTTTTGGGTGGTAGGCTCTTAATTGCTGCCTCAACTTCAGCCCTTGTTATTGGTCTATTAGGGTTTCGACTTCTTCCTGGTTTAGGCTTGGGAGGATGCATGTGTCCAGGAATTTATCCATTTCTTCCAGGTTTACTAGTTTATGTGCATAGAGTTGTTTGTAATAATCTCTGATGATGGTTTGAATTTATGTGGAATCTGTGGTGATATCCCCTTTATCATTTTTTATTGCATTTATTTGATTATTTTCTCTTTTCTTTTTATTAATCTGGCTAGTGGTCTGTCTATTTTGTTGACCTTTTCAAAAAACCAGCTCCTGGATTTGTTGATTTTTTGAAGAGTTTTCGTGTCTCTATCTCCTTCAGTTCTGCTCTGATCTTAGTTATTTCTTGTCTTCTGCTAGGTTTTGAGTTTTTTGATCTTGCTCCTCTAGCTCTTTCAATTTTGATGATAGGGTGTCAATTTTAGATCTCTCCTTGCTTCTCATGTGGGCATTTATTGCTATATACTTTCCTCTAGAGACTGCTTTAAATGTGTCCCAGAGATTCTGGTATGTTGTGTCTTCATTCTCGTTGGTTTCAAAGAACATCTTTATTTCTCCCTTCATTTCATTGTTTATCCAGTCAACATTCAAGAGCCAGTTGTTCAGTTTCCATGAAGCTGTGTGGTTCTGAGTCAGTTTCTGAATTCTGAGTTCTAACTTGATTGCACTGTGGTCTGAGAGACTGTTTGTTATGATTTCTGTTCTTTTGCATTTGCTGAGGAGTGATTTACTTCCAATTATGTGGTCAATTTTAGAGTAGGTGTGATGTGGTGCTGAGAAGAATGTATATTCTGTGGATTTGGGGTGGAGAGTTCTGTAAATGTCTATTAGGTTTGCTTGATCCAGGGTGTGAGTTCAAGTCCTGGATATCCTTGTTAATTTTCTGTCTTGTTGATCTGTCTAACATTGACAACGGGGGTGTTCAAGTCTCCCACTATTATTGTGTGGGAATCTAAGTCTCTTTTTAAGTCATTGAGAACTTGCCTTATGTATGTGGGTGCTCCTGTATTGGGTGCGTATATATTTAGGATCGTTAGCTCTTCTTGTTGCATTGATCCTTTTACCATTATGTAATGTCCTTCTTTGTCTCTTTTGATCTTTGTTGGTTTAAAGTCTATTTTATCAGAGATGAGAGTTGCAACTCCTGCTTTTTTTGCTCTCCATTTGCTTGGTAAATCTTCCTCCATCCCTTTATTTTGAGCCTTTGTGTATCTCTGCATGTGAGATGGGTTTCCTGGATACAGCACAGCGATGGGTTTTGGCTTTTTATCCAGTTTGCCAGTCTATGTCTTTTAATTGGGGCATTTAGTCCATTTACATTTAGGGTTAATATTGTTATGTGTGAATTTGATCCTGCCATTTTGATGCTAGGTGGCTGTTTTGTCTGTTAGTTGATGCAGTTTCTTCATTGTGTTGATGGTCTTTACTGTTTGGTATGTTTTTGGAGTGGCTGGTACTGGTTGTTCCTTTCTACATTTAGTGCCTCTTTCAGGAGCTCTTGTAAAGCAGGCCTGGTGGTGATGAAATCTCTGAGTACTTGCTTGTTGGCAAAGGATTTTATTTTTCCTTCACTTATGAAGCTCAGTTTGGCTGGATATGAAATTCTGGGTTGAAAGTTCTTTTCTTTAAGGATGTGAATATTGGCCCCCCACTCTCTTCTGGCTTGTAGGGTTTCTGCTGAGAGATCTGCTGTGAGTCTGATGGGCTTCCCTTTGTGGGTAACCCGACCTTTCTCTCTGGCTGCCCTTAGCATTTTCTCCTTCATTTCAACCCTGGTGAATCTGACGATTATGTGCCTTGGGGTTGCTCTTCTTGAGGAATATCTTTGTGGTGTTCTCTGTATTTCCTGGACTTGAATATTGGCCTGCTTTCCTATGTTGGGGGAAGTTATCCTGGATAATATCCTGAAGAGTATTTTCCAGCTTGGATTCATTCTCTCCTTCACATTCAGGTACACCTATCAAACGTAGATTAGGTCTTTTCACATAGTCCCATATTTCTTGGAGACTTTGTTCATTCCTTTTACCCTTTTTTCTCTACTCTTTCCTTCTCGTTTTATTTAATTGAGTTGATCTTCGACCTCTGATATCCTTTCTTCTGCTTGGTCAATTCGGCTGTTGAAACTTGTGTATGCTTCGCAAAGTTCTTGTGTTGTGTTTTTCAGCTCCATCAATTCACTTACATTCCTCTCTAAGTTGGTTATTCTCATTAGCATTTCGTCAAATCTTTTTTCAAGGTTGTTAGTTTGTTTGCATTGGGTTAGAACATGTTCTTTTAGCTCACAGAAGTTTCTTACTACCCACCTTCTGAAGCTTGATTCAGTCGATTTCATCACACTCATTGTCCATCCAGCCTTGTTCCCTTGCTGGTGAGGAGTTGTGATCCCTTGTAGGGAGGGAGAGGCGTTCTAGTTTCGGGGTGTTTACCTCCTTTTTGCGCTGGTTTCTTCCCATCTTTGTGGATTTATCTATGTGTGGTCTTTGTGGTTGGTGATTTTGCAGATGGGGTCTCTCAGTGGGACGTCCCGTTTGTTGATGATGAAGTTATTTATTTCTGTTTCTTAGTTTTCCTTCTAACAGTCTGGCCCCTCTGCTGTAGGACTGCTGAGGTCCTCTCCCGGCCCTGCTTTCCTGGGGGGATCACCTGCAGCAGCTGCAGAACAGTAATGGTTGCTGCCAGTCTCTTCTTCTGCTATCTTTGTCCCAGAAGAATACCCGCCAGATGTCCGTCTGAGCAATCCTTTGTGAGGTGACTCGTTGGATATGTGGGGGATAAGGGAGCTGCTTGAGGA
This sequence comes from Ateles fusciceps, assembly GCA_036589455.1. Classification (NCBI taxonomy): domain Eukaryota; kingdom Metazoa; phylum Chordata; class Mammalia; order Primates; family Atelidae; genus Ateles; species Ateles fusciceps. The sequence continues at coordinate 5,847,339 of JAZHEH010001955.1, forward strand.
GACAAGTTTCCTTTATAGGAGCTCAAGTGCTGAGCTGTGAGCTCCGTTGTTCATTCAGAGTTGCTGGGCAGGCACGTTTAAGTCTGCTGCAGCAAAACTCATAAACCCCTTTTTTCCCCAGGTGCTCTGTCCTGGGGGAGTTAGGGCTTTATTTATGAGTTTCCCTGGTGCTGCTGCCTTTTTCTCAGGGCTGCCTTGCCCAGCGATGAGGCAGCCTAGTCACTGTTTGCCTACAGAGGCTTTGCTGAGCTGCTGTGGGCTCCGCCCAGCTGCCGTATGAACTTCCCTGCAGTCCTGTTTATACCGGTGTAGTGGAGAACTGCCTAGGGCAATGGCAAACTCCCTCTGTAGCGGCAGACTGCCTCAGTAATGGCGGAGCGCCCCTCCCCCACAGAGCTGGGCCGTCCCGGGCTCAGCTGTGCTTGCTGTGAAACTCTGGATCCAGAGCGTTTCCGATGGCTGTTTTTTGTGGGGGGTGGGACCAGCCAAAGCCTGATCACCTGGCTCCCTGCCTAGAGTCTCCCAGGTGTTCCAGCTGCCTGTTGAAAAGGCGCCGGGATCTGTGTGATTTCCCGTGCGGCGACCCACTGCGCCGGCTGAAACCGCGGGGCGCGGAGATTCGTGGCGTTTTTTGCCCGGGAAATCTCCTGGCCTGGCTGCCTGTTTTGGTCCCCTTTTTAATCAGATGAATGGGCGGCTCTGCCTTCCCGGAGCTCCAATTGCCAGCTAAAATGGCACCCGGACCCACGTATTTTGTATGGGGAACCGCTGCGCCGGGACGCCGCCCAAAACAGCAGCGCCGGCGAAAACAGTCGCGCCGGCAAAAGCTGCTGCGCCGGCCAGACCAGCCGCGCTGGCGACCCGTGGGGCTCCTCCCCCTGGGAATCTCCTGGTCTGTGGGCAATAAAAATCTGTCTGGCAATGCGGCGTCCACTCACCCTCCGCGCTTTCACTGGGAGCTGCAATCCTCAGCTGCTCCTAATCGGCCATCTTGGATCCCTCTTCTTCTAGGGTTTTTATGGTGTTAGGTCTTATGTTTAAATCTTTAATCCATCTGGAGTTAATTTTTGTGTAAGTGTCAGGAAGGGGTCTGGTTTCAGCTTTCTGCACATGGCTAGCCAGGGGACAACTATATTTTAAGGCCTGTATAGTATTTCACTCTATGGGCATACCACGCTTTATATAACAAGATCTGATTGATGGATATTAAATATATTTTCATTGTTTGCAATTAAATGCATTCATGAACATCCTGGAGGTATAGTACAGATTAGTAATTAAAAGCATGCATTCCAGAAGTCACACTGGTTAACTTAAAATCTCAGTTCAGCCTTTTAACAGCTACATGACCTTGGCTAGGTTACTTAACTTGTCTATGCCTCATCTGAAAAATGGGATAATAATAGTACCTCCTTATAGGGTTTCTGCTAACTACCCTATGAGGTAGTTAATATACGTAAAACACTTAGAATGGCACTTAGCAGATCAAATACTTAGAGATACATCTAATATATGATATGCAAGACCTCTACACAGAAAACAAAAACATTACTAAGGTAAAGACCTAAATAGAGGGATATACTGTGCCCTGTATTGGAATAGTCAATATTACAAAAGATAGCAGATCTCTCAAATTCATCTATAGATTCAATTGAATCCCAATAAAAAGTCCAGCATTGGAGAAAATGACAAGCTGATTCTAAAATTTATATGAGAATACAAGAATAGTGAAGATAATTTTGAAGAACAAAGTTGTAGGACTGTCACTACCTGATATCAATACTTATAACAGAACTGCAGTAAATAATGACAGTGGCACTGGCATAAGGATAGACATATAGACTAATGGGAAGAGCACAGAGTACAGTGCGTGGTTTTGTTCCTGTGGTTTTGGTTACCCATGATCAACTGCGGTCCAAACATCAGTGAATCCAGTACAGTAAGATATTTTGAGAGAAAGAGAAAGAGAGACCACATTTACATAACTTGTATTGTAGCATATCATTATGATTGTTCTATCTTATTATTGGTTGTTGTTGTTAATCTCTTACTGTCTCTAATTTATAAATTAAGCTTTATCACAGATGTACACATATAGGAATAAACATAGTATATATAGGGTTTGGTACTACCTGCAGCTTCAGACATCCTTTGGGGGTCTTGGAAAGAATACCCTGAGGATAAAGGGAACTACTGTATATGTAGAGTACAGTCACTTGACTTATGACAAAGTTGATGTTTCTGTAAAAGGATAATGAGTAACGCTTTCAGTAAATCGTGCTGAGTAAACTGGGTATGCATGTAGGACAAACAAGAATCACAGAACAATTCCATGTAGATTATAGATCTAAAGAAGATAAATAACAAAACTTCTCAATATAATAACAGAATATCTGTATGACCTTTAGTAGTCAAAAAATGTCACCCCGTATCTTGATATGTCATTCATTTAATTGGATAAATCCTTATTGTTGCATGTTAGATCATGTTTTACTATTTTAAATGACACTGCAACTTCATTTAAACCTCTGTATGTATTTGTTCCATTATTCTTCAGGAAAAGTTATTAGAAAAAGTTCCTGGGTCAAGAGGTATGCATCACACATTTTACTACTTTTGTACATATTGCATTTAAATGTCCCTTAATGAGAATGTCCCTTTACTCACAGCCCCTCATCAACCTTGACTGTCATTCTTTTTTTTTTAAACCAGTCTCACAGGCAAAAATTTAAAAATGGTGTCTCACTTTTATTTGTACTTATTTTATTCCTTCATAGCTCTGTAAATACATACGGAGTTGTTTCCTTTTTTTTATTAGACATTTTTATTTCTTAGGAATTATCTGTTCTTGTCCATTGGTATGCTGGGCTTCTGCTTACTGATTCATTGTATTAATTCTTTGTTACCTATTACATTTATGGTTTTAAAGATGACTTTCAATTTTTTTTATATGCAGAGATTTCTTTAAAAATATATGTAGTCAACTCATCTATTCTTTTCTTTGTGGATTATACATTTACTATCATGCCTAGAAAGGGCTTTTTCTATTTTGCATTTATATAAATATTCACTTATATTTTCTAATTTTCCCAAATGGTTCTGGAAACAGCATGAAGACTACAGGAGGCTTCCTGGCTGAGGCACACAGTTTGCCCCTGACACATTGTATTTGTTTCTGCCTTCATGGCTTTGAGCTACTGTACTGTCATTAAATACTTAGGATCCTTCTTTTTTAAGGAGTTCATTTGCCTTTTGAAGAAGGTAAGTTCTTTATTGAACTAGGTTGACATTTTTCTTATTATTTGATTAGAAATAAGGCTTTATTCTCAGGTTTCAATGGTTAGCTAAGGAATTATAGTAAATCATCCATTTCTCTTTCTTTTTGTTCCACTACTGGTACAGACTAACAATAACTTAGAGGCTTACAAATAAAAATGAAGTGCAGGCACATGCCAAGATTTTCCTAAATGTCATAACAGTGGTCATGCTGGCAGAAATTTGCATTTATATTTTTCCAAGGGGCCAAAGAAACAATGTTTTATTTTCCTCTTTTATTTTTTATTTTTTCTGGAGACAGAGTCTTGCTGTATCCCCCTACAGGAGTGCAATGGCACAATCTCAGTTCACTGCAACCTCCGCCTCCCAAGTTCAAGTGATTTTCATGCCTCAGCCTCCTGAGTAGCTGTGACTATAGGCGCCTGCCACCATGCCTGGCTAATTTTTATATTTTTAATAGAGACAGGGTTTTGCCATGTTGGCCAGGCTGGTCTCAAACTCCCGACCTCAGGTGATCCACCAGCCTCGGCCTCCCAAAGTGCTGAGATTACAGGTGTTAACCAACCATGCCCAGCTGAAACATTTTTTTAAAACAATGATGTAAACATCTTTCCTTGGCCTTTCAGCTAAAATAGAGTATATTACCTTTTCTTATCATTTTAATTAAAAAATGATGCAAATAAATGGGAAAGTCAGATTGATTTTACAAAAGGTGACTTCACAAACAAATTCTGAAGACAGTGCTTTTTGCATTAAGAGAGGCATACAATTATAAGCTATGGAAAAACTTCACCCTTCAATGAAACTACCTGTAACACGCTATATAATCCAAAAGGCAAGCATCTAATAAAAGAAAGAAGCAGATGGAGCCTGGCTCCTATGGAAGATTTCATCAACCCCTTAGTCTTAAGTAGAAACTGGAACTTGCCTAGAAACACAAATACAGCACCCAGTAGTGTTAGACCTCAAATCTGTGCTATCCCTAAATGTGGCTGCTTTTTATTTATTTGGGAAAAGTGGATGCATTCTCAGTACCATCCAGACTTTAAGCCTTTACTGAGCTCCCTGCTCATCATGCTGGGATTTAAGTGGCACTTCTGGGTCTTCTGGGATAAACCACCCACTTCCCAATGGACCATCTCTGAAGCCAGAATTCTAGTCTGTTCAGCTGCCTAGCTATTAGCCTCAGGGAGGTCCCCTCCTGAGGGACCCCCAGTCAGGCTAATTGTCAGTCAATTATGAGCTTCTCCAGGTCTGACAACACACCATGCTGAAGCAGCCTGAAGCAGTCGCCCAGGTGCCAGGCTGCAGAATGTCAGGGGCCAACGGGTTTCTCCACTATGGCACAGTGGCTTCTGGTCTGACGCAGATGGACCCAGAGCCTGCTCCAGCCCTTTTGACTGTGGCTCTCTGCTATGCAGGGACCTCTGACCTCTGCCTCACTCTGGTGCCTGACCAACTTCTGTCTTTATCCATCTCCTGCGGTCTGTGCTCAAGGCTTATCCAGCTCCCATCCTAGACTTTGAGCAGCTGATTCATCCCACACTTGTAAACAAATGAAAACGGTCGCCCCCACTGTGGCTTTTTTTTTTTTTTTGAGATGGAGTCTCGCTCTGTTGCCCAGGCTGGAGTGCAATAGTGCAATCTCGGCTCACTGTAACCTCCACTTCCTGGGTTCAAGCAATTCTCCCACCCCAGCCTCCTGAGTAGCTGGGATTACAGGCACCTGCCATCATGTCCAGCTAACTTTTGTATTTTTGTAGAGACGGGGTTTCACCATGTTGGCCAGGCTGGTCTTGAACTCCTGACCTCTGGTGGTCTGCCTGCCTCGGCCTCCCAAAGTGCTGGGCCACCATGCCCAAAGGCATGAGTCACTGCACCCCCACTGTGGCATTTTGAATAGTGTTGGAAAAGAAGATTAAAAAAATTAATTTGCCTATGTTTGTAGTTAGAAATACATACCAAAGATCTGCTGGAAATTGTGCTAAGCCCTAATTTTGATTCAACTAATACAGAAGCATAAAATGCCTTCAATTTCCCTTTACCTCATCCCAACAATGAGTGTCTGAACTTTTCCTTTGGTAGTTAAAAAATAATGATTTATTTTGTCTTTTTTTAAAAAAAGCTTAAAACCAAGAGGGAATGAATGTTTTCCCATGAGTATTCATTACTTTTAAACCAGAAATCATTCTCTATTTTTACAAAAGGGTAAAAATATTTCTCTCCATGGTAAAGAGAAAACAATGGGCCTAATAACGTAGTGACTGATATGCAGAAACATAACTAAATTCTAATTTTATCTCAGTAACTCATCCAATAGGGTATAACAGAAAGTAAGGTTTGGTAGGGTGTAAATTATATTGCAATTGTCTTTTTTTCCCATATAAAGTAAGGCAGTTTGAAGTAAATTTTTTTTAAACAACATGAAAAAATGCAACAAAAATGTTGTAGTCCAAAGCCAGAACACAGTTCTGTGTGGTCTACAGATAATTTAGTATTTGAGAAGCCTTTTCAACATTCTCCAACTCCAACCAAAACTAAAGGAAAACTTGGGGATGAAAACAAAATAAATGAATAAGCAAATAAAAAAGTATCTATAATTATCCACAGATCAAACAATTTAGGGACAATAAAGCAGAGCAGCATTTCAGCTAGGTCAGGTGCAAAATAATGGAACAACTATTCACTGTTTATTTATATTTCACACATTCACTAACAAAAAATTCTGGCTAATTTTACTCTTAATATATTTGGGATGATTGCTTTATTAGTCAAAGGGTTAACATCCGTTTTGTGTAAGTTGAATGGTTCAGGGCATCATGCTTATAGTATGATTCGCCTTCTGGGTTTGCTCTAGCTCTCCTTCCTCCACAAACACAATTTTAGGTCTACATTTTGAGCCTTTGAAAGAGTAGGAAAATGGCCAGGCACAGTGGCTCATGCCTGTAATTACAGCACTTTGGGAGGCCGAGGCAGGTGGATCACCTGAGGTTGGGAGTTAGAGACTAGCCTGACCAACATGGAGAAACCTCATCTCTACTAAAAAAAAAAAAAAAAAAAAAAAAAATTCAAAATTAGCCATGCCACGCGTGGTAGCACTTCCCTGTAATCCTAGCTACTCAGGAGGCTGAGGCATGAGAATCACTTAAATCCAGGAGGCGGAGGTTGCAGTGAGCCGAGATCATGCCATTGCACTCCAGCCTGGGCAACAAGAGCAAAACTCCTTCTCAAAAAAAAAAAAAAAAAAAAAGAGTAGGAAAAATGCCATGCTATAGATAGATGTAGAACACATATCAAAGGGCTTTGTTTTCCCTGCTTCTGATGACAGGAGGCACTTTATTTTAGAGAACCAAACCTCCTGTATGCCAGTCCCTACCCTAACCTTTGCTGCCAATCAGAGCGACTGCTCACACAGGTTGGCTCCAGACCTGGCTGGATCCATCACAGTTCCCGGCACCCCTGGGATAGCATCTGATGCAGTCATGGATTTCTTATCCAGGTGCAGCCAATGAGAGATCTTCCCTGAAACTCTCCTCCCTGAAGTCCTTTAAGGAGTGAAACAGAAAAAAAAAAAGAAAAACTAAGCCCAAGATTCCAAGCTCGGAGAATGGCAGCCCGAGAGCATGAATCCATCATGCAGAGATGAGCTTGGGGGAAGAACGGTGTGGGAAGCTTCTGATGAAGGTCAAGGCGTGGGGTCCCACTCTTCCAGTGCCAGTCACACCTCTGACCTTCTTATACTATGGTTATAATCATCAATACATTTCCCTGTAAGCTTAAACTAGTTTGAGTTGGTGTCTGCTATCTGCATTCAAGGAGTCCTGATGAATGCAGGTGGTAACCAGTTGATTTTGGGCACACTCAATTGTGATGACCTGATTGGGCTCTTTCCAGTCCCTATTGGAAAGGACACTGCCTTCACATCCCACAGGGGTGGCTTTGAGGTTCCATTTCTGCTCTGCGACCATGTCCCCCTGCCAAGGCTAACGGTCCAAGGGTAGTGCTGGGTCCAACCAAAGTCTCACCTCTATATGTTAGAGCTTTGATCTGAGGGGAAGTTGTTGGGAGCTGGGACACATGAATGGTGGCACTCCAAAGGGAAGGTGATGACACTCCTCAAGCCACCCCCCACTTCTGGTCCCTCCTGAGGCATGGCTTTTTGACACCTTCCTGAGTGCCACGAGCTACCCTAGTCCTTCAAATACATTCTATCTTCCCTCCCTTCCCTCCTTCTCTCTCTCTTTTCTTCAGCTGGTTGCAATTGGTTTATTCTTCAAACCAAGAGAACATGAAATTATACACCAAAAACCTGAGTAAATTATCACTTCACAAAGAATGCTTTTCACCATGGGAGAATGTGAGACCTCAGTAAAAACTGCCTTCAGCAATAAGGAACTCTGTTTTACCTTGAATGGTGAGCCCAGAGGTAGGGTGGCCCCCGGGGTGGTACACTCACCCAGTGATGTCACCAGGCCCCTGTGTTTTATTTCAATGTTTTGGCATGAACAGTACTGACTTCTCTCAAATGTCAATTCCCCAAACATTCCCAAATGGCTGCCGCTCACAACTGGGGCTGTGTTGTCATTCACGTCCAGCAAGAGATAAACTTCTCCTCCATGCATGGAACAACATAATCAGATTTGGAAATAATTTCCTAGCAGTGGTATAAGAACAGCTTTGAGACATATTTAAGAGCCAGAAGGGATTCAGCCTGACTGATGGAGGTGTGGGAAGGGGAGGAGCTGGGGTGTTGCCTATTTCTTGCTTGGGCGTCTTGGTAGACAGGGACGCCCTCCCCGGGGTGGGGCCAGATCTGGTTTGGTGAGGATGATGACACAACTGTGTAAGTTTAATGCCTCCCCATGCTTCACTGGGGCCTGCCCAGGAGCCTAGCTGGAGCCTGTCAGCAAAGCTTTGACAGGGGCACCAAACTACATCTGACAAGGAATGACTTCTTAAGTGGTGGGATAAGCAAATTGTTGCTCTCCTACTTATGCAGATAGAGCATTCCTATAAAGTAGGTAGCCACCTGAATGATGTACTTTTATATGCCATGAGCATCAAAGCTGTGTGCAATCAGGGTGGATCAGGGCACACCCTGATGGCACACAGCTTTGATGCTCATGGCATATAAGTACATGTGGATGCTGGGTGCCTACAGAGTATCTGTCTCCACTTTCCTTCCACCTTCCAACCCAGTTTTGTTCAGGAGCATGCCCATATCCAGCACTAAAAATGGATCATTAATCCAATCAATGACTCTCAACTCCGGCTGCACATTAAAATCAACCAGGGAGCTTAAAAAAATACCAAAGCCCAGGACCCACCTCCATATATCTATTAATATGTATACACACACACATGACCTAACATTCGCCACCTTAACCATTTTAAAGTATCCAGTGGTATTAACAGCATTTATGTTGTTGTGCAACCAACATCATCATTCAATTCCAAAATGCTTTTCATCTTACAAAACTGAAACTCTATGCACAATAAATAATAACTCCCCATTCCTCCCCTTCTCCCCGACAGCTGCTGGTAACCACCATTCTAATTTTGGTCTCTATGAATCTGATTACTCTAGGTACCTTATGTAAGTGGTATCATATAAGATTTCCTTTTCTGACTGGCTTATCTTATTTCACATAATATCTTCAAGGCTCATCTATGTTGTAGCAGGTGTCAGAATTCCCCTCCTTTTTCAGGTTGGATAATATTCCATTGTATGTGGACAGGCATGCCTCATTTTACTGTGCTTCACTTGATTGCGCTTTGCATATACTATGTTTTTTAACAAATTGAAGTTTTGTGGTAATGCCGTAGCCAGCAAGTCTATCAGTACCACCTTTCCAGCAGCCTGAGCTCATTTTGTGTCTTTGTGTTCTCTCGATTTCCTCTGGCTTCCCCTATGCTCTGAGACACAACAATATTGAAACAATTAATAACCCTCATAGCCCCTCAGTGTTCAAGTGAAAGAAGAGTCACATGTCTCTCACTTCATTTATTTATTTATTTTAGAGACTGGATCTCATTCTGTCACCCAGGCTGGAGTGCAGTGGTATGATCATAGCTCACTACAGCCTCCAACTCCTGGGCTCAAGAATCCTCTGTCCTCAGACTCTCATAGTGCTGGGATTCCAGGTGAGCCACTGCACCTGGCTGCCGTCTCTTATTTTAAATCAAAATCTAGAAATGATTAAGCTTAGTAAGGAAGGCATTTCAAAAACTGAGATAGGCCAAAAGCTAAGCCTCTTATACCAAACAGCCATATTGAGAATGCAATAGAAAAGTTCCTAAAGGCAACTAAAAATGCTACTCCAATGAATACATGAATGATAAGAAAATGAAACAGTCTTCTTGCTGATACAGAGAAAGTTTGACTGGCCCGGCTAGAAGATCGAACCAGCCACAACATTCCCTTAAGCCAAAGCCTAATCCAGAGCAGAACCCTAACTCTCTTTAGCTCCATGATGGCTGAGAGAGGTGAAGAAGCTGCAGAAAAAGTTTGACAGTAGCAGGTTTTGGTTCATGAGGTTTAAAGACAGAAGCTGTGTTCAACACATAAATGTGCAAGGTGAAGCAGCAAGTTCTGATAGAGAAGCTAGAGCTGGTTATCCAGAAGATCTAGCTAAGGTCATTAATGAAGGTGGCTATGTTACACACCAGCGTTTCAGAGTAGACAAAACAGCCTTATGTTGGAAGAAGATGCCATCTAGAACCTTCATAGCCAGAGAGAAGTCAATGTCTGGCTTCAACACTTTAAAGGACAGGCTGATGCTCTGGTTAGGGGTTAATGCTCCTGGTGACTTTAAGGTGAAGCCTATGCCCAGTTATCATTCTGAAAATTCTAGGGCCATTAAGAATTATGCTAAATCTACTCTACCTGTGCTCTAGAAATGAAATAACAAAGTCTGGGTGACAGCACATCTGTTTAAAGCATAATTTACCAAATTTTCTTTTTTTTTTTTTTTTTAGATGAAGTCTTGCTCTTGTGCCCCAGGCTGGAATGCAATGGCAGGATCTTGGCTCACTGCAACCTCCGCCTTCCAGGTTCAAGCAATTCTCCTGCCTCAGTCTTCTTAGTAGATGAGATTACAGGTGCTCACCACCACACCTGCTTAATTTTTGTATTTTTAGTAGAGACAGGGTTTCACCATGTTGGCCAGGCTGGTCTCGAATTTCTGACCTCAGGTGATCCACCTGCTTTGTCCTCCCAAAGTGCTGCGATTACAGGTGTGAGCCACCGTGCCCAGCCGATTTACTAAATATTTTAAGCCTATTGGTTTTACCTACTGCTCAGAACAAAAGATTCCTTGCAGAATATTACTGCTTATGGACAATGCACCTGGTCACCTAAGAGCTCTGATGGACATGTGCAAGATTCATGTGGTTTTCATGCCTGCTAAACACAACATCCATTCCACAGCTCAGGGATCAAGGAGTCATTGCTACTTTCAAGTCTTACTTTTTAAGAAGCACATTTTGTAAGACTATAGCTACCATAGATAGTGATTCCTCTGATAGATCTGGATAAAGTAAATAAAAAACCTTTTGGAAAGGATTCACCATTCTAGATGCCATTAAGAACATTTGTGATTTATGTTCATGGGAGGAGGTCAAATTAGCAACATTAACAGGAATTTGGGAGATATTGATTCCAACTCTTATGGATAACTTTGAGGGGGGTTATGACTTCAGTGGAGGAGGTAACTGCAGATGTGATTTAAAAAGCAAAAGGCGGGGTGCAGTGGCTCACACCTGTAATCCCAGCACTTTGGGAGACCAAGGTGGGCAGATCACTTCAGGTTATGCAATCAAGACCAGCCTGGCCAACATGGTGAAACCCCGCCACTACTAAAAATACAAAATTTAGCTGGGCATGGTGGTGCATGCCTGTAGTCCCAGCTACTTGGAAGGCTGAGGCAGGACAATGGCTTGAACCCGGGAGGCGGAGGTTGCAGTGAGCCAAGATAGCACCATTCCACCCCAGCCTGGGTGACAGAGCAATACTCCATCTCAAAAAAAAGAAAAGAAAAGAAAAGAAAAAAAATAGCAAGAGAACTAGAATTAGATGTAGAGCCTGAAGATGTGACTGAATGGCTGCAATCTCATGATAAAACTTGAATGAAGAGTTGCTTTTTATGGACAAACAAAGAAAGTAGTATTTTGAGTTGCAATCTATTCCAGGTGAAGATGCTGTGAACATTGTTAAAATGACAAGGAAGTACAGAATATTACGTAAACTTAGCAGATAAAGCAGTTGCAGGGTTTGAGAGGATTGACTCTAATTTTGAAAGTTCTACTCCAATTTGTTCTATTGATGCTATCAAATATCATCACATGGTTTGTCATATGTAAAGGGGAGAAAAATAAGGAGAAAAAAACAGCATTGGCATTCTACAAAGAAATCCTTCCTAAAAGGAAGTGTCAATTGATGTGGCAAACTTCATTGTTGTCTATTTTAAGAAACTGCCACAGCCAGGCAGGGCACGGTGGCTCATGCCTGTAATCCCAGCACTTTGGGAGGCTAAGGTGGGGATGGTTGCTTGAGCCCAGGAGTTTGAGACAAGCCTAAGCAACATAGTGAGATACCATCTCTAGTAAAAACATAAAAATTAGACAGATGTGGTGGTGCGTGCCTGTAGTCCCTGCTACTTGGGAGGTTGAGGCATGAGAATTGCTTGAATCTGGAAAGAAGACATTGCAGTGAGCCAAGATCACACCACTGCACTCCAGCCTGGGTGACAGATTGACATGTCTCAAAAAAACAAACAGCAACAGCAAAAAAAACAACTTGCCACAGCCACTCCACCCTTCGGCAATCACCACCCTGATGAGTCAGCAGCCGTCAACATGGAGCCAGACCCTCCACTAGGAAAAACATTATGACTCACAGAAGGCCCAGATAATTGTTAGCATTTTTTAGCAATAAATTATTTCTAAATTAAGATATTATGTGTGCATTGCTTTTTTTAAGACATAATGCAACTGCACACTTACTAGACAACAGAATAGTATAAACATCATTTTTATATGCACTGAGAAACAAAAAAAAATGTGCGTGACTTGCTTTGTTGTGATATTCACTTGATTGTAATGGTTTGGGAACTGAACCTGCCATGACTCTTTGTTAGCCTGGATGTCACACCGTGTTTATCCAGTCATCTGTCAGTAAACACTTGGGTTCACCTTTAGGCTATTGTGAATAAGGCTGCTGTGAACATGGGGCTACAAATATCTTCAGAGAGATTTTTTTGAAAGCTTCCCATGGGGTTTGAATATGCAGCTATGGTTAAGAGCGACTAAAAAGGAAATTCCCTAGAGATTGCGAGGGGCCCAGGGGAAAGGGCACGCTACCATAGTTGGCTCAATCCAGCTATTCCATCCTAACCATATCATCATGTCAGGTAATCAGCAGCGTAGACATCTGTCTCCTTCAGTAGACTTGGACACCAGAAAGGCGGGGTAGGTTTGTTTACATCTGTCTCCTTCAGTAGGTAGGACACCAGAAGGGCGGGGTAGGTAGGTTTACAAGAGCTCCCAGATCTAGTTCCAAGCCCAGCACCCTGTAGGGACTGATTAAGTTGCTGCTGAATAAAGACTATGAATCCATAATTCCACCTTATCCTACTATTAAAACCAACGGTTCCCTTCTATTAGAGGGCGCCGGGGGCGGGGGGGGGGCCCCCCAGAAATTACTCATCATTGTACCCTAGGCCATGCTCTGGTCCTGTAGCCTGACTGGTACCTGGGGCTGAGCCTGCCTGAGTCAGGTTCTAAGATCTTTATGAAATAAAATTATAATCATGAAAGAAGACCTGGGTCCTGACAGAACAGATGGGACAATGGGGTTGGGAACAACGGTTGCTGTGGCCTGTTGCTCCAGCTTCTTCTGGGACAAATACTCCTAAAAAGGGGGGGCGGAGCCCATTCCTTGCATCTGGATGAGAGGCCTAATTTATCTTCCCCTAAATATCTGCTTACCCTCCCCACAACTCACTTGAAAAAGAAAAAGCTGTAGCTGTGTTTCTAGTGAGGTAGGTTTTGTGTACTCTTTATTCATTTCTGTAGCTCCACATGCTCGTGCTTACTTTTATTTTAACTTTAACCTGAGTTCTCAAGATCATTTTTAAAAAATTTTTACTTTAAGTTCTGGGATACATGTGCAGAACGTGGAAGTTTGTTACATAGGTATTTGTGTGCCATGCTGGCTTGCTGCACCTATTGAACCATCCTCTAAGTTCCCTCCCCCTCACCCCCTCACTTCCCAACAGTCCCTGGTGTGTTATGTTTCCCTTCCATGTGTTCCCATTGTTCAGCTCCCACTTATGAGTAAGAACATGCAGTATTTGGTATTCTGTTCCTGTGTTAGTTTGCTGAGGATAATGCCTTCCAGCTTCATCCATGTCCCTGCAAAGGACATGATCTCATTCCTTTTCATGGCTGCATAATATTCCACAGTGAATATTTACCACATTTTCTTTATCCAGTCTATCATTGCCAAGATCATTTTTTATTAATGCCTACAGAAATTTAAAAGATCCCCAGACAAAAAGAGATGCCAGAGAACCTGAGAGTTCACCTTCATTTCATATTAAAGTCCATGAACATATCTTGAGAGAACCTCTTTGTAGCACGAAGCAGCAGCATAGCAAATTGAGAACGCCCTACTCCCCTCTTCCCCTCTATCTCAGAAGCTACCAGTGTGGTGTGACATGGTATGGGGACAGCAAGGATGTGCCTTGGAAGGTAAAATTACAAGACTGGCTCTTCATTGCTCCCTTCATATTTCCAAGATCTGAGCCCCGCCTTCACCCAAACAGCTCCCAGATCAGGGCCAGGCTGAGGTGAAGCAGGTGATGCAAGGGGCATGCAAATACAGGGTCAGATCTTGTCTTTACTTAAAATATGACTATTTAGCTCATCATGGGGGTTTTGTGGCAGGAATTTTGAAGTTTTAAAAAAATTGCATTCAAATTATTTATCTTGATTCCTGAGATCTTTAGTACCCCTTAACTTGGAGACTTGCCTGCCTCTTCTGAAGCCTGGCCTTGAGTCAGTTGCTATCAGTACCTGCCTGTGCATTTTAAGAGGAAAGCGTAATGTTGCTGTCTGACAGACCCTCCAGAAGCCATAAGCCCCCCTTCTCTGAGTTACTTTGGCCTCTGTTCATTTTGACAAATGATCTCCCCAGTCTGTTCACTCTGCGGCTTCTGCCGCCTCCCTTCCACATTTCCCATAAAAAACCCACACCAGGGACCAGAGAGAGAAGCAACAAGGCCCATGTGGGGTGTGGGCCTTCCCCTCCAAGATTTTTTGCTAACTTAACTTGTGAGTTTCAGAGTTGAGATAAACACACAATGAGCAAGGGCCCATTTCTTTGTAAAGAAATCTTTCTTCCACCCATTACGATAATCAATAGTGCCCCTATGTTCAACCACAACCAGCCTTATGCTCTGGAACTTCAAGGCAGCCGTGAACACACTGGGAAATTGAATTATCTAGGAATTTTAACTGTGCCAATCATGGCAGCCCTGGAAAATATTTCTAATATGGCAAAAGGGTGGATGGACCTTTAAATGCGGATGGTACTCTGTGTTCCCACCACTGCCTCCACCTAAAACAGTATGGAAGGAGCCAAAGCCATGATTCCGGGCTCTTCTGACCTGGGAGAACTGTTACCCTGCAAGGGCACTGGAGCCTCCTGATTTCAGGCTCCTGTCTGTGAGGACCTACATGGGGAACTGCATCTATTCACTTGTGTCTGTGAGCCTGGGGGCTTTTCCTGCGCTGCTTGCTGCATCATCAGTAAACCTACCTAAATGTAAATGACTGGAGTTTCCAATGCTGTTCTAGCCCATTTTTCAAAATCTTGAGGGTTCAGTGTAGCTCAGCCTCATTTATATTATCTTAAATGAAATATTTAAGATAATATTGTCTTACATGCACCTGAACATAATTACCTATTGCACTGGTATGATAAGAAATATAAATACACATGCAAACAATTTTATAAATAAGTAGTATGAGAAACATATTGACACAGTGACCATAACACCATTCAAACCATCACCACAAGACCTGAACCCAAAGCCTTACCAGGACCGTATGCATCCCAGTGTAGAGCCTGCTGAGACACACCAAGGTGGAAAACACCACGGCCATCACGAGTCCCAACAGAAACGGATACTGTGGGGGGGGGGAGGAGGAAAAACAAGGAAATTAGATCACATTCAGACATAGACGATTTGTTGTCACAGGTGGAAATAGGATTCATTAATGCAAGAATTGCTAGTCCAAACCTTTCATTCCCCAGACCAGAATCTGATTATCTAAAAACATTTTTTAAGTGGGGGAGACAGAAGAAAGAGAAGGGGAAGATACTTAGGTCTATACAGTACTGGGAGGAATTTTCACAACATGTAAGCATGCACCTGAAATGTAGTAGGACTTGGCTTTAAGACTCATAACTACAACTACGGTGCTAATAGTTTTTGTGAAATGAATAACTTTGATTTCTACCTAGTTTTAAATTAGAACAATAAGAAACAATTTGACCAAGCAAGGTAGATAGCCAGGGCTATCATCTGAAAGTCCCAACAAGAGACTTTTCCTCATCTGTAAGAGATGCAGGAGCAATGGACCCAAACTAAGAATCAGCATATTTGCATTCAGATGTCAAAAGCACTTGTGCAGATGTGACTGACTCTCAGCATTTGCTGCTGAGTAATACTAGTGGCTAGAGGAATCTGGCTAATGCTGAATTATCTAAGGCACACACAGATACTCTGCTTATAAACTAGACATAGGCATATAAGCTACCTGCTTCAAGCACTAGTGTCAGTGGTATTCCATAGTAAGAAGATCAAAGACAATAAATGCTGTCTATATTATGCAAAGCACTTTATACTAACTCCTTTAATCTTCACATAACCCTATAAAGTAGGTTCTATTATTAGCCCCATTTTACAAATGAGGAAGCCCTTAGCCATAATAATAAATGACATTAGTAATAAACTTTATCACAAAGAAACTTTCCCATCAGTGCTCCCGTTTGACCCTCAGAGCAGGAGCTTGGGGCTCAGAGAGGTGCAATGATCTGCCTGAGGTCACACAGCTGAGAGTTAGAACTGGAGGTCATGCTTTCTGAGTCCAAGCCCAGTGCATTCTTTCCCATGCAACACATGAGTACAATAACACCTGGCTATCATGTCTGTTCTTAAGATTTATCATGAACTAAGTCTCTTTAATTAAAAGGTGTTAAGAATTAATGAGTTAATATATTTGGAAATTTGAGTGTGGGCAGTATCCTCAACACACATTTTAAAATTTTTATTTCAATAGTTTTTGGGGTACTCAACACACATGTATATAATAAACCAATATTTAGAGCTGTTTCTGAGCAACCAAAGCTAGCTAAATATATTCACCATTAAAAATTAAATAAATAGGAAAGAAATTAACAACATGACTCAGACCTTATGAAAACTGCTACATCATGTAATGTGATGAGAATTTTTTAAGGAGGACTGGGCGGTTCTGCAATGGATGTGTCCGTGGTGGTGGTGGTGGTTTTCCTGCTGCAAGCCTCCACTTGCCGCTTTTCTCTTAAGTAATATTAGCATGTTCACAGACTTTTCTGGGCACCAAAAGCAACCCAATGGGAGCTGGCACTTGGCCCACTACATCCTTCTAGGGCAGCTGACATTGGGTACAACACGGCTCAGCGTCTGCACTAAGTTAATTCAGACAGTGCTAGGAGCTCAGATACTGTTTGGCCGTGGCATGACATTTAAGTAACTTATGACAAAAGTTGATATCTAGTCAAATATATTCCTTATAATTATCCCTTTCTGATAGAAGAGGGGTCTAAACCCAGGTGATCAGGTAGAGAGCTACAGCGGTAGAGGTAGGACCCCACACTAGTCCCAATCTTTCCAGCTACATGGGGCTTGACTTCCTGCTTCTGGATAACCTGGAATATGGACCATCCCTGGGCTTCTGGGGTAAAGGGGCAGGGCCAAACAATACTGCCATTTATCTACAAGACTGCAAGATTGAATGGAATCAAAAACTTCCAGTGGGGCCGGGTGCAGTGGTTCATGCCTATAATCCCAGTGCTTTGGGAGGCCCAGGCAGGCAGATTGCTTGAGGCCAGGAGTTCAAGACCAGTCTGGGCAACATAGCGAGACCCCTTCAGTACAAAAAATTAAAAAAATATATTAGCTGGATGTAGCGGTGCATAGCTGTGGTCCCAGCTACTTGGGAAGCTGAGGTGGGAGGATCGCTTGAGCCCAGAAGGTCAAGACTGCAGTGAGCGGTGATGGTGTCACTGCACTCCAGCCCCAGCAACAGAGACCTGTCTCAGAAACAAACAAATAAAACTTCCAATGGGTAAAAGATAACACTCATAAAATTAAACACAAGATTAGAGCCATAGGTCTCACATAGGAGAAAAATTACTTCCATTGCTGTAATGATACAACTGTTTAAGTCTTACTATAATTGTCATTTAAGCAGATATTAAGTAAAATTCTTCTGTTTTCAACAGTTATTAATCCCCTACCATTTAGACTGTTCTAGAAAACTTTGAGCGATCATTTCTAGTGGCTGAGCCTTAACCAGGGCAGAGACATCCTTGGAGGTTAATTTGAGGCACAGACTCTTTGCTGCCTCAGGCCCTGGGGAGTCTGGCAGAGGGATTTGGTGGAATCATCTCAGCCCTGGAGGATCATTTACTAGGACATAAACTCCTTTTGCAAACGGAGGATGAGAGCACTAATTCAAACACTGTCACGTCAGGCAGCCCAGGGTGATAATACATGCTGGTCTCCTGGGATGGTCCATATTATGCTTTTTGCCCTGGTGTCATTATTAATGGTACTGATGTTCATACTCAGGCATAACCTGATTTGAATGCTAATTTATATGGTCACTTTATTTATGATGCAATTGTCATCAGCTTAATAGGTTTCAGTTTCTCTTAATCTTTATTTCATAAACCTTAAGGTCCCTCAAAGCAACTTTAAGAGAAAATCAGGAAGTGCAGCCTCTATTGGCTGCCTCAGTAGATGGGTTAGGAAAAGAAACAGGCCACATTACCTGGTATCTGTCCATAGTAGAGATAAGGAGGGTGAAGGCAATGGCAGTGGACGCCATGGCGTGGGTGGACGGCATTCCATATTCAGCGATCACTCTCTTTTCCAGTTTCACAACAGGAGGGGAGGAGGGACGGGGCCACTTCAAGATATCCTTGGCCACTTGGCCAATATACATCACCAACTGCAAAACCAAAGGACCAAGGGTAAGTTTAACAAAATAAGGAAAATGAATGCATTTCCAAGTGTCATGGATTTATTTTGGGGTTCTCAGGTTGTTGGTTGAAGGCTCCTTTCTCTCTGACCAGCTACTTGTTGGCAAAGTCTTGTAGGACATTTTAGTTGGTAAAAAGGGAACAGACCTTCTGAATTCCATAGGACCACTGAGCAACTAAGATATGACATTAATGCATATATTATTTATTTTAATCATATATGTAACAAACATTTATGTAGCTTATATAAGTGCTGGGCACTGTTCTAGGAGCTTTGCAGATATTTACTCAATCCAGTAACACCTGCAGAATGCAGACTCATTTTATGGATGAGTAAACCATTGCACATTCATCCACAGGCACAGAGTCAGCAAGTGGAAGAACTGGCATTAGAATCCAGAACAATCCTTGTAGCCACATAGATGGAGCTGGAGGCCATAATACTAAGCAAATTAATTCAGGAGGAGAAAACCAAATACCACAAGTTCTCACTTATAACTAGGGACTAAACATTGAGCACACAAGGACATAAACATGGGAACAACAGGCATTATGGACTACCAGAGGGGGAGGGAGTAGGTTGAAAATCTATTGTTTACTATGCTCACTACCTGGGTGCACTATACCCATGCAACAAACCTGCACATGTATGCCCCCTATCTAAAATAAGTGTTGATTTTTTAAAAAAAGAATTGGATGTCCATATCCTCTAAAAGTGGATAGGGTTATTAACAATAGACTTATTTATTTTGTCAAGGAGTGAATAGGATTATTAACAATAGACTAATTAATTTTGTCAAAGGAATTTACAGGACAACTTAATATAATATCCAAGAGCAACATATTTACTTAGGTACCTGCCTTTGCAACTTAAAGTATTGTCTGAGAACCGGCTGTACCAGTCCCATCCAGGAGCTGCTTTAAAATACATCATCTCAGGACCCTCCTTAGACCTACTAAATTAGAATCTCCACCTTCAAAAGACTGCCAGGTGATTCGTGTGCACAGGGGAATTTAAGAAGCAGTGAGCTAAATAGTACTGTTTGTACAAATCACTTTGTCAGGGGCTTTAATCATAAAACATGTCTTACCAGGACTGTGTTGACCTTACCAGGGTTTTATTTAGCTCGTGATGGATGGCATTACCTTGCTTAGAACAAAACCGGCTATGAGGAACTATTTCAAAATCATTTTGATTAGTCAGCTGGATTGCCGTAGGAGTTCCCACATTCTAGTGCTTTCTTTTAACTCTTTTAGTTGAGGGTTAATTCCGTGCATAATTCCAGCAAACCCAGTAACCCCCCCCCCCCCCCAAGAAGGTGTTGCATATGTTTTTGTGCTTCACTGCCACTTTGCTCTGGGCTGAAAACCAAGAACCACTCCCTGTGCACAGCAGGCCAAATCCACAGGCTATAAAGCCTCAGTGACAATTAATCTGAATTCCATAGCTGCAATTTTGAATCGGACTTTGAAACTTAACTTCTTTACCATCCCCTTACCACCAGGGACTGCTCTCCTGGAAACCAGCTCACTCTTTTTATGTCTCTGCCTCCCTCCTGTGAACCTGTAAAATCTAACTGACCATTATCTGGGGAGTTGAAAAACTTGCAGGTATTATCGACTACTGAGAATTTCTCAGAAGCTGCTTGAAATATACTTCTCAGTCCTACTTCTTCCTCACCCTCCAACATATAAACGATTATAGGCATAACAACTAATCCTATTCCCTCAAAAGTGCTTAAAATCCTCACACCATAACATAGAGGAAATGGGTAAAAAAATACTTAAAATCCTCAGAAACAGAAACTTTAAAATCATAAAAATAATGATTGGGTGACTCTCCTTCAGATAAAGTTTAATTTCTTTGAGGTTCATGAGTTCCTTTGTCTTCATTTGTAGTTCATCTTCTATGTTTGAAGAATGTCTTGTAGAATTGGGAAAATTATTCATTTTATTTAAAACTATTACTACTGCTGTATATTATTTCTCATTAATAATTTTCAAGTAACAATGACAGTGATCACAGCTCTCTCTGAACAAGAGAAAACAGAGCTACATTTTTCAAGTTGCAGAGGAAAAATATCACTCTTAGAAGTTTGTATCCTGTCTCTACCATTGTCATTTGTGACAATGATGCTATGATGGGCCAAGCCTTGTATTAGGTCCCCATCCTTGACTAGGGAAAACAGTAACACAATTAGAAGATTTCAGGGGATAATGTGAAAAGGCTTTGAAAAAAATACACAGAATTCTATAGGTATGTGTGTATAGATATACATAGAGAGAAACTCTGGTTCAACCTGGATGGCCAGGGAACCTGAGGCTAGGTAAAGTGAAATAGGAGAGCTCCCTGACCCACCTCACAGGATGCGCGACAGGGGTGTGGCTCCTCTGTTTGGCTGCAGCTGCTGCTCAAACCACTTAACAGGGGGAGCATGCAGATGGGCAGGGGTAGGAGCCAGAGTGAGAGCTTCTGGGGCTCTGGCCCCACATTAGGAGTCTAGGAGTGTGTGTCTACAACTCTCAAAGCCCCAGTGGGTGTGCTACAGTGCTTTTTTAGCTCTGTCATTACAGACAGCTTAAGTGTTAACCAGTTCAGTACCATCTTGTTACCCCGGGTTCTTGTCCAGCATCCAGGGAGGATCAGGTCACACACAGACTTGAAGGATGGTGAATGCAGGGGTTTTATTGAGTGGTGGAGGTGGCTCTCAGTGGGATGGATGGGGAGCTGGAAGGGGGATGGAGTGGGAAAATGATCTTCCCCCTGGAGTCTGGTATCCAGCAGGGGGTCTCCTCTCCAGACTATTCCCAGCCAAACTCTAGACATTATTTCTCTTCTTTCCTTCTCTGCTGTGCCATTCTGCTGCTCTTTTGCTTTTCTGTTTGTCTGCCTGTGGAGCCTGGGGTTTGGGGTTTATATGAGTACAGGATAAGGGGGCATGAAAACAGGAATGGCTGTTCCTATTTAGGGCCGTGAGTTTCCAGGCTGGAGGGTGGGGCCTTTGCCAGGGACCATGCTCTTCTACCCAGTATTTCCCTATCTCTTGTCTGTATCAAAAGGAAGATGATTTACCTAAGAGATGGGTAAAGAAGCATCCAGGTTACAAGAACAGCCAGAGCAAAGGCTTGGGGAGGTGATGCCAGATGGTATGTAGTGGGAACTACTAGGAGGTTAGGACCACTAGAGTTTAAACTGTGAGGCACAGCACTACACATTCACTTGAAGGGCTAGACTAACAAGACTGACCACATCAAGTGTTGGTGAGGATATGGAATACATGAACCTCTCATATACCTCTGGAGGAAACACAAAATGGTATCACCACTTTGGAAAATAGTTTCGTAGTTTCTTTAAAAGTCCACTTTATACTTATATGATAAGTTTCTTAACATATACTTATCATATGATCCAGCAATCCCACTCTTAGGTGTTTGCCCCTGAGAAACAAAAGCAATATGACCAAATACTCATATAAGAATGTTTCTAACAGCTTTTTTTTTTTTTTTTGGTAATAGTCCTGAATTGGAAACAACCCAATTACCATTAACAAGTAAGTAAACAAATTGTGGTATAATCACATAACTGAATACTACTCAGCAACAAAAAAGAATAAGCTAGTGACATACGCTTACATGGGTGAATCTCAAAATAATTATGCTGAATGAAGAAGCCAGACCAAGACAAATGACAAAGCAAACAGTACATACTACATGATTTGTTTCCATAAAATCTTTGAAAATGTAAACTAGTTTGTAATGACAGAAAGCAGATAAGTGGTTGCTAAGGAGGGGAAAAGAAATTACAAATGGGCATAAGAAAACTTTAGGGTGTGATAAATACCATCTTGATTGTGGCAATGAGTTCAGGGATAGGTACCTATGTTAAAATGTGTCAACCTGTATATGTTTTTATTTTTACTTTTTTGAGACAGAGCTTCACTCTGTCACCTGGGCTAGAGTATAGTGGCATAATCTTGGTTCACAATCTTGGCCCAGCCTTCAACTTGTATATTTTAAACATGTGAGAACCCTGTGACTACACTAAAAATTATTGAATTATATGCTTTAAATAGGTGAATTGTGTAGTATATTCATTATACCTCAATAAAGCTGTTAAATATGTGTGGTTTATTATATGTCAATCATGTCTTAAAAAGTGGTTCAGGCCAGGTGTGGTGGCTCATACCTATAATCTCAGCACTGTGGGAGGCCGAGGGGGAGTGGATTATCTGAGGTCAGGAGTTCCAGACCAGGCTGATCAATATGGTGAAACCCTGTCTCTACTAAAAATACAAAAATTAGCTGGGCATGGTGATGCACACATGTAGTCCCAGTTACTTGGGAGGCTGAGGCAGGAGAATCGCCTGAACCCAGGAAGCAGAGGTTGCAGTGATCCGGGATTGTGCCACTGTACTCCAGCCTGGGTGACAGAGTGAGACTCTGTCTCAATTAAAAAAAAAAAAAAAGTAGCTCAACATTTTTCTGAAATGTGAGAAGCAGATATTTGGGGAGAACCTGGTGATGAGGCACCATTTGTAGAATGGATCTTTAGCCTACTGGGAGATCCTGGACAGAGGCCTAGCTTGACCTGATCTGCATGTCTGATGGCTCCCTTTGATACCAAAGGTAGACTGGGGTTGAGGACATCAGGACTTGAAGGAAGGACATGAGTTAAGAGAATATTCAAAATCCAGGTGAGAGATGCAGTATGATGTAAGTCAGCAGTAGGGCAGAAGAGCAATTTGAAGAATTTTTTTTTTTTAATGAAAGAATGTTGAACAGGTTGATAAATGCACAGAGAATGACAAATAGGGAGAAATTACATATGGAAGAGAGGAAAAATAAATAAATAGAATACGGACTCAGAGGTGATCAGGCACTGTAGACATGGTTTTGGAGTTGAGAAGGGCTTAGCCTCTGGTCCTCATAAGGGAAGGGTGCTCTCCTGGGGGGCATTCTGGTGAGTGCAGTGATTGCAGTCACTATTGGCATTTGGAGGGAGGAGGCCAGGGATGCAACATGCCTTTCAATGCACAGGACAGTGCCACTCGACAAAAACTGGTTTTTGTGTTCAACGTAACTCTTTTTTTTATTTTTATTTTGAGACGGAGTCTCATCCTATTGCCTAGTCTGGAGTACTAGGCATGATCTCAGCTCACTGCAACCTCCGTCTTCCAGGTTCAAGTGATTCTCCTGCCTCAGCCTCCCTTGTAGCTGGGATTACAGGCATATGCCACCATGCCCAGCTAAGTTTTTGTATCTTTAGTAGAGACAGGGTTTCACCATGTTGGCCAGGCTGGTCTCGAACTCCTGACCTCGTGATCCATCCACGTTGGCCTTCCAAATTGCTGGGATTACAGGTGTAAGCCACTGTGCTGGGCCTCTAACATGACTCTTGAGTGTTCTGCCAGATATTCATGTAGGCAAAAAACACATCTATAATCCTCTGAGTTGAGAGTCTAACTCTATTTTACAAGTAAACACCAAATATTTTCTTGCTGGGTGTGAACATACACTAAAGTTTCCAAGGCCATAACTACTGTGTAGACTGAGAAAAGATTGGTTTATTTGGAACTTTATCAAGAATTAGCTGGGTGTAGTGAGTGGCTCATGCCTGTAAGCCCAGCACTTTGGGAGGCTGAGGCAGGAGGATCACTTGAGGTCAGGAATTTGAGACCAGCCTGGGGTGCATAGTGAGACTCCATCTCTATTTTATTTTAAAATTAATTTTAAAAAAGAATCGTTCATCATTTGGAGAAATCAGGTTATGAAAGGAAATGCTCCTTATTGTATTTGAGACTTCGACATTGCATATCTGTGTCCCAGCTACCATCATTGGAGCATTCATGGTGATACTGCTTCATAAATAGCAAAGCAGGTTCAAGGATCCTACTATCCTATGAAATAAATAGTCTAGTATAGACGAGTTACAGCATTTACTTACTGTAAAAGCTATTTTTATTATAAGGCATGTTATTTTTTAAAAAATTATATGTGTTAGTAGGTCATTTTAAGAAATTAAAATTTTAAGAAAGTAAAAGGATTATTATGAATTTTAAGAAAGTAAAAGAATGATTACAATATATTTAGATTATAACAGGAGGTGCTATGATGCTAAATTTAGTGAGCCAGACATGAAAGATCACACATTGTATGATTCCATTTATGTAAAATGTCCAGAATAAGCAACTCCATAGAGATGGAAAATGGATTAGTGGATACATAGGGCTTAGAGGCCAGAAGTCTGAAATCAAGGGGTCCACTGGGCCACACTCATTCTAAAAGTTTCAGGGGAGGGTCCTTTCTTTGCCTCTTCCAGTTTCTCATGGCTGTAGGTACTCTTTGACCTGTGGTCACCTCACATCTGATCTGTACTCCTGAGGTCACATTGCTTCCTCTTCCTCTATCTCCTCTTCTTGTCTCATCTCTCTGCCTTTTTCTTATAAGGATACTTATCATTGCATTGGCCTATCCAAATAATTCCAGATGATCTCTCCATCTCAGCATCCTAAACTTAATTACATCAACAAGGACCATTTTTTCCCAAACAGCAATATTCACAGATTCTAGGGAATTGAATGTGGGCATATTTTTTCGGAGGCCACTATTTAACCAACTACATACAGTGAATATTTGGCGAGTGAACCATATGGATCAGGTACTGTGCTGGTTTGGGCGAATACCATGGAGAAGAAGATAGACAAGATCATTGTTCCCACACAGCATAAAAACTGAAACAATAGCAAAAAGTCTGCTTAGCTCCTTTGCATGTTATTGTTCCAATAAAATGTCATCAACATGCTTTAAGAAAAAAGAGGTACGGGGTCTGGCAGAATTGAATAGTTTTGTCTAAGATTTAAAAACATTACTATAAATGTTGAACATCACATGACATTAGGGACTTCCAACTTAAATAACAATGAAATACAACTACACACCTATTAGAATGGCTAACTCTAAAAACACTGGCAATACCAAAGGCTGACGAGGACGTGGAGCAATAGAAACTCTCATTCATTGCCTATAGGAATGCAAAATGGTACAGCCACTTTCAAAGATGGTTTGGCAGTTTCTTACAAAACTAAACATACTCTTACCATATAACTCAGATGTCACATTCTTTGGTGTTTATCCAAATGAACTGAAAACTTACCTCCACAAAAAACCTGTACATGGTTGCTGATAGCAGCTTTATTTTTAATTGCCAAAACTTGGAAGCAACCAAGATGTCCTTCAGCAGGTAAATGGATAAATAAACTGTGGTTCATCCAGATAATGTAATATTATTCAGCACTAAAAAAAATGAGCCATCAAGCCATGACAAGATATGGAGGAGCCTAAATGCATATCATTAAGTGAAAGAAGCCTGTCTGCAAACGGCACATACTGTACAATTGCAACTACATGATGTTCTAGTAAAGGCAAAACCATGAAGACAGTAAAAAAGATCAGTGGCTTCCAGGGACTGAGGAGAGGGAGAGTGAACAGGCAGAGCACAGAGAAATTTTAGACAGTGAAACTATTCTGTATGATACTATAAGGGTAGATACATGTCATTCTACATCTGTCAAAACCCATGAACATACAACATCAAGAGTGAACCCTAAGGTACATTATAGACTTTGAGAGATAATCATATAGCAATGTAGGGCCATGGAGTGTAACAAATGTGTCACTGTGGTGGAGAATTTTGGTAGTTGGGGAGGTTGTGTATATGTGGTATTGGAGAAGGCATATGGGAACTCTGTACTTTCCACTCAACTTTGCTGTGAACCTAAAACTTCTCTAAAACAATAAAGTTTATTTTAAAAAGTCACTGTGGTGGGCCAGGCATGGTGGCTCATACCTGTAATCCCAGCACTTTGGGAGGCCAAGGAAGGTGGATAACTTGACCCAGGAGCTTGAGATCAGCCTGGACAACATGGTAAAACCCTGTCTCTACAAAAAATGCAAAAATTAGTTGGGTGTGGTGGGGTACACCTGTAGTCCCAGCTACTTGGGAGGCTGAGGTGGGAGGATCACCTGAGCCAGGGAGGTCAAGGCTGCAGTGAGCTGTGATGCACTCCAGCCTGGGCAACAGAGCAAGACCTTGTCTCAAAAAAACAAAAAAAAACAAAACACTGTTGCAGAAGAGAACTATTTCTCTGTTTAATTATCAAGGAGTATAATGCTTTACTTTGGGCAGTATGGCCATTTTCACAATATTGATTCTTCCTAACCATGAGCATGGAATGTTTTTCCATCTGTTAGTGTCCTTTCCTATTTCCTTGAGCAGTGGTTTGTAGTTCTCCTTGAAGAGGTCCTTGTTAGTTGTATTCCTAGGTATTTTATTCTCTTTGTAGCAATTGTGAATGGCAGTTCATTCTTGATTTGGCTCTCTGTCTGTTATTGGTGTACAGGAATGCTTGTGATTTTCGCACATTGGTTTTGTATCCTGAGACTTTGCTGAAGTTGGTTATCATCTTAAGAAGATTTTGGGCTGAGACAATGGAGTCTTCTAAATATACAATCATGTCGTCTGCAAATAGAGACAATTTGAATTCCTCTTTTCCTAGTTGAATACCCTTTATTTCTTTTTCTTGCCTGATTGCTCTGGCCAGAACTTCCAATACTATGTTGAATAGGAGTGGTGAGAGGGCACCCTGGTCTTGTGCCCATTTTCAAAGGGAATGCTTACAGTTTTTACCCATTCAGTATGATATTGGCTGTGGGTTTGTCATAAATAGCTTTTATTATTTTGAGATATGTTCCATCAACCTTCTTCACAGAACTGGAAAAAATCACCCTAAACTTCATATGAAACCAAAAAAGAGCCTGCATAGCCAAGTCAGTTCTAAGCAAAAAGAACAAAGCTGGAGGCATCACACTACCTGACTTCAAACTACACTACAGGCTACAGTAACCAAAACAGCATGGTACTGGTACCAAAACAGAGATATAGACCAATGGAACACAACAAAGGCCTTGGAAGTAACGTCACACATCTACAACCATCTGATCTTTGATAAACCTGACCAAAAAAAAGCAATGGGGAAAGGATTTCCTGTTTAATAAATGGTGTTGGGAAAACTGGCTATCCATATGCAGAAAGCTGAAACTGGACCCCTTCCTTACACGTTATAAAAAAATTAACTCCAGATGGATTTAAACATAAGACCTAACACCATAAAAACCCTAGAAGAAAACCTAGGCAATACCATTCAGGACATAGGCATAGGCAAGGGCTTCATGACTAAAACACCAAAAGCATTGGCAACAAAAGCCAAAATAGACAAATGGGATCTAATTAAACTTAAGAGCTTCTGCATAGCAAAAGAAACTATTAGAGTGAACAAGCAACCAACAGGATGGGAAAAAATTTTCACCGTCTACCCATCTGACAAGGGCTAATATCCAGAATCTACAAAGAACTAAAACAGATTTACAAGAAAAAAACAAACAACCCTATCAACAAGTGGGCAAAAGATATGAACAGACACTTCTCAAAAGAAGACATTTATGTGGCCAACAAATGTATGAAAAAAATGCTCATCATCACTAGTCATTAGAGAAATGCAAATCAAAATTACATTGAGATACCATCTCACACCAGTTAGAATGGTGATCATTAAAACTCTGGAGACAACAGATGCTGGAGAGGATGTGGAGAAATACGAACACTTTTACGCTGTTGGTGGGAGTGCAAATTAGTTCAACCATTGTGGAAGACAGTGTGGCGATTCCTCAAGGATCTAGAACCAGAAATACCATTTGACCCAGCAACCCCATTACTGGGTATATACCCAAAGGATTATAAATCATTTTATTATAAAGACATATGAACATGTATGTTCATTGTGGCACTGTTTACAATAGCAAAGACTTGGAACCAACCCAAATGCCCATGAATGATAAACTGGATAAATAAAATGTGGCACATATACACCATGGAATACTATGCAGCCACAAAAAAGGATGAGTTCATGTCCTTTGCAGGGACATGGATGAATCTGGAAACCATCATTTTCAGCAAACTGACACAAGAACAGAAAACCAAACACCACGTGTTCTCACTCATAAGCGGGTGTTGAACAATGAGAACACATGGAAACAGGAAGGGGAACATCACACACTGGGGCTTGTTGAGGGGTGTGGGGCTAGGGTAGGGATAGCAGGGGGTAGGAGGATTGGGGAGGGATAACATTAGGAGAAATACCTAATGTAGATGATGGAGGGGATGCAGCAAACCACCATGGCATGTGTATACCTATGTAACAGTCCTGCATGATCTGGACATGTACTCCAGAACTTAAAGTATAATAAAATAAAAATAAAAATAAAAAAAGAATATGATTAACTCAATGTGTGGCTTGCCCTTAGTGAAAGGCTTTTCTTTGTATTGTTGAAGGGGCCCCCTTCCTTAAGCAACCCAATTAAATTCCATCATCCTTCATACTTCTTTGGGCTGAGGCCCCAAAGGCCTGTGCATAAAAGCAAAAACCCATAAGGAGGCAACACAGGAGGTAATTAAAGATCATTATCACCTTAGCAATCTGGCTGGGGGCCTCCCACATGGTGTCAAGGGATGGCATGGAACTGTAATCATAATAAAAGCTAAGTCCTCTGCAGGATGAACAGAGCACCAAGAGGCCCTTTCCAAATTACATCCACCATATAAAAAAAATTTAGAAAAATCCCAGTATCTTTTTTCCTACCCTTGGCTACAGTCACAGTCCCCTCCACCATGGAGAAATAGCCCAAGTGATGCACTGTTAACTAACAGGAGTGTACGATTATTTCTCATGTCTCATGAGTAGGAACACTGCAAACAACTGGGATTTACAGTCTGTCTACAAGTTTGTTTCCAAAAGTCAGGAACTGGTTATATCACTGCCTGTTGGAGGCAAAAGAACAATGATTTGAATGATTTGTAACCCAAAGACCACAACCTCTCTATCAGTACATACCTATTCTGCTTC
Organism: Ateles fusciceps; assembly: GCA_036589455.1. Lineage (NCBI taxonomy): Eukaryota > Metazoa > Chordata > Mammalia > Primates > Atelidae > Ateles > Ateles fusciceps. The sequence goes on from JAZHEH010001955.1 coordinate 5,876,889, forward strand.
TTAGTTTATCCAAATGAATCTCATTCCCTTTTTTTCTCAGGTTACCAATAAGATGACTTGGATAAACAGACACCAGACAGCCATCCACTCTTAGGCGTATCCCTAAGAGAATGGAAAGCACATTTCCTCACTGGAACTTGTACATAAATGTTGCTAGCATTTGTTAGCATCATTCTTGTCAATCTCCAAAAAGGTTTAAACAACCTAAATGTTTATCGACTGATAGGCAGATAAACAAACTGTGTTATATCTTTATAATGAAACATTATGTGGCCACAAAAAGAAAAGAAGTACTGATACATGCTACCTTAGTACAGCTATATCAGTACCTGTAGTATTGATATAAGACTACCACGTGGGTAAGCCTTGAACACGGTAATGCTGAGTGAAAGGAATCAAACATGAAGGACACACATTGTATGATTCCACTTACATGAAATATTCACAGGAGGCAAATCCATATATATAGAAAATAAATTAGCCATTATCTAGGGTTGGGGATGAGCAGAGTGTGTGCTGATGGACATGGGGTTCCTTTTCGGGGGGTAAAAATGTTCTGAAGTTAGCTATTGGTGATGATTACACAACTTTGTGAATATGCTGAATTGTATACTTTAAAAGGGTGACTATTATAAGATATGGATTATATCTGAAGTTTAAAAAGAAAGAGAAACAAGACATCAAGCTAGGTCCTGGTATACCTCTTCTACGTGTTCTTGAAGTTTTTTATTCCAAAATGTTATTGCAAGGCCTTCAAATATTGATTTCAGAATAGAAGAAGCAGCAAGCTATTGGAACTATTAATAGGCTTTTCTTAAAAAATCTTGTCCAACTCTGCCCATCAACAGGGCACTGACGTGAGTACATACCAGAAAGCTGCTGAAAACCCACTACTCAAAACCATGAGTACACAGCATTCATTTTCAAAGCAATTTTTAGCTTTGGAGGCTTTTTTAAAAAGCTACATTGTATTTCTTAATATCTAAAATATTGCTCTCATCAAAATTAGTATATCATTAAATGATATGTGATAACAATTATACTGATTTTTTTGGTTAATACATAATAGTTGTACATATTTTGGGGGTATGCGTTATACTTTGACACATGCATGTCATGTTAACGATCAAACCAGGACAACTGGGACACCCATCACCCCAAACATTCACCCCATCTTTATGTTGGGTCATCATGGAAGCTTTTCAAATCAACACTTTTACAAAAAGAGATCTACTGTATTAGATTGTGTTTTTGTTTATTCGGTTTTCAGAGTTTTTTTTTTGTTTTTTTTTCTCCTTGGAATACAAAGTGCTCTGTGGTCTCCTACTTCGCTTCTGGGAGTGAATTAAAAGCAATTCTTTGTGATTGGGAATTTGAGAACATTCTAAATGTTTGTGACTTGGGAACATTCTAAAGCCTAGTGTTTACCATCCAGTGTGAAAAGCTATTTCCAACTAGTGAATAGCCACTCATACTTCTGGCATTATTTTTATTTTTTAAATCCAGAGCTTTTTTTGCTGGGTGTGATGTGTGTATGTAACACCGGGAGAAGCATTTAATTTCAAACTAATACAATGTTACTCATGTCTAAAGCACCAAAACAAAGCAAGCACCATAAATCATAGAAGACAGTCAGAAAACTGATACTTATATATTTCAAGTTCTGTAAAAATGGAGATGAAACAACTAAAGCACAGAAAGTAGATGAGAAAAATTAATTAAGTTACAACATTTTCTCATTCTTTCCAATGTTCCTTTTTTTTTTTTTTTTTTTTTAAAGATGAGCTCTGCTTCTGAAATGTTTGAAGACAAACGCTGAAGGTACAAAGATCGTTAAATCACAGATGTCTGTATATGCCCAGGAAAGTCACTTCTCACCTCTTGAACCTCCCTTTCATTATAAGGAAGGAGTTGGGTTAAACAGTAACTAATGTTTGTGCAATGATTATTTTAGAGTGTACTTTCACACACTAGTTTAATGTCCACATCATCCCTACTTTACAGATGAGGAAACTGATGCACAGACAAGGTATCTTGCCAGCAATAATGATGCGGTATAGAGAAGCTGGACTTGAATCGGGTTTTCTGATTCCACATTTTATCATTGTTTCACCACACCACACCATCTAGCATCTCACAAACTCGTTACCGAATCTAAGTGAGGCCATATGTACAATACATGAAAATAGATATCTATCCTTAAAAAACTCAAAGTCTATTATCTTAATCCTTTAGATCCATCTGGAGTTCAATAGAGGACACCGAGTGCCCTGCTGAGAGATTAAGATGTCACATCTGATGAGAAAATTGCTTATCCCTACCATCCCACCAATGAAGAATCCAGAAAGCTAGGATTGGTGTCCTTTACTTGCCATTGGATGGATATCACATCCAAATGACTCCCACTGAGGGAATGAGCGTTTTCAGTCCTAGGAAATATAGAACACGTTCAAACACAAAAATCATGCATAAGCTCACCCTCCTTCAAACAAATGAACAGTCAATCAACCAACAGCAAAAATCTGGGAGCACCTCTAAATGTTCATGACAGGACACTGGTTAAATAAGTTATGTAACTGTTAAAAAAGAATTATAAGATATACGGTTAAATGAGAAAGCAAGAGGCTGAAGAGTACATTTTACTGCCATTTGCATTTTGAAAAGGTATTTACATACCAATGCATGTAGGTACATGGGAAACTGAATAGTAGATTCACTGGGGGATTAGAACTGAAGTCGGGAGTGGGAAGGAGACACACTTTGCAAACACACCTTGTGTGATGTTTCAATTTTTCATACAAAAACAAATAAAAATTTACTTCAGATAGCAACAGAAGCATTGCTAAGAAAATTCTTTTCTACTAGATTCCTCCCTCACATTGCTAGAATTTTAACTGTCAGTCCTCCTGACCATGAAAAGACTAAGCAATAATATTACAAGATCAAAAGCTTTATCTTTACAAACCCCTGATGGCAACAATGCAATACATGTTAGTCATATGCCAGGTCCAGCTTTCTCATCTGATTAAAACCACAAATGATTCCTATCTCAAAGTGTGATACCACAGATCTTAAAGATATTCTCAGAATATGCAATCTGGAAAGAAGTCCGTCTTCAGTCTTGGCTGACTGATTACTCACCAAAGACTCTTCTTTTACTTGCATCCAAAACAGCAAAACCTGCACCAAGACTTTTTCAAAAGTTATAAACTCTAACAAACTCAGGAAAATCAAAGCAAGCCATTTGCGCCAACAGCTGAATTCTACACCAATCACCTTCACTAAATCACCAAGCATTATCCTTGCTCTTTATTAATGACCAGTTCTTTCAGATTTTCAAGATGCAGTCAGAATAGTTTAAGTGGAATATGAGTGGACCTGTACTGGGACACGTTCTGTGGGTCTCCTACCAAGCTGGGGTTGGAGGTTTTCTCTGTGCTCCCAGATCACCCTGCCCAAGTGTCAAACACAGTCATTCACAAACCACCTTCCAGATTCTGCCACACTCATGGACCACCCATGTTATTATTTCTTTAACACGGTCTTTAAATTGGCTTATTTCCTTTTAGTGAAACACTTACGAAATCATGATCTGATTGTTAGTTAAGTTTTGTAATATACAATTGACCCTTGAGCAACTTGAGTGTTGTGAGTGCCAATGTTCCATGCAGTTGAAATCCATGCATAACTTTTGACTTTCCCAAAGCTTAACTACTAATAGCATTCTGTTTACTGGTAGCTTTAACAATAACATAAACAACTGATGAACACACATTTTGTATGTTATATGTCTTATATACTGTATTCTTGCAATGAAGTAAGCTAAGCCAAAAAAGTTATTAAGAAATCATAATAAAGAGAAAATACATTTCCAATACTGTGTTGTATTTATCAATGTATCATCTGTTTACAAGATGAATCATCTGTATGAAATGGTGGCAATCGCAGAGGGAAGAGCTCAACCTATGGTACATCTGAAGCAGTTCAACTTTTTCTTGTAATTTCATGGCTTTTCTCTGCTTCTTGGCAGCACTTCCAGCATCATTAGTGGCACTTTGAATGGGTGCCATGGTGTTACTCAAAGTTTAGGGTGTTGCACTAAATATGACGAAAAATACACCAGAACTGCGAGAGATCACTTTTTACCGTGATGCAATTTACAGGAGAGACAACTGTTCACATGGAGATGATTAGCGTTACTCAGTGATTTAAGTGAATATTCACAACACTTGTGCTCATCACAATAACAATAGGAGGTAGCCACGAAATTATTACAGTAGTTCAGTATGCACTACAATTAACTTATGCTGTTACAATTTAACACTGTATCTTTACATTTGTATAATTTTCCTAGACTGTGACTGGTGTCATGCATAGTTTTATTTGTTTATGTGCCTAAGTTTTGGTAAATTTTAACTACTTTTTTTGTTTTTGAGACAGAGTTTCATTCTGCAGCCCAGGCTAGAGTGCAGTGGTGCGATCATGGTTCACTGTAGCCTTGACCCCCAGGGCTCAGATGATTCTCCTACCTCAGCCTCCCAAGTAGCTGGGATTACAGGTACCTGCCACCACACCCAGCTAATTTTTGTATTTTTTGTAGAAACATGGGGTTTCGCCATGTTGCCCAGTCTGGTCTTGAAGTTTTGAGCTCAAGCAATCCACCCTCCTCAGCCTCCCAAAGTGCTGGGATTACAGGTGTGAGTCACTGGACCTGGCCTAAATTTTAACTTTTCATGATAGATTCATATCTATTTTATGGTAGTAAATGATAATGTAGATAGTACTGACATATGTTTTATGCATTTATGGCATATTTTTTCTTAACTTTTCCAACATTGCTAGGCTACACCTTCCATCTGTGTTTTTCCAAATTGTTGCAAATTTACAGAAAAGTTTTCAATACATTTATTTTTAAAAATTCATGTATAAGTGGACCCACTTGATTTAACCCATGTTGTTTAAAGATCAACTGTATATTGAATCCAAGATGTACATATATAAACTAAACCAAAACAAGTTCATCTCACAAACTTGGCACTTTGGGAACCATAGCTGTTCTTTTACAATTATGCAATGACATATATCCACTCATCTTCATATGATTATCTCTAGTTTAGATGATGGTTGTTTAATCTCCCAGCTCTTGCAATAAGCCGAGGTCCTAAATGAATGAGTGAGTGAATGCATGCATGAGTGCCTGTAAGCAAGCGGTAAATAAAAATATCCCTCACTATTCAAACTTCTGCTTTCTGGAATCAGAAGCTGAATATATTTAGATAAACTTTTGTATAAATTCTTTGCTATTGAAACTCATGTTACTTGCGCTCTGAAATTCAGGAACCAAATGGCTTTGAACAACTTGTAAGACTTGCTATCCAACCTGGCTTGCTTCCTGGACTTGGCCTAAATTGTATTACTTTCACTTTCACATTTAAAACCCATGCAGCTCTCTCAGTTCCTCTCCACCAAATAGAAGCCTCACCTTTTTGTGCAGTGCCAGCCTCCTCACCCTGCCATGATGGCAAAAATTGGATTACACAGATTTGTCTGTTCTGGGAGCCCAGTTAACAGGCTGCTTCCAAAATGGATATTGTGGCCATCAGTGTCTCCTTTCTTGACCTCAATAACAGGAACAACATGTCCAAAAATGACTCTACCCATGGCAAGTTCAATGGCACCATCAAGGCTGATACAAGTGCAGTCAATTTGAAATCCTACATTCATTTTCCAAGTTCAAGGTCCCCCCAACACCAAATGGGGTGACGTGATGTTGAATATATCATAGAGCCCACTGCACTCTTTACCGTCTTAGACAAGGCTAGCATTCACTTGAAAGGTGAAGGCAAAGGGTTATTATTCCTACTGGCTTCACCAATGCTGCTATATGCTCAGAATGGGAGAGAACTGTGAAGATGACAACTCCTTTGAAATTGTCAGCAATGTCACCTGCATACCAAGTGCTTGGCTCTCCTGGCAGAAGTCATCGATGATGACTGTGGTAACGTGGAGGAATCTCAGACCATGGTCCATGCCATCACTGCTTCCCACAGATCACAATTACTCCTCTAGCAAGCTGTAGTATCATGTCAGTGGTCATTATCCCCGAATCCCTGGCCCAGCCAAAACTGTGCACAGAATAATCTCCAAGTTGAATGGAGAGTTCACTGATTTGGCCTTCCAAGTCCCCACCCCTGGGGTGGAAAGCTTGTTGAGAATGTGATTTGCCATCTGGAGAAAGGTACCAAATATAATGACATCAAGGAGGCGATGAAGGAGGCATTGAGGGCCCCTGGAAGAGCATCTCGGGCTACACTCAGGACCGGTTGGTTGCCTTTGTGGCAACCACTATCCCACTTTTGATCTGGGGAGGGTATTGCTCTCAGTGATCACTTAATCAAGCTGATTTTCTGGTATGTTTGAATATTTCATAACATATTTAATACAATTAAAACTTCATTATTGTTGTTATTATTTGGAGACAGAGTTTTGCTCCTGTTGCCCAAGCTAGAGTGCAATGGCGTGATCTCAGCTCACCACAACCTCTGCCTCCCGGGTTCAAGTGATTCTCCTGCCTCAGCCTCCCAAGTAGCTGGGATTACAAGCCATATGACCACGCCTGACTAATTTTGTATTTTTAATAGAGACGGGTTTCTCCATGTTGGCCAGGCTGGTCTCAAACTCCCAACCTCATGTGATCCACCCACCTCGACCTCCCAGAGTGCTGGGATTATAGGTGTGAGTCATGGCGCCTGGCCTTATCACCATTTTAATATATAGCTTTAGCTACAACAGAAGGACTTTCTGATCATCCCTTGTCCTTAGCAATGATGCTCCTGGTTTTTACCCTTTTGGGTTCTATTATTTGGTTGTTTTTCCTGAATGGGCTACATAATCTAAACAGAGATCTTTTTATCAGGAACATACAGTTTCAGTGTTTCCTTAGGCCTCTCAAAGGAGAATATTCCATAGCAGGTGATTAGAATGAAAGGATAGTCTAGGTGATATCCTTAGAATGGGTAATTTTCTTCAATTAGAAATAAACCAGCTACATATTAATTAACAACCGCTTTAAAATTAAGGCCTAGAATACTTCAACTTCTTATTTCTTCCTATTCATATTTTTAAAAGACAATACAACTTTCGAATTGAAGCAGTGTTAAAGAATAGAATTTTGTACACAGAGTAAATGTTCTCTCAGGAATGGTGCCATTTCCAATGCAAACCATTCCTGATGTTAGCCTCCAAGACGAGCTGCCATTCTCCCCAGCACTGCTGGCTTTAGCAACAGCAAGCTAGAGCTTCACAGCATGGTGCATTGATAATAAGCAGCTGCTGCCTTTATCTAAATCATCACTTACATGTGTATCTGTTCAGGAGCCATTTAGATGTTAGAAATCAACATTGTAAACAGCAGTCTATCTACAGCACATATTATGAAGAAATATAGGTTGAGTGTCCTTAATCTGAAAATCCATAATCCAAAATCTGCCACCTTTTGAATGCTGACATGGCACTTAAAGGAAATACTCATGGGAGTTATTCACATTTTAGATTTTCAGATTAGGAATGCTGAATGCAAATATCCTGAAATCTGAAAAAATCTGAAATCCAAAAAAATTCAAAAACCAAAATACTTCTGTCCCAAACATTGTGAATAATGGAGTACTCAATCTGTATGGAGTATGCCTGGTAATAGCTCAAGGAAAGCAATAGTCTTTGCCTTCAAAGGATCCCGGCTATCTTCAAATTACTCCAGAAAGTCACTCTTATTTTTTCTCCAATGGTGTTAAGAACAGCAGATGATCATTCCCAAACCCTAAGGTCTGAGCTCTTTGTCCCCAAAGGCTGACATTGCTGGTTCTATTTCACACACATAGGGGGGAGCACCATTTCATGGTGAGATGCTTTGCTGTGAAACAGTCCATGGGCAAGAAGGGGATATGGTAAGGTTAAATCTAAATTATAAACTTATGTAATTTTCTCAAGACATTTTAATGTATATATCCCGATTCCTGGTGGTTTAAAACAATTTAATTGGGCAAATTTCCCAATTTACCTAGGCCAATTTCCTTATTTCACACATATTTTGCAAAACCAATTCAATCACTTGTATATTATGAGTGTGCCTAACGAATGGGGAAACTTGTGAAGGTGGCATAAGGAACATCTGTCCAGACCTTTCTTAAAGCTCTGGTCATTCTAGTGGTACCCAGGTAAACTTGGGTTTTACCATAAAGATTGAGAAAATATTTGTTTTAAAGATGCTAACCATAAAGGCAAATATTTTTACCTGTCTCCTCCTACCTCCACCATCATCAAACACCCAAACCCTTAACAAAACAAAAACAATTCTGTAGACTATTTGGATTTTTCTAATATGTCTCACAATTTGTGGGGGGAAAAGTTTAATTGAAAAAAGCATAGATATTAAAGTGAGATTCAGGCTCAGTATATCCTGGAGTAGTGATCTAGCTTCAGAGAGTATCTATTCTTGACTTACCCTGAAGCAACAGAAAACGTGAATGTACCTCACTCCCTGTCCTTCTATGGCAATGTCTGTTTATGAGGAAGTCTCCTGATGAGGTGAGATCAGGTCTGCCATTTTGCTGACCAAGAGTCTGATTTTAGGCTCAAGGTCATTAACATCAAACACCTAATTTTTCCGGCAACTGCCCGACTCTTCCTATACATTTGGTCAGAGTTGGGTTATTTAATGTTAAGCTCCTGTAAAAGGACGGCTTTTGAGGTTTGAGAACCTCCCTATGTAGTGAGCTGTTAGAGCTAGAGGTCACCTTAGTGGGTCTGTCACAGGTTTTTGTTCTTAATAGAATTCAGAAAAGATCTGAGTGGTGATCACTCAAAAGAAATAAGAAAGATTTATTTCTGGAGGGATTAAAGGCTCCAAGGGGCCAAGCTGCAGCAAACTCATCTGTCCAGGTTTGGAATGACAGTCACTGGCCTCCTCTCCCATCAACAGTTACCTGTACTGCAAGAAGGAGACCTGGATTTATGGGGCAGGCTCAAGTGACTCCTGCTCTAGCCCTAACTAAGGGTCCTTGGTTGGAAAGTCCAAAGGTCACAGGCTTTCTGTTTGTCTGAATTTGGTTCTCTTTACAAAAGCCCAAATCTCTCCACTTGTCTTATGGCGGGGAGCCAAATGGTGGTAAGAACAACAGATGATCGTCCCCAAACCCTCAGGTGTGAGTTCTTTGTCCCCAAAGGCCAACATTGCTAGTTCTATTTCACACATGTAGGGAGAAGCACCATTTCACGGTGAGATGCTTTGCTGCGAAGCAGTCCATGAGCAAACTGAATTACCAGTTAAGATGCTTGGAAGGAAATGGAGAGCTGAGGAAATCCATGAGGATAAAAACTCAATATGAAGGCTAACAAAGTTATGGGAGCCATAATCACAGGATGCAGGGAAGAAAATTCACTTAAGACAAGGCAGACGATACCAGTTTTCACTGAGGGCACCCTAGATGTGTATCTGCTAATCTGGGGGGAACAGCCAAATGGACTCTTCCATTTCTTCACACAACATACGTTTCCATTCTCAGTTTGACATCACAGGCTATGCTATCCACCCTGGGAAAAGCCAGTTCCATACTCTTTCCAAACAACTGCCAACGTGGTGACCATGAACAGGGTGGCTTCCAACAATATGTGGCAAACTAAGTCCACTGTCTTCTTAAACACCCTCAAACTGGCTGTATTCCTAACAACACCCCCACTTACTCCTGATTACTCCCTCCTTTTTTCTGGTTATCGCTTCTCCTTTAAAACTGAAAATGAAGACATCCAGCTGGAAGTCAGAATCAAGACCGTCATGACTTAACTGTTTCCCTCCGTGCTTCCAGCACCCACTCACCCTGCCATCCCAGTAGTGTATCACCACCACCACTGAGAACCAGTCTCACATCTCACTGTGTCATAAGACTGGCTCCTACTTTAAGATTTAACGGCTCTCCTAGGAAATTTCTAAACCTTCTTCCTTGCGTGACAGAGTATCTGAGCCCTGAAGCTCAGGTGGTGGTTTGCATACCTCTGGGATGAACACCACTCAGCCAGACCCACTGAAAGAACAATTCTTGTGACCTTAATGAACAATTATTCCTGCTGGTAACACCCTTCTGCCAACCAAAGGGGTCAACTGTACTTCTAGTGAGGCCCAAAATGAGAATTTAACGTTGTAAGTTCAAGTCCAGAACTCTGGCATCCTGACTCTTCAGGCCTTCTGCCTGGGGACCTCTGGTCTAGTCAGTTCCATGGATGGCCTCATTTAGGGTAAACATGAAGACATTGAGAGCTCAACCACAAACAGGCAACTCACCATCTCCTTAATGAAAAGGTTCTAAAAATGCAGAGGACACTGAATTGGAAATGCTTCCAGCCCATCATCTCTGGACATTGTTTCCTTTTCATTTTGGCTGCAATGATGTCTTTCCTCAGAAAGGCTGCCTTTCCCCCAATGCCCCAACTTGTGTTTTCCCTAACGCCCCCTCTTCTGCTTCCTCCTCCTCTTTGGCAATAAGTCTTCATTATAAGGTTTCTCCCAGTTAGGGAAGAACACACTCTCGTCCCCTGGGGTTAGATGACTCTTCTCCTGAAGAGCCAGTCTTTGAGTAGGAGGGGAGAAGAATCCCAGAGTCCTCTGCCTGACGCCAGTTCACTGCAGGGAGCAGAGGAGCAGGCTGGCTGAGCACAGGCAAAGTGTAGGAGAGAAAGCAGGGAGCCATTGATTTTCCAGTTGGCCAGTGAGTGATTAACTCTGCTCCATTAGGAGGGGGAGGTTGCTCACACCGTCAACACCTCCTAAACCTTCATGTAACCTCCCAATGACCCTTTTTAATGAGAAAGGCTTGACTGGAGCCTGTCAGAATCTGCCTTCGGGGCAGTCACATCCCTACTCCTCTGTGCAATGTCCACTTTCCGCTATAAGGCTGAGGCTCAGCAATGCTGACAATGGAAGTCTCTTTACAGAACCCATGTTTGATGAAATGTCTTACCAGATTTGAATGATAGCACGTGTTTTGTTTTAAAGATGAAAAGACCAATTCAAAGACGGCTTTGCAGTTTTTAAAATTTAGCTATCTCCTCCGAAGCCTTGCTTGCTGGAGTATTTACACTTCTGGTTTCCATATGAACACAGAAATCAACTAGAAAGGATGATGATACATTTCAAACATTCTAGACTTGCCATAAACAATTTAAATATGAGTTATAAGTAAATTAAGTGAAGTCGATCCCGTACCCAAACACCTCTGCTGAAAGGCCTTCCCTGACCACCTTACCGAACACACCATGCTTCTCATCACTTTCTCCTCATACCCTGTTTCTGCTTTTCTTCATACAACTTTATACCCTGCCTGCATTTAGACTATATATTTTTATTTTATCAGCCTCATCTTCACTCTGAGTGGACGTTCTGCCTTAGTGTGGCCCAGAGTCTGGAACAGTATCTGGCAGTTTAAGTGCTCCATTTTTGTTGTTGTTGAAAAAAAATTCATTCAATCATTCACTTTTAAAATGAATGAATGAATAAATGATGCCTCTCAAGATTCAGTGATCTTTTAGTAATTAATGATTTCTTTGGGCTGGGAGACCACGTTGGCTTCTCCAAATGTCCCAGACATATTGGCTGCCATTAAAAAATATGGAATGCTCCATGAATTGATGTGTGACCCTTGCCAAGGAGCCCTGCCAATTTTCTCTGTATTGTTTTAATTTTTAGAATACATGCTGCTGAAGTGAACACAGTTATTAATGTTAATAGCATCACGGTATACAGAGTTGAGAGCACCTCATACAACCTCTGCCTTTTACGTATGAGAGAGCCCAAGTCTAAATCAGTGAAGTGACAATCTATGATCTCAGGGTGAGTTGAGGGTTGAGGCAACACTGAACTCAGGTTTCCCAAAGGGGCCACACCCTCTGCAATCACCAAAGGAGACTGAGAAGGGGTCCTGTGTGAAGTAACCCAGGAGCATGTGGTCTCCTGGAAGCTTCTAGAAGAAAGCTACTTCTACCTCTGCTGAGTTACATTAGCTTCTCTCACTCCTCCACAAGGTAAACTTTTTCCTGCTTTGAGATTTTCTTGGCCTGGGACTCTCTCCCTCAGGGGTCTCATGAGGGTGGCTCCTCTCCATCACTACTTAAGTTAAAGAAAACTGGCACAAACTGCCCCTCCCCAAACACCTTCTCTAAAGTAGGTTTCTGCTCTTCCTTGATTATGTCCTAAACAGTAATTGTACAATACTTAATTCCTGTATTGATTACCTGTTAGTGTCTGTTTTGCCTACATGTGAACCCCAGAGCAGGTGGAGTCTGTCTTGTCCATTGCCTAATCTGTACCACTTGGCATAATATTTAGCACATGGTAGGTCCTTGCCAAGTGTCTGTTAAATGAATGAACAAAATAAATACATTTAAAGGTTGCTGCTCACCAATTACAAGGTTAAGAAGAAATCTGCTGGGCACGGTGGCTCACACCTGCAATCCCAGCACTTTGTGAGGCCAAGATGGGTGGATCACCTGAGGTCAGGAGTTCGAGACCAATCTGGTCATCATGGTGAAACCTCGTCTCAACTAAAAATACAAAAATTAGCTGGGTGTGGTGATGCACACCTGCAGTCCCAGCTACTCAGGAGGCCTGAGGCAGGAGAATCGCCTGAACCCGGGAGGCAGAGGTTGAGGTCAGCTAAGATCACGCTATTGCACTCCAGCCAGGGTGACAGAGTGAGACTCTGTCAAATAAATAAATAAAGAAGAAGAAAGAAAGAGATCTGATGCTCTTTTCAAAAAGCAAATACAAGTTGGTTTCTGGTTCCACAACTCCTGAACAGTTCAGAAACATATAGCATTTCTATTTTCATCCTGCAAACACCTTCAGGGAACCTTGACCAAATTTATTTCCCAACTTTCCATCAGCGCTAATGGGGAGCCATTCCACATGGAGACAATTCCATTCTAAAAACAATTCCTCTACGATGCTACTGTAGTGCTTTACAGATGTTCTCCCTGTATTTTTACCATCCTGAACTGCAATGACCTCTTTACATGGGTGCTCCTGTAGGGGACATCTCTTAAATCACTGTTGTAGAAATGGCCTTTATTTATGTTACCCAGTATTTATTTATTGAATTGCCAGGTTGAAGAAGCAATAAGAAACCAACTGGGAGGGAATGCTGATACAGGAGTCAGAGTGGCTTTTCTGGAGATGATACCTGCACTGAGACTTAGCTGAAGTGAAGGGGGTAGGGAGCAGGCAGGAATGGTGAGAGCATGAATGGCAGAGTAACACCAGGAAAGGGGCATAAAGTAGAGTATGCACATGCCCCATATGTAGGGGATGGTGGGGGGTGGTCTCACCAGAGACAAGAACAAACAGGGGAAAGGGCTAGAGGTGGAGATTTAGGCAGAAGTCTGACTGTGAGAAGCCTTGTACGTAATTTTAAGGTGCTTAGACATTACATATTTTTAAAATTTCATATCTGCCTTTGAGATAGATCACTAAATGCTGTGGGGAGGATGGATTTGAGGGTATAAGAACAACTCAAGTAAGACTGATGAGAACATCTACTGCGATAGTGCAAAATAAAGATGATACAGGCCTGAATGGAGGGAATGTTTCCAGAAATGTTTGGAATACAAAATTACCAGTGTCCATATTGGATAAGTCTTTATTAAATGAATAAATGCAACAACCCTGCCTCCCTGGAGAAAGACTCTGCTTACTACTTTGGAAAGTGTCTCAATTTTAGAAGAGAAGACCTCATGGACAGGAACTGTTTTACATCTGTGTTTCACATTGCTCTGTGTTCAGACACATCTCCACAGGCAGGCACAGGAAGTGTAGGGTTGAATTCTTTGCTTTATTTGTTTATTATCTTTGTCAAATAAAAAGCAAACCTGGATTTAGGTAAGGAGAGACATCATACAAAAGAATTCTTGCACGAAGGGAGCGGGGCAGCATATGACACAGAGACCAAGAGATCTGCAAATGTCTGGAATGTAAAGGAGAAAAGGGCTTTTCTACTACTTAGAGAAGAAAGAACAAGGCTCAGGAGAACTGGATGTGTGGAAGTGGGATGGAAAGTGAAAATGGGTCAGGACAGTAAAACTATGTGTACCCTGAGGTCAGCCTCTTTGCAGAAGGGGCTGTGTGGTAAGAATGGGTCAAACTTCAGGGGTCTACAGTCAGAGAGAAACTTAATTAAAGTTTGGTCAAGTCAAGGTGGCAGGTATCTTGTCCAGACTGACCACTGGGGACAGAGTTCAGTTAATCATTTATGAGACAAAGTATGGGAATTTGGAAGGTTTGTCTGACCTTGTCGCTAATAAACAAGGGAGGCATCTGTGGGTCTTATCTAAGCCACAGGAAGAAGGGGGGTTAGTTCCTTAGGGAGGACTAAATCCTTTCCTGGAACGTGCAGAAGGGTAGAAGGATTATCTTCGTGGTTTCTGTTTTCTAGCAGCATAGACAGCTCAAGTAAAATTCAACAAAGCCATTTTTCTTCTTCTCATTTTTAAGCCGAGAGACCTTGTGGATATTCTCTAACCAGTTTTTCATTTGCAGGAGAAAATGTAAATATAAAAGGATTTGGGTGCAAGTAGTTTTGTTATTTTTAGTGAGATGGCTTTATTTTATACACACACACACACACATATGTGTGTGTATATATATATATACACACGTATATATATGTGTATATATATGTGTGTGTGTATATATATATATACACGTATATATATGTGTATATATATATATATATGTATACATATATATTTATGTGTATATATATATATTTTATTCCACTTTAGGTTCTGGGGCACATGTGCAGAACGTGCAGGACTGTTGCATAGGTACATACATAGCAGTGTGGTTTGCTGCCTCCATCCCCCCTGTCACCTATATCTGGCATTTCTCCCCATGTTATCCCTCCCCAACCTCCCTACCCCCACTGTCCCTCCCCTATTCCCCCCCCCAACAGACCCCAGTGTGTGATGCTTCCCTCCCTGTATCCATGTGTTCTCATTGTTCAACACCCGCCTCTGAGTGAGAACATGCGGTGTTTGATTTTTTGTTCTTATGTCAGTTTGCCGAGAACGATGGTTTCCAGATTCATCCATGTCCCTATAAAGGACACGAACTCATCGTTTTTTATGGCTGCATAGTATTCCGTGGTGTATATATGCCACATTTTCCTTGTCCAGTCTATCATCGATGAGCAATTGTGCTAGTTCCAGGTTTTTGCTATTGTAAACAGTGCCACGATGAATATACATGTGCATGTGTCTTTATAATAGAATGATTTATAATCCTTTGGATATATACCTAGTAATGGGATTGCTGGATCAAATGGAATTTCTATTTCTAGGTTCTTGAGGAATCGCCACACTGTCTTCCACAATAGTTGAACTAATTTACACTCCCACCAACAGTGTAAAAGTGTTCCTATTTCTCCATATCCTCTCCAGCATCTGTTGTCTCCAGATTTTTTACAGATTGCCATTCTAACTGCCATGAGATGGTATCTCAATGAGGTTTTGATTTACATTTCTCTAATGACCAGTGATGATGAGCATTTTTTCATATGTTTGTTGGCCTCATATATGTCTTCTTTTGAAAAGTGTTTGTTCATATCCTTCACCCACTTTTGAATGGGTTTGTTTGTTTTTTTCTTGTAAATCTGTTTTAGTTCTTTGTAGATTCTGGATATTAGCCCTTTGTCAGATGGGTAGATTGCAAAGAGTTTTTCCCATTCTGTTGGTTGCTGGTTCATTCTAATGATTGTTTCTTTTGCTCTACAAAAACTCTGGAGTTTAATTAGATCCCATTTGTCTATTTTGGCTTTTGTTGCCAATGCTTTTGGTGTTTTAGTCATGAAGTCCTTGCCTATGCCTATGTCCTCAATGGTTTTGCCTAGGTTTTCTTCTAGGATTTTTATGGTGTTAGGTCTTATGTTTAAGTCTTTAATCCATCTGGAGTTAATTTTAGTGTAAGGTGTCAGGAAGGGGTCCAGTTTCTGCTTTCTGCACATGGCTAGCCAGTTTTCCCAACACCCTTTATTAAACAGAGAATCCTTTCCCCATTGCTTGCTTTTGTCAGGTTTGTCAAAGATCAGGTGGTTGTAGATGTGTGGCATTGCCTCCAAGGCCTCTGTTCTGTTCCATTGGTCTATATCTCGATTTTGGTACGAGTACCATGCTGTTTTGATTACTGTAGCCTTGTAGTATAGTTTGAAGTCAGGTAGCGTGATGTCTCCAGCTTTGTTCTTTTTCCTCAGAATTGTCTTGGCTATGTGGGCTCTCTTTTGGTTCCATATGAAGTTTAAGGTGGGTTTTTCCAGTTCTGTGAAGAAGGTCATAGGTAGCTTGATGGGGATAGCATTGAATCTATAAATTACTTTGGGCAGGATGGCCATTTTCACAATATTGATTCTTCCTAACTATGAGCATGGAATGTTTTTCCATCTGTTTGTGTCCTCTCTTATTTCCTTGAGCAGTGATTTGCAGTTCTCCTTGAAGAGGTCCTTTATATCCTTTGTCAGTTGTATCCTAGGTGTTTTATTCTCTTTGTAGCAATTGTGAATGGCAGTTCGTTCTTGATTTGGCTCTCTTTTAGTCTGTTATTGGTGTATAGGAATGCTTGTGATTTCTGCACACTGATTTTGTATCCTGAGACTTTGCTGAAGTTGCTTATCAGTTTCAGGAGATTTGGGGCTGAGATGATGGGGTTTTCTAAATATACAATCATGTTGTCTGCAAAAGAGACAATTTGACTTCCTCCTTTCCTAATTGAATATACTTTATTTCTTTTTCTTGCCTGACTGCTCTGGCTAGAACTTCCAATACTATGTTGAATAGGAATTGTGAGAGAGGGCATCCTTGCCTAGTGCCAGATTTCAAAGGGAATGCTTCCAGTTTTTGACCATTCAGTATGATATTGGCTGTGGGTTCGCTGTAAATAGCTTTTATTATTTTGAGATACGTTCTTTTGATACCTAGTTTCTTTAGATTTTTTAGCATAAGGGGCTGTTGAATTTTGTCAAAGGCCTTCTCTGCATCTACTGGGATAATCATGTGGTTTTTTGTCTTTGGTTCTGTTTATGTGGTGGATTACGTTTATAGACTTGTGTATGTTGAACCAGCCTTGCATCCCTGGAGTGAAGCCTACTTGATCATGATGGATAAGCTTTTTGATGTGCTGTTGCAATCGGTTTGCCAGTATTTTATTGAAGATTTTTGCATCTATGTTCATCACGGATATTGGCCTGAAGTTTTCTTTTTTTGTTGAATCTCTGTCTGGTTATGGTATCAGGATGATATTGGTCTCATAAAATGATTTGGAAGGATTCCCTCTTTTTGGATTGTTTGGAATAGTTTCAGAAGGAATGGTACCAGCTCCTCTTTGTATGTCTGGTAGAATTTGGCTGTGAACCCATCTGGACCTGGGCTGTTTTTGGTTGGTAGGCTCTTAATTGCTGCCTTAACTTCAGCCCTTGCTATTGGTCTATTCAGGGTTTCAACTTCTTCCTGGTTTAGGCTTGGGAGGGTGCAAGTGTCCAGGAATGTATCCATTTCTTCCAGGTTTAGTGGTGTATGTGCATAGAGTTGTTTGTAATAATCTCTGATGGTAGCTTGTATTTCTGTGGAATTGGTGGTGATATCCCCTTTATCATTTTTTATTGCATCAATTTGATTCTTCACTTTTTTCTTTTTTATTAATCTGGCTAGCAGTCTGTCTATTTTGTTGATCTTTTCAAAAAACCAGCTCCTGGATTTATTGATTTTTTTGAAGGGTTTTTTGTCTCTATCTCCTTCAGTTCTGCTCTGATTTTAGTTATTTCTTGTCTTCTGCTAGCATTTGAGTCTTTTTTTTTTTTTTATCTTGCTCCTCTAGCTCTTTTAATTTTGATGATAGGGTGTCAATTTTATATCTTTCCTTGCTTCTCATGTATGCATTTATTGCTATAAATTTCCCCTCTAGACACTGCTTTAAATGTGTCCCAGAGATTCTGATATGTTGTGTATTCATTCTCATTGGTTTAGAAGAACATCTTTATTTCTGCCTTCATTTCATTGTTTATCCAATCAACATTCAAGAGCCAGTTGTTCAGTTTCCATGAAGTTGTGCGATTCTGATTGAGTTTCTTAATCCTGAGTTCTAATTTGATTGTACTATGGTCTGAGAGACTGTTATGATTTCTGTTCTTTTGCCTTTGCTGAGGAGTGATTTACTTCCAATTATGTGGTCAATTTTAGAGTAGGTGCGATGTGGTGCTGAGAAGAATGTATATTCTGTGGATGTGGGGTGGAGAGTTCTGTAGATGTTTATTAGGTTTGCTTGGTCTAGATCTGAGTTCAAGTCCTGGATATCCTTGTTAATTTTCTGTCTTGTTGATCTAATATTGACAGTGGAGTGTTAAAGTCTCCCACTATTATTGTGTGGGAGTCTAAGTCTCTTTGTAGGTCATTAAGAACTTGCTTTATGTATCTGGGTGCTCTTGTATTGGGTGCTCTTGTTGCATTGATCCTTTTACCATTATGTAATACCCTTCTTTGTCTCTTTTGATCTTCGTTGGTTTAAAAGTCCATTTTATCAGAAACTAGAATTGCAACTCCTGCTTTTTTTGCTCTCCATTTGCTTGATAAATCTTCCTCCATCCCTTTATTTTGAGCCTATGTGTGTCCTTGTACATGAGATAGATTTCCTGGTTATAACACACTGATGGGTTTTGACTTTTTATCCAATTTGCCAGTCTGTGTCTTTTGATTGGGGCATTTAGCCGATTTATATTTAAGGTTAATATTGTTATGTGTGAAATTGATCCTGCCATTTTGATGCTAGCTGGCTGTTTTGCACATTAGTTGATGCAGTTTCTTCATTATGTCGATGCTCTTTACCATTTGGTACGTTTTTGGAGTGGCCGGTAGTGGTTGTTCCTTTCTATGTTTAGTGCTTCTTTCAGGAGCTCTTGTAAGGCAGAGGTCTGGTGGTGATGAAATCTCTCAGCAATTGCTTGTTCATAAAGGATTTTATTTCTCCTTCACTTATAAAGTTTAGTTTGACTGGATATGAAATTCTAGGTTGAAAGTTCTTTCCTTTAAGGATGTTGAATATTGGCCCCCACTCTTTTCTGGCTTGTAGGGTTTCTGAGGAAAGATCCCCTGTAAGTCTGATGGGTTTCCCTTTGTGGGTAACCCAACCTTTCTCTCTGGCTGCCCTAGCATTTTTTCCTTCATTTCAACCCTGGTGACTCTGATGATTATGTGCCTTTGGGTTGCTCTTCTTGAGGAATATCTTTGTGGTGTTCTCTGTATTTCCTGGACTTGAATGTTGGCCTGCCTTGCTAGGTTGGGGAAGTTCTTCTGGCTAATATCCTGAAGAGTATTTTCCAGCTTGGATTCATTCTCTCCGTCACATTCAGGTACACCTATCAAACATAGATTAGGTCTTTTCACATAATCCCATATTTCTTGGAGGCTTTGTTCATTTCTTTTCACTCTTTTTTCTCTGCTCTTGTCTTCTCATTTTATTTCATTGAGCTCCTCTTCAATCTCTGATATCCTTTCTTCTGCTTGGTCGATTTGGCTATTGAAACTTGTGTATGCTTCGCAAAGTTCTCGTGTTGTGTTTTTCAGCTCCATCAAGTCATTTATGTTCTTCTCCAAGCTGTTTATTCTCATTATTATTTCATCAAACCTTTTTTCAAGGTTGGTAGTTTCTTTGCATTGGGTTAGAACATGTTCTTTTAGCTCAGAAAAGTTGGTTATTACCCATCTTCTGAAGCCCGTTTCTGTTTATTCATCAGATTCATTCTCCAGCCAGCTTTGTTCCCTCACTCGTGAGGAGTTGTGATCCCTTGGAGGAGGAGAGGCGTTCTGGTTTTGGGTGTTTTCATCCTTTTTGCGCTGGTTTCTTTCCGTCTTTGTGGATTTATCTCCCTGTGGTCTTTGTAGTTGGTAACTTTTGGATGGGTCTCTGAGTGGATGTCCTTTTTGTAGATATTGAATTTATTTGTTTCTGTTTTTTAGTTTTCCTTCTAACAGTCAGGTCCCTCTGCTGTAGGACTGCTGGAGGTCCACTCCAGACCCTGCTTGTCTGGGGATCACCTGTGGCAGCTGCAGAACAGTAAGGGTGGCTGTCAGTTTCTTCTTCTGTTATCTTTGTCCCAGAAGGATACCTGCCAGATGTCAGCCTGAGCTCTCCTTTATGAGGTGTCTCTTTGGATATACAGGGGTCGGGAGCTGCTTGAGGAGATGGTCTGTCCCTTATAGGAGCTCAAGTGTTATGCTGGGAGCTCTGTTGCTCCATTCAGATCTGCTGGGCAGGTACGTTTAAGTCTGCTGCAGCAGAACTCATAACTGCCTTTCCCCAGGTGCTCTGTCTTAGGAAGGTGGGGCTTTATTTATAAGTTCCTGATGTGTTCCTGCCTTTTTTTCTGAAGCTGCCCTGCCCAGCAAGGAGATAGTCTAGTCACAGTCTGCCAGCAGAGGCATTGCTGAGCTGCTGTGGGCTCTGCCCAGCTGCTGTTTGAGCTTCCTTGCAGTTTTGTTTTCAGAGGTATAGTAATGGCAGTCTGCCTCAGTAATGGTGGACTGCCTTGTTAGTGGCGGACTGCCTCGGTAATGGCAGACTGCCTTGGTAGTGGCCGACTGCCTCAGTAGTGGCAGACTGCCTTGGTAATGGTGGACTGTCTCAGTAGTGGCGGACTGCCTCATTAGTGGCGGACTGCCTTGGTAGTGGCGGACTGCCTTGGTAGTGGCAGACTGCCTTGGTAATGGCGGACTGCCTTGGTAGTGGTGGACAGCCTTGGTAGTGGTGGACTGCCTTGGTAATGGCAGATGCCCTTCCCCTCATCCCGGGTCCAGCTGTGCTTGCTAAAAACTCTCAATTCAGCACGTTTCAGATTGCTGGTCTTTGTAGGGGTGGGACTTGCTGAGCCAGATCACCTGGCTCCCTGTTTCAGCCCCTTTATTCAGTTGAATGAGTGACTCTGTCTCCTAGGCATTCCAGGCGCCACTTGAAATGGCCACCCAGATTTGTGTGAGTTTTTGTGCAGAGACCCACTGCACCGACTGAAACAGCTGTGCTGGAAACTTGTGGTGCTTTTCAGCCCGGGAAACTCCTGGTCTGTGGGCAGTAAAAACTCATTTGGAAATGCCGTGATCACTTACCCTCTGCATTGTTCTCACTGGGAACTACACTCCAGAGCTGTTCCTATTTGGCCATCTTGGATCCCCCCACCAATAGTTTTTATTTTTATTTTTTTGAGATAGGACCTTGCTCTGTTGTCCAGGCTGGAGTACAGTGGCATAAAAATGGCTCACTGCAGCCTCAACCTCCTAAGCTCAGATGATCCTCCCACCTCACGCTCCCAAGTAGCTGGGCCCACAGGCACATACCACCATGGCTGACTAATTTTTTAATTTTTTGTTGAGACAGGGGCTCACTTTGTTGCCCAGGCTGCTCTCAACTCCTGGCCTCAAGCAATCCTTCCACCTCTGCCTCCCAAGTTGCTGGGATTACAGGCATGAGCCACCATGCCTGGCTAGGTGCAAATAATTCAAAGTAAACTCTGACATTAGCAAACTCCTTCAGGTTTTCAAACCATCAGCAACTTTTTTGAGGGGGGTGGGGGAGATGGAGTCTCACTCTGTTACCCAGGTTGTTGTGCAGTGGCACGATCTCGGCTCACTGAAAACTCTGCCTCCTGGGTTCAATCAATTCTCCTGCCTCAGCAACTCTTATGTTTTAAGGGAAAGCTAAGAAAAGCCTCCAGGAACTTTCTGAGTGGCTGATGCTAGGCAAGGCCAGGACTTCCAACACAGAGAAAAACACAAACTTCCTTTAAAACAAAAAAGGGGAGAAAAAGAGAGATCCAGTTTTGGGCAAATGTTTAAATCCTGCTCTGATTGCCCCCATATATCGTAAAATGACTAGCTATACAATTGTTTTGGAGGTGAATTTATGCTCTCGGTTAGCTCCCCTTAGAGAAAGCCTCATGCTAAGATTTTGGACACATAATGACTATGGACCACTGGTGACAGTTGTGGAACTTCACACTCAGGGCTGAACTGGTGACCTCAGCATGTCGCTTGTGAACACATAGTTACTCAGTGAAGGCACAAGTGCAAGTTGGGCAGCTGTGGGCTGGCAAGGTGACCTGGGAGATCACTGCTGCCACCTCCCAGCATTTCCCTGACTAGTCAGTGTCATTACCCATTTCTCTGAAACTTCATAAGGAGTGTATTTGCTCATTCGTGAACATTCTCTCTATCTCTACCGCCTACAGTCCAGCCTTTTGGGCCCTTTCCAAAACTCTTGATTTCCTCCTGTCAAAAGACAAAATTACAACAAATTTAGCTTAAAGATTTTTTTAAAAATCTTTTTTCTTCCCAGTGCTCAGTGCAGCTGGGATCCTTTGAAAAATCTTAATTGGCTTCATTTGCGATTCTAGAATTGGGCAACACTTCATTCCATAAAATAGAAGGAGTGTTCCAATGGGTTCAGCAGAGGAGGCTGGTTTTACAAACAGGAAAGGACTGAGGAAAGAGAACAAAAAGCAGTTTGGTAGTTTTAAAGTGATTTTCCTTGAAAGCTGGGAACAGGGGAAATAGAACAATAGAAAATGATTGATTAGTTGATATCATGTTGTTTTTTAATAAGGATTACAACAGAGGGAAATTAGTTATCTTGCCCATTGAAACTGGCCTTTATGGCTATTCTCTCTCACCCTCCTGATTTCTCAGAAGGTCAAATGAACAGATTGGTTTTGGTTTGGTGATGGGGAATTTTAGCATAAGTTGGACCAAACCAATAGCCTCCTATAAATGTTATTTAACACTCCAAGTTTATTTTAGGCCTAACAGTACGATGAAGTAAAAAGAGGGCTGGCTTGAGAATGAGCTCTGTTGTTATTAACGTCTCACCTTCAGTTTTGTCATACGTAAATGTAGATATTCATGCTTTACAAAATTAATGTTAGACTTAGTTAAGAATGCATTTGGGCTGAGTGCGGTGGTTCATGGCTATAATCTCAGTGCTTTGGGAGACCAAGGTGAGAGGACTGCTGTAGCCTGGGAGTGCGAGACCAGCCTGGCAACAAAGTAAGACCTTGTGATATGCTTTGGCTCGTGTCCTCACCCAAATCTCATCTTGGATGGTAAGTCCATAACCCTCAAGTGTGGAGGGAGGGCCCAGGTGGGAGGTAATTGGATCATGGGGGCAGTTTCCCCATACTATTATCGTGATAGTGAGTTCTTACGAGATCTGATGAATTTATAAGGCAGTTTTCCCTGCTTTTGCTTGCTGTCTGTCACCTGCCACCATGTAAGATGTGCCTCTTCCTCTTCTGCTGTGATTGTGAGTTTCCTGGGACCTCCCCCAGTCATGCAGAACTGTGGGTCAGTTGAACCTCCTTTGTTTATAAATTACCCAGTCTCAGGTAGTGCCTTCATAGCAGTGTGAAAATGGATTAATACAGTAAATTTATACCAAGGTAATGGGCACCGCTATAAAGATACTTGAAAATGTGGAAGTGACTTTGGAACTGGGTAATGGGCAAAGGCTGGAACTATTTGGAGGGCTCGGAAGATGACAGGCAGATGAGGGAAAATTTGGAATTTCTTAGAGTGTTGCTGAATGGTTTTGACCAGAATGCTGATAGTAATACGGCCAATGAAGTTCAGGCTGAGGTGGTTCAGATGGAGATGAGGAACATCCTGGGAACTGCAGCGATGGTCACTCTTGCTATACTCTAAACAAAGAAACTGGTGGCATTCTGCCCCTGCTCTAGAGATCTGTGGAACTTTGAACTTGAGAGAGATTGTCTGAAATTGGAACTTATGTTTAAAAGGGAAGCAGAGCATAAAAGTTTGAAAAATTTGCAGCCTGATGATGGCATAGGAAAGAAAAATCCATTTTCTGGGGAAATATTCAAGCTGGCTACAGAAATTTCCATAAGTAACAAGGAGCCAAATTCTAATTGCCAAGACAATGGGAAAAACGTTGCCAGAGCATGTCAGAGATCTGGGCCTCCCATCACAGGCCCAGAGGCCTAGAAGGAAAAAGATGAGTTAGTGGGCAGGATCCAGGGCCTCCCTGCTCTATGCAGCCTCAGGACTTGGTGCCCTGTGTTGCAGCTGCTTCAGCTTCAGCTGTAGCTAAAAAGGGCCAAGGTATAGTTCAGGCCATTGCTTCAGAGGGTACAAGCCCCAAGCCTTGGTGCCTTCCACGTGGTGTTAGGCCTGTGGGCACACAGAAGTCAAGAACTGAAGTTTGGGAACACCCACCTAGATTTTAGAGGTGTATGGAAATGCCTGGATGTCCAGGCAGAAATGTACTATAGGGGTGGAGCCCTCATGGTGAACGTCTGTTAGGGCAGTGCAGAAGGGAAATGTGGGGTTGGAGCCTTCACACAGAGTCCTCACTGGGGCACTGCCTAGTGAGTCTGTGAGAAGAGGGCTGCTGTCCTTCAGGCCCCAGAATGGTAGCTCCACTGACACCTGATACCATGTGTCTGAAAAAGCCACAAGCACTCAATGCTAGCCCACGAAGGAGCTGCCCAAGGCTGTGAGAGTATACCCTGGTGAATGTGAGACATGGAGTCACAGGAGATCATTTTGAAGCTTTTAATATTTAATGATGGATTTTGGACTTGCATGGCATCTGTAGCCCCTTTGTTTTGGCCAATTTCTCCTATTTGGAATGGGTGTATTTACCCAATGCCTGTACCCCCCATTGTATCTTGGAAGGAACAAACTTGTTTCTAATTTTGCTGGTTGATAGGTGAAAGGGACTTGCCTTGTCTCAGATGAGACTTTAGACTGTGGACTTCTGGATTAATACTGAAATAAGTTAAGACTCTGGGGGACTGTTGGGAAGGCATGATTGTGTGTTGAAATGTGAGGATGTGAAATTTGGAAGGGGCCAGGGGCAGAATAATATGGCTTGGCTCTGTGTCCTGACTCAAATCTCATCTCAAATGTTAATCCCCCTAATCTGCACATGTTGAGGGAGGGTCCAGGTGGGAGGTGACTAGATTATGGGGGAGGTTTCCCCCATGCTGTTCTTGTGATAGTGAGTTCTCAGGAGATCTGATGGTTTTATAAGGCAATTTTCTCTGCTCTTGCTCACTCTCTCTTGCCTGCTGCTATGTAAGATGTGCCTGCTTCCCCTTCTTCCTTGATTGTGAGTTTCACCTCCCCAGCCATGCAGAACTGTGGGTCAATTGAACCTTCTTTGTTTATAAATTATCCAGCCTCAGGTAGTATCTTTATAGCAGTGTGAAAACAGATCCTGTCTTTACAAAAAAATTAAAAACTTAGCCAGGCATGGAGTGCATGTCTGTAGTCCCAGCTGCTCAGGAAGCTGAGGCAGGGGGATTTCTTGAGCTCAGAAGTTTGAGGTAGCAGTGAGCTATGATCATAACACTGCACTCCACCCTGGGTGACAGAGGGAGACCCTGTTCTCTAAAAAAAAAATGCATTTGGAAGTGCTACGCCATCTTAAACATTATTTTTAGAAACAATGACTGACTCATGGTTCCTAGGGGTGAAGACCTGGCATGAGACAATTATTACTAGAGTACAATCACCTCATCTTACTGGGCAAGCACATTAAAATCTTCTTTTACATGTTTTACCTACTTAGTGGCACACCCAGACAGTGTAGGAAGAAGGTGTTGCTACAGATAACTAATGAATTATGCTCAGGGTTACAAGACGCCCAAACCAAAAAACTACAAGTGGAGACGTAGATTTGATGGATCTATAAGAATACAAGATTCAGAAGCTGTTTTATGAGATACCTTCAAAAAGATTACTATGCCTGTGTTCTCACTTATGTCAACCTCTAGTGTTCAAATGCACATAACTGCTGGGTGCAGTGCCTCATTCCTGTAATCCCAGGACTTTGGGAGGCCAAGATGAAAGGATTGCTTGAGCTCAGGAGTTTGAGACTAGTCTGGGTAACATAGTGAGACCTTGCCTTTACAAAATAAAACAACAACAACAAAAATTAGCCAGGTGTGTTGGCTTGTGCCTGTGGACCCAGCTACTTGGTAGACTGAAGTGGGAGGATCACTTACATCTAGGAAGTTTAGGCTGCAGCGAGCTGTGATTGCACCACTGCACTCCAGCCTGGGCAACAGAGCAAGACCCTGTCTCAAAAAGAACTCAAACAAAGAAAACAATAAATATACATAATCTTGGAATTTGGGGTTGCAAAGGCTGATAAATGTCCAAGTGATCCCATAAGAGTATTTTGTCATTGCCTGGGTTTTGATTTGAGTGCTTGTTCCCCTCAGTTTTTAGGATGATTTCACTTGGAAAACCCCTGTTCCACTTACCAAGTATATTTTCTGAACTAGGGTCCATCCCATGCGTGGCTCTTTATATTTTAATCTTAAAGGTGACGCACTAAAAAGGTTCTAGGTGATTTTGTATCTCCTATATAAAAATTTATAAAAATGTTTCTCACAAATAAAGAAACTTACTCAAAATTAACATGCACAAGGGCTAGATGTAGATGAACACATCCTTAAACACATGCTTTTAGGTCGCTGAACTGTTTTAAACAAAGACAGGCACCTGGTTTTCTGCAACTCAACCTTTCACAGAGTTTTACTTTTTATTTTATTCATTTATTTTTGAGACGGAGTTTTGCTCTTGTTGCCCAGGCTGGAGTGCAATGGTGCGATCTCGGCTCACTGCAACCTCCGTCTCCCGGGTTCAAGTGATTCTCCTGCCTCAGCCTCCTGAGTAGCTGGGATTACAGGCATGCACCACCATGCCAGGCTAATTTTGTATTTTTAGTAGAGATGGAGTTTCTCCATGTTGGTCAGGCTGGTCTCCAACTCCTGACCTCAGGTGATACGCCTGCCTCAGCCTGCCAAAGTACTGGGATTACAAAAGCCCACAGAGTTTCAGTGATTTAATCCTTTCAGTGTTAAGACACACCCTTTTGATCGCCCTGTAGGACAAACAGATTAGAAGACTTTTATTTTTTTAAAGCTCAGTCTCTAACATACACTCTAAAAGCTTTCTGTAGTATAAATTTAGGTTTAAATTTCTGATTACAGCCTCCAAAAAGACAAAGACCTGAAACAACCTTTAGCTTGTTTGAAATGCTTACCCAAATCAATGAGCCCTGTTTTTTTTTTTCTTAATACATTCTAATTAACAGCCAACATGTAGTCCTTGTTGGCTACAGAAAAAAAATGGAGACTTTTAGTCCATCACCTTGTGTCTATTCCTTCAAGCTAAATATTCTTTCCAATTATGTAAACAAACATTGAAAATTGCTCAACGCCTATTTATTTTGCACAATTTGTTTAAGAAACCCTCAAGGGCTGGCTTGGAAGGGTTCATCCTGCTGGCAGTGATGTTACAGGTGTGCAATTACTTGTAGAATTTGTATTAAAGGCAAAGTTTAATGGCTCTTTGTCTGGATCTTCAATTATGGCCTAATAAAATAAATCAGCTCTCTTATTTTACTAATTTAGCCTTTGTTTGTTTCACTAGTGTTAATTTAAAAGGAAGCAAGTTTACTGTTGCTCATGACTTGCTAACTTCCAAGTTACAGTTTTTTTAGAAAACCTTCAGAATTTCATTCCCCACCCCCCCAGAGTCAAATTGCTATGTGTTCAAAAAGCATTTTCAGATTGAACAGAACATTTTTTCCCCTTCTGATTTCAGTGTCTGTGAATGCCAGAAGAAATTTAACTTTAAAAGGAACAAAAAATCTAACATCTGTTTCTGGTTAAATCTGAGTATATGTAATGCAAACAAAGAATTTATATGTGTGTCTATGTTTGTATACACACACACACACACACAACACACACACACACACACCCTGAAGCTGAGAGCAAGGCTTGCATGTTTGATGTCCTTCATGCCTTTGTGCCTGGACCAGTGGAGCCCAGAACCCACATGGAATTCTATACCCTTTGACTTGTATTTGTAAGGCCACGTGATTCCTAGTGACTCAGACTTAGGTTAGGTTCAACCACTATCTCCCTAAGCAGCAGTCCCCAACTTATTTAGCACCAGGGACCGGTTTCATGGAAGACAATTTTTCCACAGATAGGGGCTGGGGGAAGATGGTTTTAGGATAAAACTGTTCCACCTCAGATCATAAGGCATTAGGGTCTCATAAGGAGTGCACAACCTCGATCCTCGCATGCACAGTTCACAATAGGGTCCGTGCTCCTATGAGAATTTAATGCCGCTGCTGATTTGACAGGAGATGGAGCTCAGGCGGTAATGCTTGCTCACCCACTGCTCACCTCCTGCTTCCTAATACCTGGTTCCTAAGAGGTTATGGTATCAGTCCATGGCCCAGGGCTTGGGGGACCCCTGTCCCTAAGGAACCCTCTCACAGAGAATCATTAACAATTGCTTCCTCTCCCTATCATGGGGGACCACCAGAAAATTGTTAGAAGCCAACCCAGTCAGGTGTGTGGGGAGTCACCCAGGAGAGATTTTACAGGGTGCAAGGTAAAATAATAGCAATATTTTAAGCACACATTTAGAATGACACTGTAAGGCAGATGCACCTGAATGTGTGTTTGAGCTAGGGAATCCAGGAGTGGCCAATGTGCAGATTCACTTATTTTCTATGATAAACATCTGAGCCCCCTATCCTGCAGAATATGAGGTGTACAGGGGATTGAGGCCCTGAGTTGAGTTAAATGAAAGTTGCCAAGTGGAGCTCTTTTTTGTTTTTTTGGTGGGAGGGAGGCAAGCATGAAGCGAAATGCTATATAAAATGCATTCTATTTGCAAGGGGTTGCAGATTTTCTGTCCACCACTGGCCTGGAGGGCAGATACGTTGCCAGCGCACTGCTGCTGGACTGTCTGTCCTATGTGAGCTCCTAATAAAACCCCACATCTCGTTTGCTCACTCCATGTCTCTTCTTTGGCTTCTTGAACCTGGTGTCTTCTCTACTGAGGTTAACGGGGGTTTGGCACAACATATGGCAGAAGCATTGTTGATGCCACGGCATATGATGAAAAGACTAAATAGCCTATAAGATGCATCACCACCAGTATTTTTATCATCATAAAACTTTCAAAACTGAGAGGGGCCCTGTGGTCATTTTGTTCAACTTCACATTTCACAGGTGGTTGAAGTAAGGCCCAGAGAAACATAAATTTGTTAGTTATTAGTAAAGGCTGAACTGCAGTTCATGGCACACTTGTAACATCCAGCAGGCTCTGAGACCATCCCAACCTGGCTATGTCCACCATGTGCATTTCTCATTCGACCTTACTAGAAAAGCATGTGCTAGGTAAAATAAACAGAGGCTGAGCAACTTTCACTCATGTCTCCTAATTTTTTTTTTTTTTTTTGAGACAGAGTCTTGCCTTGTCACTCAGGCTGGAGTGCAGTGGCACAATCTTGGCTCACTGCAACGTCCGCCTCCCAGGTTCAAGCGATTCTCCTGCCTCAGCCTCCCGAGTAGCTGGGACTACAGTCATGTGCCACCATGCCCCATTAATTTTTTTGTATTTTTAGTAGAGACGAGTTTCACTGTGTTAGCCAAGATAGTCTTGATCTCCTGACCTCGTGATCTGCCCACCTTGGCCTTCTAAAGTGCTGGGATTACAGGCGTGAGCCACCGCACCTGGCTAAAATTTTTAATTAATGTGGTTTACTACTTGCAAAATGAAAAGTGGAATTTATTGGAACGTGTTTAATACAGACAAAAACGCCTTAGTATATTTAACATAATTAAGGGAAAAGGTTAGAGCAGAGTACAGAAGTTCATAGCCAGGATTCTAGAATCAGATAGTTACTGGTTTGAATCTAGGTTCTATACCTCTGGCCATGTCAGCTTGGCCGGCCCTCTCACATTGTTTCCTCATCTTCAAAATGAGAGTTATAATAGTAGTGTCTACACTTCCCTCAAGAATATTTATAAAGGCCACAGCCCCGCATCTAGCAGCTAGTCAGTACTTGTAAATGATGGCTCTTGCTGCACAGAGAGTGAGTATCTTGAAAGCTGGCAAAAGTCTAAACTCACTGGAGGAGAGTCAAACTATGCCCACACAGCCACATGTGGCTCATGTTTACAAGTTCTATGATGTTATTGTTCATAGACAGTCAGATCGTGGCTCTTTGCCAATTATTTATTCAAGACCGTTCATTCCACCTCTCGGAGGACAGAATAATAATAATTAATAACAATAACGATGATAACAAGGGCAGGCAAGCAAGGAGACCACTGGGGCCAGGGCCTCAGGCACCAGGAGATAGTCAGGAATGCTGGGGGAGGGAAGACGTCCAGAGAGAGGCTGGCACCCACAGAGTCAGATTCAGAAAGCCTCAGTTTCCCAAAGGTAGCCTCGGCTGGCCAAGGCCCAGCTTCCCCATAGCAAATGCAGCACCTCCCTGTCACGTGCAGCCCACCGAGGCCACTACACTAAAAACAAAACAGAAACAAAAACCCGAGAGGCATTTTGTGGCAGCCAAACCCACAAGAGAGGAATGGAGGTCAAGGCCAGTTCCCTGAGGCCGGCCCTGTAACTAGAGAGGGCTTCCTGGGAAGCCCCACCCTGTGCTGGTGAAAGGAGCCGGAACAGAAGTGATAACAGCCATTAGGCTGAAAAAGACTGTTTGTTTTGCAGTTCTCAAGCTTTCAGAAAATCCCAGAGGCCACAATAAATTGTGGCCTCTTTAGCTGTGAACTGATAGAGCACTTAACCAAGGAAAGCCTCTCTTTTCCCTTCCCAGCACAGGGAACACTTTCTAACCCTCAAATGTGATCAGAGAGCTGGTGAGGAGTTGGAGGCTCCTTGTCACTGACACTGGAGCTGGACAGGCACGGGTGTGAGGAAGATGAAGGCAGGCAGAGGCGAGAAGCCTGGGAAGGCAGGGGTGGGGGAGGCAGGGGACGGGGGGGGTGCACATTGACAAGAAAAATGCCCAGTCCCCTTAGGTCAAATCCCTAGCTCCTAACAGGGACAAAGGGCCTGCTCTTTCCCTCGCTCCTTCTTTTCCACTTAGCTGCTTTGCAGAATAGGATAAGGAAGTAGAATGTGGGCCCAGGAATGACAAGCCCACTGGATCTGCAGGCAACCCTCTGCAGGCCTCCGGCTCAGAAACAAAAGTACCAAAGCCCTTCTCTGCCCTGCTAGGTCCCCATGATGCTCTGTCCTTCTGAGTACATGTGAAAAATCTGGGACACACAGTCTGACAATTGCGGGGGTGGGAAGGGGACTCACCAGGACCAAGGCACGGATAATTGGAAGGAAAATGCCTAGAAAATCTGTGACATATGGCTGCTGTACACACAGGCACTTGCAAATGAGACTGTGATGCTAAACAGAGCCTTGCCAATCAAATAGGCAAAGCACATTTCTGAATAATTGGACTGGGGGAAAAAAGTAAAGTTTCGCCATCTGAGGCAACATGGTGCAGTGGGAAAGAACAGATGGGGTTTAGAGAGAGCGCCAGGGACGAACACTGCCGATTCTGTTTACTGGTTGTGCCCCTTTGAGCAAGCCACTTCATCTTTTTGGACCTCAGTTGTACTCATCTGTAAAATGGAGTTCTTGGGTATAAAGTACTTGGCATATAGTGGAGGCGGCAGTAAGCAGCTTCCATGAGAACCATATCCATTCCAGATGGCAGCTTTGCAAAGGGAATCGATTGGTTTAAGAGAGAGAGAAATTAAGATTTCCTTGAAAATTTTATCTGAAAGGCCTCCATGGCCTATGCATTGGTTCATTATCTTTCCTTTTGTTTTACAAGTGAGTAGGAGAGAACCCGGAACAAAATCGAGTCTGGAATGGTGCCTTTGTAAAGAAACCCCCTAGGAACCAATTCTCCTGTCGGCAGTGGAGGAGGAATCAGGTTTCGTCACAGCCAGATAGAAACTGAGTTCCTACCCTCTGCCATATCAGGATGCTCCTTGGTTTGGGGCCTAAATGTAACTTGGCAATGACTATTTGTTTTTCCCAGTAAGACATTAACAGCTAGCATAAGACCAAAAGGAGAGAAGAAGTAACTCCACAATAAAACTCTGTATGTTCAGTACTTTGCCTCATTTTAGCAGCTCCAACCTAATTTCATCTTTAAAAATGTCCTGCCTCCAGGATCCTGATGATCTAAACAATTTTCTACCTGCCAAAGCTTTAAAGCTGTCACCCATCCACATGATAAGGCAAATGAAGCATCAAAATGATACATGGGGTGAGGGGGAACAACAGGCTCTCTCTGGGACAGCTATAATTCTCCATCAACAGCACTGCAGTCAGGGCCGTGGGGGCAGGGGCAGCAGGAAGGAAGGAAAGAGGGAGGGGAGAATGTGGGCACATTTTCCAGTCATCATCATAAAAAAGGAGAATCATTTTTCTGGTGATGATGGTTGATAACTAGAGAGATCTAAATTTATTTGTTCACCACAGGTCCAGTTTTAAGGGTTTTTTTGTTTGTTTGTTTTTTAAACCTATACTAAACCCAAAACTTTTCCTTATTGTGTTTCAAAACCAAACCAATGCAGTTTTTACAATAAACCCCCTAGAGACATTTACTTAATATTTAACTAAGGCTAAATTACAGATTCCACTTCAGAGGGACTAGGCAGAATCTCTGACGCCTAATTCTATTGCATTCATTGTAAGTTAGTGAGGGTGACAATGTGGCCATTATTGAATACTTTTTAAAGACTCATTAATCTCAAACAAGAACCAACTTAACAAGCAAGGCAATCTTTTGAAGGGAAGTGGTAGTGGTTTAAACAGAGGATTAAGAGATAATCACATTTAAAGTCATCTTTTGGTACCAAGATTGACCCCAGTCTATGGGTTGTGAATTATAGGGATGGGGACAGGCTTTTTCCCTTTCCTCCCTAACCAGGTGACAGACTCCCTTATGAGACAGCCAGATGGCAGCCTGCCCACATCCAAAAACACACTTGTCTATTTTGAAACGTTATCACAAAATGTTTACCTCTTAACCAATTTATAAGACTGTTGCATAACATAATACCCTAAACTCTATAGCAGTTAAACACTATCTAAATAGTATGTCCAATTTAAATGTAAATTTTCAGTGTACTTTTTACCATAAGTATCAGCTAGCTAGCTGCTGCTAACCAGAATGTGAAAGATATGGGAAAACCATCATTTTAAACTGGAGCTCTTTAACATAATTTGTCTTAGAAGAATGGGAACAGAAGAACCTGCTAAAAGGAATCTTCCGCTTTTAAGGCTTCCTTATCACCAGGACTTCGGTTCTACAAAAAAATGAAATTTATATTTGCCAAGCAATTATGCATTTTCCTTTAAAGGATTCCTTCAGTCATGTTGAATACAAAACAGGAGGCAAGCTAACAATTATTTAGCAATGGATTTGATATGCATTTCAAGGGTTCTGTCTCATAGTGAGGTTATTCAAAACACAAGTCAAAATAAGTAAAGCCACATTCTCATTCGGTCTGCAGAGGAGATGAAATATCTTCTATTCTTCTTCTTCTTTTTTAAATGTTATTCCACCCAACTTTCCTTCTTTTCCTTTTTGCTCTATACCATGGATGAACCTCTTTTAAGTGGCACATAGCCAACATGTGATCACAAGCCCCTGAGGAGCTTCTAGCTGAATCCTTTCACTTTGAAGCTAGGAAATCTGCAGACCAGAATCTCCAAGTTCCTTGAACTAGGTTTCACTGCTAAGATTGTAGTTCAGGTGTCCTGATGTTCCAGAACCTGGCCCACAGCTCTGTGGCCACAGTTAATTGTCCATCCCCACCCAATACAGCTGTTTGGACCAATTGCAACCAATCTATGCACTGGCCAGAGATGGATGGACTTTTGCTATGAGGCTACACCAGGAGCTGCATCTGACTGTCTCTGAACTAAAAGACAGTTGAGAGGCCAATGGTGGCCCATGCCTATAATCCCAGCACTTTGAGAGGCCAAGGTGAAAGGATTGCTTGAGGTCAAGAGTTTGAGACCAGTCGGGCCAACACGGTGAGACCCCGACTAAGCCAGGTGTGGTGCTACATGCCTGTAGTTCCAGCTACTCGGGAGGCTGAAGTGGGAGGATAACCTGAGTCAAGGAGTTCAAGGCTGCAGTGAGCTATGATTGTGTCACTATACTTAAACCTGGGTACCAGAGCAAGACCCTGTCTCTAATCAGTCAATCAATCACTCAATCGATCAAATAAAAGACAGTTGAGAAAGTTGCCGGCCAATAGCAGGAGATAAAAAGATATCAGGAAAGTCACAATTAAATTGTAGCAGACAACCAAACTGTTCTCTAGTATTTGCTCCTGTGAGCTTCTGGTTCTTATATTTTCCATCACCTTACAACAAATTCCCACTTTCCTGAGCTAGACTGAGTGGATCTCTGTTTCTGGAAGCTAAGAAACACTATCTATATTACATCAGCCTGGTGTTCCTTTCATGGTATTACAGGACCAGAAACTTCTGACTCAAAACCTCAAAGCTGCTGGTGAAGTAGAAGCAGCCCCTCCCACTTCTCACACAAATACTCCTTGCTTCCAATCTGGGAGATGATCAAAAGCCAATAATTATTAGAAGAGAGATTAACCCTGTCTGGAAATTCTCAGGGACAACCAGAGCTTCAACATAATCAGAAAAGCCTATTACGGCTTTTCTGATTATCAATTTGGTTATGATAACACTTACTTAAAAATAACCATGCTATGTAAGAATGGTGGGAAATACATCTTTTAATGTTAGGTGAAAAAAGAAAAATCTTACAAATGGGAAAAAAAAAGCAAAGAGAAACTCAAAAACAAATTTTAACTTTATTGGAGTTCAGGCAGCATGTACCAGGTTTTCTAAGGGCTGGTTACCCCCCACGTAAGCTATTTTATGCCAGGGAAACTACACATCAGAAGTATTAAGTATCTGAGGAAAGGAGTCCCAAATTAAATGGCCATTAAAGAATCAGGGAGGTCACAAAGGGTAAGAGAACAGGGAGTGGTGAGGTCTGTGCCTAAGGTTAACACTCAGTATAAAAGCATTCAAATTCCATTTTATAGGATTTTCCTAGGTCACTACAGATGATACTATAGAATTAAATACTACTTCTTAAAGTCTTGAACTTCTAAACATCTTATATATAAAGATACACTGCCTCTGAGACATAGAAAATTCAGTATCATTCTATGTTAACAACTCATGGAAATCAATAAAAAATGAAAGCCCTCTTTAAAAGAAAATACTCAAAAGGCAGACTTACAGTTCATGAAAGTTAATAGAAATGATTAATGAAAGTATAAAAAATGTTTTCATCTTCACTAATTATATATGAACTGGTAATTAACTGAGATGCCATTTTTCCTTTTTTTTCAATTTTTATTTTTATTTATTTTTGTTTTTTGAGAAAGAGTTTTGCTCTGTCGCCCAGGTTGCAGGGCAGTGGTGTGATCTCGGCTCACTGCAACCTCTGGCTCCTGGGTTCAAGTGATTCTTCTGCCTCAGCTTCCTCAGTAGCTGGGATTACAGGTGCATGCCACCACACCCAGCTGATTTTTGT
Source organism: Ateles fusciceps (assembly GCA_036589455.1). Classification (NCBI taxonomy): domain Eukaryota; kingdom Metazoa; phylum Chordata; class Mammalia; order Primates; family Atelidae; genus Ateles; species Ateles fusciceps. The sequence continues at coordinate 5,912,413 of JAZHEH010001955.1, forward strand.
ATTTTTAGTAGAGATGGGGTTTCACCATGTTGGTCAGGCTGGTCTCAAACTCCTGACCTCGGCCTCCCAAAGTGCTGGGATTACAGGTGTGAGCCACCACACCTTCAATTTTTATTTTAAGGTTGGGGTACATGTGCAAGATGTGCAGATTTGCTACATAGGTAGACATGTGCCATGGTGGTTTGTGGCACAGATCATCGCATCACCTAGGTATTAAGACCCATATCTATTAGCTATTCTCCCTGATGTTCTCCCCTCCCTCCAACCCCCAATAAGTGCCTAGTGTGTGTTGTTCCCCCCCCCACCATGTGTCCGTATGTTCTTGTCAATCAGCTCCCACTTATAAATGAGAACACATGGTGTTTGGTTTTCTGTTCCTGTGTTAATTTGCTGAGGATAATGGTTTCCAACTCCATTCATGTCCCTGCAAAGGACATGATGTCATTTCTTTTAATGGCTGTATAGTATTCCATGGTGTATATGTACCACATTTTCCTTATCCAGTCTATTATTGATGGGCATTTAGGTTGATTCCATGACTTTGCTATTGTGAACAGTGCTGCAATGAATATACGTGTGCCTGAAGATACCATTTTTATTGGTTAAATTAGCAATGATTTAAAAATGAGACCACAGAAAGTTCAGGAAGAGGAGTCAGAATGAATACTCTCATGCAGATGATAAGCGGGTACTGACACCAGGGTATTTATGAGAAAATAATTAAGCAACATGTATCACTAGCCTTGATAATCCTATCAATTTCATGAGTCAGGAAAAGGTTTGCTCTCTTCGAAATAGGCCTATGATTTCCTAGTGGGTAGCGTAACTTCATTTTGGTTGGTCAAGACAAAGCTCAAATACAAATCTATGGCTCACATTTGAACCCGCATGCCTCATTTCACTTTAGTCTGGGCTTTCATCTTGTATTGCATCTGTGTTCCCCCTAATTTCAATTTTTATCTGCTTATCTCATTTTTTCTATGTCTCATTATGAATGCCATGAAGTATCCATGAAAAGGAATACCTGTGTAAAATATCGTAAGAACAGAGAAAACGAGGCTTCCAAGCTTTCAGGATCAGTTGTGGCATCAATGTTTGCATTGCTATTTCACAAAATGAGGAATTTAGCAAAAAGTGAGTGAGACTTTTGCTTCATGTTACAAAACTAAACACTGGCCAGGTTCAGTGAAGTTGCCTCTAACCTTTTAAAGATACAGAAATGTAACTTTAAAGCTTTTATTTTTTGTTAGGTCTGTCACCATGCCAAAATGAAAGTGGAGAGATTAGATAATCACTCCATGGAACAGTGACTCATCTTCTGAACCATCATACACAGTATCTCTTCAGAAGCATTCTAATCAGAAAATCCACTTGCTGGTTTTTTTGGCCCAATGTCTAACATTCTTTTGAGCCCAAAGATAGGTTAAAAACCTTGATACAGAGCAGAAGAGAGAGGTAATGATTTGACTGATGTGTTTCAGCTAATTTAACAAAAGGTTATCTAATACTGTGGGGTTTGTTAACCCATTTATGCTGGAGGTTGCACATTTTTTGTGTGTGAAAAATCAGACCTTGGTGATGACCTTGAGCTGTAGGATATAAATAACTCCTACAAGCTTCACGTTCCAATAATGGAACACTGGGCATAAATGGGTTAAGAAGGGTGGATAAAAAAACAGTTAAGTAGAGTGCAGGGTTAATAAATGCCATCAGGGCACCGCTGGAACACAAACCAAAGCAAATATGCAATAGAAGAAAACTCTGGGCAAATCATTTTAATGCTTAAAGCCCCAGTTTTAACATCTTTAAAAAAATATTGTGCTCCTCATGCCACTTAGCTGTGTTCTAAGAAACAACAGTGGCAGCTGCCCCTGGTAGGCAAGGCCTGGGCGCAGGATCAAACCCACTTTGCCATTTAATCCAATGTGATCTTGGGCAAGTTATTTAACCTTTCTATATTTCAGTTTCAGGATCTGTAAAGTGGGCTGGTAATAACTGTTTCTCAGGATTGCTGGTAGGATTAAGTGAAGTAAAATATGTAAAGCACTCTGACAGTGAATGGCATGTATACTAAACGCTCAACATATGGTATGGCTTATTAATATTGAAATATTACTATTCCAATCTAGAAAATGATACTGCCCATTGTTAGGAAGCTCAAATAAGATAATGAACATAGATACCTATAAAAGCAACAAAAGACGTACAATCCAGGTGAGGACTAATTGTGATTGTGAGGAGAGAGTACTTGACACAACCATAAATTCTGCTAAGCTACTTCAGACAGTGTGAGTCACCCCTAATGTAACAAAAGATTTTTAAAAGCAATAAAACCTGTTGGGGCTTCATCCAATGACAATTCCCAAGTTCATATAAAATGTGCCAAGCGTTGGCAGTCCTGAGCAAAGCTGCCTTCCAATGAGTTTTGGGTGAGACAATATGTTCAGTTATAAGACTTAAAGCTCTGCCCCTTATGCAATTAACATTTCTTAATCCCTCCCCTTTGAAGAAGGAGCCACTAATTTAGGGATATCCTTTACAGAAAAAAAAGGCTGTCTCAGCAGGAAGCTGATTGCCCTGGCTGGGCCAAGTACCAGAACCTAACCCTTATCCACCCTTGGCTCCCTTACCAACCCCGCCTTCCACTACCAGGACTGTCCCTTCCTTTCATCTACCTTCAACTCTGGAGCCAAACCAAATAGCTCTCATTATTGTCTCTGTAGCTCATCAGAGAGCACGCCTAATCCCAACATGCGTACACATACACACACTCTCTCTCTCACACACAAATGCATGCACACACATGCAGATGCACAAACACGCGCAAGCACACTCGCACTTTCCTCCCTCCCTCCCCCCTCCCTCCCTTCCCTCTGTCCACTTGGAATGGCCTTCATTCTCTCCCCAGGCACTGGCAGGAACGAATACACTACCTTACACTTCTCACACCACCCTTACAAATGCAGCTGACCACACAGAATAACCACAGAAGTCTCAGCATGGGGTTTGGGGGGGGGTGGGGGCAGGGTTGTGGTGGCTGGTGAACCAGGCCATGCGCCCATTTTAAAAAGTCAAGTAACAGGTGGCCAAACCTCAGGACAAACTGCAGATTCAGAGGTTATTTCTTCCTTTCACGGGCAAAGATTTTATTTGCCTCACTCTATGACAAAAGCTTGTCGTTCTGCCTCAAACAGGCACTCTGACACATTGAAGTAAGGAATCCAAAGCATAAAATAACCACCAATAATGACAACCAGAGAGTCCCCTAACCACAGCCTTCTAGAAAGTCTAGAGGTCTTCCTACCTCTCAGGGAAAGTTTTTCACCTGCAGTGGGGGAGATAATTGACCTTGAGCAGAGTAAACACATTGTAAGATATTCATGGGTAATGTACTTCCCATCATCTGTCCCACTCAACCATCATTAAGGTTTTGGGATTTAGAACACACAAATACACACATGCACACCCCCCTCCCGTATGCACACACACACACACACACACAGACACATATATACATCTGTATACATACACTCACACATAAACACACCTTTAAACACACACACATATACATATACATACACATATATACACACCTATATACACTTACAAACATATATGCACATCTATATATACACACATATACACACATATATAAACACCTATATACATACACTCACACATATACACACCTATAAACACACACACATATATACACACCTATGTACACACATAAACATATATATACCTATATACATACAAACATATATACACAGCTATATCCACATACCTATACACAGACACTCACATATATATACTCACCTATAAACACACACATGTATATACACCTATACATACATACACACACCTATATACACACATATACATATACATATACCTACATTCATGCATAGACATACACACCTATATACATACACACATATATACACACCTATACACACATACATACCTACATACACAACTATGTACACACATATACACATATGTACACACACACACATCTTAGAAAATAAATGACAGAAGAAAAGAAACTCAAGCTCTGAGGGTTTTCCATGGGTTTTCAGATCTTGAGAATAGAAAGACCATTCCCATTCTCTCCCTCCTGCCCCCATCCTGCCTGTTCTGTGGACACAGAAGCGGACTCAGAAACCTGGAGAGACAACTGGACTAATGTTCTCTTTGTGATTTGCAAGATGCCTATGCTTTTGCAGACTCTCAAATTATACTTTTAGACAGAAGCTAGATTTCAAAAGAGGGCTACAAGGAGACAGGGCTGGGGAGTCTGAGGTAGAGCCAGGGGCCGTTTCTCCCTAGTGCCTCCACCTCCACGTGGTGAAGGATTTGTGTGGGTACCCCGCCCTTGCCACCCCCTCACTACCCAGGACATTGCTGTTTTATTTCTATCCCCTGCCCCTGAGAACATTCTCGTTTAAGACCCCTGATAAAGTCCACTCTACTTGTTCTACAAATTAGAAACCATAAAGCCCACTGAAGGAATGTCACTTGCTGAAATCCTTGCTTTTAAACTCATCCAAGTGCTTCTGAACCTCTATTTCTAGTGCAGAATCTTGAGTCGGGGGAAATAGTCTTGTCTGGAAGTCCCCTCCACCCACTAATAATCTTTGACCTTAGAAGTGGATTGATCTTCAAGACTTCTTCACCTTCATGCACTAGACACTATGTGTTTTCATGTTCAAATAGCGACCTGCAGAGTCTTCCACATGCCAGGCCTAGAGCTCTGTGCACACTCTAAGTATTCCCACAATTATTATGGGGATGCACATTATTCACACAATTTTACAAATGAGGAAGGTACAGAGCAAGGGCAGACAGTTGGGGGCTGGACTGTACTTGAGCTCAGGCCTCTCTGATACCAAACCTACACATTTGGAGTATGCCTTGCTGCCTTGCAAATGTCTATCATCTCCTTCAATTAGACATGAAATCAGAACTCATTTGGCCCTGAACAAAATTAAATGCTAGGTTACCAGCAAAATAGCAGAAAAGGGCTCCACCTGTCTACCTGAGATTGTCATATGGTTTCTGTGTATTTGCAGCTGCTCCTACTCCACTAGAAAGTTCCCTCAAGGAAGGTGCTTTGCCTTATGTGTTTTGGCCTCTCCTATGTGTATAGTTGCTTAATACTGCTTGGAGGTATTGCTCAACAGTTTCTGATTTTAGTTTCTGATCAAATTTTACTAAAATAGCCCTCTTCGGAGAATGCCACCCGTCTAGGGTCCTTAGAAAGGTCCTTTCTTGGCCTGGTGTGGTGGCTCACGCCTGTAATCCCAGCACTTTGGTAGGCCGAGGCAGGTGGATATCAAGGTCAAGATCGAGACCAACCTGGCCAACATGGTGAAACCCCATTTCTACTAAAAATACAAAAATTAGCAGGCTGTGGTGACGCTCGCCTGTAGTCCCAGCTACTCAGGAGGCTAAGGCTGGAGAACTGCTTGAACCCAGGAGATGGAGGTTGCTGTGAGCTGAGATCCTGCCACTACACTCCAGCCTGGGCAACAGAGCGAGACTCCATTACAAAACAGAAAAAAGGTCCTTTCTCCTCTGTTCATCACTTCTCCCCCTCTCCTACTTTGATCTGCCCTTGGGAAAGTATAATTCAAAGTACAGGAAGTCACAGGTTTGTTTTTTGCAATTAAAACAAGTTGTGTTCTTAGCTCTCTAATTTCTCCAAAGTAGATTAGGCAACAAATCCAACTCTAAGTGGTTTTAAAAAAAGAACATATGTGCAAAGTACTTGAATACCAAAGGAAATAGTTGTTTTAGAAGTGACGTCAGTTAATGAGTAGTAATCATACTTACAACCCATATGATGATCAACCTCCTGGATAAATAAGGGTCAATATTCCAGTGAGTAAATGGAAGAAATGTGATGTAGAACACTTCTTGACCCAAAGCAGCTGAAAATCGGAATAGGTAATAGTAGAAATAATTCTTCACGATGTACTTCTGTACAAAAGCCTAAAAGACAAAAGTTAGAAGACTCTGTGAGTTCATGCAATATGTCAACATGGGGCAAGTTTTAAACATCTCTGTCTAAAACTCACAGGTTTCAATTGCCAAAACGCTGCCTCCTCTCCCATTATGTTATTAAGGTATTGTTACCGTCATTGAACACTTTTCAACTTCAATTTATCCAAACAAACATAGAGGATGTGAGTTTTTTGTAAAATTAAATAACTAATATCCAAGACAGAAGTACTAGGAGAAGATACCAAAAAATAAAAGCCAAAAACTTTTTTCTTGTATATGCAGAAAGCTAGAAACCTGAAGAAAGTCAACTCTGTTAGGACATTATATGGGTCTCTGCAGTAGGCAGAGCAAGGCTTCCCTCAAAGATTTCTACGTCCTAAATCCTAGAACTGAATATATTATTTAACAGGGCAAAAGAGACTTCAAAGATGAGATCAATGATCTTTCTATTTTAAAATTTGTATTGCTACATAGTAATTGTACACATTTATGAGGCACATGCAATATTTTCATACACATACAACATGTAATGATCAGTCAGGGTACTTTGGATGTCTGTCACCTCCAACATTTATCATTTATCATTTCCTTGTGCTGGGAACATTTTAGATATTTTCTAGCTATTTTGAAATAGACAATAACTTATTCTTAATTGTAGTCACCCTATTGTGCTATTGAACAGTATAACTTATTTCTTCTAACTGTGTATTTGTACTCATTAAACAACCTCTCTTCATCCCCTTGCCTTCCCAGTCTCAAATTAATAATCTTGAGATGGGGAGATTATTCTGGATTTTCTGAGTGGGCTCAGAAAATCCTAATCACAAGGATTTTTTTTAGAAATGGAAGGAGGAGGCAGAATGGTCAGAGTCAGAGAATGATTTGAAGATGCTAAGCTGCTGGCTTTGATGATGGGGAGAGTGGTTGTGAGTCAAGGAATTTGAATAGCAGCCTCTAGGACCTGGAAAAAGCAAGGAATCAGATTCTTCCCTGCAGTCTCCAGGAGAAATATGGCCCAGCTGACACCTTCATTTTGGCCAAATACCCATTTTGAACTTTTGAGCTATAAGAGAATAAATCTGAAACTGCTTCAGATTTTAAGAGTGCAGAAGACTAGCCTGGCTGACTCTATCTTGCTTCTAACCTCACAGGTGGGCTGCACTCACTCACTCTGGGGCATAGGCAAGACTACCTATGGGAGGAATTTAGTTTAGTTGTTTAGTTTAACTTTGTTTTGTTGTTGTTGTTTGTTTGTTTTTGAGATGGAGTCTCGCTCTGTCACCCAGCCTGGAGTGCAATGGACCAATCTTGGCTCACTGCAACCTCTGCCTCCCAGGTTCAAGCTATTCTCCTGCCTCTCAGCCTCCCGAGTAGCTGGGACTACAGATGTGTACCACAATGCCCCATCATTTTTATATTTTTAGTAGAGATGGGGTTTTTCCATGTTGGCCAGCCTTATCTCAAACTCCTGAGCTCAGGTGATCTGCCTGCCGTGGCCTTTAGTTTAGTTTAACTTTGAAGCAAGGATGATAACAGTCCCTCCCTAAAACTGATCTGCTCCCTGTTGGGGGATGAAAACCCCCTTTGTAAGACTAATGAAAGGCCACAAGATCAGAATTTTGGGAGAGGCCCAAATTCTGCTAAGATGTAGGCATAGTTAAAAGACAACTAGCCACTGTCCCTAGCTTACCTTTCTACAATTCCCTTGCTGCTCAGGAGTCATGTGGCCAGAGGCCACAAGATTTGTGACTTCCCCAGTTGCTCCTATAAATAACACTAGTATTATAGAACATAATATTTGTCTTTTGAGATGTTTTCCAGACTTTTGCATTCTGGTGACCAACTGACTCCACCTGGACCCATGACTCATGACTCCACTGGTCTTGTGGCCCCCAACCAGAGGCTGGTTGGAGTAATAAACTCTCATCTTCCACTTGGCTAGCTGGCTATGCATTAATTAAACTCTTTCTCTGCTGCAATACAATTGTCTCAGTGAATTGGTTTTATCTGTGCAGCAAGCAAGAAGAATCCATTGGGAGATTACAAATTTGCATTTTAGGCCACTTAGTTTGTGGTCATTTGTTACGGCAGCAATTGATGACTAATACAAAGATGTTAGAAAAATCCTTTGCCTCCGAACTTTATAAATTCACCTTTTAAATGGTACTAATAAAGTTAACCCATCACAATGATGGTGTGAGAAACACTTAGCAGAAAGTACACATGAGACTGGTTAAAATGCATTCTCATTTTCTATCATCCTTTTCTTCCCACTTATCCTGGTAGTGGGCAGAAAAGAAAGACTTAGGGAGTTAAAACAGAAAATCAGCAATCTATTAAAAAATATGGTAAACACCTTTACACTATGGTATATTAACAACTTAGAAAACAAAAACATGATCACCCTGTTACATGAAACTAAAAAAGAGAATTTTAATGCTACTTAAGGTAGTCATAAACTTTATAAAGATAAAATCAAAGTAAAATGTCAACACTAAAACAGAAGAGAAAAAGAGGCAATACTGTCACAGGAGATTTTTCTCAAGACCCTTGGAGATCTGGGTTCTTGTTTTGTTTTGTTCTACACAAAGTCTGAGGTTCTTGAATCCCAGGGGGATTTCGGAGAACAAGTTATGTGTGTTTATGTATTTGTTCTGGAAGTATTCATTCTGTGCCCAATGTTCAGCACTTGGGCTAGGTGCTAAGCACATGTAGAAGAGCTAGGTGTGATGTTCTGCTTCAAGAAGCTCTTATAGGAGAGTGGGGAAGAGTACAATTTGGGGGAATACATTTTTAAAGGATCAATGTTGTGTTTAAGGCCTTAAAAAAGGCCGAGAGTACTTTATACTTGAAAAATAAAAAAATATGACCTTGGAAAGTGCAAGGACATAACTGTACTTGACACTACTGGCGGACTACCAAGTATGCATTCCTCTCTCTTACCTCCCCAAGAGGTTCCCAGTTTTACTCCAGCATCTCTACCTCCCCCACGTAGCCCTGTGACTCAGGGGAAAGTTGACACTGCTTTCCCTGAGTGGATCTAGATTCATCCAAAGGATGCATGATAAGCATAAGAATTCAACTCCAGGCCAAGCAGTGCACAGGACTACCTGGGGGACAGTCACTGGGCAGGGATAAGTGCATGATGTGATCTAAAAAGGGGCCTCCCATCAGGAATAAACTTTACTTCCAAGTGAATTCGAATGAAAGAGAATGGCACTATGTGTATCCTACACAGGAAAGACAGCAATGCACAGAATGAATTAGATAAGGAAGCGTATAGTTTCACCTCCCTGCTAAGATATCATGGTTGCATATGCAAAACAAGCACAAAGGTCTGAGACAAATAAGTGACAAATGCCTCTCTCCAGAGCAGAAACATGAACTGCCTGAGGTAAGGACTAGTCTCTGCAGGTTCTGTTTATGAATATACAATCCAACAGGCCTGACCTTGAGGCACACCCTATAAAGAGCTCCTTTTTAGATAAAGGTTAGTTATTTTAGCACACCAGCTACCAGGTACACCTGATAATCTTTCCAGCTTTGAAGCTTTATGAGGATAAATTTTGCCAAACTCTAACAAACGTTAAACCCCTCCGTGGTGTCATTTCATAATACCCAAGTGTTATATGACATTATAAATACTCAGCAACAATCATTTTCCTACTCTAGACATTTACCTGAGACTTTGTTCAATATTTTAATCCTAGTAAACAATTGAAAAGGCCACCAAAAATGACAGCAAACTGATTGAGTGCTACATATCATTCACGATATCTTTAGACAGGCTTTATTACAATATCTCAAGAATATGTTTTTTGAGGGAAAAGCTAACTATTCTATAACTCTTCTCAGGAACAGAATAACCGAAGGTGAAGTTTAAAATATCAGCATATATAGATGACACCACAAGGATTTCTTATATGACTTCTCTGTATACATGATTAAATAGCTTGAGAGTCAATACTTCCCTGCAAATTCTTGGGGGCTTAGACGTATCTAAATAAAACAACACATACTTGTCTTTTTTTATTTTTTAATTTTACTTTAAGTTCTGGGATATATGTGCAGAATGTGCAGTTTTGTTACATAGGTATACATGTGCCATGGTGGTTTGCTGCACCTATCAACCCGTCATCTAGGTTTTAAACCCTGCATGCGCTAGGCATTTGTACTAATGCTCTCCCTCTCCTTGTCCCCTACCCCCTGACAGGCCCCGGTGTGTGATGTTCCCCTCTCTGTGTCCATGTGTTCTCATTGTTTAACTCCCACTTATGAGTAAGAACATGTGATATTGTGGTTTTCTGTTCCTGTGTTAGTTTGCTGAGATTGATGGCTTCCAGCTTCATCCCTATCCCTGCAAAGGACACGAACTCATTCTTTTTTATGGCTGCATGGTATTCCATGGTGTATATGTGCCACATTTTCTTCCTCCAGTTGATCTTTGATGGGCATTTGGGTTTGTTCCAAGTCTGCTATTAAACAGTGCAGCATTAAAACATAAAACCGTACGTACTTATCCTTTTAGAATAAGGAAGAGCTTCCTTTGTAGGAAATCTCAGTGTGTGTGACTTCAATACATCTTTGGAAATAATAGGAATTTCAGTTCCAGTGTGTATGTTGGTCCCACTGGGAACAATTAGAGAAAGAGAAATAGTGTTTAGAAATAGTAGGTAATGTAGGGTCGGGCGTGATGGCTCACGCCTGTAATCCCAACACTTTGGGATGCCAAGGTGGGCAGATCACCTGAGGTCAGGAGTTCGAGACCATCCTGGCCAACATGGTGAAACTCTGTCTCTACTAAAAATACAAAAATTAGCTGGGCGTGGTTGCATGTGCCTGTAGTCCCAGCTATTCAGGAGGTTGAGGTAGGAGAATCACTTGAACCCAGGAAGTGGAGGTTGGAGTGAGCCGAGATTGTGCCACTACACTCCAGCCTGGCGACAGAGCAAAACTCCGTCTTGAGGAAAAAAAAAAAAAAGAAATGGTAGGTAAAGTAGAATGTCAGAGATGAGAAACCAAGTTCCAGAATCCTATTTCGACATTTCTGACTGGCCAGCACAAGAGCTGAGGGCCCAGGCTTTGACAGCAGGCTGTGAGGAGAGCCACCCTTAAAAATAAAATGTTTCCTTTTCTTTTTTTTTTTTTTTTTTTAAAGACAGGGTTTCACCATGTTGGTCAGCCTGGTCTTGAACTCCCGACCTCAGGTGATCTGCCCGTCTTGGCCTCCAAAGTGCTTGGATTACAGGCGTGAGCCACCATGCCCGGCCTAAATAAAATGTTTCTTAGTATGCATCTCCTCTGTCACACAGCAAATGAAGACGTGTCTGACAGGAAGTGATAAAATGAAAATTACCCACATACCCATTATTACTAACTACAAAGTGTCACTGATATTCCTCACTGGTGGCTCTTATTGATTTATTTTAATGAAAGTTAAAAAAAAGGGAGGTTTTCATAGGGCTTCTTGTGATTTCAGACTCCCAACCCCATATTCCCTTTAGGTCATAAGTTCTTTAAGTGCACATTTTCTTAAAATGGGATTTTCCCACCATTTAGCCTTGTGGTTGCAGAAGAGCTACTTTATCTTGCTGATACTGGAGTATTCAGCGCTGTTTGCAAGGCTGCCTTCAATGTAAAAATAAGCCAGGAAAGAAGGGGAGGCATGTAGATTGACTGGAGGGTGGAAGAAAAAAAACCCTGAGAATGTACGACTTACTAAGCTCTGCGGATGAACACCTGAACAGTGTTTTGTTTTCCAAACACACACCAACGAGTCCTAAATGCAAAGGAAATATACCCAGGTCAGCGCCACTGGATATAATAAGGGCTGATCCAGATAGCAGAGGAGCGAATGCCCAGCAGACTTGGCAGCCAGCCCAGCTTTTGAGCTTTCAAAGGAGGAATACAAGAAATAGCTTTCAGTCAAAACAATGTGTGACCTTGGGGGAGTCAATTTGCCTTTCTGAGCCTCAACAGCCTTAACTGCAAAGAATGCAAAGGATGGAGTAGGATTAGCTCAGTTGCTTTTTAATGTACAATTTTTTTTTTTTCACAAGCAAGGAAAGTCTCATTAAATTAAATGTTACCTTAGGGCCTGCTATATAAAATGATATAAGATTGTAAGTGCTCATTGAAAGTACTACACTAATCGGTTGAAAGTGAAGAAGGGTTCACCAAACCCCTATCTCAGGCCAGCTGCACCCACCCCCGCCACCCACTCCCCAGTCCTTCTCTGGAGGGAGCATCCTCTCAGAGCAGAGTAGTTCAGTGATCATTTTGAAAATCACTGACCTCAGCCTCTTCCAGGCCCCACATACCACCTTCCTCTAATTAACTTTTTATCTCAAGTAAATAGGCTATAGCTATTCTGACCTTGAGGTCTTTAAACAAATTTGATAAACTGTAGACCAATGTCACTGCAAGGTCATGTTACTTTCTTTTTTTTTTTCAGATTAGAGCTGTAAATATACATCTTCTTCCAAAAGTCAAATCGGAGATACTGCACCACTTCAACAGAGCCAGGAGTTGACATTTGGGGGGATGGTAATCTGCAACTCTAATCTATCCAGTTTAATTGGAAGCAGCAGAAAGAGCTTGTTCTCTGGGGCTGAGAGAGATCAAATCTACACAGGGTACAACTCAGTCTTATTTTAAAATAATTTGAAGATCCAAAGCTCTTTTTTTTTTTTTTTTTGAGACAGAGTTTCACTCTTGTTACCCAGGCTGGAGTGCAATGGTGTGATCTCGGCTCACCGCAACCTCCGCCTCCTGGGTTCAAGCAATTCTCCTGCCTCAGCCTCCCGAGTAGCTGGGACTACAGGCACGTGCCACCATGCCCAGCTAATTTTTGTATTTTTAGTAGAGACGGGGTTTCACCATGTTGACCAGGATGGTCTCGATCTCTTGACCTCGTGATCCACCCGCCTCGGTCTCCCAAAGTGCTGGGATTATAGGCTTGAGCCACCGCGCCCAGCCGATCCAAAGCTCTTTACAGAACTCACCAAGCTGCAGCCTTCCCTTCATAAAAGCTTTGCTTTTGGAGTTTTGCAGACTGACTAGAAAGCAGGAAATGAAATGATTACGGAGTGAAATGACCTGGCCATCAGGGGAAGAGGGAAGGACTAGGGGAGAAGGAAATGGACGCTGGAGGCAAAGTATCTCAGATTGAACTCAGGCTACCTATGCTTCCTACCTGGATAATTTCATATAAATGACTTAATCTCCCTGAGCTTCAGCTTCCTCACCTGCAAGTGGGAATAGTAACAGTATATTCCACAAAGAGACCTTGGGAGGATGAAATGAGATTGTTTTGATGGTGTGTGCAGGGTACTCAGATCAGAGCTGGCAAAGAAATTTCTCAATAGGACATGGCTGTTGATGATGATGATGATGGTGGGGGTGGTAGCCGTGAGGATTCTAGAAAGCACTTCTCAATTGTAATATATATACAAATGACCTGGGCATCTTATTAATGAGAAGATTTTAACGTAGTTGACTTGGGGGAGCGGTGAGTCTTCTCAGGAGCGCAGGTGATGTTGATGTTGCCATGTTGCCGGCCCATGGACCTTACTGTGAGTCGCTTTAGGAACAAGAACACCCCAGAGAAGGGTTTTTCAACATAAAAGTAAGGCTCTCAGATTTAATCCTCAGTATTAGAGGATGTCTCAATTGGCATTAAGAGAGTAAGTAACGTGATCCAGGTGATAGATAAAAATGCTGGTGACAAGTCAGAGGAGAACAGTGAGCAGATTCCATGGAGGATCCTGCAACAGTTCACACACAGGAACTGAGCCCAGGCAAGCACCTTGACCCTAGAAAGTACCAAAGGGAAGGCACAGGTAAGACACGGCCCCCTGAGACAGCAGCCTGATCAAACGACCGACTGACAGGTGATGCAGAAAGAAATAAGCTACTGTGCTTCTTGCCTTGATTTGAGAGAGGTTTACATAAATACCGGAATGACAAATTCGAAATTAGTTAAGAAGGAGTAACGAAGTTTGAAAACGTTTCCTAACTTCTCAGAGCATCACAAATCCAAAAAACCAAACCATGGTTTCTTAAGAAGGTATTTTGCACAGAATCCTGGCTTAGAAACAGGTTTCTCAGACCTTTTCAGGGAACATCTGTCATTATGTTTTCTGAAAATAAAACACTAAAAGGGGAGAAGCTCATTAAGATCAATGATTTTTTGGAAATTCTAAACATTGTTTTTTCACCCAGCCTGACTAGGAAATTGTCATTTTTAGCTACATCTGCAATAAGCTACATTTGACCTAAATAGGCCTGCATGCTCATTCTCATTCTCATCAGCTTCTGAGGGTTGTCACATTGTCACATGCTTGTCTGAGTTCATTCTCAAGGCCTGAATATCTTCAGGTGCTTGGGATTGTGAAGGTGACAGGCATCAGCCTATTGTCTGTGAATTAATAGCCATTTATGAGGACCAGGGCCTCCTCCAAAAAATTCCTTCTAAGGTTGAAGTGGTGTTCCTGAAGGGAGATTAAGGACTGTAACTCTAAGTTGTCTTGTTTCCTGATTCTTTTTTTTTTGAGATGAAGTCTTGCTCTGTCACCCAGGCTGGAGTGCAGTGGTGCCACCTCTGCTCACTGCACCCTCCATCTCCTGGGTTCATGCAATTCTCCTGCCTCAGTCTCCTCAGTAATTGGGATTATAGGCATGCGCCACCACACTTGGCTACTTTCTTTTAAAATTTTTAGTAGAGACAGGGTTTCACTATGTTGGCCAGAGCGATCTCGAACTCCTGACCTTATGATCTGCCCGCCTCAGCCTCCCAAAGTGCTGGGATTATAGGCATCAGCCACCAAACCCAGCACCCACCCACACCCCCACACCCTACCTTCTTTTTTTTTTTTTTTGAGACAGACTCTCATTGCTATGCCCAGGCTGGAGTGCAATGGTGCAATCTTGACTCACGGCAACCTGTGCTTCCTGGGCTCAAGTGATTCTCTTGTCTTAGCCTCCCAGTAGCTGGAACTACATACAGGCATACACTACCACACCTGGTTAAGTTTTTGTATTTTTAGTAAAGATGGGGTTTCACCATATTGGCCAGGCTGGTCTTGAACCCCTAACCTCATCCACCCTCCTCAGCCTCCCAAAGCGCTGGGATTATAGGCGTGAGCCACCAACCCAGCCTTTGTTAGCTGATCCTCATACTCAGTGTACATTCAGCCAGAATTTTAAATCTATAACTTAGAGACTCGGAAAGGCAAATCTTAAGAAATTTGGTGCTTCTTTTAATAGAACCTATCCCTTAAGGTTTTGATTCTACCAACCCCTTTCTGAAAGATTGGGCTTGGCAGCATGCCATCACACACCACAAAGATGGAATCCCTGAAAAATAAACACTCCCTCTAAGCTATTAGAAGACATCAACTAGCATGTTAACACACCAGGTACAAACTCAGCAATGCCCAACATTAAAAAAAAATTGAAGGCCAGGTGTGGTGGCTCACGCCTGTAATCCCAGCAGTTTGGGAAGCCAAGGCAGGCGGATCACGAGGTCAGGAGATCAAGATCATCCTGGCTAACACAGTGAAACCCCATCTCTACTAAAAATACAAAAAATTAGCTGGACGTGGTGGCATGCGTCTGTAGTCCCAGCTACTTGAGAGGCTGAGGCAGGAGAATCACTTGAACCCAGGAGGCGGAGGTTGCAGTGAGCTGAGATCGCGCCACTGCACTCCAGCCTGGATAACAGAGCAAGACTCCATCTCAAAACAAACAAATAAATAAATAATTGAAAGCAGCAAAGTTTTTTCAAACACAGGCCATGTCTACATAGAACATTCATTCACTGCATATGCTTCAGTGATGTAAGGTTGACAATAAACAAGACTATTTTTAAAATACTATTTTTAAGTAGAGGCATGATCTCGCTATGTTGCTCATGCTGGTCTTGAACCCCTGGCTTTAAGCAGTCCTCCTCCTTTGGCTTCCCAAGGTGCTAGGATTTCAGGCGTGAGCCACCACACCCAGCTAGCAAGACTACTTCATTTAGCAATAAGTGCTATGATGAAATTAAAGCAGGACAATGGCTACAAAAGTGATTTATGTGTGTCTGGGGATGCTCCCCACAGAGGAACCATTTGAACTGAGCCCTGGATAAGGAGAGGCATTGGTTGTTTGCGGGGGAATCTGTGGGTCAGAGAGAGAACACTTAGTGAACGGCCCCAGGCAGGAGGCAGCTCTGCTTGCTGGGACATGTGTGAAAAGAGAGAGAGGAGATGACGACAAGAGCAGATGGGAAACCAAGCCCAGACTTGGGCCTGAGGCTGAAGGAGCAGAAAGCCACAGGACGGTTTTAAATGGGAGCCCAAATTGATTTACTCTGGCGAGACTAAAACAAATTTTGGTTCTGAAACAGTGGGATGAAGCCCTGCTTTAATTCTTTTGTTTTTTGGTTCCTTAAACTTGGTGAGAAAATATCATTAATTCCCAGTTCTGAACTTAAAAGCCACTGGGGTGAAATGGCACCATTTCTACCATGAGGGAGACATGTGGTGTCCTGAATTCACATATCTATTTACTAACCTGTTCCCATCACTTTTAATTACTCTCACTTTTTTTTTTTTAAAGAGAATCAAGACTTTCCAACCTATAAAGAAAATTAAGTGATTACTCAGGAAGCCTAAGAAAGATCGACAGTATCCCTTGAAGGGGGAAAACAGAAGAAAACAAAAATGCATGAGGGTTTCTCTTTCATCTTCAAGTCCAGATAGAATTACAAGTTGGGTGAGCTGGCTGATGTCTGAGCAGCACTCGGGTGATTAAAATTTCAGGATGGCGAGACTGAAAGTCAATAAAATGTAAGGATGACTTCTTGGAGTTAGAGAGCTTGGGAGGGAACTGCACACTCATCACTTTCGTCCGCTTAGTGGGCGTTTGTTGGGGATCCCTCTGCTGCGTCCAAGAATAAGAGGGACATTGGAGGGTACTCAGCCTAATGTGGCTTTCATTTTACGGTGGAATTTCAGTTGTAGTCTTTTACACATTTGAACTGTTTTCCTCTTGATCATCTATCATGTTTCAGCTCATCCCCTGAACATTTATCTTTTCTTCCTTTCCCTCAAGGTGAACCAGAACTACAAATTGAGAAATTCTTGAAATTGTGAGACAGTGACCCATTGTGGCAACAATGCTCTTCTTGACTCTAGGAAAGGGTCTTGTAATTAGGAAAAACACTGCCTCATCACCACTTAAAACCCTGTGCCTGGGCTGGGTGCAGTAGCTCATGCCTATAATCCCAGCTCTTTGGGAGGCTGCGGTAGGAGGATCACTGAGGCCAGGAGTTTGAGAACAGCCTGGGAAACATAGTGAGACCTGTCTCTACAAAAAGTTAAAATTTTAGCTAGGTATGGTGGCACACACCTGTGATCCCAGCAAATTGGGAGGTTGAGGTGAGAGAATTGTTTGAGCCTGGGAAATGGAGGCTGCAGTGAGCCATGATCGTACCAGTGCACTCCAGCCTGGGCAACAGAGTGAGAAAACAAAAAACCTCTGTACTTGAAGGACACAGCATTTGCTTAGGAACCAAATCTGGGCAAAGGAGAAGGAGAGGGTTAGAAGTGAGCCTTTGTCTGGATAGGACAGCAATTTGCAGTCATCATTTCAGAGACCAGGGATGTGAGCTTCTGCTAGAGAATTTCTTCCACAGACAATAAGAAAATTTGGCATCAACACAAAGAACAGGAATAACCACTGCCATTTTTAAAGAGGGTGGTAGAGCCAGCTGCCCTTTAAATAATCAAAATGTCTTAAGAACTTAACTGTTTTTCAAAACATCTTGGATCTGCTAAAACCTAAAACACATCGTACTGAACATTTTTTCCATTTAATTGTTAAGCCCTTGTACGTGCAGGGGGATTCGGCAGGCAGATGTTTCTGATTCATTTATATTAACTTATCAAAATGACATTTGGAAGAGCTATATGATGTTTGAGAATAAGTGTTGTAAACTTGAGTGTATTTGTTTTCATCTAGCCATTTTCCCTCACCCCAACACACACACACAGGATTCAGAATGTGGGGAGGGTTAAGTCTCTTCTAACCTGGCAGCATGTCCTTACCCATCCCTACCTCCCTTCAAAAAACATTTTCTGAAGCATTAAAAGACATTGCCAGAATGTAAGAAAGTTATTCAGGCACATATAAAGTATTTTCTTTGACAATTTTTTTTTTTTGCTGGAGTGCAGTGGCGTGATCTTGGCTTGCCGCAACCATAACCTCTGCCTCGATAATCTTTTATGTACCAAGATTCAAATATAAAAATCACACAAAAACAAAACTGAAGTCTGACAAACTTGCCATCAGAGTCAAGGTAGTTTTATCCAAGGGCTTTCCCGCTTTCCTGTTTATTTGGGCTAAATGGCCTCACAATTTTTAGCTTAGAATTTTCTTTCAAGATGGTCATGTTAGTAGGTGTATGTGTACATAGAGAAGGAGGATGAAGCGAAACAGTATCTTCATGTTACCCTTCCCATTTCTTTCTTTTTTTAAAAAAAATAGAGACAGGGTCTCACTCTGTAGCCCAAACTGAGCTCAATTCTCAAGAGACCCTTCTGGGGCACCATGCCCGTCTCTTATTTTTTTTTAGATTTTGTAGAGACAAGGCCTTACGATGTTCTTGAATTCCCGGCCTCAAGCAATCCTTCTGCCTCCCAAAATGCTGAGATCACAGGCTAGAGCCACTACACTTAGCCTCTTCCCCATTTCTTAAATCCAGCCCTTTGCTTTTCAGAGCTCTAAAGGAATCCAAGATGGTAAAGACAGTTCTCGGGAAGGATTTTCCTTTCTTGATCCATCCAAGTCCCTGGGGTGACTGTGGGTATGTGGTAGTGGAGATCCATGATCGGTCAGGGATGGAACAGGCCAAGAGGGGACAGAACAGAAGGGGGAGGACATTTTGCCAAGAGGATCTCGCTCTCTCCACGCTCCTCCTGAAGTCTTGTCTACACCAGAAATTCTTGGGGTGTTTCATCAACTTCCGGCACATTTTCAAACTGTAGTTCCCCAATAGGGGGCTGTCTCTGAGGAAGTTTAAAGCCATTCATCACAAAAATAAACTCAGGAAAAGCCTTGAAGTTGGGTGCACACACATGAAAGAACATTAAGAAGAAAACCATGCTGGGTGGGAACAATGGTCCTTCCCACCCAGACTGCTACCAACACTGCTTGCTTTGTGCTCTGTGAATTTTCTTTTTTTCTGATTATCTGATTATCAGGTTTTTTTTCTTCTGATTAACACATTTTACTTGAGAACATTGTGGAAGTTCAAAAACTGTATAAAAGCAAAACCAAAATTGCCATTGTCCCATCCCTCAGACAATCCTCTGGAACATTCCCCCCCATCTCTTTCCCATGCATACCTGTGAGTGCATATGGTGGTATGTATCTTAACAAAGTTGTGATTTTGCCCAATCTTAAATTTTAAAGCATTATTACATTGTGAGCGTTTCTCTAGGTCCCTAAATATTATTTCAGACCATTCTTTTGGCTGAGCTTAGCTTTTTACCTGTCTAGATCCAGTTTTGCTGCGTTTCACCTCCTCATCCACCCATTCTCACAGCAGATCCAACAGCTGACCCCGACAGCAAACAAGCCCACCGGATAACCAGTGTTGATGTGAGCATGAGTCTTGTCACCCAAGTCTTCTAACTCCCTGCTTACTCCTTGCTCATTTCTTCTCTAACGTGAGTCTTGTCATCCAAGAGGCTTTCTAGCTCCCTACTCATTTCTGCTGGGGTGCATGGAGGCCCCATTCCCATGGACCGCTCTCTACCCTTCTCATTCCTTAACTTGGCCAAATAAGCATCTGTGTTGACAGTCATCCCCGCCATCTGCTTGAATTTCTTGGCTTACAATGTTTGCTTGTGTTGTTTTCCTGAGGACCGAAGATCTCCCTGCTAGGTTTTGCAAAAACTTCAAGCATACCCTTTAAGGCCTCTCGAAGGCCACAGCTCAGAGATACACTGTTGAAATAAAGAATGACCTGGGGGCAGGCATGACTCATGAGGGTCGCTGTGCTGAGGCAGAGGGACAGTCCCCTAAACTATCTCACGCAGGTAAAGCCAGGTACTCTATAATTTGGAAGTCACAGGGGTTTGAACACGAACTGGAGGTTTTCTTTGTCGGCTCCAGTCAGCTCTGGTTGAGATAAATGAATATGAACAGAACCCAAGAGCAGGTGCCCAAACTCTGGGCCATGGACTGGTTGACACAGGTAAAGCCAAGTCCTCTATAATTTGGAAGTCAAGGGGTTTGTACACGAGCTGGAGGCTTCCTTTGTCAGCTCCAGCCAGCTATGGTTGAGATAAATGAATATGGACAGAACCTAAGAGCAGGTGCCCAACCCCTGGGCCATGGACTGGTTCCATTAGGAACCAGCAGGAGATGAGCAGAGGGCAAGTGAGCATTACCACCTGAGCTCCACCTCCTGTCAGATCAGTGGCCCCATTAGATTCTCATAGGAGCATGAGCCCTATTGTGAACTGCACATCTAGGGTCTAGGTTGTGCGCTTCTTATGAGAATCTAATGCCTGATGATCTGTCACTGTCTCCCCTCACCTTTAGATGGGACCATCTAGTTGCAGGAAAACAAGCTTAGGGCTCCCATTGATTCTACATTATGGTGAGTTATATAATCATTTCATTATATTAATATATTTCAAGGTAGTAATAGAAATAAAGTGCACAGTAAATGCAAAGTTCTTGCATCATCCTAAAACCATCCCCCCCACCTGCCCGGTCCAAGAAAACATTATCTCCCAGGAAACTGGTCCCTGATGCCAAAAGAATTGGGGACTGCTACCTGAGAGGGTCTGGGTGTCGTCACCAGCCTTGGGCCCAAAGCTGGACCTGCTGGGCAGCTCTGGTGAAGTCTGAACTTAAAACTTCCCCTTTCAGTGGTTACAACACCAGCTTCTTTACTAAGGCATTTGGAAGAGGAATGGAGTCACTTATGTAAACCACATGCTACTCCATTAGACACACGGCATGTGTTCAGTAAATGGTCGTTATATTTGCATTGTTTCCATTAACAGGGTAAATCGAAGACAACGTCAAAAGGAAGTCCAGTTGGAATAGAACACAAAGGGGGAGAAAGACAGTAAGAAGATTCAAAAAACAGCCGAATGTGGTGGCTCATGCCTATAATCCCAGCACTTTGGAAGGTGGGAGGAGTGCTTGCGCCCAGGGGTTCAAGACTGCAGTGAGCTATTACCATGCCACTGCACTCCAGCCTGGGCAACAGAGTGAGATCCCATCTCTAAATCAATTAATTAATTTCAAGAGATTTTTAAAAAAATGCATCATGAAGGAGGAGGCAAATAATTCATCCTGAAAGGAAGACTCAAATTTTAACAGAGAAGGGAAAGAGGGACATTCCAGCAGAAAGGAACAGCATGAGGAGAGGCACGGAAGCTGCGAGGCACCGTGTTCCTCAAACAGTACATGGTCCACCTTAGAGCAGCTGGAGTGGGAGGGACTTATAAAGAGAGTTGTAGGCAGCAGAGCTGGAATTGGAGGCCAAAGCCAGAGAGGAGAGCCCTGGAGGTGATAATAAGGAGGTTGGGTTTAGCACTTGGGTATTAGGGAGCCATTGAATGTGCTGGAGCCAGGAGGTGCTGTGATCAGAGATGTGCTGCTGTAAATGGTCACCACTGGATTCACATTCTTGTCTTGTCTCAGGTAATTTTGCATTTTTTACAGATTCAAATGTATCTTAAGAAGAAGTCACAGACATGTTGCCATGAAGCTCAACCACTTACGTCATGTCCGAGGGTTTTTATACACAACCCAGCCTCTGCCATACATAGCCCAGTGGCCCCAACGGAGCCTCCCCATGCTCCCACCTCACATCTCAAATAACAGCTGGGCACCTCAGGGAGTCTCATGGGCCATCCTGGAAGATGAATAAAGCTTGGTTTCTGTGTTTGGCCTTGGCACTGCCATGTGGGATCTGATGATACAGTTATTTACCAAGAAACCACAGGAACACAAACAATGTGATAAAACCTAGAGAAAGTGAATCATTCTGTGGTTGGCAACTCAATGCCACAGCCTATGCAATGCCCACCCCCGAGCAAACTCAGAGGCCCTGAGTTTTTATTTATTTATTTATTTATTTATTTTGAGACGGAGTTTCTCTCTTTGTTGCCCAGGCTGGAGTGCAATGGTATGATCTTGGTTTACTGCAACCTCCACCTCCCCACGTTCAAGTAATTCTCCTGCCTCAGCCTCCTGAATAGCTGGGACTACAGGTGTGTGCCCGCCATACCTGGCTAATTTTTGTATTTTTAGTAGAGATCGTATTTCACCATGTTGGCCAGGATGGTCTTGATCTCCTGACCTTGTGATCCACCCTGTCTCAGCCTCCCAAAGTGCTGGGATTACAGGCGTGAGCCACGGTGCCCGGCCAGCCCTGGGTTTTGACTTGAGCCTGGTCACCAAGGGCACATGCTTCAGATTCCTGCTCTGTAAACAGGACCGTGGTTCCTATGCCCAAGGAAACAGAGCTTGTTGAAAATATCAAAGTGTGGGAAATGTGGTTCTTCTGTCTTTTCACAAGAACACAGTTTCCAGAAAGTGCCGTGTGATCAGACTGATGACCGTGATGCGTCAGCAATGGTCAGAGGAACGTGGCTTTTCAGACTTGATAAAGAAGGGAACCAAAGTTGAACAACCTACAATATCTCGGCTTTACAAGGAGGACAGGGAATCAGGAAAAGCATGGAGTTGAAGGCCAGAAGGGAGAAAAGAAATGTACAAAATCCTCACAGCCCTCATTTCAGAACAGTAAAACAGAGGTCCATGTTCAAAGAGCCTCTATCCACTGCCCGTCTCTGTCTCTGTTTCTCTCTCTCTCTCACACACACACACACACACGCCCATGCACACACACACACACATGCATGCATGCACAGCCCCCTTCCCCCAACCTGCCATACTAAACCAGTTGTAAATCTTGGGTCCTGACACATTGTCTGAAATAGAGACTGTTTTGGTTAAAATAACGAATTCAGCATCATATGTCCTTGTCCTTTAAAATACATCTTCCAGGCTGAGTGTAGTGGCTCAGGCCTATAATCCCAGCACTTTGGGAGGCCCAAGGCAGGCAGATTATTTGAGCTAAGTAGTTTGAGACCAGCCTGGCCAACATGGTGAAATCCTGTTTTCTCTACAAAAAATACAAAAATTAGCCAGGCATGGTGGCACATGCCTGTAGTCCTAGCTACTTGGGAGGTTGGGGGTGGGAGTATCACTTTAGCCTGGGATGAGGAAGCTACAGTGAGCCAAGATTGTGCCATGACCTGGGTGTCAGAGTGAGCCTCTGTCTCAAAAAAAAAGTATGGCTTCCAGAGAAGCAGCATGAGCATCCCTTGTGAGAAATTCAGAATTTCAGACCCTACCCTGGACTGGCAGAATCAGTGGGAATTTTAACCAGGTTCCCAGAGTGATTCTCTGGCACGTTGAAGTTTGAGAAGCACTAACCTACATATATTGAGAAAACAAAATACCTGGCTGTATTGATATTTTGCTATTCTATCTGGGCCTACTTAATATGTACACATGTATAGGGAAACTATCTTAAAGTGCGAAAGCACTCAGTGAGGAAGAGGCAAACTAGAGACACAAAATCAGTTAGTGCTTGCCCTGGGCTGGGGGTGAGGTGAGGAAAAGGGAATCCTTGCTAATGAGCATGGGTTTCTTTTGGAGGTTATGAAAATGTTCTAAAATTGACTGTGGTGATGGTTGCACAATTCTGTGAAGACACTAAAAATAACATAGGTAAATTGCATGGTATGTGAACTGCATTTCAATAAAGCTAGAAAAAAATTTAAAAGCACTCCGAAGCCCTGGAAATAGCAAACTGAAGACTTCTGATTGTAAAGAGAGCACCTGTAGAGCCGCATCTTAAGGATGCATGAAAGTCCATCTCATCTTTTCATAACTTCATACATAATAAATATCAAGAATTTATTTTTGCTCTAAAACAATATAGGACATTTTAGCACTCTAATAAGTGACTGCTCTGCTGTCCTGCCTTGGTGAAATTTCACCAGGGGAATGTTAGGGAGCAGAGTTTCTTTCAACAGAGGCACTGGGCCAGGCACGGTGGCTCATACGTGTAATCCCAACACTTTGGGAGGATGTGGCGGGGGATCACTAGAGCCCAGAAGTTTGAGACCAGCCTGGCCAACATAGTGACTCCCCCATCTCTAAAAAAATAATTTAAGAAGTAGCTAGGTGTGGTGGCACATGCCTATAGTTCGAGCTAATCAGGAGGCTAAGGTGGGAGGATCGCTTAAGTAGGAGATCAAGGCTGTAGTGAGCCATGATCTTGCCACTGCTATTCCAGGCTGAGTCACACAGCAAGACCCCGTCGCAAGCAAAAACAAAAAACAAAAACCACAAAGAGGCACTTAATGGTCATTGGCTCTTAGAACCAGGTAACTAGGGTTTGTATCCTGGACTTTCTGATTTAGACCCGCTGCTCTGACCCTCCTCCAGCTATGTCCTTCCCTATGAAGCAAGAGAAGACGCCCAGTTCTCTAGATTATTCATTTGCAATCCCAGCATTTCCTTCTCAAATGCCTGAGCCTGCATCCCAGGCCTGCACAGGCCTCTGCCCCAGGTCTACCCTCCCTGGGGTGGAGGACAGCACAGACGTGCACTACCCTAGACTGGAAGCCTGGCCAAGGATGGCTGTTCACGGGGAACACAGGCCTAGAGAGAGCATTGTGCTGTCTTAGATGGGAGACAGGCTGCCTCCCTTAGTTTTGCTGCATTTTGGGGTAACTCTCCAGGCAGAGAATTCTAAATTTGAACTTCACTTTCCAGATCATATGAACATATAGATATCAAGATAGGAGGCCATAACATTATATTTAATGGTTTGTTAGTTTAATAAATAATTTTTAAATATTTTGACCTCAGTCTACATTTGTGTGTTTACCTTAAACCCTGCAATTTTAGAGGCTGTCTGATTGCTTTTTTTCTTCTATATCTGTTAAATAATAAGGGAGTATTTCTGGTCTTCTCTGGAACATGCCATATTTTATAGGCAAATATTAATGCATAGGCTTTATGCATTAAAGGCCATCCCATCTTTTTGTAAGTCATACATGAAAAATACCAATAATTTATTTTTGCTTCAAAACAGTATAAGAAGTTTTAAGATTAAAAAAATCTTAAATTTGTTTACCTTCATGTATGCCTCATATTTGCAAAACATGGTAGTTAAAAAAATAAACAGGAAATGAACAATGAAAAAAACCACTGAATATTTTACAATATTAATAAAGTTTAAGGCTCCTCCTGGGCTTTGCTGCTTCTGAAGGATGGAAAAGCACATCCTCTAGACAAAAATGCAAGGCTCTGGAGATTTTTTTCTCTTTTTTTAAATAGCAGAAATAGCTTAAATGGAACTTGGGGAGGGTGGGGCTTAATGAGTTTAACCATGGGAGTTTAGAGTGTTTCATGGCGCTTTGATGCTTCTTAACAAATAGTTCAGTGACATAATCCTAGAAAGGGTGATTTTGTTCCTGTTGTCACATGCAACCACAACTTGAGCAGGAGAAATAACCTTACTTATTGCCCTCTCAAAATATTCTGCTTTGGGAATTATTTTTATTCTTTGTGAGTTGTAAAGCTGGTGCTGGGGTCACCACTTGCTTTTGGCTTCCATGAGCACACAGATGTCACCCATGTGTTGACAACCAGGTTAACTCCCACTCAGATCCTATTCTACCCCAGAAGACGCTCAGAATCTGCCATCCATTCCTTATGCCTTTTGTCATCTGGATTCCTTGTGGAAACTCTCCTGCTTTTTCTTTGTACTGAAGATTAGGTATAAATACAATAAATATGCTTTAACATTTCAATCATTTTAGACACTGGGGAGGTAGGAGAGACGGGAAAAATGATCTCAGATATGAGTATGAGTTTGTAAGTTGTCATAGAGCTGTGCTGTTCAGTGTGGTATCCGTATGTGGCTAAATTTAACTAAATAAAAGATCCAGTTCCTCAGTAGTTAGCAGTCGCATTTCAAGCGCTCAACAGCCACATGAGGCTGGTGGCTCCCAATCTGGACAGTGTAATACAGAGCATGTCCAGCATCACAAAAAAAAATTCCATTAGATGTGTGGAATGTGAGAGTCTGAGTGTCTTCTCCATCATCTCAGTCAAGCTTTCTTTTACTCCAGGATCAGTGTTACAATTTCCTATACCATCATATTTTTGCAAGTTAAAGCAATTTATTCTTAAATTCTAAAAGCAGATAATAGTGATAGTTGCACAGCTTTGTGAATATACTAAAAACCTCTGAGTCATACATTTTATTTATTTATTTATTTTAGAGAGAGGGTCTTGCTCTATGCCCAGGCTGGAGTGTAGCGGTACAGTCATAGCTCACCATAGCCTCAAACTCCTGGGCTCAAGTGATGCTCCCTCTTAGCCTCCCAAGTTGCTGGGACTACAGACACATGTCACCACGCCCAGAGAATATTGTTTAATTTTTAAAAATTTTTGTAGAAACGGGGTCTCACTCTGTTGCTCAGGCTGGAGTACAGTGGTTCAATCATAGCTCACTGAAGCATCAAACTCCTAGCCTCCCGAAGCGTTGGGATGACAGGCGTGAACAAACCACTGTGCCTCGCCGAGTTGCACATTTTAAAAGGGTAAACTTCATGGTATGTGAATTATATCCCAAGTTAAGAAAATAAAGCCGAATTAGTCAAATATCAAGTAACAATTTTATAACCACCTTGTCAGGTATCATACAGAGCTGCTCAAATGGCCTTATTCAAATGAAAATCAAGAACAAATTCATTTCTGAAAACAAACTATCTCCATCCTCCAATGGCTCCCAACTGCACTTAGAATGAAGTTCCAAAGCACAGCCATGGTCAAGGGCTGAGATCTGACCTCTGCTTCTCTCTCCTACTTCCCTGCCTCTCCTTTTTAATGTTCCAGCCACTCTGGCCTTTGCTTACTGCCTCTTTCTCGAGCATGTCTTGCATTTTCCGGCCTCCTGATGTTTGTACTAAGCATGCTCTCCTCCTGATTGGCTCCTTTGCATCTCTGAGATTCCATCCCCCCCGACACATGTCCATTCAGAGATGCCTACTCTGGCCTTTCTCACCTCCCTAGCTCCACATCATGACCCTGTTCCATCTTCTTCATAGCTTGTAGCCCATCTGAAATTCTCTTAAACTTTTTTTTTTAAGAGAGTGGAATGGCGGGGGTCTCACTATGTTGCCCAGGCTGGTCTTGAACTCTTGGTCTCAAGCAATCCTCCCACCTTGGCTTCCCAAGTAGCTGGGATTACAGGTGTATGCCACCATGCCCAACCTAATTCTCTTACTCTTGTACCTGTTAGTTTTTTTATCTAAACTAGACTTCAAGCTCCTTGAAGGCAAGGACCTTGAGCACCTGGTTCCTGCAGAATTCCTGGCATCAGCAAAATGGCTGCTGTTCTGCCCACCATGCAGTAAGCATTCAGCAAATGCTTGTTGTCTGAAGAGACAGAGAAATAAAAGTGGAGGCCGCCATTAGCACACACTCTGGTTAGAAAGTAGCCATCTATGGGTTTTTAATGATACCCAAGGAGCTATGAAAAATACACATACCTGTACTATACTCCTAGAACCTGATTTACTAGATCTGGAGTAAGGTCTAAATTGGCCCATTTTTTTTCAAACAGTTCCACTGTTTGGTCCAATTCCTTCATTTTCAGAGAAGAGAGTGAGGCTCACACTTGCCTGAGTTTTCAGCTAGTCAAGCAGAAGCCTGCTTGTCAAGTGTTAAGAAGCTCAGCTATCCAGGAAGAGTCTATGGGTGTGTCTGGTCCTTCATTACACTGTATCTGTGAAATCTCTGTGGTTCACACTAAGGAAAATCTATTTTGACCCATGGGTCTGAAAGGAACTGTCATAACAGACCACTTCAGAATTTATCACAAGATAAAGTTAAATTATTCCTGAACTCACTCCTTCCTCTCCCAAGTTTTCCTATTACAGTATTGAAGTTTTTACCTTGGCAGAGAGCTGTAAACACATTTTACCTTACATGCTCTTCTCTAAAGTCATGTAAAGATGTAAAATACTGAACATCAGCAATGGGAAGAGCATCTCTCAAGAGTCACCTGTGTCATATTTTCCATTATCTTTTTGAGAAAGTAAAAAACCATCAGTTTGTCTTTTCTTTATCTTTAGATGCTAGCAGGTTAGAGAGAAAATTTTCTGATTTGTATTGGCAAAAAAAAAAAAAAAAAAAAATCATGAAGTAAACATGCTTCCATTTTTGGAGGATTTAAAAGGAACTCCTTGCTAGAGAAAAAAAATTAAATGGCAATTGTTAACAAAAGGAAAATATTACAAAAGGCATCTGCACTTTTGGAAATACACCATAACCTCCATCATCTCAGTAAAGCCTTCTTTCACTTACTCTAGGATCAGTACTATGATTTCCTATACCATTGCATTTTTGCAACTTAAAGAAATTTATTCTTAAATTCTAAAAGCAGATAATAGTGATAGTTGCACAGCTTTGTGAATATACTAAAAACCTCTGAGTTCTAATATTCTCTAGCATGCTTATCAAAAGAGGCAGGTCAGCACTATTATTAAGAACCTGGGTTTCAATCTTGCCTTGCCATTCACTAGCTGTGCGGCCCTGGACAAATGAATTAATCTCGCCGTGCCTCAGTTTCCTCAACTATAGAACATAAAATACAGTTGACTCTTGAACAACATATGGATTAGGGGTGCTGACCCCTGTGCAGTCAAAAATCTGCATATAACTTTTGCTTCTCCAAAAGCTTTACTACTAATAGACTACTGTTAACTGGAAGCCTTACTTATAAACAGTCAATTGACACATATTTTGTATGTTCTATGCATTATATACCATATTCTTATAATAAAGCTAGAGAAAATAAAATATTGAGAAAATCATAAGAAAAATATATTTAATATTAAATGAAAGTTTTTTCCTTGTCTTCACGTTGAGTAGGCTGAGGAGGAAGAGGAAGAGGAGGCGTTGGTTTTAATGTCTTGGGGTGGCAGAGGGGAAGAAATCTGTTATGAGTGATCTGACACAGTTCCAATCCATGTTGCTCAAGGGTCAACTGTACTTACCTTACAGAGCTGTGAAAAATTATATATATATATATATATAATATATATTATTGCACTTTAGGTTCTGGGGCACATGTGCAGAACATGCAGGATTGTTGCAGGGATACATACACAGCAATGTGGTTTGCTGCCTCCATCCCCCCTGTGACATATATCTGGCATTTCTCCCCATGTTATCCCTCCCCAACTCCCTATGCCACACTGTCCCTCCCCTAGTCCCCCCAGCAGACCCCAGTGTATGATGCTCCTCTCCCTGTGTCTATGTGTTCTCATTGTTCAACACCTGCCTATGAGTGAGAACATGCAGTGTTTGATTTTCTGTTCCTGTGTCAGTTTGCTGAGAATGATGGTTCCCAGATTCATCCATGTCCCTACGAAGGACATGAACTTATCATTTTTTATAGCTACATAGTATTCCAGGGTGCATATGTGCCACATTTTCCTTGTCCAGTCTATCATCAATGGGTATTTGGGTTGGTACCAGGTCTTTGCTATGTAAACAGTGCCACAATGAACATACGTGTGCATGTCTTTATAATAGAATGATTTATAATCCTTTGGATATATACCCAGTAATGGGATTGCTGGATCAAATGGGATTTCTATTTCTAGGTCCTTGAGGAATCACCACACTGTCTTCCACAATGGTTGAACTAATTTATACTCTCACCAACAGTGTAAAGGTGTTCCTATTTCTCCACATCCTCTCCAGCTTCTGTTGTCTCCTGATTTTTTTAATGATTGCCATTTTAACTGGCATGAGATGGTATCTCAATGTGGTTTTGATTTGCATTTCTCTAATGACCAGTGATGATGAGCATTTTTTCATACGTTTGTTGGCCTCATATATGTCTTCTTTTGAAAAATGTCTGTTCGTGTCCTTTGCCCATTTTTGAATGGGTTTTTTTTTTTCTTGCAAATCTGTTTTAGTTCTTTGTAGATGCTGGATATTAGCCCTTTGTCAGATGGGTAGATTGCAAAAAATTTTTCCCATTCTGTTGGTTGCTGGTTCACTCTAATGATTGTTTCTTTTGCTGTGCAAAAGCTCTGGAGTTTAATTAGATCCCATTTGTCTATTTTGGCTTTTGTTGCCAATGCTTTTGGTGTTTTAATCATGAAGTCCTTGCCTATGCCTATGTCCTGAATGGTTTTGCCTAGATTTTCTTCTAGGGTTTTTATGGTGTTAGGTCTTATGTTTAAGTCTTTAATCCATCTGGAGTTAACTTTAGTGTAAGGTGTCAGGAAGAGGTCCAGTTTCTGCTCTCTGCACATGGCTAGCCAGTCTTCCCAACACTGTTTATCAAACAGGGAATTCTTTCTCCATTGCTTGTTTTCATCAGGTGTGTCAAAGATCAGATGGTTGTAGATGTGTGGCATTGCCTCCAAGGCCTCTGTTCTGTTCCATTGGTCTATATCTCTGTTTTAGTACCAGTACCATGCTGTTTTGATTACTGTAGCCTTGTAGTATAGTTTGAAGTCAGGTAGCATGATGCCTCCAGCTTTGTTCTTTTTGCTTAGAATTGACTTGGCTATGTGGGCTCTCTTTTGGTTCCATATGAAGTTTAAGGTGGTTTTTTCCAGTTCTGTGAAGAAGGTCATAGGTAGTTTGATGGGGATAGCGTTGAATCTATAAATTACTTTGGGTAGTATGGCCATTTTTCACAATATTGATTCTTCCTAACTATGAGCATGGAATGTTTTTCCGTTTGTGTCCTCTCTTATTTCCTTGAGCAGTGGTTTGTAGTTCTTCTTGAAGAGGTCCTTTACATCCTTTGTTAGTTGTATTCCTAGGTATTTTATTCTCTTTGTAGCAATTGTGAATGGCAGTTCATTCTTGATTTGGCTCTCTTTAAGTTTGTCATTGGTGTATAACAGCCATGAAAATTAAATGCACTGAACATGAGAAGTATTTAGATAGTGCCTGACATATAGAAAGTGCTGAGTAAAAAAAGTTATTGATGATAATAATAATGATGATTATTCCACCCATCAGACATGAAACAACTGCTAGGCAATGAGTTTGCATGTATCTCTGCTACCATGCTCAGTAAACAAAAAAATTTTTTTTGAGACGGAGTCTTGCTGTGTCACCTAGGATGGAGTGCAATGGTGCAATCTCGGCTCACTGCAACCTCTGC
This sequence comes from Ateles fusciceps, assembly GCA_036589455.1. Taxonomy (NCBI): domain Eukaryota; kingdom Metazoa; phylum Chordata; class Mammalia; order Primates; family Atelidae; genus Ateles; species Ateles fusciceps. Next base: position 5,943,722 of record JAZHEH010001955.1, read on the forward strand.
CTCCCGGGTTCAAGCGATTCTCTTGCCTCAGCCTCCTGAGTAGCTGGGACTACAGGCACAAGCCACCATGCCTGGCTAATTTTTTGTATTTTTAGTAGAGACCGTTTCACCATGTTAGTTAGGATGGTACTGATCTCTGAACCTCATGATCCAACTGCCTTGGCCTCCCAAAGTGCTGGGATTACAGGTATGAGACACCGAGCCCAGCTGAAAAAAATATTTTTAAATTTATAGATCTTTTCCCCTATCTTCCTTCCTTTGATTAAGAATTTGATATTCATTATTTATCTTCCTCTAGTTTTAGTGTCCTTGCAATGCCATCAATCTACAAACCAAGGCACAATGATGCAGGGAGCCTGCCGTCAGTGGGAAAGTCTAGCAAGCGTCAGATAAAAGGAAGGCTAGCTGTATCTGGAGATGGCTGTGCCTCACAGCACAGCCCAGGGCTCAGCACATCAGCCCTTCAGACATCTGCTCTGCACTTTCTCAGTCAGCCACACAGAGCGTGTAGGGTTTATGTACTTTGGACACAACAAAATAATTCCATATACACTTATTAGACCAGACAAAGAGGCAGCTGGAGTGTCTCATGTGTGGTCACATACTTTCCAAATGATTAATATCACTTTCAAAGTATTTGCCATCAGTTGGGTGAGAAGTAGATTATATCCACCTGCTCTCTTTTAGGCCACATGAAGAAACTAAGCTAATCATTTTACAGGGCACTTTTTTCCCTTCAAAATATCCTCCCAGATGATTGATCTCATAAGAACTTTGAAAATTGTTTATGGAAAGTTTGGTTTTAGTAGGGAGTTTTGTTTGGTTAAGTGTCTGATTACAGGTTTTGTTTTCCTTTTTGTATGTTTTTTATTCACTTGCTACTTTTCAATAAAAGTGAAAAAATGGGGGAAGGGAGTATTGGAAAATTCCAATTAATTAAGACAATAAGAATGCATTATGCATTTGGTAAAAACACATTTTCTATTTTATGAAAAATTCACAAAGAGGTTGTTTATAAATCAATGTGAAGTAAACATTAAATAGTTAAAAAAGAAGAAGAAAATAAAAAGAAACCTCTTTATTCATCCGGAGAGCTCTTGGAACTAAAGAAATGCTTTCATCAGTGTTCGAGTTCTAGGATGCATGGAAAAGCCAGTGAGAAAAGTGAGATTTTCTTCTTGTCTTTCAAACATGACAAAGGCTTGGTACCAACCCCTTTTTCCCCAGGATTTGGTCTGGGAGTGGCAGGGAAGATGTTGCATCTGAGGTGGAACCTCCCCTCCAAGTTCCCATTAGGTCGTCTGCCAGCTATGTCTCTCCCAATGCACTTTTTTGTTTAAGAGAACACTGAATCACTGCAGTTGCGGATCCTGGATGAAACTGATCTTACTGCTTTTGGAGGAGGAGTCTGTCCACCTGCCTGAGGATAACAACTGTTTCATCCTCAGCTATGCCCAGTTGATTTCAGGGTATCTATGCAATGATATCTATAGAAACTAACGATATCTGTAGAAAATGATAGCCTATAACAAATTAATGGAAAGAGAAAGGAAGAGAAAGATGATTATTTGGAAAATTTCCACAAATGGCTATGCTGCTGCTAAAAAGAGCTTCAACAATGTAAAAGCCATTAGTCCCGGGAAGGACAGACTCTTTAAGCTTCTTGGTACAAATGAGAAGATGGATGTTATTCAGGCAATGGCTGATGTCATCTCCATCTGCCAGGCATGGTCTGCTAGTAAATAACGTGGGGTGCTGGAACACAGAGCAAGTGCCTTCATCGTCTCAAGAGGAGGCAGAAATGTTTGATGCTGCATGAGAGAACACAGTCTATAGTTCATAATCTAATTTCTCTTAAGTGGATGATTCCTTTTAGATTGAAGCACATAAATGACAATATTTGATTATTGTTGAAACACAAAAATGTCAATTTCTTATGGTTCCACTCATAAATATAAATATGGAGGTTTTTCCATTTTAAAAGAGGAATTCTGCCACCTCAAAACCATGTCTGAACTTGGAAAGATGCTCATTTCCCTCTCTGTCAGCAGGGCCAATGTACCAAGCTGACCTCACAGATCAGAAGTCACAAACAAGCACCCTGCACATGGAATTATGATCCACAGATCTACGTTCCCTTTGGCACACACATAACTGGTTTTTAAAATATCAGTTGCCAGAATTTTAAAACTCCCCCAGATTTCATACCGCTCTTGAAATTAGCTTGTCAACAATGTGCATTCCCACAGGTCTTGTGATAAGAATTGGCTGACCTGAGTAAAGGATGCGTCCTTAGGATTGGGGAAGTATTCCTCAAGTTCATCAAAGTTGTAAACCTGACCATTTTTGTTTTTCACCTGGACCAGGTGGGCTTTCAGGCCTAGGTTAACTAAATGAATTTGTGTTCATGTGTCCTCACCCCAGAATGCCAAAGCCTGCAATCAAAGCCGGAAAAAGCAGATGATGTTCTGACCAGTTAACTGGGAGCCCTTTTCCTTCTCCACGTAGCGGCCCCGCCCCCAATGTCTTAGAGAAGGTTCATTTGGTTACCAAGAGCAGATGGGTAGAAAGGGAGAGAGACAAGACAGAAAGCTCAGTGGGAAGGCAGCATCTGCAGTAATCTCACAAACAAGAACATGTTTTTGGAATCTCCACAGACGGGGAATTCTACAACCTCTCTGTAATCCAGTCCTAATGTTGAGCAACCTTCACGGTTAGGAAATTCTGCCATAAATAACCCAAATCCTTCATGCAGCTTAAACCCATTTCCTCTTACTCGCTGTTCACTGGAGATGGGGAACAGCTGGTCACCCGTTCTCTGTACCAAGTCCTTTGTCAACTGGGTGATTGGATTCTGACTCTGGACTGCTGTCATAATTAGGAGCCTGACCGGTTCCATATTGCACTGTCTGCAAAAGCATGTAAAATGGGAAGATAAAATTTTGAGCATGCTGTGCTTCAGAAATATGCCATCAGGGGAACACAGTGCCTTGTCATGTCATCAGGTTGTTCACAATTTATAAACTTGTGAATGTGAGATTTCTGCATGGAAAAACATGTCTTTCTGAGGCTAGCTCTGCAATGTGAGCATAAAAAAATAATACGAAGAGTTTCTAAACGCTACCAACAAAAACAACACAGCATGTATTAAGCATTTCCTGTGCTCCCATTATCTGCATTATCTCATGTGCTCTTTACTACAACACAGTAGAAACTGCAGGTGGGGAAACAGTCCCACAGAGGCTAACTTGCCAATGTTTATGCACCAGGAGTGGGAGAGTAAGTGTGCAAACCCAAGCAGTCGGATTCCAGAGCCTGTGCTCTCTCAACCATCCCTCTAGCCTGCACATAAAGCAGGGGCTGGTATGTCCCCACACGGCTCATGGCATGGTGGGGTACAGTCCTTTTGTTTTAACAACCACACTTGGCCAGCAGAGAGACCAAGAAGTCATGGTAAAAATCATGCAGTGAGTGCTCCTGGCCTAGGGCAAAGATAAAACTGCAAAGAGCTTTATGGCACAGAGCTTGACTTCTCTCCAAGTCCCACCAGGGACCCCAGGTGTCCACTTAGATGCAGACACTAAATGGTTCCCCCAATTCCCAGCTGCATTCCCAAGCATGTGCTTCTGAGTCCAACCTGGATCATAAGCGAGGTTCTGCTGAATACCACCTGGTCACTTGGGATTCTGGCCGGCCTGCCTCGGGTCCTTAGCAATAAAATGGTGACAGCAGAAGTTGCTTTGTGATGTTGGACATAACACCTCCCTTGCTGTCTGTATCCACTTGTGTATCTTATAAGTTTTCTTACTGTGCTTACTTCTACCTGACATTATTTGTTATTTGCTCCTCTGGTTATTTTTTTGCCTCCTCCACTAACCTGTGAGCTCAGCATTGAAGAGACTTTACCTGTTTTACTCACCGATGTATTCCCAGTGCCTAACTCAGTGGCTGGCATATAGTAAACACTCAATAAATATTAGTAGAATGACTAGGTTCTCATTAGGAAAATTAAATGAATTAAATGAAAACATCTATGTAAAACGTAGTAAAGCTTAGTTCTTTTCACTTCTCATAGGGTTTTCTCCTTCAAATGGAATAATCTGTTATTTAACTTTTAGGTGTCTGATTATTCAACCTCTGTTCCCTCTATGGTTCTATGGTTCTGCAACCATCACTCTAATCTTCTTCTTTTTTTTTTTTTGACAGAGTCTTGCTCTGTTGCCAGGCTGGAATGCAGCAGCGCAATCTTGGCTCACTGCAACCTCCAACTCCCTGGTTCAAGCAATTCTCCTGCCTCAGCCTTCCGAGTAGCTGGGACTACAGGCATGTGCCACCATGCCCAGCTAATTTTTGTATTTTTAGTAGAGACAGGGTTTCACCATGTTGGTCAGAATGGTGTCGATCTGTTGACCTCGTGATCCACCCGCCTCGGCCTCCCAAAGTGCTGGGATTACAGGCGTGAGTCACCATGTTAGCTAATCTTTTTTATCATGGACCCTTGGCCCAGATATCAGGGGTCCCTTGCCGTCTACAGCAATACCCCTTGAATGCCCAGTAACTCAATTTCTCAAAGCATAGCACACAGATGCTATTAATTGCTTACTGGCCACTACCCACTTCCTTATGGCTTGTTAGCAGAACCCAAACTCAGGCAAAACCTCAGGTAATAGCATAAGTCAGTCTGGCAATTCAACTGTCTCCTTTCCCAACCTCCTTTGCACCCAGTCCTATCAGTGAGAAGTAGGGAGGTGAATGGGTCAGGGGCGAGATCTTCTGGTTATTATTATTATTTTTTATAAAAAGGATACACGCTGGGCACGGTGGCTCATGCCTGTAATCCCAGCACTTTGGGAGGCTGAGGCAGGCAGATCACAAGGTCAGGAGATTGAGACCATCCTGGCCAACATGGTGAAACCCTGTCTCTACTAAAATATAAAAAATTAGCCTGATGTGGTAGCACACACCTGTAATCTCAGCTACTCCAGAGGCTGAGGCAGGGGAATTGCTTGAACCCAAGAGGTAGAGGTTGCAGTGAGTTGAGACTGTGCCACTGCACCACTCCAGCCTGGTGACAGAGCAAGACCCTATATTAAAAAAAAAAAAAAAAAAAAAAAGGATACAGGCAGCCATAACTACTGTACCTTGTTCCTAGCTGGAACATGGTTCTGATGCCAGAAGCAACAGTAGCTATCTTAGCATATGGGGCAACAAGCCAACAGGCAAAACATGGAGGAGCATATGAAAGAAGCAGCATGAGTCTTCGCTGATACCGTGGAGCAGCTGAACACATGTCAGCACTCACCAGCCTCTAATCTCTTGTTCTATGAGAAAAAATAAAAATTTCAAGCCACTGTTAACAGGGATTACTGTCACCTATAGCAGCAAAAATTTCTTTACTACTGAGTTTACAGACTTCCTTTACAACTATAATCCTTTTTTCCACATTTTGTCATTTATTTCAATATCATCATCATCATCATCATGCCCCAAATCCTTCAGACTCCAAATGTTAAGTTATCACTGGATATGAAGGGCAAAGAAGGCATCCATCTCTGAGTCCTGTCAATCTGTTCAAAATGCCTCAATCAAATCAATAAGGATATCGACATAAATATTCCAGTGTTTACATTAGCCAAAAATGGAAAGGATCTTAATTGGCTGGCAGAGATAAATCACAATAAATAATGAATAGCAAATGAAATAGTGATTAAAGTTTTGTACATGAATGTTTATTGATGTGAAACAAAGCTAAAGATAGACTTATACATAAGAAAATTAAATTGGAAAACTATATTTTTTTAAATTAAAGATGGATATAGCACATGCATACAAAACCTATCTAGAAAGCTATTCCCCAGGACAGCAACAACAGGTAATCCTCAGGGTTCTGGGTACTCAGATTGACTATTTCATTTAAAACTTTTGACTATTTATAGTTTCTACAGTAAAAACATTCTGCACGTGCAATAAGAAAAAAGGTTTTCCTGGGTTCTTTGTTTTGTGTTTGGTGTCTCTGACTCATCCCTGTCTCTCCCTTCTCCTTCCAATGCCAGCATCCAAGAAATCCAAGGTGACTGAAGTTACCACCGTCCAATGGCTCCTCCACCTCTTATCTCTATTCCAACCTGTACCATACTCAGGTCTCTCATCATCAACACTCTTCAGGTTACTCCCCCGATTTAAAATTAACAATGACTGGTTTCTGTAGGTATAAGCTCCCAAAGTGTTCAACAAGCATTCAAGGGCAGATTAAGCAGACCCCTGAGTTTATTTCCACTCAGTCCTCTGCTCTTGTGAGTCCCCAAATGTTCCTTCCACATGGCACATTTAATCCCACTTCCGGTTCTTTGCTCTGTAGTTCTGCCCTTCTGGAATGTTCTCTCCAACTCTTCTGACAATCCAAACCCTTTACATTCTGCAAAGCCCATCGTATCCTTTCTCATCAGCCTAGGCCAAGCAGGAAGCTCCTGGCTGGTACCCAGATGATGAGGCAGGGAGTTGATCTATCTAAGCCTGGCATTGGGAGGATTCAGAGGAGAGGACAAGGTTCAAGGCACAGAATAAAAAGACTTCACACCTAATTGCCAGTCATCAGCCTTTCCCACACATCCTCCCATCGAGAGCAGCAGCTCTGTATGGTCTAATTACTCCAAAGTGAATCTGAGCCTCTCCTCTGGGGACCACCGTCTACATCAGGGAGCATTAGACAGGGTATCCTAGTCCCGAGGGTAACACAGTCCTTCTCCTCAATAAACCCTGGATATTCTCCTTCTCTCTGGAATTTCCTAGGCCAGAAGTAGTGAATTCAAATGCCTACATGGGTCAAGCAAGTGATGTGAGTCAGCAAAATAATTGCAGGTGTGGGACAAGAGGGAGTACTGTGGACTGAGGGAGTTGAAAACATGCAAGGAGGAAAACTGGAACTGGAAACCAACCTCTTATGGTTGTGCAGGAATGCAAGCCAGTGCTGCTACAGCTCCCACTTTCTTAAAGAACTGAGGCAGAAAGTTTAGAAAGCCTACACTAGTAAAGCCATGTGTGAACAAAGTATGTCTGTGGTCAATGTTTGGTCCAACAAGTCCTGGTTTGTGACCTCCAGCTCTGAGGTTCAAGGAGGGCCACCAAGTTCAGCAAGGCCAGGTCCCAGCAGCAGCAATTAGTTACTATCTTCACCTTACAGGGGATGATTGCTACCCATGGGGGCTCCACAGAGGTGGCCTTATTCTCGTAACTTTGCACCGAGTCAAGGACCACTAAAGGGTCCTTTCTTTCTCGTCCCTGGACAGTTAGCTGTCTCCTGGGTTGGGGTCTGGGCAGGGACTAATTGGAGTCTGGATGCCCGCATGTTCAAAGCTTTATCTTATTACTCACATTCACAATTTATTTTCCCATGTTAAAATTCTCTTAGCTTATAATATTCTAGTCTTATGCATGAATCTATACTTCACATACTCTAATAAAAAGTCTCCAAGGACTTTTTTCCCCCAAAGGTGCAATGTATTTTCTAAAGCCTGAGACCTTCTGCTGTACCTAGTTCTATGTTTGATAAGTTTTAAATCCTCTTAACATTTCTATCAAGAGCCTTAGAGAAACCGCACTCAAAATTGTTGGTTTATTGTTTTCTTAAGGGGAATCAAGGACTCTGAGAAAGAGAGATCTTGTTCAGATGAACTTAGATGAATTTTGAGAAAGAATTTGTCCTTTTCCCTCATACGTCCTGCTCACCTGTTTACCTGTCTCCATCAATGGACTGAGAGCTCTTTAAGAGCAGGGACCAGCAGGTGTATCCACCCCAGAGGGCTCACAGGCAAATCTAGGGTCTGGCACATTGTATTTAGTTGATAGACACTGGCTGAATATTAATAGTGTTATTTCAGAATAAGAATCTCTAAAATTTTCTACAACTCAATAAGTGTAGATGAAAAGAAGCAGAACCTGGAAAAGCATTTTTATGGCAAATGATTGGGTGCCACAGAGCACTAGAAGGAAGGACTGCCAAACTCCTACCATGCAAATCCTGGAAAACAATATGGCTGAATGCTTCCCTATGCTGCAAGGCCACAGTTTAAAGCATACGATTAGCCCAAACCAGAGTCTACCTTCATGAAGTGGCATAAGAAATAAATCCGCACCATCTGTATGGTCCCAAGGCCCTTCATCTCCCATCACTCATGCTCTACAACAAGACAGGAATTTCATATTGGAAAAGACCTTGCTGGGTTAAAATAACAGAAGTGACATCAGTAGTAGCAGCAGCAATAGCAGCATTGGTGATGGTGGGATGGTAGAAATGATAGTTAAGATAACCTTTGAAGGCTGACTTGACACCAGACACCATGTATTCAGCACTTCTACAGATGATTTTATTTACATCTCAGAACTCTAGGAGGCATATGTGACTATTTCCCCCCATTTCACAGATAAGGAAACCAAGGCAGTAGAGGTTACAGTAGAGGCTACATGAAGTTTCTCAGATGTGTAAGAAGCCAAGCACCATCTTAGCCTATTACACTGCCTCCCCTGCAAAATACAGCACAGACGTCGAGCACACAGACCTCTGCGAGGGTCCATGAGTGGCCATGAAGGGCTCACTACAGCCAACATCCCTGCAGCACACAACCTAAGTCAACGGCACCGAAACCAATGGTTAAAAAAAACCAAACAACTGGAAAAAAAAACAATATCTACTCTTGGCACAACACAGACCTGCAAAGAAAATACTGGGGAGAAGAAATGGTAGGGAATAGCAACAGGAAAGAAAATCATCATTATTCCTTCTCTCTATGGTGGCCCCTCATAAATCCTTCCCTTCAGAAGTAAAATAAGCTAAAGAAAACCAAATACTGCATGTTCTCACTTATATTTGGGGGCTAAACAGTGCGTATACACAGACCCAAGGATGGGAAAAACAGACACTGGAGATTTCAAAAGTGGGGGAGGGAGGGGAGAGGGACAAGGGGTTGAAAAACGACTTATCAGGTGCTGTGGTCACTACTTGGGTGATGGGATCGTTAGACACCCAGACCTCAGCATCATCCAATATACCCATGTAACAAATCTGCATGTGTACTCCATGAATCTAAATTAAAATTTTAAAAATAAGTAAAATAAACCTGAAATTTAAAAAAATAGGATTCATAGGGCAAAGCTGAGAATCATTTCACTCCATGATGCAGCACTTCTGCTTCACCAGACAATTGCCATTCTGGGCTGTTTTCAATTTTAAGATTGTGACAATGTTTTAGAGGAGGAAACTATTAAAAATGTCATTTTCAAGCGTGGGTATTTTATAAAGGTCATTACAAGCAAATGTGACAATAACTTCAGAGGCGTTCCTTACTATAATGTCATAATTCAATATTTGATCATTCTGATTTCAGGTTTGTTCAGCGAGGCTCCACTCTGACTGATCTACTGACTCCTGCTGAGCTTGTGGCCTGAATCTTAATACTGAGGGCTATAAAACTGTCTGCTCTGGGAAAGGGTAAATTTAAAGGGTCCCCTGAGACAAATCTTTCCAATGTTACACCATTATATTAGAGTGGATTCATAAACTGTTAGATACTTCAGAGCTCAAATATTAGTACAGAAACATGTTGCAAAAAGAAACTGCATTTTGGATTCTTAAAAAATATTTTAGATCCTAGCCAAAAAAAACTCATTCAGTTATCACCTAGGGGACCAGGTATTTTATATGTTCAAGGATATTTGCATAATTAAATTTTATGATACTGGTATCTAATATTCACAGACATGAAGATGAATTACACAATTAAATTGTTCAGTGTTTTTCTGTACTTATGAAAAATATCACCCAACAAAGCCAAAAAAGAGAGAAGATAAAAAGATACTTTTAAAACACACTAGTGCAAAAAGTCTACCAGATAATATTTTATGTTTACTGTAAGCATTAAATATTGTTATTTATATCATGACAAAAGCTGAGTGTATTTCAAAAATAGAAAGTTGGCACAATAACAGAAAGTCCCTTTTGAGAAGTATCTGTTCATATCCTTCACCCACATATTGATGGGGTTTTGATGGGGTTTGCTTTTTCCTGCAAATTTGTTTAAGTTCCTTGTTGTTTCTGGATATTAGACCTTGTGGCCAAGAAACATAAAAAAAAGTTCATCATCACTGGGCATTAGAGAAATGAAAATCAAAACTACAATGAGATACCATCTCATGCCAGTTAGAATGGTGTTCATTAAAAAGTCAGGAAAATGCTGGAGAGGATGTGGAGAAACGGAACACTTTTACATTGCTGGTGGGAATGTAAATTAGTTCAACCATTGTGGAACACAGTGTGGCGATTCCTCAAGGATCTAGAACCAGAAATACCATTTGACCCTGATATCCCATTACTGGGTATATACCCAAAGGATTATAAATCATGCTACCATAAAGACATGTGCACATGTATGTTTATTGAAGCACTATTAATAGCAAAGACTTGGAACCAACCCAAATATCCATCAATGATAGACTGGATAAAGAAAATGTGGCACATATATACCATGGAACACTATGCAGCCATATAAAAAAGGGTGAGTTCTTGTCTTTTGCAGGGACATGAAACCATCATTCTCAGCAAACTAACACAGGAACGGAAAACCAAACACCACACATTCTCACTCATAAGTGGGAGTTGAACAATGAGAACACATGGACACAGGGAGGGGGAACATCATACTCTGGGGCCTGTCAGGGGATGTGGGGCAAAGGGAGAGATAGCACTAGAAGAAATACGTAATGGATGAAAGGCTTAAAACCTAGATGACAGGTTGATAGGTGCAGCAAACCACCATGGCACATGTATACCTATGTAACAAACCTGCATGTTCTGCACATGTATGCCAGAACTTAAAGTATACTTTTTTGAAAAATAGAAAATCCCTTTAATTAGCCCTTTTATAAGATTAAAAGAGAAAAAGTATAATCCTATTAGATACAGAAAAAGAATTTAGTAAAATTTAATCATAATTTATGAAAACATATCTTAGAAAACTAGCTCTAAAAGGAAAAAAATTACATCAAATATAATATTTTGTGTTGAAATGTTGAAATCATTCACTTAAAATCAAGAACAAGAATGCTTGTCTCACCACTTCCATTCCACATTAAACTGGAGGTCTTTGCCTATGCAGTAAGACAGGAAAAAGAAAAGTATAGGAATTGAAAAGGAAAAAGCAAAACTTTTCTGATTGTTTACATACCAACCCCACCCTAAATAAGAGACAATTTATTAGAATTAATAAAGGTTTAGCATGGTTGCCAACTGAATACACAAATAAAATTTGCTTTGTTATACAAATATCCTTAAATGCAAAATTTAATTGTATTCCTACACACTAGTGCAAAACAGAAAATGCAGTTTCAAATATTTTAATAGTAACAAAATAAATTATCTATGAATAAATCTAATAAGATTTTAAGAAGAAAATTACAAAATTTTACTGAAAGACATTTAAAAATATTTAAATAACTGGAAAGAAATATCATGTTTGGGAATAAAAAGACTATCATAAAGATGTCAGTTATGCCTAAATTAACCCACAGTTTTAATATAATTTCCATTAAAATTAATATTAGCTACAAGTTATTTTACATTTATTTTGGTTTTTATTTATTTTATTTTTTAGAAATAGAGTCTTACTATGTTGCCCAGGCTGGTCTCAACGGATCTTCCCACGTCAGCCTCCCAAGCAGTCGAGACCGCCAGCACATACCATCACACCTGACAATTTAAGGTTTTTTTTTTTAGGAAAGTGAAAAAGTTTCATTCTTAGAATTTTTATTTTTTATTATTTTTTTAATTTTGTTTTTTTATTTTTTATTTTTTTGCTCATCTATTTTTTTTCTCGTTTTTCTTTTTTTATTTTGTTTTTAGAATTGTTATCTTTTTAAAGAAAGAAAATATCCTTTCATTCTAGTTTTAAAAATTAGCAGTTGTTTTATTCCAAAATGAAAATTGACAAATTCTTATAATTCAATAAAGAACCAGATTAAACATGTGAAAGTGGTATTTATGATTCTTTTAAATTGAATCCTACTTTAAAAATCCCTTTACTTCAGCCACTGTCACCAGATGAAGAGATACCAAGATCCAACACAAAGCATGCTCAAGACGTTGCCAGCAGGTGAGTAAATAGCTAAAACCAGCTCCTAAAACCATATAGCTAAAAGCAGCTCCTAAAACCATTAAAAGAGATATTCAAAAGCAACTTTTAAAGAAACAACAGAAGATACATGCCAAAAATATACCAAAGGGAAGAGGAGATACAACATTCAATATCTGCTTCTCTAAGATGATCCTGAGTTCTTTAATAATATATTTTTGGCCAAGAAACGATCTTTTTAAGGCTGAAAGTTTTCAGTGCATTAAGAAATTCCCATTAGTGCAAAAGAATATTGTGTATTTTAAGTTCTTAGCATTTCATGTGGTTGCCTGGACAGAATAGGAAAAGAAATACTGTAATTCCATGTGGCGTCTTTATGCAGAGACATAGGGGTCACTATTTTGTTTCATTTAAGAAGGCCACTGGAATACTTCACACAGTTTAATAAATATTCCTTCAAGGTAAAGATCATAAGCAATACAGTTCAAATTTGGCATTTTATTACAAAAATGTCAATGATTTTTTTAAGATTGTAAAATGGATCAATGGTAGTAATTTTAGTAACTAATATTCCTCAAAAGTATAAAATATCCTCATATAATCTTTTTTTATAAAATGAAAATAATGTAATTTTTTCTAAACATAAAATTCCTACCTTCATATTGTAAACAATGTAGAATATACAGAAAATTACAAGTAAGAAAATTAAAATGACATTTAAACCCTCTGTGCCCAAGAACAATCACTGGCAACATTTGATTCACCAATACAGATCCTTTTAAAAAATATATTCAAATATATGCTTTACAGTTTTAAAATGTGTACATTTAAAACTTCATATTATAAACTCTACTTTTTACTCTGATTTTTGTGGTTGAACAACATATCGTGAATGTGTTTCCATGTCCAGAAGCACATGGAATTTTAATTACTCTTATAATATCTTTTGGATATTGTGATTAAGTTTCTCCCTTTGTAGAACACAGTTGAACAAACCTCTTACAACTGGATATTTGACAAATACTTTCTGATAATGAAAACTACTTGTGGGAGAAGAACATGAATCTAACTATTAAACAAATGGAATAGTTCTACCACATGAGGAATGGCTATTGTCGACCTTGAGTCCAGGGAAAGCAGCCACTGAACCATGAGTCAGCCTCCCTGCCAAAGCCCCAGGCCTCACCATTGAGAATACAGTTAAAATACAGAGGAATTTATTTTTTATACATCAGAAGAGAATTAACTATTTTAAAACTTTTCATTTAAAATTAGACAGCTACTCTCAGTGAAATTACACATGGACAAAATAAGCCTCAAAAATGATCTCTTATGCTGAATACACTTTCCTGGTCTTATTTTCTTTTAGTTCACACTATACCAGCTAAAGCCATGCAACAGGAACAAAATGTGTGAAAAAGTAGACGGGAATGTAGATCTTAGATGGTTCTTTTAAGCTGTTCTATGGTTAAAGGAAGCAGAGAGTATCAGATTCCAGGGCTGCTAGGCTGAAAGCTGATGTTCTCTGGTGAGTGAAGAAGGGGATTAATGACTTGGAGCATGTTTGTAGACTGTGGAGGAAGAAAAGACAACTGGAAGAGAGACTGAAGTCACTGTAATATGCAAATCTGATCTACTTGCAACACCAATTTAAAGTAGCTTAGCAAAATGTTTAAAAAAAATAGTATTTTTAAACACAAAAAACATGAAGCTTTAAAGTAAGTCCATCAAAATAAAATTAAGGACAAATGTACTTTTCTGACACTCAGATGCTTCTCTGTGCTCTCCTTGGCACATAGCAGCAGTCAGTGAGCAGAAGGTTGACAGCCAAACCCTGAAGCTCTGGAAATAAAAGCACGGCAGGCTCAGAGGGCACCTTCTCCCGAATGCTATTCTACATTTCCTTGTGCAGAAAGTACAAATCATGCCTGTAGTAAAAGTTATGAGAAAGACGGCAGAACCAATTTTTGTAAGGCAGTATTGAATTTTTAAACTTTATTTTGAAATAATTATAGATTCACAAGCAGTTGCAAAGGTAGTAGAGCGAGGTCTCATATGCCCTTCACCATTTCCTTCCGATGTTTTCATCTTACATAACTATACCCAATAGCAAGGCCAAGAATCTGATCTTGGCACATGTGTTGAGTTCTATGCCATTTTACCACAAGTGCAGCCTACCATAACCATTGCAATCAAGACAGAACATTCCATCACCTCAAAGCGCTCCCTCAGACTACCCCTTTATAGCAATCCTTCCTTTCTTACCCTTAGCAACCACTAATTTGTTTATCGATCTTAGAAATTTTGCCATTTCAAGAATGTTATATAAAAGGAATTCTATAGAACTTGATCTTTTGAAATTGGCTTGTTCACTCAGCCTAATGCCCATGAAATACATCCAAATTGTCATGGGTGTCAATTGTTCATTCATTTTTACTGCTGACCAGTATTCTAAACCACATTACATCCATGTCATAGAATACTGCTCAGCAGTAAAAATGCCTGAGGGACATCCATTTTTACTTATCTCATGAGGGACATTTATCTCATGAGGGACATTTTGCTTTTTTCCAGTTTTTTGTTTGTTTGTTTGTTTTGGGAGATGGAATCTTGCTCAGTTGCCCAGACTGGAGTGCAATGGCATGATCTCAGCTCACTGCAACCTCTGCCTCCCGGGTTCAAGCAATTCTTGAGCTTCAGCCTCCCGAGTAGCTGGGGTTCAGGCGTGCACCAACACACCTAATTTTTGTATTTTTAGTAGAGATGGGGTTTCACCATATTGGCCAGACTGGTCTCAAACTCTTGACCTCAGGTGATCCACCTGCCTCGGCCTCCCAAAGTGCTTGGATTACAGGTGTGAGCCACCATGGCTGGCCTGTTTCCAATTATTGACAATTACAAATAAAGCTGCTGTGACAACAATGTACAGGTTGTTGTATGAATAAATTTCCATATCTCTGGGATAAAGGCCCAGGAGTGCTACTGTGAGTTGCATGGTAAATGTATATTTAGTACAAACTTTTTCAAAAGTTTTTGAAAATTCCTTTTTTGAAAGTAACATTTTCCCATAATGGATTACTTATCTGGTGAGTTAACTGGGCCTGGGGTCAGGTAGAGTAGAAGGAGTAAATGCACGGGTTACAAAATAAATCATTTTAAAACTAGGAGAGATATTGCATTTATGGGCCAAATTATAACACATGGGCACAATAATATGTATAGGTATGCCTGCCTATATCAGGAAGCACTCAGGACAAGTGAGGGAAGTCCCATTTCTATCTCTGCAATGATACTGGGGTGGTAGGAAGAAATCAGGACTAGACCATTTATTGTCCAACATATTGAAAAAATTCAGACAATTTCTTCAAGAGCAAAACTTTTAGACAATAAAATATGACATGTGCAGGCATGGTGGTGCATGCCTGTAATCCTAGCTACTCGGGAGGTTACGGTGGGAGGATTGCTTCAGCCCAGGAGTTTGAGGCTGCTGTGAGCTATGTTGAGCTTAGAAGGAGAAAAAGTTCAGTAATCAATTAATGTTAGTTCCTCCTCTCCAAAAGTATTGGGTATTCAGAGATACACTATGGAATTACTACTCGAAATAGTCATTCTGCCTTTTTGAGGACATGTGTGATGTAACTGAGTATGACAAGAAAGCAATCGTGAGCCATCCTAGGAGACATCCAGGGGGAGGAGATCCAAGGTTAGGATAACTCAGATAGGGTGTCCAGAGTTGTCTGCCACCCTCTGCAATGCACCACATAACTAATTCATTTCCTTGTTTCAATTTCATAGCATTAGAATATGTGGATAACATCCTCTAAGTATATAGTGCCTTCCTGACTTAAAGTTGCTAGTGAATGTGTGTTTTCCCTAAACCTTTCAGAATTCCCCACCCCCTGCCCAAGGTTTCTGAAACACAGCAAACATTTCACAAGACACAAATGATGGGTCTTACTTGGAAAGCAAAGGGGAAGAATCAGGCATGACTTATCTAAACCCAGAGATACCTTGAAGGGAGTTACCATTCCCTATTTTGCTTCCCTCCCTCAGATTCCAGATATTTTCTCTTTATGAGGAAATATTTGAATTATGTTAGCTGTAAGTTTTTGTTAACCATTTTATAGTGGAAGATTTTGATGTACAATGGATAAAAAGACCATCAAAAATCAGTAAGAAAAACCTACCCCAGTGAAAAAAGTGGGTAAAGTTTGTAACCAGGTCATTCACAAAAAGAGTAATATAAATGTCCACTAAGCATGTGAAAAGTATTCAACCTTGTTAGAGATAAAAAAAAAAAAAAAATTAAAATAAATGGATGCTTTTATTTTGCTATCAAATTGGCAGATTATTTTTTAAAAAGGTTACACTAGTGAATGCCAAAATTAGTGGGTAAAGAAACAATGTATTTTTATTTTTTTAAAGTCAGGATGGAATTTCACTTTGTTGCCCAGGCTGGTCTCAACCTCTTGGCCTCAAGTCATCCTTGCCTTGGCCTCCCAAAGTGCTGGGATTACAGGTGTGAGCCACCATACCCAGCCTGAAACAAGGTATTCATGATACCTCAGAACACCAGTCTACAAGATACTTATTCATTACAAAGAGAAAAATAGTAAACAGAAACATACTTCTTTAAAAGCGTTTAAAATCAAAGGTAAGGGAATAAATCAACAGTATGTACCCCCTGGTATGATTCACTAAGAAGAACACAATATTTTGCCTGTGCTCTTCCTATCAAAAATGCAGAACCATGAACATAATTATGAAGAAACATCAGACAAACACAAATTGAGGGATATTATACAAACTAACTGGACTAAATTCTCTCTAAGTGCCAACATCAGAAAAAAACAGACTGAAATATTTTTTCCAGATTAGATTAAAGAGACATGTCAACTAAATGCAATTTATAATTCTGGCTTAGTCTCCAGCAGCATAAGGAAGTTAGTGAAGCAATTACTAAGATCTGAATAAGGTCCACAGATTACACAATACCTCCTCATTTTGATAATTGTACTGCAGTTATGTATGATGCTGACATTAGGAGAACATGGGTCAAGAATTTTTTGAACAATCTTTGCAAATTTTACAAAGTCTGAAATCATTTCAAAATAAAAAGTTAAAAATAAAACATTAAAGATAATACTTGATGCTGTTTATTCATAACCCAAATGTTCATCAGCAGTAGAGTGGATAGTCATGTATTCATTCAATGAATTCTACATGGCATGAAAAATGAAAACACTACTGCTACACACCCTATATAATTCCATTTATGTGAAGATCAAGAAGCAATGAAAGAGGCTGGGCACGGTGGCTCGTATCTCTAATCTTAGCACTTTGGGAAGCCAAGGTGGGCGGATCACTTGAGGTCAGGAGTTTGAGACCACCCTGGCCAACATGGTGAAACCCTGTCTCTACTAAAAATACAAAAGTTAGCTGGGTGTGGTGGCAGGTGTTTTTAATCCCAGCTACTCAGGAGGCTGACGCAGGAGAATCATTTGAACCCAGGAGGTGGAGTTTGCAGTGAGCCAAGATTGCACCACTGTACTCCAGCCTGGGTGACAGAAGGAGACTCTGTCTCTAAAAAAAAAAAAAAAAAGAAAGAAAGAAAAAAGGAAAAGAAAAAGAAAGAAAGAAATGATGAAAAAGGAATGTTAATAGAAATAGAGATAGAGGGGGGAATAGTAGTTACCAGGGGTAAGAGTGGTATTTGACTGGCAGGAGCCTGAGAGAGTCTTCTGAGTTTGTGGGATCATTTTATATCTTCATTTGGATAAATAAAGACGTAGACATATAGTCAGACTTATCAAGCTGTACATTTAAGATCTGCACATTTAATACACAAAAGTTATGATAAATAAATAAAAATAAAGCTAAAAAAAGAAGATAATATGAACTGCTAGCATTGGGCCAGCAGTTTGGGTTGCTGTTGGGAGCAAAGACTGATATACATTTTCCAAAAAGGCTGTTTGGCAGCAAGTGTGAAAGGGAAGGTGTAAAGAACCCTGAAACAAGCTTGTCAATATTTGGACTCAAGTTGAGACACAAAGATAAACATTGAAACAATCTAAACATACATATTAAAAAATCACTTTTTAAAAAAGATACAACCATATGATGAATTGTTATGCAACTATTAAGGAATATTCAATGATGTGAGAAAACGCTCATGAGTAGCAGAAAGCTAATTCTAACACTGCATGTGTAAGCATGTTCATAACTCAGATATTCTGTATGTGCACAGAAAGAAAAGGAAGCAATATTCTAAAATGTTCACGATATTTGGTCTGAGGTGCAAAATTATGATGGAATTTTTTCTTCTTTATACATTATGATGTCTTTCACTATTCCCAACATAACCATGTATTACTTTACTAATTGAAAAGGAAAAAATTAATTTCAAAAAAAAAGTGACATCTTCCCAGAAAAACAAAAACAAAACAAAACAAAAACCTGTGATGGTTAGTACTGAGTGGAAACTTGATTGCATTGAAGGATACAAAGTATTAATCCTGGGTGTGTCTGACTTGTGTAATGCTCTGGCATTGGCTAATTAATCACGGTGTCCCTAGAAGTGAAATTATTAGGAAGCCTATGTCCTACTTAATTTATACAAGCAGAAAACTTCTAGGTCAAATGGACAAAGACCAACTTGAATTATAAAAACAGAGAATCACGGCCCCTCAATCAATTTCCAGACTTGAGCCAGTTTACAGACCCAGAACCCCTTGAATGAAGGGGAGGCTGGGTCCCCTGGAGGAAGGACCCCATGACCTTACCGACAATTTATGCAGTGAATCTTTCTCCCATCCTTCCCCAAGGAGACCTCTGGCCTTTCACCAGGGTAACTGTGCACTGGGGAAAGGAAAATGATCAGACATTTCAGGGACTAGTGGACACTGGCTCTGAGCTGACGTTGATTCCAGGGGACCCAAAACATCATTGTGATCCTCTAGTTAGAGGAAAGGCTATGGAGGTCAGGTAATGAATGGAGTTTTAGCTCAGGTTTGACTTACAGTGGGTACAGTGGGTCCCCAGACTCATCTTGTGGTCATTTCCCCAGTGCCAGAATGCATAATTGGCATAGACATACTTAGAAGCTGGTAGAACCCCCACATTGGCTCCCTGACTGGTAGGGTGAGGGCTACTATGGTGGGGAAAGGCCAAATGGAAGCCATTAGAGCTGCCTCTACCTAGAAAAATAGTAAATCAAACACAGCATCACATCCCTGGAGGGATTGTGAAGATTAGTGCCACCACCAAGGACTTGAAAGATGTAGGGTTGGTGATTTCCACCACATCCCTGTTCAACTCTTCCCATTTGGCCTGTGCAGAAGACAGATGGATTTTGGAGAATGACAGTGGATTATCATAAGCTTAACCAAGTGGCGACTCCAACTGCAGCTGCTGTACCGGATGTGGTTTCATCACTTGAGCAAATTAACACATCTCCTGGTACCTGGTATGCAGCCATTGACTTGGCAAATGTCTTTTTCTCCATTCCTGTGGATAGGTCCCCCAGAAGCAATTTGCCTTCAGCTGGCAAGGCCAGTAATTTACCTTTATTGTCCTATCTCAGGGGTTAATCAACTCTCCGACTTTGTGTCATAATCTTATTCGGAGAGAGCTTGATCGCTTTTCACTTTCACAAGATATCACACTGGCCCATTACATTGATGACATTATGCTGATTGGATCCAGGGAGCAAGAACTAGAAAACACGCTGGACTTATCGGTGAGATATTTGTATGCCAGATGATGGAAAATAAACCCGACTAAAATTCAGGGATGTTCTACCTTAGTAGAATTTCTAGGGGTCTAGTTGTTTGAGGCCTGTCAAGACGTTCCTTTTAAGGTGAAGAATAAGTTGCTACATTTGGCCCCTCCTACAACCAAGAAAGAAGCACAATATCTAGGGGCCTATTTGGATTTTGGAGGCAACACATCCCTCATTTGGGTGTGTTACTCCAGCCCCTTTATTGAATGACCTAAAAACCTGCCAGTTTTGAGTGGGGACCAGAACAGGAGAAGGCTCTGCAACAGGTCCAGGCTGCTGTGCAAGCTGCTCTGCCACTTGGGCCGTATGATCCAGCAGATCCAATGGTGCTTGAGGTGTCAGTAGCAGATAAGGATGCTGTTTGGAGCCTTGGGCAAGCCCCCATAGGTGAATCACAACAGAGGCCTCTAGGATTTTTGGAGCAAGGCCCTGCCATCTTCTGCAAATAACTACTCTCCTTTTGAGAGACAGCTCTTGACCTGTTACTGGGCTTTGGTGGAAACTGAACATTTGACCATGATCCATCAAGTCACCATGCAACCTGAACTGCCCATCATGAACTGGGTGATTTCTGACCTATCTAGCCATAAAGTGGTTCATGCACAGCCAAATGAAAGTGGTATATATGTGATTGGGCTCGAGCAGGTCCTGAAGGCACAAGTAAGTTACATAAGTTGGCTCAAATGCCTATGGTCCCCACTCCTGCCACCTTGCCTTCTCTCCCCCAGCCTGCACTGATGGTCTCATGGGGCATTCCCAATGATCAGTTGACAGAGGAAGAGAAGACTAGGGCCTGGTACACAGATGGTTCTGCACAACATGCAGGCATCACCCAAAAGTGGACAGCTGTAGCACTACAGCCCCTTTCTAGGACATCCGTGAAGGAAAATCTTCCCAGTGGGCAGAACTTCAAGTGCACCTGGTTGTACACTTTGCATGGAAGGAGAAATGGCCAGATATGCGATTATAAACTGATTCATGGGCTATAGCCAATGGTTTGGCTGAATGGTCAGGGACTTGGAAGAAGGGTGATTGGAAAATTGGTGACAAATAAACTTGCAGAAGAGATATGCAGACGGATCTCTCTGAGTAGTCAAAAACTGAAGGTATTTCTATCCCATGTGAGTGCTCACCAATGGGTGATCTCAGCAGATAAGAATTTTAATAATCAAGTGAATACGATGACCTGTCTATGGACACCACTCAGCCTCTTTCCCCAGCCACCCCATCATCACCCAATGGGCCCATGAACAAAGTGGCCATAGTGACAGGAATGGAGGTTAGGCATGCGCTCAGCAACATGGACTTCCATTCACCAAGGCTGACCTGGCTTATGGCCACTGCTGAGTGCTCAATTTGCCAGCAGCATAGACCAACACTGAGGCCTCGATATGACACCATTCCTCAGGGTGATCGGCCAGCTACCTGGTGGCAAGTTGATCATAGTAGACCTCTTCCATCATGGAAAGCGCACAGGTTTGTCTTCACTGGAATAGACACTTACTCCAGATTTGGGTTTGCCTATCCTGCATGCAATGTTTCTGCCAAGACTACCATCTATGGACTCAGGGAATGCTTTATCCACCGTCATTATATTTCACACGGCATTGCCTCTGACCAAGGCACTCACTTTACAACCAAAGAAGTGTGGCAGTGGGCTCATGCTCATGGAATTCACTGGTCATACCATGCTCCCCACCATCCTGAAGCACCTGGATTGATAGAATGGTGGTATGGCCTTTTGAAGTCACAATTACAATCTCAACTAGGTGATAATACTTTACAGGGCTGGGGCAAAGTTCTCCAGAAGGCTGTATATGCTCTGAATCAGCATTCAATATGTGGTACTGTTTCTCCCAGTCAGGATTCACGGGTCCAGGAATTAAGAGGTGGGAGTGGAAGTAGCACCACTAACCATTACCCCTAGTGATGTACTAGCAAAATGTTTGCTTCCTGTTCCTGTGACATTATGTTCTGCTGGCCTAGAGGTCTTAGTTCCAGAGGCGGGGGAACTGCCACCAGGAGGCATAATGACGATTCCATTAAACTAGAAGTTAAGACTGCCACCTGGACACTTCGGGCTTCTCCTACCTTTAAGTCAACAGGCCAATAAAGGAGTTACAGTGTTGGCTGGGTAAATGACCAGGACTATCAAGATGATACTCCACAACAGAGGTAAGGAGGAGAATGCATGGAATACAAAAGATCCATTAGGGTGTCTCTTAGTATTACCATGCCCTGTGATTAAAGTCAATGGGAAACTGCAACAGCCTAATCCAGACAGGACTATAGATGACCCACACCCTTCATAAATGAAGGTTTGGGTCACTCCACGAGGAAACGACCTGCTAAAGTGCTTGCTGAAGGCAAAGGGAATTACAGAATGGGTAGGAGAAAAAGGTAGTCATCAATACCAGCTACAACCATGTGACCAAGCTGCAGAAAGCAGGACTGTAATTGTCAAGAGTATTTCCTTCTTTCCTTAAATACATGCTTGTGCATGTATATACTTGTACTAAGAAAATATCTTTATTTCCTTGCTCCTTTATCATGTGACATAAGATTTATGGACTTCACATCAGCATTTAAGTATTGTTAACTTTATGTAATAGTATTTGTGTTGGGGACTGGTGAATTTCCTGTTGTATGAAGGAAAGTTGTCTTATATTAGGCGTAATTATGACTTTATTATTGTCTTTATATGAAGATTACGTACGATCTCAGGGGATTTGTATGGGTTCAAGTTGGCAAAGGGTGGACTTGTGATGGTTAATACTAAGTGTCAACTTGATTGGATTGAAGGATACAAAGTATTGATCCTGGGTGTGTCTGTGAGGGTGTTGCCAAAGAAGATTAACATTTGAGTCCGTGGGCTGGGAAAGGCAGACACACTCTCAATCTGGGTGGGTACAATCTAATCAGCTGCCAGCTCAGCTAGAATATAAGAAGGCAGAAACATGTAAAAAAAAGAGACTGGCCTAGCCTCCCAGCCTACATCTTTCCCCCATGCTGGATGCTTCCTGCCCTTGAACACTAGACTCCAAGTTCTTCAGTTTTGGAAATCATACTGGCTTTCCTTGCTCTTCAGCCTGCAGATGGCCTATTGTGGGACCTTGTGATCATGTGAGTTAATACTAAATAAACTTCCCTTTATATATACATATATACCCATTCCATTAGGTCTGTCCCTCTAGAGAACCCTGACTAATACACAAACCAACTTCTAACAGAGCCTCCTTCCCTTTGTCAAGCTTTAAACAAAATACTTGATGTTGTATTTCACAGCTACCCTTTCATTATCTTTCACCTAAGCCCTTTCTCCACCAATTAAGGCCTCGTCTTTTTTAACTGCCATCACATTACCCCAGGAGCCTGTGTATTCACCACCACACCTCTTCTCCTAGCCACAGGAATCTTTGCTTTGATGGGCAGTTTTTCACAAAATTCTATGGAAACAAAGTTTTTGCCATTTGGAGAAATCAAAACATACCCAGAGATGACAGAAAGGGCATTTCTTATGAAGGCATTTACCAAATAAACGGTATTAACAAAGTAACAATGAATCGGGTGTCTTGTTTTTTAATTAAACAATAGAGGTATAGCACTGCCAATGAGCAATTGGGGGAGGAGGGAGCAATATTTAAAATGGTTGAAGGAAACCACTGCCCCCATTTTTAAGACTCCCAAGCCTTGCCCTCAAGATCTTAGGTGGTTGGTGTCTTCCCTTTTCATCCACTCTGGCCCAAAGCCTCAGGGACTCTTTTGTTTGTTTCTAAAACACTTCACCAATTAGTTCATACTGTGCTTGTAGCAAGATTGAGGGAGACAAAAACATGAGTTCACACGCCTATGCACTGAGACATTGCCCTGTGCCCGATAAACGTGTGCAATTATTATGTGTCAATTATAAATTCAAAAATTAATTAATCGAAAAATGCAAGTCACGGTCTGGCCCTGATTTTTCAATATTTCACTTTCGCAGTATATGGAATGCATCTCACCAGGTGAGAAGAATAATAAAGACCCGTGGATGCCCCAAATTTTAGCATTTTCATAGATTCCTAATATAGACAGGAACACTCTCGATGCGTTGCCTGGAAACCGTGACCGTGTTTTCTCACAAGAAAATCTCCTGCTGGATAAAATGCAAGAATGCCTTTCTTCAGGACATAACTCTTATCGAGACCACAGAGGAATTAATCATTAACAAAAACTGTACAAGAGGAAGTGAAAGTGCTTTTTAAAAAATGCAAATGTCTTGACATCTTAATTAGAAGTCAAAAAAGTTAAAAATCACACCAGGCCCGCTGCCCACAGCCTTCCTAAAACATAGTTATTGAAACACATTTTTAAACTTGTCAGATGTTTCACCATTAACTAACTTTTTAGCAATACCTCCCCGTCATCAGAAAGAAGCAAAGCAATTAAAAAGTTACTCATTAATCAAAACCCTCTATCAGTTTCCTGGATAAAAAGGAAGGTGTCAACACTGAAAAAAAAAAAATCATCAAGCTACAAGAAGACACAACCAGGCCAAGTGTCCAGGGATAAGTTACATCTGTTGTGAGAGGAAAAGACAGGTGATCATATTTCTGCCAAGTCAGAAAGGGGTGAGTTTAGCACACCCTTCAAGCTTCCATTCACCAGGTAGGATTAAGTACCTGCCTGCTCCGGGCATGTCAGGCCCTGAGGGTACACAGGTGAGCAGAGGGGTCTAACTTCCTCTCCCCATTGTTCTTCCTCACCAGCCACCATTCCCAACTACAGCGAGAGAAATAATGACCTATTTGCAATTATATGGAAATCCTTCAAAGGGACCAGCACATTCTGGTTGCACGGGGGAGATCCCCACAGGCTCCCTCCACGGAGAGGGGTTTTTGATATAATTCCTCAAGAACGAAGAAAACTTTGCAGGGACATGGATGAATCTGGAAACCATCATTCTCAGCAAACTGACACAAGAACAGAAAACCAACACCACATGTTCTCACCATAAGTAGGTGTTAAACAATGAGAACACGTGGACACAGGGGAGGGGAACATCACACAATGGGGCCTGGGGGTGGAGGGCTAGGGGAGGAATAGCAGGGGGTGGGGGGATTGGGGGAGAGAGAGCATTAGAAAAAACACCTAATGTAGATGACGGGGTGATAGATGCAGCAAACCACTACCACGACACATATGTATCTATGTAACAAACCTACATGATCTGCACATGTACCACAGAACTTAAAGTATAATAAGTAAATAAATAAATAAATAGCACTAAGAAAACTGCAGCAGCCACACAGCCAGCTTCCTTCCTAAGATCCTGTCTGAGCCACTCTATCCTGAAACACAATCATTCTTCTAGCTTCTCACGCTCAGTGGAGTCTGCCATACTCAAGTCTTAGCTTCTTTTCCACTCAGAAATTTTTCTTCTGCTTATCTTTTCTACAGACTTTTCATTCCCCCTCTCCACCTCTGGCTTCTGAATTCCTATTGTTTCACGTGTCTTGAAGCTTCTGTTTCTTTACAACCTCTCTCTGTTTGACAAGATTTGTCAGAACTCTACCATTTACGCCCCTGTGTCTGGGTCTTGCGTTCAGACTCACCAGGGAACAATTTGATTGTGTCTGTCAGGTACTATATAATATGCATGATCTTAACTGGATGAAGTCCCCATGCCAAGCAGTGTCATAAAATGCTGGCCAGCCTATAGCAGGCTGCCTTTCACTCCAGGGCTGATCCCTGACACAACCAGCTTGTAGTCATAATCATGGGATCCTACGATTCAAAACATAGCAACCTCTGTCTTAAGAAACCATTTGTGTTTTTTTCCTCCTAAGGCATCTGTGAGTGAGAATGACAATAGGAGTATCATGAAGAACCCAAAACAGACATTAAAGCTTGATTTCATGTGAGTCCTGTATTTGTTGCTGCTGTTGTTTTGTAAAAGCTTCACCACTGGGCTCCCTCCATACTCACACAGGCACCCCCATCAGTCCTGCACAGAGACACCCTGAGATCCCTCTTAACATAGTGCTCCGAGTTGCCAATTCCGATTTGCCACACAGGATGAAACTCACTGCTGTCTTGTCTATAGGATGAAGTCCAAATTCTGCAGTAAGCCACATTAAGGCTCCAGCCTAAAACTCTGGCTGCGGTCCCAAACTGCAGCTGTATTATCACACCAATTTCTTTACGCAAACTACACTGGATGGATTTCATTTCTCCTCTCTAGTCCACTCTCTGCCTTTCTCCAGGGAGGCTGACCTTGATGGACTTCTTCAGCCAGTTCCCAAGCTCCATGACTGTAGACTAAATTTGGTTAAAGGGGAGCACTGGTAGGATATGAGAAAGAGGGCATATAGAGAATGAGCTTGAGATTTGATCCCCTTCCCTCCCCACAACTTCCTCCTTCCTGGCTGTGGTTGCCTTTCTTTACTAAGGGCCTCAGCTCTGGTCGGGAATCCCCTCTGCCACCTAAGCTCTCAATGGGTATGGGGTTACCAGAACCCTATTCCCTGTTCTTGCTTTTTTAGGCTGAAGTTGCTTGCTCCAAGATGCTTCATCTTCCCAAGTTGGTTTTCTTCCAACCCTGCCCACATCTTTGTAAATGGTCCTTCAGTTACCTCCACCTTGTAAAATTTTTAAATAGACTTTGGGGGTGGGGCAGAGTCTCTCTCTGTCACCTAGATTAGAGTGCAGTGGCATGATCTTGGCTCACTGCAACCTCCATCTCCCAGGTTTAAGCAATTCTCCTGCCTCAGCCTCCCGAGTAGCTGGGACGTTAGGTGCGCACCACCACGCCTGGCTAATTTTTATATTTTTTGGTAGAGGCAGGGTTTCATCGTGTTGGCCAGGCTGGTCTTGAACCCCTGACCTCAAGTGATCCACCTGCCTTGGCCTCCCAAAAGTGCTGGGATTACACCTCCTGACCTCAAGTGAGCCACCATGCCTGGCCTAAATAGACTATTTTTATATTTATAAAAAGATTGAAAAGATAATACACAATTCCCATATACTCCCAGCCTTCCTTATACTCTGCAGCCAGTTACCCCTATGATTAACATCTTATGTTGGTATGATACATCTGTTACAATATTGAGACATTATTATTAACTAAAATCCATACTTTACACACACTTCCTTATTTTTTACCTAATGTCTCTTTTTCTGTTCCATGACCTCACAGGATACTACATAACATTTAGTCATGCCTCCTTAGGCTCCTCTTGAGTTGTGATAGCTTCTCAGAATTTCCTTGTTTTTAATGATCTTGACAGTTTTGAAGAGTACCGGTCAGGTATTTTGCAGGGTTTCCCTCAACATGTAACAAGAACACACAATTTCAATATGCATGAAGATAATATGATGTCACATGATTTACCGCTGGTGATGTTGACCTTGATCATCTGGCCAAGGGAGTGTCTGTCAAGTTTCTATACTGTAAAATTACTTTTTTTCCCTCTTCTCTTTCCATACTGCACTCTCTGGAAGGCAGCCACTATGTGTAGCCCATATTTAAGAAATAGGGAGGCTAGGTGTGGTGGTTCATGCCTGTAGTCCCAGCACTTCGGGAGGCCAAGGCAGGAGGATTGCTTGTGCCCAGGAATTCAAGACTAGTGTGGACAACATAGTGAGACCCTGTCTCCATTTTTTAAAAAAAAAGAAGAAAAATAGAGAGCTATGCTTCCTTCCCTAAAGGTGGAATACAGCCCATGTTCTTTAAGAAAATTAAGATAAAGTATACATAAAATGTACGATTTTAACCATTTTTAAGGGTTACAATCACCCTTTTTAAGTTGGCTATTTCCTGCTGACACACCAAAAATGACATGTGCCTTTATGTTCTAGCACATGAGAATCCAGGTAAAGAAACAGCTTCTCTCATTTTTGCCTGTGTGATTCCTACTCACTCTTTAAGCCCCAACTCAAGACTTCAATGGGCTCCCCCTGGGGAAGGGGAGTTACTCCTGCTATTGTCTCCCTGCCCTTGTATTCATCCTTCTATTCTTCTTCTTTTTTTTTTTGCACTGCACCCTTATATTTGGGCTTTCACAAGGTAGAAACTAAATTGTATTTATCTGTATGTCTCAAAGGCTGAGGACTGCCCAAGAAACGTGGTAGTCATCGATAAATGCTGATTGGAAATGAAGGAAGCCAAGGTGAGATAGAAGCCAAAGTGGTTTATTTACTTTAAAGATTACTGAGAGTATTAATACCTAACACTGGTGAGGGGGTGAGAAAACCTTCACTTGCAGTAGTTTACCCTAATATACCCTTCCTGTGGGGTATATCAGGTAATATATTATATATTTTATTTAAATTATATATAATTATTAAAAATTATATATCATTTTTAATGCAAAAACTGGAAACAACCCAAAGGCGCCGCACCTGGCCAACTAAATTATAGTATATCCATCCTGTGGAGGAACACGCAGTCATTAAAAATTGGGCTGAACATTTACTAAGTGATCAGCATGGGGGAGTTGATATAATGGGCATAATTTAACTTTCTCTTTGTGTGTTTTCAAGTTTTCTCGTATGAACAATGACGATATCTGTAACTAGAAAAAAATGATCAAATGCATACTTTCAAAATATCTCATTTTGTCCTTTCCAACCTCAGCATCCAATAAAAGATAATCAAAACTTGCATTCTGACCTGTTGGCCAGTTTAGTAATGATGAAGCCAAAATGTCACAGGGGCCATGACCACTGCCTGCAGCCATCACCACTCTCCTACTGAATACACTAAGGGTCATGGGGCCCAGGAGAAGAGAACTCAGAGCTTCCCAAGTTGGTTGGCCAGCTTCTCTGGACCCCTCTTGTAATTGAATCTTGGATATTGGTTTATGTTTTTTTATTTTTAAAGCTTCTCTAAGTGACTATACTGTACAGCCATGGTTAGAAAACCATGGTTCTTGGTCGGGCTTCGTGGCTCACACCTGTAATCCCAGCACTTTGGGAGGCCAAGGTGGGCAGATCATCTGAGGTCAGGAGTTCATGACCAGCCTGCCCAACATAGCAAAACCCCATCTCTACTAAAAATACAAAAATTAGCTGGGCACGGTGGCACATGCCTGTAGTCCCAGCTACTTGGGAGGCTGATGCAGGAGAATCATTTGAATCCAGGAGGCAGGGGTTGCAACGAACTGAGATCAAGCCACTGCACTGCAGCCTGGGCAACAGAGCGAGACTCCATCAAAAAGAAAAGAAAGAAAAGAAAAGAGAGAGAAAGAGAGAGAGAGAGAAAGAAAGATGAAAGAAAGAAAGAGAGAGAGAGAGAGAAAGAAAGAAAACAAACCATGGTCCTTTTCCACTCCGCTCATTCTGCAGATGGAAAAACTGAGGTTCAGAGAAGTCCAAAATAACATGAAGGCAGAACTAGATCCTGGTCCCCTGGTTTCCGGGATATATTGTTTGTACTTTAGCACACCAATGAAATCAAGGGTGGAGTTTTGGAGATTAACAGATTTAGAAGGCCTCAATTGCTTCAAGAGGAAAAGTAGGAGTCGAAAGATTTCTAGAAACAACTTATCTTTGATCTCCCTAAGTCAATGTGAGAACTATGTCTGAGTAGTTATCAAAAAGCACTGGTCACAGGGATATTAGAAAGGATGATCCTTAGTCTAATGTAATGCCGAGGAAGGCGTTGCAGAGTCTAACTAAATACAACTGTATTGAGCAAGCAAAAATGTTAGAAATCAAAATTCCATTGTATCCGAGGCTGGCTTTACCCCAGAACAAATAAACAAAATTCTCATCACACTTAACCTTCCCGGCCCAGTCCTAGGACCCCTGCCTTTTGCTCAGGGCAATGCTTCCCAACGCAATAACCAAAAATGGCTTCCTACACTTACTCTTGCAATTCAGATACCCTTGCAAACTGAAAGCAATACCACCTCTTTTCACAGGATCTCCACCCTGTCCCAGACAGTACCAACAAGACACACCTCAGTGAATCAGATAAAGTGAGGCCCTGGAATTTTCCCTGGAATCTGCACAGAGGAAAGAGGTTTAGACTTGGGAGTCAAAAGATCTGACTTCCCCTGACCTTGCAGATATCCTGGAAGTCCTCAACAAATCACTTAACCCTTCAGGACTCAGGCTTTCTGTGAAATTCATGACTACTGGGCAATCTCTAAGGCGCAGTCCAATGTATTCAATGACAGGCTTGCACAAGCCAAGCCCACTCCTGGTTTGTAAAAGATGCAGTTAATCTTTAAGCTAGCAGCATGTGGCATAATGAGAACTTGCAGAGGAAACTTTCAGTCAATCATTTCTACACTTGTCCTGTTTTCAAAATTGAAACAAATATAGAAAATGTGAAAGGTGGGAAGGTAAATTAGATACATTAAGATCTAAAGTCACTCAAATGAAGAAGAAAACTTCTCTATTGTTTGAAGGGTCTTAAATCAATATCCCGGTGCTGCCTTCTAGGTTATGCAGAAATATCATTCG
This sequence comes from Ateles fusciceps, assembly GCA_036589455.1. Taxonomy (NCBI): domain Eukaryota; kingdom Metazoa; phylum Chordata; class Mammalia; order Primates; family Atelidae; genus Ateles; species Ateles fusciceps. Next base: position 5,974,073 of record JAZHEH010001955.1, read on the forward strand.
ATTTTCAATATTCACTTTTTTTTTTTTTTAAACAAAACATCGCCAGTCACTGGCTGACACCTGTAATTCCAGCACTCTGAAAGGCTGAAGCAGAAAGATCACTTGAGGCCAAGAGTTCAAGACTAGTCTCGGCAACATATTGAGATCCTGTCTTTACAAAAAAAAAAAAAGAAGAAGAAGCCAGATGATGACATGTATCTATTGTCTTAGCTACACAGGAGGCTGAGGCAGGAGAACTGCATGAGCCCAGGAGTTGGAGGATTCAATGAGTTATGATCGCACCACCGCACTGCAGCCTGGATGATACAGCAAGACACTGTCTCTTTTAAAAAAACAGTTAAAAACTATTATTTTATGTTTATATTTATATTATTTTATATTGCAATCTACACTCATGTATTCACAAAAGCCACCAGCTCCTCCTATATGCCAGACTATGGGAAGAAAATAAGAACCATAACAGACAAGTTTCCTGGATTCTCAGAGCTTACCATCCACTGGAGGGGCTGTCAATAATCAGATATCCACACAAATGCACATTTAGACAATGTGATAAATGCTGTAATGAAGAAACCCAGCAAGCAAAGAGAGCCTATGGCAGGGGGAGGTAGGCTGGAAGGTCAGAGAAGGCACCCATAGAGGAACTGACCTTTGGAAACACAAGGATGGGTGGGGAGGTTATTTAGAGAAAGGACAGGCAGCTCAGGCAGGCCAAGGCCTGTTCAAAGGCCCGAGGCAGAGGGGCAGCACACTTTTCACAAGTGACCCCTTAAAGTCCTGTACATTATCTGGGTGCAGGTATGAGATCATTCTTGAGGAGGGATTCTATGTGTGTATGCAAAGGATTAATCTTCCCAAGTCATTTGAAACCAACCCACCTGTAAAAACATTCATTAACCTTTGATTTATCAAACGCTCTCAAGGTCCTGTCTCACATTATATACCAGTACAGTGATATCTTACACATTTAGCGCTCTTGCTTTTACCTGATCTCTGAGCAGATGTCCTGTGTTGGGCAGGTGGGTGCAGGGAAAACCTCACCATTTGGCTCACGGAAGACCCAGGATCAGCAAGTAGTAAGAAGACATCACTGTGCAAGAAATTTCCTTATCTTGCTTTTAAAGGTCAAGAGGACCCAACTCTGGAGTTTAAAGTTAAGTTACCAGGAGTGATGTTTAAAACAGCTTGAAAAGCACCAGTGGAACAATTCACTGTTTTTCAGCTTCCTGAATTAGAGAAATAGGGTAGAAGCTTGTGAAGACAGCAACAGAAAGCAACCCATGCATCTACCTGTGGGTGCAAATGATGTGTGCACTGAAGATGTCCTGGCACGTTTCAGTCAAGGGACTTTTTTTTTTTTTTGAGACAGTCTGGCTCTGTCGGTGCGATCTCAGCTCACTGCAACCTCTGTCTCCGGTTCAAGCTATTCTCCTCCCTCAGCCTTCCGACTAGCTGGGACTACAGGTGTGCGCCACAACACCCGGCCAATTTCTTATCCCCCCTACTCTGCCCTCTTTTTAAGACAAGGCAAGAGAAAAGAGGGGGTTCCCATACTCATCTGTAAGTTACTAGAAAGTCACATGGGATAGAGAAGGAACAAAGAGAAAAAAATGCAGAGGGGGGATTTCTCTGGAGTGGAACACACATCCACCCTCATCCTCCCAAACACATTTTAGAATCCAATGCCTATAATATTCCATTCCACACAGAAGCCAGGTTCTTCATAATTTCTCAGTTACATCTAGAAATTTACACATAAATAAAGGCCACTTTTCTGTCACAGAAACCTCCTAGGAAGAACAAAATGTGGCTTTTGTACAAGGAGTTGGAATTGTTAATAGGTTGCTTCTGTTCTCCTGCGCCACACTTTGGACTTTGCCGAGGGAAAGGGCAGCCGCTGCCGGTACCCCCCTGTAGACAGGCATCCCCAGAAGCCAAGTGCAGCCCGTCTGCTCCCTCTTGCCTGGAGTCCCTGTGCACTGCGACGACGACAACTCACGCTGGTCCCCGCCAAGCCGCAGTGGGTTGTATAACCACGCTCTGAACGCCGCCTAGTTGGGAGCGCGGCGAGCTTCCTTCCCAGAAGCATCAGAAGCATCTGTTAGAAGTCACTGGCGTCAGTCCATAGAAGACCCACCTGGCAGGAGGGACCCCCACCTCCCCGCCCCAGACTCTGGGGGAGGGCGAACGGGAGGTGCTGTTAGGACATCATCGCTGGGGCTAGTCCAGGGGTTGTAAATCTCTCTAGGAACCGTTTGAGCCCGAAGTTCTGTTCCCAGAGCTGGCGGTGCAGCGCGGTGAGGAGTACGGCGAGCCCAGCAGCACCCGCATTCGTGCGGATCCAGGAAGGGGGGATGGGCGGAAATGCAAGAATACGGGGGGGGGGGGGGCGGCGGGGGGAGTCTAAGAACGTCTCCCCGGGGAAGTGCCAAGGACATCCCTGCTCCTCTGTTCCATTACGTAACTCTTACATATCTGCTGGCATCTACATGAATTTAACTACTTTTTAAAGTGGGAAGTCTCTAAATGCACGGCACTGACAGGGTCTGGGGATATCTCGGTGGACTCGGTTGGCCCTGGCAGCGTTCGGGTGGCATCCTGGTTACTGGAAGCCCAGGCCTCCCCGTCCGCTCGCAGGGGCGAGAGCCAGGTCACTGCCGGGGACAGCGCCCTCTCCACTCGGCCAGCCCAGCGTGGCGGAGTCGCCGAGACCAGCACGACCGCAGCCGCCCCCTCCCCGTCCCCGGCGAACACCTGCCCGCGGTTACCTGCGGCGCTGCGGCTCCGCGCAGCCCTTTGGCCCGGGCCCCGCCACCGTTGGCCGCTGGGAAATGCTCGACCCCGGGAACCCGCGCCGCGCGTTCGGCGGGGTCCGCGCCGTTCTCCCGGGGGCCTTCATCCCGCGCGGGGAAGAGCCCGCAGCGGCGCTGGAAACTGGCGACAAGCTCGGAATCCTGCAGGCTCCGCAGCAGCTCGGCCATGGTGAGCCCGGGGCCGCGCTCTGCCGCCGCCGCCACGCCGGGCCGGTGCCCTACGCTGGCACCGCCACTCCCGCCTTGCCCCCGCCGGTCCCGCACCCGGGGCGGAGGCCGGGCGGGCGGGGCCCCGGGTCCCAGCCAACAGGTGCGCCGCCCGGGTCCTAGCGCCCGCCCAGGTGTCCGCCTCCACCTTGCGCCAGGCGCGTCCCCTTTTCTCTCAGTACCGGCGGGCAAGGGAACCCTGTTGGAAACCTGGGCTGCCGTGGGGCCAGGACAGCCAGTAACCGGGCAGAGGAGTGTAGGTGTCCCAGCTGCGCCTCTCTTCTCGCGGCGCCCCCAAACATCCCACTTCCTCCCGTGACACTAATGGAGCGGCCGAGCGCTCGTGCACCTGCGCAAGTCCATCCTTTCGGGCGCAGGCTGATCCCATAGTGACTTCCCTTGCCAACTCTGAGCCCAAGGTGAAGCCAGATTTCCTCACACGCCAGCTCCCCACAGCCACCCACGTACTCCCACGTCCCTGCAAGACTAGTTCCCAGTAAATACAGCGAGCCCCCTAAGGAAAATTCCCAAGTTCTTTCCAAACTGCGTGATGCAACGTCTCCCCAGAGGTCCGAACACCCTGGACTTTGCCCAAGTACCCAGGAGATTCAAAGTGGGCCCTGAGTCAACATCCTCCGCGTCGCTGCCCCCGCCCTTGATTTGGCAACTGGAGAACACTTTCAGGTGGGTGGGGGAGGAAACTCCCTTCTGGGTTTTCCGCATTGAGAAAAAGATGCTTACCAGTCTCTCCTACTTCTTTTCGCTGTGCCTCTCTTTTAAGCAATGACACTAGGAAGACCGCATCAGACCATCTGGGGACTTTAAACAAGAAGCTAACAAAGTGCTGGAGGAGTGCGGACAGGATTAGGTATCTCACTGCACCTGCACCTGCTTTAGAGCACTCAGCAGAAGACAACAAAGGAAACATCCTGCAGGCCGACCTTGGTTTTCCCTTCCCCCTCCTAAATTTCCCTCCTAGGCTCAGAGATCCCGTGGGAGGGAGCAGCCAAATTAGGCCCAGGTGAAAGGTCTGCAACAAAAGTGCAATTTAATCCTGTGTTCCGTTTGCCACAGAAGCCTGCATGTTTACTGATTGTCCATGCAAAGCCTACTAAGAATTTGGTTGCACAAATGATGATTAATGAACATCTGTCATTGCCTTATTTATTCAGTTGTCCTTTTAGGACTCAATGTCTTTGGGATGTGACTTTCCAGAATGATGTGGTCCCCCCTTCATACCCTAGTTTCTCCTTTTCTTGCTTCTCAGTCCTGTCTGGAAAACAAAGTCAAGGGGACTGAGAGAGTGCTGTAGCTCTTAAGGAACACCATTCTCCTCTTACAGAAGACACACAGAGTTACTGTCTTGCCTGGCGGGATCACACACAGAAATGTCCAGCCCAGAAGTTAGAAACCTTTCTCCACAATGCTGCTGGCTGTCATTTACAGGTTTGGTTTTAGAAGCTGGAGCTGCAATCATTGGGAACCTGTTCTGCTTATGTGTTAACGAAATATGTTTTCCTGTAATGGCACTTGCATCATGTGTCTCCCAAATTTAATGCTTCGATTTTTCTTTCTCCCAATTAGGAAAAGGAAAAGCAAAACATGGCACACCCAGCATTAAGATAATTGCTGAAGAATTGTATTTGCAGACAGAGCATTTTATCTCCATGGAGGATCAGTTACTGATTCCAGCTTTCAGTGGCTCACCATGCCACCTGATGTAAGTTACTGTATGTCTGGGTTTATCTCTGTAATGAAATGATAATCCTCACTTCTTGTCTTTCTTATAAGGCTCTTGTAAAAATAATCTTGAGATAAGCTCTATAAGGCCTCTTGAGATCATGATAACAAGGTGTATTGTGCTGCAGCCATTCAATCTAGGAAGGAATCCTCAGGAGAATTTGGCTCTGAACGTCTCCAGTGAGACTGAGGAGCCTTCTGGGCAGTGGTAAGTACATTTCCCTAGAGCCTTTTTTTCTAAGGCCCAGTCTTATATTCTGAAAATGAATTTCCCAACCAACCTAACGAAAACCATCTTTGAGAAGTGCTAGGGCTGAAAGACTGCTGTAATGGTGCAGAGATATTAAATAATAGCTTGAAGTCATGCAAAAAAAAATTTTTTTTGATGCCAGAAAAACAACTTGTAGTTCTTTGATCGTTGAACACTAGTCATACCTGTGGGAAATACCTTTCACCCTTGCCCCCCCCCTTTTTTTTCCCAGGGCAGAAATCCAGTTATTTGTACTTTGCTTAATTGTGTGTATATATATATCAATTACAAAATGACATATTTAAAAGGAATTGATGATGGATGTATTAATATTAGTTCAGATAAAGGTTAAGCTACTGTCACAAAGAGACCCCAAAATACAGTGGCTTAAGAAACACAGATATGTATTTCTCTTTCATAGAATGGTTCTAAGGCAAGCAGTTGAGGTTGGTAGGAAGCTCTGCTCCATGGCTCTACTCCGTGACTCAGGTTCTTTTCATCTGATTGCTCCACCATACCCTGAAACTGAGCCTTAGGTCATTGTCCTCTTTTGCATGGTTGAATCTGGGTTAGGGCACATCTGAGGTTCAGTTCCTGAAAGGGTGAAGAGAGAGAGAGTGTCCTGAGCAGCAATGTCTTATTAAGCAAGTGAGGCAGAAGTTCACACATCACTTCCACTGACATTCCATCAGTGAGAAACACTTGGAAATGTTATCTCTAGGAGGGTAACCTTATGTCCAGCTTAAACTATATTACTGTGGAAGAAGTGGAGGACAGAAATTTTTGCAGACAACCAGCAGTCTCCACCAGTGTTAGGAAACTAATGTTGGTTAAAATATTGTACAGTAAAAAATACATGTTATAATTCAACCATAATCTACACATTTTATCTAGGCAGCCTGTCATTCACTTGGCATGTTATAAATACTCATATGCAGATACAAGTTTTTAAAAGAAGCCACACTAAAAATAAGTTATTCCAAAAGACAATTGGCCAGGCATGGTAGCTCATGCTTGTAATCCCAGCACGTTGGGAGGCTGAAGTGGGTGGATCTCTTGAGGCCAGGAGTTCAGGACAAGCCTGGGCAACACAGGGAGATCCCATCACTACAAAAAATTTTAAAAAGTAGCCATGCATAGTAGCATGAACCTGTAGTCCTAGCTACTCAGGAGGCTGAGGCGGAAGGATTGCTTGAGGCCAGGAGGTTGAGGCTGTAGTGCACCAGGACCACACCACTGCACTCCAGCCTGGGTAACAGAGCAAAATCTTATCTTGGAAAAAAAAAAAAATGAGGGCAGAGACAACTGGTAACCTTTAATAAATTAAAATAAAGCTTTTTTTTAAGTGTTGTTAAAATACCTTCATTTTAAATGAAAAGTTTTGGTATTAATTGCATTACTGTATTTTAAATTCTGATTTAGTTATTTCTCTGCGGAGCAGGTTACTTCCAAATTACAACTAGAGTGTTCAGTTTTCAACTGGGCAGTGTTTCCTGGATCAAGACAAGTATACAGAATTTGGTTTCTATATTGATTGTCTATTGCTGTATAACAAATGATCACACAAAAGTAGTAGCTTAAAACAACAACATTTATCGTCTCAAATTTTTGCAGAGCAGGAATCTAGGTGTATTTCAGCTGGGGTCCCCTGGCTCTGGGTTTCTCTCAAGGTCACAGTCAAGATGCTGGTTTAAGCTACATCATCTCAAGGCTCAACTGGAGGCAGATTTGCTTCCAGAATCACTCAGATGGTGGTTGGTAGACTTAAATTCGCTGCAGACTGTAGGCCAGAGGCCACTCCCTCTTCCTCAACACATGGGCCATTTCATAGAATAGCTCATCATACAGTCACTTCCTAGGATATCTCATTATATAGCCCTTTACTTCATCAAAACAAGCAAATGAGAAAATCAAGACATACAGAGAGGGTCTGAAAAGGACAGAGTAGATGCCATTTATTGCCCAATCTTGGAGGTAACATTCCAATATTTTTGTCCTATTCTACTTCATGGAAGCAAGTCCCTAGATCTAGCCCACACTAAAGGACAGAGGGAGTGAGACAAGAATATGAGTACTAAGAGGTAGGGATTGTTGGGAGCCCTTTCAGAAGCTGCATGCTACGAGTTCTTTGTGCTTACATTAATTCTCTAACTTCATAGCCGTAATATCAATATTTATTTTTCCTAAGAAATGCAATGCATAGTCTTAGCCTCAAAGAGCTTCCTTCTGTTGCATGCACGGAGAAAAACATGTGCAATAATATGAAAACAACACTAAAAGGAAAAAAATGGGGCACCAGAAGACTAATTTCTGGTTAAAAAAAAAAAAACTACATGTATCACAGCTGTAATTCCCAAATCTGGAATCAGAATTACCTCAAAAATTGCCAAAATTCCAGATATTTTTAAAGAAAGTATAAACTTAAATTAGAAAATAGTAAAACAATGAAACTAATAAATGCAAAATAGCGTTCTTGGAAAAAATGCAACAAAATGACAAACCATTAGCTAATCTAATAAAGAAAGAACAACAGGAAAAACAAAAGCACAAAATGTTAAAGGAAAAATAATCATTAAAAGCAGAGGAAAAATTTTAAAAGCCTTAGAGGCTACTTTGTACACCTCTATGAAAATAAGTTTAAAAAATAGATGAAATAGATATTTTTTAAAGAAAACACAACATACTAAAATTAATACTAGAAAATAAATTCTAACCAGACTAATGATCATAAAACAGGTAGAGAAAGTGGTTAAAAGACTCCTCTATGAAAAGCACCAGGCCTAGCTGGCTTCACAAAAACATTCTGTCCATCATTTGAAAAACGGTTGATCACAATGCTAATTAACCTATTCCGGATCATAGATAAAAATGTTTTTCAAAATTTCTTTTATGAAGCAATTATATTGATCTTGAAACCTGAAATAGTATCAAAAGAAAACAACAGAATACTCTCACTTGTGAAAATCATTCAAAAGTCTTAAAATATCAGCAGTCAGACTCCAGCAGCTCATTTAAAAAACAATACTTTTAATAAAAAGGTGAGATTTATTCTAGTAATGCAAATAGGTTAAGTATTAGGAGTCCATCAATATTATCTATCCTATTCATAGAGCTAAAGAGAAAAATCATATAATCTGTTATTGACTGAGTTGTGTTCCCTGCCTTAAAGAAGATATGTTGAAATCCGAATTCCTAATATCTCAGGATGGCATCTTATTTTGAGAGAGGGTCACCACAAATATAATGAGTCAGTAACAGGTCATAATGTATAGGTTGAGTATTCTAAATCTGAAAATCCAAAATTCAAACACGATCCAAAATCAATACTGTTTGAACACTGACATGACACTCAAAGGAAATACTCATTGGAGCATTTCAGATTTTGGACTTTCAGATTAGAGATCCTGTACTGGTCAATCAAATGCAAATATTTCAAAATCTGAAAAAATATGAAGTCTGAAACATCTGTGGCCCCAAGCATTTTGGATAAGGGACACTCAGCATATAACAAAGTGGACCCCTGATCTATTGTGACTCAGGCACTTACTCACTTAGATGACCAAGTGAGGTCAGAGACACACAGGGAGACCACCATGTGATGATGAAGGTGGAGACTGGAGTTTACAGCTGCAAACCAAGGGCTGTCAGGGATTGCCAGCAAATCACCAGAAGCCAGAAGAGTCTAGGAAAGATTTCCCTACAGGTTTCAGAGGGAGCATGGCCCTTGATATCTGGCCTCCAAAACTGTGAAACAATACATTTCAATTGTTTTAAACTACCCAGTTTGTGGCACCGTGTCACAGCAGCCCTACATCGTCTTTTTGATAGATGTAGAAAAGCCATTTGACAATATTTTATGCTCACTCTTGTCAAAGCTCCTCAATCATATAAAAGTGTTTAGTGTCTGGGGTCAGTGAGCAAATGATTTTGGTTGGATAGAGAGTTTCTATATTTGAGTAATGAAATATAATGTGGAAAAGATAAATCGTGTCTTCCCAGCAGTAAATCCTGAATTTCAGGTTATGAGGTTTATAGTATGTTTGAGGCAATGAGAAATCTTTGAAAGGCAGGCCAGGAGCGGTGGCTCACATCTGTAATACCAGCATTTTGGGAGGCTGAGGCGGGTGGATCACTTGAGGTCAGGAGTTCAAGACTAGCCTGGCCAACATGGTGAAACCCCGTCTATACTAAAAATACAAAAATTAGCCAGGCATGGTGGTGGGTGCCTGTAATCCCAGCTACTCAGCACACTGAGGCAGGAGAATTGCTTGAACCCGGGAGGTGGGGGTTGCAGTGAGCAGAGATCACATCACTGCACTCCAGCCTGGGCAAGAGAGCAAGACTCTGTCTCAGAAAACAAAAACACAAACAAAAACCAAAAAACTTTGGAAAGCAAATAAGAGACATGAGAAAAGCAGGGTTTCCAGAAAATTAATTGGGAAGTTTGCTATTGGATGAATGGTGTCTGGAAGCCGGCAAATGCTAGAGATGTGGATATTCATTATAGGCCCCCATAATTCAGATTTCATAGGACTTTTTCAGATGAAAGAAATTTCACTCAATTGCATACTGAAGCAAGCATGAATCTACTGACTTTTCCATTCTTTTTCTTTTCATACAAATGGTAGCTTATGTTACATGCTGTTCTCTGTCTTGCTTTGTCCATTGTGATATACTTAGAGATTATTCCACATCAGTATTAAAAGACCTTTTTGTTTTTTTTTTAACTGCAGAACATTCTATGTGTTGTAATTTATTTTACCAGTCCTCTAGTAATGAACACTTTAGGTCGTTTTCAAACAATGATACTACAGACGGTGCTGCAATAAATAACTATTGTTCCCACCTGCACTTCCACACAATAGACTCCTAGCAATGGAATTGTTGGATCAAAAGGCCTGTGCATTTGTAATTGTTAGATATGGCTTAATGGACCTCTAGAGAGTGATGCCAACTTCCTCTTCAGTCAATAAAATTGTCTATTCCTCTACATCATTGGCTACAAAGTATTACCAGACTTTTTAATCTCTGTCAATCTGATAGGCTAAACATGGTATCCCATGGTAGTTTTACTTTGGACGTCTCTTATTATCAATGAGACTGGCCATCTCTTTTCATGGAGTTGGAGAGAAATGTCCAGGTCTATTCTGGGTAAGAACGCTGACTTATCCCAGTCAGTTGCAGGGAAAATATTAACTCCCTAATCTCCCAGCTTGAATGTCATGTTCACCCTATTAAAGTCAGGAAGCTCCAGTTCAGTGTTTACCAAGGTGCCAGAGTTGGTGCTCATCCTGGAGTATCTTTGGGAGCTACAGAGAGAGGGACCAAACCTGGTCCGTAAAACCTGCTCCAACCCAGGACTAAGTGAGTGGTTCTGTAGCAAGGCTGTAGAGAAGCCCCCCTGCAGGAAAAGTAGTTATGGGGTGACTTCTTGCCTCATTCACCACTGGAAGTTAGGTTATTGCAGCAAGAGCTTAATCATTAATATAGATTATGTTAATTTGCATTGACTCAGTTTCATCATTTTCTTGGATTATAGTTACAAATGATCATATACTGAGTGGCTTAAAACAACAGAAATGTGTTAACGAAATTGTCAAAGTTCTGGAGGTCAGAAGTCCAAAATCAAGGTGTTGGCAAAGTCACGGCACGCCTCTCTCCTAGCTTCTGGTGGCTGCCAGCAAGCCTCGGCATTCTGTGGCCTGTGGCAGTGCCACTCCAGGATCTTCCTCTGTTATCACATGGTGTTCTCCCTGTGTGGCTCTTCGGGTCTAACTTTCCTTCTTCTTCTAAAGGCACTAGTCATTGGATTAGGGTTCAAATGATCTTGTGAACCCCCAAAATCTGAGACAGGTATCAGTTTAGAAAGTTTATTTTGCCAAGCTTGAGGACACGTGCTACAGCCTCAGGAGGTAGTGACGGAATGTGCCCAATTGTCAGAACACAGTTTGGTTTTATACATTTTAGGGAGACATGAGACATCAAACAACAAATGTAAGATGAATATTGGTTTGGAAAGGTGAAGCAACTTGAAGTGGGGAGGGTGCTTCCAGGTCATAGGTAGATAAGAGACGAATGGTTGCATTATTTTGAGTTTCTGATTAGCCTCTCCAAAGGAAGCAATCAGATATGCATTTATCTCAGTGAGCAGAGGGGTGACTTTGAATAGGATGAGAAGCAGGCTTGCCCTAAGCAGATTCCAGCTTGACTCTTCTCTTTAGCTTAGTGATTTTGGGGCTCCAAGATATTTTCCTTTCACATCTCCCCAATTTTCTTTTTAAAAATCTTTAAGAGAAAGCATTTTAGAAGAAAATGAATCTCTGGTCTCATGTTTTGTCTGATGTCTCATGGCTAGGATGGTTTCTTCCTAGAGGGGTAGGTCCCAAGTTATTAGGAGAGCTCATTTTCAGAAGGTTGTGAAGTCTTATGTCCTCTGAAGAGAAATAGGGGGAGAAAGGGAGAACACAACAATAAACAAAAGAACAATCCTGGAAAATCGATGTAAGTCAAATTACTCTGAAGCCCATACATCAGTAGGCAGGTGTGAAAGTGGCTTATGTATGTAAATAGGCTGTTACTTTCTTCTGAAGTTGAAGTTGCCTAGCTTTGTATTACAGGGCTTTATGAAAGCACAGCTTAGTTTTCAGTGACTCCACATTAGGAAAAACAGGAAAAAGGAAAAGAGAAAAAAATTAAAAACATTATTTTGGAGACTTGTAGCCAAAAAAAATTAGATAAGAAAAAGACATAATTTATAATTTGATTTGGAAAGTTTGTCAAATATCAAAGGCTTAAAAACTTGATATCACAAAATAGCATCACAGGTGGGTGGGGTAGTGGGAATACATTTTTAGGTAAGATGGTTACCTCAGAGGAGGAGATATTTATGCAGAGTCCTGAAAAATAAATGAAGGAGCCCACCCTGTCAAGACCAGGAGAAAGAGCATTCCAGACAGAAGGAACCACCATTGTTAAGAACTTGAGGCAAGCACAAGCTCCGCATATTGGAGCAACAACTGGGAAACCTGGCTGGAGAGGCTTGAGTGCCAGCGTTGACCCTGGAAGACGTGTACAGAGGCTGAATCAAGCAGGGCTGTAGAGGCTGTAATTAAGGATAAAACTCTCGGCCAGGTACAGTGGCTCACGCCTGTAATCCCAGCACTTTAGGAGGCTAAGCAGGCGGATCATGAGATTAGGAGATCAAGACCATCCTGGCCAACATGGTGAAACCCTATCTCTACTAAATTACCAAAAATTATCCTGGCAAGGTGGTGCACACCTGTAGTCCCAGCTACTTGGGAGGCTGAGGCAGGGGAATTGCTTGAACCCAGGAGGTGGAGATTGCAGTGAGCAGAGACTGCACCACTGCACTCCAGCCTGGTGACAGAGCAAGACTCCATCTCAAAAACAGTAACACTTTACAGGTGAGGAAACTGAGGCTCAGAGATAGAAAACTTGGCCAAAGCCACACAGCTGGTAAGTGGTTACAACAATTGAAGCTAAATCTGTTTGACTCCAAAACCAGTGATCTTTATTACTAAACTACACTCTATTCCTGGGATTTATCTTTACTTTTCACTTTTGTATTGAAAAGTATTCTTCATGCATAATAAGTGCTAAATAAATACTTAGCGAATGTTGCTCTAGCTAAGAGTAAGGCCTCACATTTTTTGGAACTTTTGGACTTTATGACTCATTTTCAAATTATAACATTTAAATTCTACAACAGCCCTGGTAGGCAAGTGGTTTTAATCTCCATTTTATGGAGGAGCAAACCAAGGCTTGGAGATGTGGGGGTGATTTCTCCCCCAAGCTACAAAATGTATTAGGTACATTTTGTGAGGCCCATCATCTACCTTCTCACAATACTTTATGAGAGAGTTTCGTGCCTCTTCCACGCATCATCTACCTGTTGTAGGAGGAGGGGAATGGGAGAGGAGATTGACCACTACATTTGAGCCAGACGACCCAGGCCCTGGCCAGAGTTAATTGGCCCTGGGCTGGACACCTGATCAAATTTGGGCTAATCACATGATCTCTCTTTGGGAATTTGGATTTAGAGATCCCAATCAGTATCTGCTGAACTAAAGAGAAGAAAATTTAAAACCTGGAGACCACACTGTAAGACAGATAACTCTGTCATGTGCTGATGAGAGAAAATTAAAGCAGCCATAAGGAGAAGTCAAAGGTGAGCAAACAGCTTCTGAAAGACAGCTCTCTATTCCCTGGTCCCAGCCACTGTAAAGTTTTTCCTGCTTTGGGGTAGCTCAGGGAACCCAAAACTCACCTATTAGACCTGTCTGGGGAGGTAACATTAGACCCCTGGAGACCTGAATGAGAGCAAGGTTCACACAGAGCTTTAGTTTCCAAAGCATTTTCATACATTTACCCTCTTATGTGTACACATCTTCACACCAACCCCTTGAGATAGATGGGACTGATACTCCCCACCCACAATTTTATAGATGAGATGCCTGAGATTCAAAGAAGTTAAATGAATTCTAAAGGCGTTTCCAACTAAGGGGAGAACCAATATTCACGCTTACACCTTCTGGCTGCAGATACTGATCTTTAGATCCCAAACCCAATGTGCTTTCTAGATGTGCATGTTGTTCACTAAATCATATTGTATTCAGAGACTGAATGTTTAACTCATCATCTGAATCATGAGTTTCTTTCACCTGAAACATAGATGCTGTGAAAGCATGATGATAACTCTTAACCTGAAGCCCCAGAACCTAGGCAGAATCCAGTCCATGGGGCCCGGAAGTTTTTAAGCAGGTTCGCAGACAGGGCCAGGTCTGACTTTTGCAGTGACTCTACTGATAGTTCTCTCTCATGAGCAAGGTGTCCAGGATTTAATCAAGCTTTTCCAAGATGATGAGAGTTACCATGGAAAGAAGAAAAACACTCCACGGCCAGCAGTAGCCCTCTAGACAACTCACTTGTTAACAAATGTCTTATTTCTGTTATTTGTTGCTAGGAGAGGGGTAACTCAGACAGCCAGCAATTGGTAGAAATGGAAAGAGAGGCTCTAGGACTGAAACCTGAGCTGCTTCCTACCTTCACTTCACAGTCACTAGATCACCAAAGCCCCACCCACCTCTCTGCTGAGTTCGCTTGCTGCTGCCATGGAAACTACCAATTCCTATCTGTGTCAGGGCCTGGGAATGTTGCAAAGGACTGCAGGATCTGGGGTTCCTAAGAGATTCTGGAACTCAGTGATCTATTGATACTATTTCACCTCGTGTATACATCGGAATGCTTCCTGGACTTTGCTGGAAATCTAGCCACTTTATTTGGGCAATGCATTTTGAAAGCCAAGCAAACTTTTGATACACAGCCTTTTCAAAATTTGCAAACTCCTGTATATGAATTTGGTAACTGACAGTTTTTAAAAAAACCACTAATTCATGTCTTTGCATCTGTGTTACGTAAATACTTGAGAATTAGTAGCTTTATCAGATTAGAGGCACACATTTGATAACGAATTGGTCAAAGCCTCAGCTCCCTGGACTATCCAGGTCACTGGAATTTTGAAATATAAAGCATGGCACTCATCTTCTGTTGTTAAGGGTGAACCCCTTTCTTCTCTTAATGAAAAATACATATCTTTCTTTTTTAAATTATACTTCAATTATATTTTAAGTTCTGGGGTACATGTGCAGATTGTGCAGGAGTGTTACATAGGTATACACATGCCATGGTGGTTTACTGCATCCATCTACCCGTCATCTACATTAGGTATTTCTCCTAATGTTATTCCTCCCCCAATCCCTCCACCTCTCCTTCTATCCCTCCCCTAGCTCTCCCACTCCCCAACAGGCCCCCAGTGTGTGATGTTCCCCTCCCTGTGTCCATGTGTTCTCATTGTTCAACAACCACTTATGAATGAGAACATGTGGTGTTTGTTTGGTTTTTGTTCCTGTGTTACTCTGCTGAGAATGATGGTTTCCAGCTTCATTCATGTCCCTGCAAAGGACATGAACTCATCCTTTTTTATGGCTGCATAGTATTTCATGCTATATATGTGCCACTTATATATCAGATTCTTTATTCATACTAAAGATTTAATGAATGGGTCATAAAAAGATATTGAAGACAATTCTACTTTCTATTTTTAAATCTCAAAGTAAATACATAAAAGTTTTTTTTTTTTTTTTTAAAGAAATCACTGTAGGATCCTTCCCAATAGTCAGCTTCCTGGACATTTTTATAACATCGTTCAGTTTATAATTCAGTTAATAGTACTTTTCAAGACCACGTTTATTATATAGATCTGGGTGCGGCTGTAGCACTTAGTTATCCAAAAATTTTACAGCCTCTTGTAACTCTGGATAAGCTTCCAAATCGAAGTGAAGCACTTTTGGTTGTACTTTATACATATATTCAACTTCATGAATAACCTAAAACCTAAAAGTTGATTGGAAAACTTCACAGATAGTCACCTCCAAAATACATTGTCTAGTAAACAAAGTAAGTCCCAGAATAATGCAGCACATATATAGCATGTTGCTATATGTCTAAAATATTTAAAATACACATTTGTGTGTGTGTGTCTGTGTGTGTGCACACACATGCAAAAGAATAGCAAAAGATCTAGGGGAAAAACAGTCACTGGCTAACACCAGCTACCTGTAGGAAGAGGTATGGAATATGAGCGAAGGGAGACTTCTAATTTTTGACTCTACATGGCATTTGTTTGAATTTTCACAGACATGTGTCGCTTTAGTGATTTAAAAGATTTATTTTTCTTTTAAAACTGTCCTAACTGGTCAGGCTTGGTTAGTGAGAGAAGCAGGTTTCTCAAATGCTTACACAAAAGAGATTGTAATTATGCTGAGAGATCACAATCATTTAAAGGTGGCTGTGAGCCAGCAGGTATCCCAAGAATATCTTTCTTGCAAAGTTAACAATGTCTCTGCTAAACTCGCCTGATAAACAACAGAATTATTATTATTATTATTTTTTGGTTTTGTTTCCAACAAAAGGATCTACTAAGTCATTTTGTGGTGGTGAGAAGGACCCTGGGTAGGGAGGGTAGCAGTGTGATGTGCTGGGAACATGCTATAACTCCTCTGGGTCTCAAGGTTCTCCAACATCCAGAGGCAGATGAAGCAAGGTCCATCCAACTAAAATGTCTGTCTGCAGTGGGCAGATGATCAATCTTGTAAGTGGCCTGTGCACATAGGCCTGCAATGCCTACTCTGTACAAAGGCCCCGACCATCATGCCTGCCAATATAGACTCTCAGAACCAGATTGACCTGCAGACTACACCATGGCTTTGGTTAAGACATCAGCATTAATTTAGCAGAGTCTACAAACAAATGTGAGAACTATCAATACACAGGAACCAACATCTAAAGAAGAGGCTGGCCCACATCATTATCTTAAAAAATGGAATTAATTGCCAGCCTTTAAAAATCAGGTGACTTCCTAGGTAGGAAGGTAAATTAGTATAGCCATTATGGAAAACAGTATGGACGTTCCTCAAAAAAATTAAACTAGAACAACCATGTGATCCAGAAATGCCAAAAATGGGTATATACCAATATATCCAAAGGAAATGACATTTATGTATCAAGGAGATATCTGCACTTCCATGTTTATTGCAGCATTATTAACAACAGCCAAGATATGGAATCAACCCAAGTCTTTATTGTGTATGAATGGGTAAAAAAAATGTGGTATGTAACACACAATGAGGCATATCAGCCTTAAGAAGAAAATCCTGTAATTTGTGAAAATCTGGACATTAAGTGAAATAAGCCAGACACAGAAAGACAAATACTGTATGATCTCATTTATATGTGGAATCTGAAAAAGTTGAACTCATGGAAGCAGAGAGTAAAATGGTGGTTACTAGGGCCTTAGGGTGTTGGGAGAGGTGTTGGTGAAAAGATGCAAAATTTCAGCTAGACAGGAGGAACATGGTCAAGAGATCTATTGTACATCATGGGTAATTTGTAAAGAAAAAGAGGTTTAATGGACTCATAGTTCCACATGGCTGGGTAGCCTTCATAATCATGGTGGAAGGTGAAAGGCACATCTTACATGGCAGCAGACAAGACAGAATGAGAACCAAGTGAAAGGGGTTTCCCCTTGTAAAACCATAAGATCTTGTGAGACTTATTCACTACCATGAGAACAGTATGGGGGAAACCACCCCCATGACTCAATTATCTCTCACTGGGTCCCTCTCACAATATGTGGGGATTATGGGAGCTACAATTCAAAATTTGGGTGGGGACACAGCCAAACCATATCAGAAGAGTCTCAACATTCAATCCAAAAAGAAATCAACAGTCCTTCACCTAGAATCTAGAATGTGGGAAAGAGATTGCAGAGGCATCTGTATCATCTAATTTAGTCATATGTCTGGTCTCCAAATCTTCTTGCCTTTCTTAGTATAATTAGTGTTTGTTAGCAAACAATCCTGTATCCAAATTTCCTTATGTGTGTTTAAATTTTACCCATCTTGACATTTGCAGCAGTTTCTCTCAAGGGGGAGTCAGTACGTTTACTGGAAATTTTAATAAGGTATGTTGTCTTACAATAATAACAAATATTTATTTACTCAGAAGAATAATTAACAGAATACTAGTTTATGATTTTGTGCATGGTGCCTTCTCATTGCTAATAACTGCCTTCTTTTTATTGCTAATAATGCCCTTTGTATTACTAATAATGCTGAAAGGCAAAATCAGCTGGTGGAGTGGGTTTGAGTTTAGGCACACCCAGGATTCAAATCCAGGTCTCCTAGTCCTTGGACATTTCTCTTTCCTTCTCTGTGCCCCAGTTTAACTATCTGTACAATTAGGATAGTTTTCTTGTAGGATCATTTTAGGAAGTTAATGGGATGCTTCTTTCTGCCTTACTTTAACTGTAATAAGAATTTCTCCAGATCTCCAAATTTTTCCTATCTGCACCATTGTAGAGATGATTTCCCCTGCATCATTAGGCTAATTCATAGTTGGAGCCACTCTGTTAGGTGAAATTAACGGCTTTGTTTGCCTACCATAAACCCCCCTTATCGCTGACTTCTGTGGTCAGCATTCGATGAAGGAGAGCCTTCATGATGAACAGCGAAGTGGTAGCAGGAGACCAACAGGACAATCAGACACACTCTGATTTCTAATTTCCATCTGTTACCTACACGTTCTAGGGGCTTGAATATTTAGAGCTTTTACACTGTGTTTTATTATTGACATTATGCCACATTAAAATACCAGTGTATTGCCTAGTTAATAAATAAACACTTACGGAGTTTATAAATCCACAGTCTCATCATGAACTGAATTTGTTAATTGTGCTAAACACTGTCTACATGTATTAATTGGTATATGGATTTGTTGACCATATGCTCTCCATGTTGGAGAGTTCTTTTAGTTGGTTTGCTGACTGCTTTGACAGAAGTGAGCTGTTAATTTCCTGAGAACCAGGAGCTTGTCCCACTTTTTAGTGAATGCAAAATCTCCCTTGTCTGGCTTCAATTTTCCATTTCCTTTTTTATACTTGGTTAACCTTCATTTTGTGTCAGGCAAATAATATAGCTGAATCTGTTCAAATGTCACTGACATACACAGAGACAGTGAACCATCTCCCAGTCCAAAGGCCTGAGAACCAGGAAGCCTGATGATGCCTTATAGACTCTAGGAGAACTTGGCTTTGCTACTGAATCACAGTGCTGGGCTCCAGGTATTACCTCACAGAGTCAACAGGAAGGAGTCCCCACACCACCTGCTGCTGTCATCACAGCTAAAATGGTGTGCCTTTGCTGTGTCTTACAAAGGAATAAATCTTCTTGTTGTTGTTCAGGTCAATGAGATTTCGTCCTATCAATTTGTTTTTATTTTACTTTATTTATTTTATATATATTTTTAAGACTAGCCAAGTGTAGTAGTGAGAAGAAGGGAACAAGTAGAACAAGGAGTTAAATCTGTAACTGACTATGAACAATCAATTGCCTTAACTCACTACTTTGGACCCCAGCCTTTTTTTTTTTTTTTTTCCCCTAAGACTAGTCAAGTGCAATAGCGAGAAGAGGGGAAAGAGTAGAACAAAAAATTTGTAATCACTGATGTTTTATATATGACTTTTCCAAGCTCTTCCAATTATTACAGGGGGTGAAGGCCTAAAAACTACACTTCTCAAACTCACTCTTATTGGCAGAGTTCCAGCTTAGATTCCTCCCTGGGAGATGCTGGGGTGATACTTGAAGGGGAGAGAAAAACCAGAAGTTGTTTTGCTCCTGCAGCATGGAAACTCAGCAGATGACAGACATGGGGCTTGGCCAGCAACTTCTAGGTGTCTTGCTGTGGAGCACCCACTTCCTGTGGAGCACCCCACTTCCTGTGAATCACCATAGGATCCTGTGATTCCTTTATTTTCTGATTACCTAAATGTCAGCCGATTCCATAGTTTATGTTCCTCCCAGTCTTTCCAACGGGTAATGAGCTTCTAATCCCTGTACTAACCCTCTTGCTGCTTCAAATACCTAGAATAGGGGATTAGTCAAGGTTCTTCAGAGAAACAGAACCAATAGGTTGTG
The DNA here is from genome assembly GCA_036589455.1 of Ateles fusciceps. NCBI lineage: Eukaryota > Metazoa > Chordata > Mammalia > Primates > Atelidae > Ateles > Ateles fusciceps. The sequence continues at coordinate 5,993,635 of JAZHEH010001955.1, forward strand.
GAGATTTATTATAAGAAATTGGTTCATGCAATCGCAGAGGCTGGTAAGTCCCAAGCTCTGCAGGGTGCGTTGGTAAACCTGAGACCAGGAGAGCCAATGGTGTGGCACCAGTGCAAGTCCAAGGGTCCAAGGATCAGGAGAGCTAATGATGCAGTTCCAGTCTGAAGGCCAGTGTGCCTGAGGCCCAGGAAGAGGTGATGCTTCAGTTTGAGTCTGAAGACAGGAAAAAGCTGATGTTCCAGTTTAAAGGCAGAAAAAATTATCTTACTTGGGGAAGAGTGAGCCCTTTTTGCTCTATGCAGGCCTTCAACTAATTGGATGAGGTCTACCCATCTTAGGGAGGGTAATCACTTTATTCAGTCTACCAATTTAAATGTTAACCTCATCCAAAAAAACACCCACAGAGAAACACCCCAGAATAATGTTTTTTTTTACAATTTTAATTAATTTTAGAGATATGGGAAAGCACAGAACACCTGTTTATTAATAATAGTCACCTGTTCAGAGAAAATAAATACATGAATCAGAGTCTGCTAGTGGCCTTCAGCCTGGAATGCTGTCAGCCCTGAGACTCTCAGCTTGGTAGGTTGCTGCCCCCCCAGATAGACTCACTTTGCTGTTCTATCTGGGTGTTTGCCTCTCATTTCCTTCAGCACTGCCTGGGTGGAGGTCTCCCGGCTGAGCTGGTACTCAGCACTCGGGTATGTCTTTATTAGCAGCCTGAGAATGGACTAATACATCTTTCTTCTTTTATTCACTTTTTCAGGATCATCTATTTTGGGGAAGTCAAAGGTAAAGCATATGTATTCCCTGTATACCAATTACAAAGTGACACACTTAGGAGCACATTCTTTTATACTTTTTTAAATCTTAAAATATGTCTTGAAAATAGTAATTGCCACCATATATCCCCGGACATTTCCAAAGAGCTCCATTGGCCAAAGCCCCCTGGTCAATTTTTTGTTGGTCTCTAGTATCAAGGAGTCTGCCACTGAACTCCTAACCCCAGAATGGGGATAATTCTCACACAGAAGGAAGTGTCTGAATTCCAGACAAGACTTTGCCTATCATACATCAGACACAGTCTTCTAGAGAATTACTGAAGTCTACCAAGCTATATAAATTTATTCCTAAGAATTCGAGGAGGCATGAATGCTGGTCCCATCCCAGTGTAGTCATTGTCACGTTAACTTCTTAGGATTACAGTGGTTGGATATTTATATATGTAGGTGACACTCCAACAACACAGGGGTAAAGGGTAATGACCCCCACATAGTTGAAAATCCACATGTAACTTTTAACTCCATTAAACTTAACAACTAACAGCCTACTGTTGACTGGAAGCCTTATAAATAACATAAGAGATGCTTCACACATATTTTTTATGTACATATATTATATACAGTATTCTTACAATAATGTAAGCTAGAGAAAAGAAACTATTAAGATAATGATAAGAAGAGAAAATAAGTTGACTAGTCATTAAGTGAAAGTGGTTCATTATAAAGGTCTCCATCCTTGTTGTCTTCACATTGAGTAGGCTAAGGAGGAAGAAAAAGAAGAGCAGTAGGTGTTGCTGTCTTGAAGGGGCAGAGGCAGAAGAAAATCCACATATAAGTGGATCCATTCAATTCAAACCTGTTTGTTCAAGGGTCAAATACACACACACATGGATAGGGAGGGGTTAGACAAGATGATCTCTAGGGTCTCCTCTATCTCTGATTAATGCCTGACTTTATTAAAGTTGGAAGTTATTTGGACTACTGAATCCCTAGCATCAACCAGTGAACATGCCTTGGTCAACAAACTAATTTGTTCTGCCCTAGAGCCTTCTTGTCAGACCCTGATGGAGTCATCTTGTTATTGCGCCTTCCCCTAATCTCTGGGATAGCTTCTTCCCTTTACATCACTCCCTGACTTTGACTCACACCATTTTCTGTTTCTGTTTTTGTCTGTGCAGTGCATTCTGTCTTCTGTCTGTCGTATCCTTCCCCTGAGCTCATTGGTCAGGGCTTTGCCAGTCGCCAGTGGGTCTTCAGATCCTACTTCCTCAATTATGGTTTCTTTGGTCTCCCAGTTATAATTAATTTCTACCTCCTTTATTTCCCACATCACACCATCTTAGATCAGTTTGGCTGTTATAGTCGTTACCATATCTACCCATATACAGACTATTCATGGATGACAAGATCTATGTTGATTTCTCTTTTCAACTTTCTACCCTTAAAGCAGTGCTTTTTATTTAGCTGGTGATGAACAATTAAGCATTGAATTGAATCTTGTTTTCCTTTTTTTTTCCCCTTTATCTTCTCTAAGAGGGATTCAGGATTCCATGGCATGATTTTCGTAGATCCTGGAATTAAAATGGCCTTTAAACAAGACTAGGAGAATGTCTTAACAGACCAGAGCAGGATTGCTAAATGTGCAGAGACAGCCTCACATCCTGAAGGACGTTGGAAACCAACTGGGGAGAAGAATAGTCCAGACCATCCAATTAGACATCCCTTCAAAACAGACGCCTTTGATCCTGCCTTCCTCCCTTCGTGCAAAAAGTTACTCACCAGTCCGGCCCATAATGTTGGCCTTCCCAATAATTTTATAGGTGATTATTAGATAAGGGAGTGAAATGGGACTTTTCCGCAATAGCTGTCTAAAGAAGAAAAGTTTTTTTTTTTTTTTTTGTCCTAAGGTACATGATATTTTTAAAAACATTTAGTCTACTTATGAGTTGACAGTAGTTAATAATGGATTAAAGTTATATGTTATAGCAAGTAACTTAGCCTTTCCAAATCTCAGTTTTCTCATCTGTCAAATAGTCTAATAGTAACTTTTCCTAAGTTTTTAGTTGCTGTGATTATTAGAGATAATATTTATCAAATGCCAGCATAGACTAGTACCTGGGTCACAGTAGGCACTTAGTAAACAGTGGCCATTGACAGCCTGTATGAGGATGAGATTAAAATATCAACTCATTTTTATATTTTATTCAAACTCAGTAGTTCAAAAATTCTTCTAATTAGTAAGCTGAGTTATGAAGTATGGCTCCAATAACACTTTTCTAAATGTTAATTTACAGAAAATATTGTTATTCAACACTAGCATAATCACTAAATTACATATATCGATTTTTTTAAAGGAAGATAAAATCAGTTATGATCTTAAGAACTAAAGTAGGTTTGTGTGTACTAATTAGATATTTTAAAGAAATTTTTTTTTAGAAATGAGTGTCTCTATGTTGCCCAGGTTGGACTCAAACTTCTGGACTCCAGCAATCCTACTGCCTCAGCTTCTTGATTAGCTGGAACTACAGGAGTGCACCATCTAACTGGCTTAAGTGGAATATTTTTTAACAAAATAATTATGTGCTTGGTTTATATGACACTTCCCATTAAAACAGATTCTGATCTTTTTTTTTTCTCAAACAATTCAGGTCTGAATATGTTAATCCCAAGATTTAAAAAAAAGCTTTATCATGCCAACTTTAATTAGATTAATAAAGATTATACAAGTGAATCATTTACCTCAGGTATATTGTTTGGCAAACTTGTGTTGCTCCAGAAAGGCTGGCTCCTCATCTAAAAATTATCATAAGGAGAAAAACAAATCTAATGTCAGGAGCAGAGCTCATATGGCAGCTGGTCAACTAATGGATCCTGTGACTGGCAAAGAGATGGGCTTCTGCAGATAAAGGAAGCAGCGTAATTATGTTGCTAAAAATACACATGAGTGTTTGGCTCTTAAGGTAACAAATGGGCTGACACAGGACCATATGTATGAAGCTAAAAATACCTTGCAAAATAGCTGCAATGAGGTGCTTTGAGACACAGTTGTAATAATAAACAACTGTGTATTGGCTGTCAGACCCCTATTTGAGAAAATTAAAATATCTTGTACTACTTTTCTACTTACCAGGAATATCGGAAAAAGAACACAAAATTGTCAATGTGGCAGTGAAAGAAAATGCTCATGGAAATGTGAGATCTGATAATTAGATAATGCAAATGATACCGTATACATAGCAACAATTTCTATCCTCAGAAGAGCTCACTGTAACAGGGACCATTTGTTTTAAGACAGTAAGATCCAATTCACCTGACTGTGTTATGTGACTTAGAATCACTAGATACTCAATTCCTGAGTCCACAATATCTTAGTAGCTGTATTACCTGGGGCAAGAATCCACATCATTATTCTGAGACTTAGCTGTCTCATCTATAAAGTGGGGTTAATAAAACCACTGGATACCGTGGAAATAGAATAATATAATAAAACAGAATGTCTGGCAGAAACAAAGCTTGTCTTTTTGTCTCGAATGTAGATTGAGTTAAACATAAATGAAGAATTCATCCAAATATTTGCTGAATGATAAAAACATTATCTTTATTCCTAAATGAAATGGTTAATTATTCAGGGATAAGAGAAATCTTTTTATAACCAATCAGATGCCTTGGACTTTGTAATCTTGGTGATATTCTAAAATGCTGTTGAGATTGCTGCTGCTGCTGCTCTAATGAATCATCAAGTGTTTCAGTGAAACTGGGGTATACAGGGTCCTACAGCAACAGAAGTGTTTTTGAGAGTAGTGGACATGATGGGGCCCTTCCTGAGCAACAAATCCTCCACTCGTGTTTCCTAATCAGACCCTGCATTTCTTAGCCATGTGATACTGCTGTGGCTCCTGATTGGCCTCCGATAGTTGCATAATTCTATGTCTGTTGCCACAGAGATCAGTGCACTATATAACCCAGGTCCAACCAATCAACATGAGGCATTTTCCCAACTTCAGTCATTCATTTTGGAATGGGCATGCGATCCCAGTTGGTCCAATCAGAGTGAAGCTTAATCCTTCTGTTTGGTGGTCAGCATATGAAAATAGCTTTCTGTCCTGTGTATGAATAAGAAAGTACATATCATCAATACAGAAAAGCCAGTTTCACAAACTTACAACATATAGAAAACTTATTTTAAATATACATATGTGTGTGCATATGCAAATACAGTCAAAAATATTTTCTCCTAGCTACCTAGAAGAAAAAAATCTAACAAAATATGTGCAAGACCTTTAATGAGAAATGTGAAAACTTAATTGTAAGATATTAAAGAAGACGTAAATGAAGAATTATGTCATATGGATAAATATGAAAACTTGGTGTTAAAACATGTCACTTTAACTTGTTTTATACTATCAATTCATTTGCTATGAAAATTCTAATAAGTTTTTTAAGGGACTTGATAGGTTGTATACTCCAAAAGTAGACATTGAGATGGAGTTGGGGTGCTAGATGTTTACTAGTAGTCAGTTTTCACAACGCTATAAAGAAATACCTGTGACTGGGTAATTTATAAAGAAAAGAGATTTAATTGGCTCATGGTTCCACAGGCTGTACAGGAAGCCTGATGCTGGCGTCTGCTTGGCTTCTGAGGGAGTGTCAGGAAACTTACTACAGTCATGGCAGAAATGGGGCAGGCACGTCTTACATGGCAGGAGTAGGAGCAAGAGAGAGTGAGGGAGGAGGTGTCACACACTTTTAACCAGATCTCAAGAGAACTCACTCACTATCATGACACAGTACCAAGGGGAAAATCCACCCCCCATGATCCAATCTCCTCCCACCAGGCCCGATCTACAACACTGGGGATTACAATTTAACATGAGATTTGAGCGGGGGCACAGATCCAAACGATATCAACTAGGAAGTTGTGAAAGGAACAGGGAGGAAGCAGAATTGGACAGAGGAAGATATTAAACTATGATGCAGCCTGGACAAGTTTCAACCGACCCCGTGGGGAGCTCTGAGACAAATATTGTCCTTTAGAGTATGCTACTTCAGGCCAAAATGTCCCTTACCCCCACTGAACCACCAGATACAGACTGCTCCTGGAAAGGCCAAGTCTCAGTGGAGGTGGTTCTCTGAAGCTGAGGCTAATCTTAAAGGAACTGACATTTAGGGGCTCTCTCTGACTGCACTCCTTTCAGCCTGCCAGCAAATTCTTCCTTGAAGAAGGTCTATGCAAGGCAAATCTATGTCTATCACACAAGCTGATTCCAAAATTGGTGGAAAAAATGCCAGGAGGAAGAAGAGAGGAGGAATGATGGGGGAGGGGAAGGAATAAAGGGATTTGTTCTACCAGAAACAAAACTTATTTTAATTTACCTATGTATTTGTTATCATCTGTGTTTTTCATTCCTTTGTGGAGTTTCAACTTTCCTCCTGGTAGAACTTCCCTTAAGCCTGAAAAACTTACAATTAGGCCTATTGAGATAAATTGTCTTAGTTTTCATTTACGTGAAAAGGCCTTTATTTTCCTTTTGTATTACAATGTATTTTAGCTGGATATAAAATTCTGAGTTGACAGAGATCTTTCCTTTTAATATTTTTAAGATGTCATCTTCTTATATTTAGGCCTCCATTTATTTTCTGATAAGAAGCCTGTGGTTATTCTTATGTTTATTTCCCTGGTTATAAAACCATTTTGCTTTGGCTACTTTTAAGACAGTAATTTGGCTAATGTGTATCTAGGTGTGGTTTTCTTTGGCCTTACCCTGCTTAGGTTTTCTGAGCTTTCATCAAATTGGCAAAAGGTCTGATCATTTATTCTCCAAATATTTTCTGTCCTAAAATTTGAATTCTCTCATTCTGGGACTATATTTCCATATATATTAGAATACTTAATATTTGCCACAAGTCACTAAGATGCTTTTCTTTTCCTTTTTTCCAGCTTTTTCCCCATTTTTCTTCAGCTTAGATAGTGTTATGGGCTAAATTGCGCCCCTACCCTAAATTCATATTTTGAATTCACAACCCTTAGTACCTCAGTGTGTAATCATGTTTTGAGATAAGATTTTAAAGAGGTGACTGAGTTAAAATGAGAATATCATGACAGTTGAACAGTCTATGATTAAAATAAAATAAAATAAGAATATCAGAGGTATCCATTTTGCCTGATGTCTCTATGAGAAGAGAAAGGATACCAAGGGTATATGCACAGGGAACACCCATACGAAGAGTTGGAAGAGGGTGGTCATCTGGAATTAGAGGTCTCAGAGGAAACTAACCCTGCTGACACCTTGATCTTGGACTTCCAGCTCCAGAACTGTCAAAATAAATTTGTCTTCTTTAAGCCACCCAGTCTGTGGTATTTTGCTATGTATTACTAGCAGACTAATATAGACAGGTTTTATTGTTTTCTATTCAAGTGTATTGATCTTTTCCTCTGCAATTTTCAATCTGCTGTTAGTTCCATTTACTATTTCCTGAAAATATAACTTTTTCATTTCAAATTTGATATTAATTTTTAGAATTCCAATTACTACATTAATATTCCCCACTTTGATTTCTTGTTATATGTGTCTTTTCTTTTACATCCCAGGATATATTTGTAGTGGCTATTTTTATGTCCTTGTCTGTTAAATTCAACATCTGGTCATTGCCATTGAGGATGCGAAGACAGAACTTTGCTAACTTTTTCTATCCTGGTTATGGCACATTTTCCTGCTTCTTTGCATATCTAGCATTTTTAAAAATTGTATTCTGGCCATCTTTTTCTTTAGAGATGAAGTCTCACTCTGTTACCCAGGCTGGAGTGCAGTGGCACAATCGTAGCTCACTACAGCCTTAAACTTTCACGTTCAAGTGATCCTCCCATCTCAGCCTCCTGAGTAGCTGGGACTAAGTGTGAGCCACAATGCCTAGCTTGTATGATGGTCATTGTTAATATGCATTGAATATCCCTTATCCAAAATGCTTAGGACCAGAAGTATTTTGGATTTTGGATTTTTTTTATGAATTTTGAAATATTTGCATATATATAATGCAATATCTGGGGATGGGACCCAAGTGTAAACAAACAATTTATTTGTGTTTCCTATACTCCTTATATACATAGACTGAAGGCAATTTTGCAATATTTTAAATAATTTTGTGCATGAAACAAAGTTTGTGTACATTGAGCCATCAGGAAGCAAAACTGTCACTATCTTAGCCACTCAGTGAACAATCTGGTTGTTTGGCATCACGATCATCCTTGGCTCTGAATTGATATGCTACTGATAAGCAATCATTTTCTTAAGCTTGTTCACACATATATACTTAACAGTAAAAAATATGGCATGGCATGAATACAATGAAGAAATAATGTGCACAGAGTAACTAAGCAGCACAGTAGCATCACCAGAATACCTGTCTCAGCTGTTAGACAACTGCAACAACAGTGATAGGTTCAGCCTCCACCTACGATGCTTTTCTTTGACTAAAAGGTTAATAGTCAGTGTGTTTGTTCTCTTTTTCTTCTCTTCTCCTCCTCCTCCACTTCTCCTCCTCCTCCTCCTCCTCCTCCTTGTCCTTCTTGTTTTCGTTTGGTAAGAAGAAATATCAAAAGTAATTGAGGGACCAGGAATTAGGTCCTCTAGGAATGAGGAGACATTCTGAAGGATGGCTTTTAAAAATATTTTCTCCAGAGTCATCTGCTTCTTTAACAATGGGTCTTTTTCTTAGATGTCTTTTTTTTTTATTTTATAAAGTGACACAGTTTCTTGCCTTGTTATAAATATACGTTGTTGTAGCCCTTCAAAAAGCCCATCGCGTATTTTCACCATGTTGTCAATAGACACTTTTTCTGCAGTGTTAACATCATCTTCATCATCACTATTATCACAATCATATTGATTCAGAACCATTTTGGCTTATTTCACCATTGGTCATTGAATAAACTGGAACCTCGTTATTGATGTTAGAAAATTTTTCAATATCACCTTCTTCCAGCGTATTGATGGATTTTAAGGACATATTTCTTGCATATGTAAGAAGGTCAGATGTCCCTGGTGATCCATGCTTTTTATTAGCATAAGAAAGGACTGCTAAGAAATTCACTCCTTGAAAACAGCAAAGCTTCTGCCTATCACAGCAAGTTTAGACTCATGCATACCTGCTGTGTTACCACATCCCAGCACAGTTATTCTGTCTTTGAATCCTTAATACCTGTAGGGGCTTTCTCATCAGCTGTAGTCAGTGCCTTTCTGGAGTAATAAGGCCAAAACAGTGATGATTCATCAGGATTATAGACTTGTTCTGGCATCAGATTTTCATCAGTGATGACCTTGATTAACTCATCAGTGAATTTCTCTGCTGCTTGTGATCAGCAGATGCTTAATCACCAGCGGTCTTTACGGTTCAAATTTTTATAGGTTCTGTTCATTGTTAGCCCCAAAGGTTATATTCACCTCTCATTTGAGTATCATTCTGGAACCCAGAAAACAATGTAGGTTTTTGACCCCAGAGGCTCTGAAGTGAGTCCAAAGAAAACATTCATGAAATTAATGTCAAGGCCACAGAACACCTAGGGGTGAAAATGTACTCCTTCTTCCATTTACTATCACAAGTTATGTCCAGTCATTTTGTCCAATAGAGATCATCAGAAATTACGCAATGAGATCAAGTGATTACATTAAGATTTTCCAACAATAATATACGAAAAAGGCATTCCAATAAAAGAAACTATAAAGAGATACATAGAAAAGTTTGTCACAAAATTTGGGATGATAGTTGCAGATCAGTGAAGTGTTAATGGTGGCGGGTATCTAGGTTCTTGGCATCTTGAACAAAGAATCAGACAAAACACACAAAGAAGGCAAGGAAGGAATGAAGGATTTTATTGAAAATGAAAGTACACTCCATGGTATGGGAGTAGGCCTGAGCATAAGGGCTCAAAGGCCCTGTTACAGAGTTTTTGTGAGTTTAAATGCCCTCTACTTGAGGTACGCCCTATATAAATGAAGAGGATGAAGTAAAATTACAAAGTCATTTACTTGATGTATGCCCCATGGAGAGGATATTTCCTGTTATACCTGAAGTATGAATTGGCCTTCCCCTGCCTCCAGACCCTATTTTCCTGCCTCAAAAGGTAATAGAGGGAGCTTCTCAGGTACTGCCATTACCATTCCCAAACTGGGATGTTTGCTTTGATATTACTCCTTAAAATGCACATAGGGTCAGGTTCAGTGGCTAATGTCTGTAATCTCACCACTTTGGGAGGCCATAGTGGGTGGACCACTTGAGGCCAGGAGTTCAAGACCAGCCTGGGCAACATGGCAAAACCCCATCCCCCACAAAAGATACAAAAATTAGCCGGGTGTGGCAGTACATGCCTGTAGCCCAGCTACTCAGGAGGCTGAGGTGGGAAGATTGCTTGAGCCTGGGAGGCAGAGGTTGCACTGAGCCCAGATCATACCACTGCACTCCATCCTTGGCAATAGACCCAGAACTGCCTCAAAATAAAATAATGAATGAATTAAAATAAATTAAAATAGAATAAATAACAAATAAAATGCACATGTATGTTTGATAAACTTTCTGTATGTATAATAATTTTAATGATAACACATTGCTTTTAGAAACTTCATTAATGAAATGCCAACAATAAGATGCACTAAGAAAAATTGATGTGTCTTTTCTCAAATTTCTGCAGTCAGTCTATTGAACATTCACAGTTCCTTTCAATTTTCAGTTCATCGTGATAGTTCTTTACTGATTTTGTGATTAGCACAACATGAAGTGGCATGTGTTCATTGTGACACAGACAGACCTACCTTTTCAATGCATGATCAAGATCTTCATTTTTAGCTTCATATGGCATTTTCCTATTTTTCACTTTCATTAATATCCACTCATCACTTTTAGCACAGAACTTCTACAGTTTACCCTTCTGTTTCTTCAGGTCATGTATGCTGATAATTCTAATATCATATTCTTCTGTAAGATGTTTTACACTTACACCACTGGCTGGTTTCTCCAACAGCTGGACTTTCTGTGCTATGGATAAGCATAAATTCTTCCTCTTTTTCTTATTACTGTTACTTGTAAGGGTATCTGCAGGACTTTTTGACATTTGCAACAATATCTATACCACAGTGTGGAGAATAAACAAAAAAAAAAAAAAAAAAAAGAATCCCCAAACCAAAAAACATAGTGAGTAATGCATGTAGGTCTTGGCCCCATGTGGGGCCTCCTGTACATGACCCAGCCTGTACATGTCTCATTTTATTACCCATTGTGGGCATGCTTGCAGGGGGAATCTGGGTATGTGTGGAAAAAAATGTATTACAGCTGAAGGGAGCTGGGAGGGTCGTTTTCCTTTGGGGGATGCTGAATAAACTGTGTGTTGTGTGTCTTCATTTAACTGTGACCCATCACATGATGTCAGGTGTGGAATTTTCCTCTGTGGTGTCATGCTGGTGCTCAAAAAGTTTCAAATTTGGGGGCATTTTGATTTTTTTAGAGTTTCAGATTCGGGATGCTCAACCTGGATTAAGTTGTTAGGACTTTGAATTTTGTTGTCTCCCCTAAGAATGTTGAGCCTTGTTCTTGTAAGGAGTTAATTTGCTGCAAGATCAGCTTCATAAGCCTTCACTTTAAGGCTAGGGTAGCCTTACTCATAAGAATAGTCTCTGTAGAATCTCAACTCATTGCCATGGTGTTTCGATAGGTCTCTCCCCACTTACTGGCTAGAATTTTAATGATTTCAGCTCTGTGAAACCTTCAGAGATTGAGCCTAGTGTTCAAGCAAACAGATTTCTGAAACCTTTCTCTATTATCTCCCGTCTTTCCAACACCTACATCACAACTTCCAGTTGCCTCAGCAGCCCCCACATCTGATCTTTGTTTCTCCATCCAGCAAGAGCACAGCTTTTCTTGAAGCTCCATTTCTCAGTGCCTTGGCTTAGAAAATGCCTGCAGGCAGAAAGAGAGCTGTATGTGGAGCTCCCCTTCTGTGTCTTACTCTTAAGGATCACAGCCCTGTGCTGTTGTCTCTTGTCTTTGTTCTGTTTTATAGATGTTCAGAGTATTAGAACTCAAAACTTATTTCAAAGCCAGAATCATTAAATCTATTGGTTTTGGCTCAGGGAGAGAAAAATTGACCAGTGAAACTGAACATAGAGCCCAGAAATGGATGCACATGCATAGGCAAACTTTAAATATGACAAGATGGCATTGCAAATCGTTGGGAAAAACATGGAAGAGTCAATATGGGTGCTGGCCTTTAATTATCCATATTGAAAAAAATAAATCTGAACTCATACCTCACATTATATCCTGCCCCATTATACCATGCCCTAAATTAATCATACTCTCATTATGACTAATTCTCTCAGCCAAACCTCTGCCAATTCAACTTTAAAGACCCTGCATTTGCAGAACTGTAAATGACTATTTATACTTATTTTTTGTTTCTTATATTTTAATTTTTTCACTAAGTATTTATGTAGTTAATGTAGCTTAATTATTCAAAGCAAGATACTGAAAATGTCTAGATGGGTCCACACCACCCCATATAAACAGATAGGTATGGTCCTGGTCTTTTAATTAGCTCTTAGTAAGATTACACATGCAAGCATCCCTGCCCCAGTGAAAATGCCCTCTAGATCACCTGGATCAAAAGGAGCAGGTATCAACCGCACATGAAAACAGCTCAAAACACTGCTCAACCACACCCCCATGGGAAACAGCAGTGATAAATCTTTAATAATAAACGAAAGTTTGACTAAGCTATACCAATATTTGGGGTTGGTTAATTTTGTGCTAGTGTAAGAAAATATATTTTCATAATAGGATTTTTTAAAAGAAGACAAAGGTAATAATAATGAAATATTGATACATTTGAGTTTATTAAAATTAAGAACTTATATGCACTGCAGAAGACGTCATAAGAAAATGAAAAGAGAAGCCCTAAACTAGGAGAAGATATTTATAAGCCCGTGTAACTAATAACATATTATTTGCAAGTCAATAAGAAAAAGACAAACCATTCAGTAGAAAATGGATAAAAGACATGAACCACATAATTAGAGCAACTTTAACGATGGAAAGACGCTGAACACTGTTAGTAGTCAGAGAAATGCACAGTTAAGACTGTAGTAAGACATTATTTTATGCCGATAAGATGGCAAAAATTAAGAGGTATGAAAATACCATATGATGGTGATTAGCTAGAGCAATGAGAGCACTTAGGAAGGAAGGAAAGAAGGAAGGAAGGGAAGGAAGGAAGGAAAGAAGGAAGGAAGGAAGGAAGGAAAGAAGGAAGGAAGGAAGGGCAGGCAGACGACTTAGTAACTATTGACAAAAGCTTAACTTCCATAGCCAAAGTCATCCTGGAGAGTGAAGCTGGAGGAGGACACAGCTTTAAGAATCAAAAATAAATGGGGCTGAAGACATTGTATCTACATGAATCTCTGAGTCAAAGTAAATCTAAAACTTGACTATCTCTGGACTTATACAGAACAGAACAGGAGTTAGAGGTGCTGACCCCCTGCACGGTCAAAAATTCCTGTATAATTTTTGACTCCCCCAAAGCTTTACTAATAGCCTATGCTGCCTGTATCCTTACCAATAACATGAACTGTTAACTAATGCATATTTTGCATAATAAATGTATTATATGCTGTATTCATACAATAAAGTAAACTAGAGGAAAAATGTTATTAAAAATCATAAAAGAAAATGTATGTACTCTTCATTAAGTGGAAATGAATTATTATAAAGTTCTTCATCCTCATTGTCCTCACATTGAGTAGGCTGAGGAGGAGGAAGAGGGTTGGTCTTGCTGTCTCAGAATGGCAGAGGCAGAAGAGAATCCACGTATAAATGGACGTATGCCGTTCAAACTCATGTGGTTCAAGGATAAACTGTATTTTCCTTTTAGTTGCATTTCTTTTATCAAATTTACCAGCACTTTACCCAATAAGCTTTCAATTTCTTAGTAGAGATATTGCCTTGGTGAACCTACTTAAGATTACAGTAAGTTCACCAACTTGAACTTACTTTTAACGCAAGTGCAGCAACTTGCATTAGGCAACTCCATGGTTGATTAGGCTTTGGGGACTGATTCATAGCAACCAGTAACTGGGCTGCTAGTTGCCTATATAACATATCGTCTCTCTAATTATTCCCTTAGTAATTACAGTCTGTTTTATTCAGGGTTGCAATGTGCTCAGCTGATAATTATCTTTTTTGGTCTTTCTTTCAGATATATGTGGCCATTGTCAAAGTTCTGGCCAATGAGGAATATTACATATTCTTCTTCCTGCTTCCTGGAATACAGAGTTGAATGTTGGAGCTATTGAAGCTTCAACAGCTCCAGCACTCAACTCTTGAATCAAGAGTAACTATGAAGACAGAAATCAATCACTAGGGTTGTGGGTGCTATATACTGAATATTTGTGTCTCTCTTCCCCCGACAAATTCATGTGTTGAAATCCTAATTCTCATTGTGATGATATTTGGAGGTGGGACTTTTGGGAGGTGATGAGGTCATAAGGATAGACCTCTCATGAATGGGATTAGTGCTTTTATAAAAGAGACCCTAGAGAGCTCTCTTGCCCTTTCCTGTCATATGAAGACACAGCTAGAAGACAGCCACATACAGAAAGCAGATCCTCACCAGACACTAAATCTGCTGGTGTCTAGATCTTGGACTCCCCAGTCTCCAGAACCATGAGAAATAAATGTGTGTTGTTTAAGCCATCTAATACATATTATTTTTATTATATCAGCTGAAACAGACCAATACCATGGTACAGATGGAAATGACCATCTAATATATATTATTTTTATTTTATCAGCTGAAACAGACTAATACCATGACACAGATGGAAATAACCTAGGTCTCCACTGACTTTGTGAACCCACACAAATCCTGATCCACCTACTCTTGGTTTTCTTTTGCAGGTAAGCATAAACTCCATGCATGTAAGCCACTCTTATTTTGGATTCTCTTTACATACAGCTAAACTTATCCTTAATTTTAGACTAAAATACTAATGTATATGAACAGGAACAGAAAATTATTCATTTACAATGAAAACATAATTATAAATCCTAAGTACTTAAAAAAGAATCACAAATTATTCATTTACAGAGAAAAGATAACCATACATTCCATGGGACCAGATGATTGAATTCTGAGTATATTCTCTCCTCTAGAAATTTGTTTAGGAAGCAGAGAAAGGAAGGCAAGGGGTCTAGCCGATCAGCTTATAGGGCCAGTTACATCAAGTCAGAGACCTTGAGGACTCACAATCCACATGAAGATAGATGGGCTCCAGGGGCTCCATCTCTAGCTCTATGATCAGAGGATTTTCTTTCAGACAACAGTGGGTGAACATGGTTCAACCTTGCTTCTCCAACCACCAACATGTATTCTCTGCTCTGAATTTACAGTCTTTAGGTGGGTCATCACCATCACTAAGGTTCTATTCAGACCTGCTACTAATGTTACTGACTTTAGACTGATCTTTTGCATATTTTTTGAGAATTTAGACCACATGGAAAAGCAGACATCCTAGTGTAATGAATCTCCTATGTACCACTCATTCCACTCCAACAATCATCTTCCCATAGCCAACACTGCCTCAACATACCGCTATCTGTTTCCCTCCATCCCAGATTATTTTGAAACACATCCCAGACATCATATAATATTACCTGTAAATATTTCAGAATGCATCTTTGAAAGATAAAGGTCAGGCTGGTCATGGTGGCTTATACCTGTAATCCCAGCACTTTGCGAGGGAGGATTGCTTAAGCCCAGGAGTTCAAGACAAGCCTGGGCAACATAGTGAGACTCTGTCTCTAAAAATAATAAAAAATGTAGCCAGGCATGGTGGCACATACCTATAGTCTTAGCTACCCTGGAGGCTGAAGTGAGAGGATCCTTTGAGCCTGGGAGGCTGGAGCTGCAGTGAGCTATGAACTCAACACTACACTCCACCCTGGGCAAGAGAGAGAAAGAGCCTCAAAAAATAAAGTTCTGAGAAAACATAATCTATTAGCATACCCTCCATTTCTGAGAGTCAGTTAAAGGTCACTCTCTTAGTGGTGAGACATTATATTTAACTAGACATATCCCTAACTTGTATAACAAAATGCCAATGTCTATAAAGAAAGAATAGCTAAGCATTCATTTACAATGAAAAAAAAAATTATAAATCCCATAGTAGGAGAAACCCAAGAGACACTTGCAGTCTCCTCAATCCTTGCCTGCCTTCTGCCAAAGATGCTTACTTTCCCAGCTTCGCATGAAGCCCAGGTGGTCACGTGTCCCAATCCTGACCAATGAGATGTAAGAGGAAGCTTGCCCAGGTTCCTGAAAAAGATTTTGTTTCCTTATAAAAGGAGAGATGGTGAGGGGCCTGCTTCTCCTTCACTGCATTGAATGCAGTTTAAGAGAATGCTACTGTAAAGGCATGATCAAGACAATCACAGGGAACAGATAAACAAAATGTAGTATATCCATATAATTGAATATTATTCCACAATTAAAAGATGAAACAAAAATTATTCATGTACAACATAGGTGAACCTTGAAAACATTATGCTAAGTGAAAGAAGCCAGACAATAAACCCCACATATTATATGATTTCATTTATATGAAGTGTCTAGAATATGCAAATCTATAGAGGCAGAGAGCAGATCAGTGATTTTTTCGGGCTAAGAGAGGAGAAGGGACAACTTTTGGGTCCATATTGAGCAAGGAGAATGATATTGCTATGACTGATTTAGACCAATCACAATACATCACCTCGGCTTGGGGTAAAGATCCTAGTCACCAATTGAACAAATCAAGGTCTTCACAGGAGTGGTAGAGGCAAGAATGGATATTGGCTAGATAGCAGATAGTGTCTCTCCCATGGTTGAAAAGGACATTTCAGCATCAATCCAACAAATATTTGTTGAGCACATTGTATTAGGGCATGGCTCAAGGTAAACAAAGGTGTGTGTGTGTGTGTGTGTGTACGTGTGTGTGTGTGTGTTGGAAAGGGAGAAGGGGACATGGGTATGAAAATAATAATTATGAACAACTATGGCTTTAACTGCAAAAGGAAAAGTTTCCACTTTTGTATAGACCATAATATAGTCCCTACCATAGATAGATTAGGTGAATCACAAAACAGCAATAACTTGCCCTAAGAAAGTATATATTGATTTGTGCTTTTGAAAGAGAGAACATGTTTTAACTGCTAAGGATTATATTCAGAGTAAATTTCTAAGAACTATTGAATTAAGTATTGATCCATATCTTGAACTAAATCTGGGCAAGAAACACAGTTATCATTTAAAATGCAAAAGCGATGCAAATGTAGATGTGATACTCTCCAAATGAAGTGATGCAATCTGTCTCTACTTTATGGGAATGGTAACAGTGAATTTCAGTATACTTTATACAAGATTCTCAGGTGCTCCACCCATTTTAATCTGCAGTTAGGTACTTTGGATGCATACATATTTTAAAATATATATTTAGACTTTGGTTCACCAACTTCATCCTTCTAAAATATCCATTGAAAACAATTATTTTTTCCAAATTCTAATTTGATGATATGGAAAATATGATATTTGAGCTTATTCATACTAGAGAAATTAATTCAGTAGTTAATTGTTCTGATGTAAACTTGCCTTTAAGCATGATAGTCAGTTTCATACTAGCATAATTAGCCAGAAATTTGCTACCATGCCAAATAGATGCAAACAGGAACAGCTTGTGACTGATAACATGAAGAGGATTACCATGTTTATTTTAAGGTGTGAAGCTTAGGAAATGCTAAGAGACTTTCGTTGAGGTCCTGTTCAAATATATGAGTATTTCAACATAGACGATAATCAAGATCACCATGTCTTCTCTAGTGAAAAGGTACTGAATTGGGTGATGAGTTATGTGGACTCTGACACCAGTCATGTTCCTAACTAGGATACATGGCTTAGAGTAGGACCCCAGATAAATTTTGTTGTGGCTTTCAAGCCCCTATGGTTACTAAATATGTGGTGTGATAAGAATGCTTTTCTACTCAGTGCTTTTTAAAGAATTTTTTTTTTTTATTAGGACTCTTTATTAAAATAGCTGAGCATAAGCATTCGGTAGCACTGTGTAGGCCTTAGTGATTTTCCACCTGAGCTAGTTATTTGCCTTTTCTCCACTGTGTTAAGCCCTCCTTCACTCTCTAGGAAAATCCTGACCCCCAAGAGAGGGATCAGCGTCAGTATTGACTCAGTTTTGCTGCCAGCACTTAAGGTTGTTCCCTGCATTTGCTCTCAGAAACAAGGCTTCAGTGAGCATTCAGTTGTGTTCATCTTGGTGCAGACTTCTGTTAATGTCTCAGATAAGCTCCTGGGAGAATCTTGCTGGGCCAAAAGGTTGTATATTTTTAATCTTGAAAGATATTCCAAAATTATCTTGCAGAGAAAGGTCACCAATTTAAAGGCCCTCTAAGAAGATATGAAATTAATTTACTACATGCTCAATGATATTAAATATTATCGATGTTGTAAATATTTTCCTATCTAGTAGGTGAAAAAGGCATCTCTCATCTTAATTTGCATTTTTATCATTGTAAAGGTTTATTGCCTTTTTGTATCTCTTTTGCTATTAACTCCCTAATTATTTGTTCATTTTCCTGTTTTTTCTTCCCCCTATTAAAAATTTTTGTTTATGGGTTCTTTGTATCATCACAAAGAGACAAAAATTTTTGTCCATAGTATGTGTGACAATGTTTTCCAGTTTCCTTCTATATTTTTATTTGATGATGTTGTTTTTGCCAGGCAGAATTTTAAAATTTTATATTCAGTCATTTTTAGCACTTTTTTTCCTTCACAGAATTTGGATTTTGTAATATGCCTTTAAAGTCTTTTATATGCCCATATTATTTTTAAAAATCCACTCACACTTTCTTCCAACACTGTTATAATTTCAACTTTTAAGTTTAATGTTGATCTGAAATTTGTTTTGGTGTAGGGAATGAGGTAGGAATTTAGCTCCTTCTATCCAATTTGGACTCATTTACCATCTTTTTCTCTTTCTTATCATCTGTCAAGAGTGGGATGCTTCCTATACATTAACTACTGAGGGCAGAAACTAGGACTATTATAATTCAATTAAATGTGTTAAATATCTCTACCTTAGTGATTTCCTTTTCCTTCTTACCTTCCTTTATTTCTTCTTCATTCCCTACCCCTATTCCTTCCTTTCCTTCTCCCTTTTCTCTCTAACCCTCAACTGCTCTGGCCCACTTTCCCTTCCAGTCCTCCCCCCTCACACCTTCCTCATCTCATGAGTCACTGTCTGTAAGTCAGACCTGATCTTGCTTTTATGCTTCTAATTAATGATTCTCTAACTGGAGAGAGACTGAAGGAAACATTTCACCTTTGAGAGACTATTAGATCTGGGAGAGGGAGGATCATATGTAGATTAAAAATGAAGTAAAGCTGTGACCACTTGATTTAATTTGTCTCATCATAACTAAAGATGGGATAAGGACTTTATGTATATAAAAGAGCAGACAAATTTCAGAAGATACAGAAACACTGCCTTAAATAATTCCTACATCACATCTACCTACTTAATCAAGTGTCAACTGCACACACATGGTTTCAGAGAAGTGCCAGATTTTATATTCTTTTCCATTTCTGCAGTATCCTTAGTCTCCATTTTTCTACCAGGTTTTGTCTTTCTGACTTTAAGTTTTCAAAATTTTTCGTTCTCTTGGGGAAATAAGACAAACCAAAATGAAGACTTTTTTCTTAACCCTGTTTCCTCTCTGGATATCTTCCCAGTTTCTCCCACTGTCTACCTGATTTTTTAAATCAATGTTCACCTTTATTGCTGCCATTTTGACTCAACCAATTCTCTTCTTAATACCCTATAATCTGACTTCAGTGTACACTGCTATATTGATGTGTTTTCTTCTTTCTGTAAGCATTCTCCTTTACCTCTTTCTTGTTTCTGATATTGTGCTTCATTATCTCTTTTTAAAGATTCACATTTTTATTTTGCTTTCTTATGACCAAGTGTTTCTTTTAAAAAATTTTTAATTTGTATGAGTTCATAGTAGGTATACATATTTATGGGTTACATGAGATATTCTGATACAAGTATGCTATGCATAATAATCACATCAGGGTAAATGGGGTATCCATCACCTCAAGCATTTATCCTTTGTGTTACAAACAATACAATTATATTCTTTGGGTAACTCAAAAATGCACAATTCAATTATTATTGACTATAGTCACCCTGTTATGCTAGCAAATACTAGACCTTATTCATTCTGTTTTTCTTTCTACCCATTACTAGTTCCACTTCTCCTGAACCCCACACTCCCCTTTGCAGCATCTAGCAATTATCCTTCTATTCTCTACCTCCATGAATTCAATTATTTTAAATTTTAGCTTTCACAAATACAAAAGAATATAAATAAGAATATGTAAAATTTGTCTTTTTGTGCCTGGTTCATTTCACTTAACCTAATGACCTCCAGTTCCATCCAACTTATGGCAAATGACAGGATCTTATTCTTTTTTATAGTCGAATAGCACTCCATTGTGTATATGTTCTTTATCCATTAATCTATTGATGGACAGTTAGGTTGCTTCCAAATCTTGCCTCATGAACAGTCTGCAATAAACATGGGAGTACAGTTATCTCTTTGATATACTGACTTCCTTTCTTTTGGGTATGTACCGAGGAGTGCGATTGCTGAATCATATGGTAGCTCTAGTTTTTCAAGGAACCTCCAAACTGTTCTCCACAGTAGTACTAATTTACATTCCCATCAACCCTCTCTGAGGGGTCCCTTTTCTCCATATCCTTGCCAGCATTTATCATTGCCTGACTTTCGGATAAAAGTCATTTTAACTGGGGTGAGAAGATATCTTATTGTAGTTTTGATTTGCATTCCTCTGATGATCAGTGATGTTGAGCACCTTGTCATATGCCTGTTTGCCCCAAAGTCCTTTAGCCTGTGGTGGCAAGCCTTGCTGGAACTCAAGTTCTGACCACTCAGATGTACAATCTCCTCTAGCTAGGGTTGGTTAAAATGCTCCCTCCATGGGCAGATGTTAGCTGAGTTCAGGCTGATTTTGCTTTCTGCTGTGGCAGTGCAGCACTGAGTTCAATAAAATGTCTCACAATTGCTGTCCTCTTTCTCTCTATGGCATGCAGCCACCATTGCGAGATGGCAGGGGATGGTGTCAACAATTCAAAACTGTCTTCTGTATCCTCTTCCAGTGCCTCTTTTAGTGTTATGTTAAAACCAGGTGCTGTGAGTGTGCACTGATTTTTAATTCTTATGAAGGTGTTTTTTTTTTAGTGTTGATCATTGTTAAATTGGTGTCCCTGTCATGGGTGATGATTGGTGGAGGCTTTATTAAGCCATATTGCTTCTCCCCTCTCCTCAAGTGATTCTTAATGGAGAGGAGGGCAGACAGGATTTTATCCCCAGTGGATATTTGGCAATATCTGAACATATTTTTAGTTATCACAACTGGGGGAGGGGTGTTCCTGACATTGACTGATTAGAGGCCAGAAATACTGCTAAAAATCTTACAATGAACAGGACAGCCACCTACAACAAAGGATCATATATCCCCAAATATCAATATTGCCAAGGCCGGGAAAACATTTAATACACAGTGGTGTAGTTTCTTCAGGAGCATTTGGAAATGTGAGGAGCAATGGGAATTATTTTGGTGACTTCAGGACTGAAAGACTGGGGAGTGCCATTGGCGTTTATACTGGAAGCTAAGGATTCAAAATATTTTGGAGTGTTTATAGTCTCATGCAATGAAGAACTGCCCAGCCCCAAATGCCAATAGCACCTTTGTTTGGAAACACTGCATACCTTTATGTCTTCTATGTTTCCTTTGTTTGTTTCTCCCTCTTACTCAATTACTGTGAGTGTTATTCAGCCACTTAGTTTTTCTCTCTGCTTCTGAGAGCTCATTCTATCTCTTGATTTACTCTAGTTCTAACACCTACTGATGAAAATAGTGAGATTGAGTGTCTATGAATGACAACACTATTTTGGCAGTCAACATTCAACCTTGGAGTTATCCTTCAGCATTTTGCAGACATTATTTAATTGTCCTCTGGCCTCCATTTTGTCTGGTGATTTCATCCATGATATGTATTATGTCCCTATATACAATGTGTCTTTTTCTCTGGCTGCCTCTAAGATTTGCTGCCTTCTTTGATTTGCAGCAGTTTAATTATGATATGCCAAGGTGTGGTTTTCTTTGCATTTAGCCTGCTTTGGATTAGTTGAGTTTCTAGGATCTGTGGGTTGGTATTACTTATCAGTTTTGAAATGTTCTTGATATGATCTCTTTATACTTTTTTTGCCCCATTCTCTCTTCTTTTTCTGGTAATCAAATTTCATATGTATTAGACTGAATGGTATTGTCAGATGCTCTGTTCTGGCTTTTTCTTCTCCCTCACTCTTTATGTTTCAGTTTGGGTGTATCCAATTGACCTGTATTTAGGTTCATTAATATTTTCCTCTCATAGGTCCAGCCTGCTATTAAGCTCATCTAATGAATTTTTTATTTCTAGTATCACAGTTTTTATTTTTAACTTTTCTTTATGGTTCTTTTGTAGACCTTCCATCTCTGTGCTACTTGCTGAAACTCCCCATTTCTTCATATATATTTTTTATCTTTGCCAATATATATATCAGCATTTTTATCACAAAGTTTGTCTGACAATTCTAACAACTGAGCCATCTCTACATCTGCAACTATTGATTATTTTGTTTCTTGACCATGGGTCACATTTCTTGCACTTTCAGGTGACATGATAACTTTCACTGTGTGCTGCATTTTTTATATATTAGGGACTAAAGTAAGCAATATTTTCCTTGAGAAAAGGGCATGCTCCTCTTCTGTTGGCTTTGGAATGATGTCTGAGTCATTCTGATCTGTGGTTGAACTGGATCGGGGCTTTGTTGCAGCTTTAGCTTAATTAATTTCACCACTAGCATCAAATATTTTAAAAATGATATCAGGATTTCTTTCCCTTCAGCAGACCTTGTGATTTGAGTGCTAGAGAGATGTCAGATATCTCTTTACTTTACATCTGAGTCATCAGCTTTCAAATGGTGACTTCTCTCAGCTTTGTAGGTTCACTGCCAAGTTTTTTGTTAAGTGGAGATTTATTTGTTTGTTTATTTATTTATGCCTCTTCAGTCCCATTCTCAGTATTTGGGGGCTTTGAGGGATCTCTCTTTCCAGACTTTAGAGGTTTGCTACCTTATACTCTATAAAGTCCCAAAAAAATACTTCGGAGAAATTCGTCTGACATGGTTTGGCACTGTGTCCCCACCAAATCTCATATCAAATTGTAATCCCCAGTGTTGGAGGTGGGGCCTGGTGGGAAGTGATAGGATAATGGGGGCAGATTTCTCATGAATGGTTTAGCACCATCCTCCCTTAGTACTGTCCTCATGATAGTGAATAAATTCTCATGAGATCTGGTCATTTAGGTGTGTAGCACCTCCCCCTTCACTCTCTCTTCCTCCTTTTCTAGCCATGTAAGACATGCCTGCTTCCTCTTTGCCTTCTGCCATGATTGAAAGTTTCCTGAAGTCTTCCCAGAAGCTCAGCAGATGCCAGCATCATGCTTCCTATACAGCCTATGAAACTGTGAGCCAATCAAGCCCCTTTATAAATTAACCAGTCTTGGGTATTTCTTTATAGCAGTGTGAGAATGAACTGATATAGCCTCCAGGTGGTTTCTTTATTTCTCCCAGCTTTTCTGTTTCACCTTGTCATCAGTTGCTGAAAGCTCAGAATGCCTCAAGTGCTTTCTTTCAGCTTTCCTGTCTCATGTACTGCTAGAAACCTGGAGAGTCTTAGATGGAGTTCTCTCAGTTCTCTTGCTCTGCCCCCATCTTTAGAGAGCAATTGCCTTGAACATGGGAGAGACTCCATGTATCTCAGGAAAGATTTCTCTTAGTTCTTCTGCCTTGCCTCAAGCATTCAGGAAATTCCACTGGTGCATTAATGAAGTGAGAAAGTGTTGGTAGGTGGGTGTAGGTTGTAGACTCACTCTGTGGATGCATTTTCTTGGAAGTTTCATTTGTCACATCTGGTCACACATGCCATGAAATCTGTTGAAAATTCAGCTGAATTCTTTTTCTTCTTGTGCTGGTGTTAAGAATAAGAGCAACTGTGGATCTCTTCTCTCCAAATGTCCCTTTCTAACATTTGGTTCTTTGCATCCCCCACACTCTCTTAAGTTTTTAAAAATATGATTTTGTACCTTTTCTAGCTTGATTTGCTTATTAGGATAACAATTATGATCTATTGTGTCTTGGTATGCCCTAATAGGAAGCAGATATTGCATTGGAATTATCTTTAAGGCTCCTTCCTCTTCATTTCTGGCCCTCAATAGTCTCATAATTTTTCTCTTTAACATGAGTCTCATGACTTTTGGAATGAATCCTCATTATATCAGAGTAAGGATTAGAATATTAACTTGGCCTTACTGGTGGTCTCTCTCTAGTCAGTCTCTCCCTCCTTCAATCCCTCTATCATGTTATTGCTTTAATCTAGTCCCTCCATGATTTGGGTTCTTCAACTGCGTTACATCTAAATGAGCCTGTCTATAGGTTAACCCTACTTTTTTATATCATCTTTTTTTTTAAACACGTCCTAATTTTATTCCAGTGATATTGAATGTTTCATATATATTTGGGAAGGTTGAAGGATCAGGTTGAGGTTACATAGCCAAGAAAATGCCCCAAATCCCACTGTAATGATCTGGTGGAAATACCATGGTTGCCATCACTAGACTCTGGGTAGCGCATTTTGGGCCTTCAGTATCAATTCTGATACTGAATGTCGCTGCTGTAAACTCACTATGGTTGCCCTCCTGCCTCCTATTGCCACAACTGAGTCTGCATAGTATTCATTTATTCATGCAATAAATATTTACTGATTGTCTACCAGATGTAAGTTATCTTCTAGGGACTGTGGAAACATGACTAAATAACCAAGACTTCTGCCTTTGTAGAATATGTATTCTAGCCAAGCAACCAATTTATCCTGGTTTGTCTGGGACATTTCCAGTTTCAGCACTAAAAGGCTTGCATCCTGCGAAACCCAGAAATTTTGAAGAAGAGTATTCCAGGCAAAGGAAACAGCAATGAACTTCAGGTGAGTGAGGCCCTGTTATTAGGGGATTAGCAAGGACCACAGTGTGGCTATCATTAATTGAGAGAGATTTAGGCAGGTTAATAACATCTCCAAGTTTCTGTTTCTTCATTAATTATTTTGGGGAAAAAAAACAGACAATCTTTTGCTAGTACCTGGGAAGGATTAAAAAGACAGTGTATTCAATCACACAAAGGATTCTGAAGAGTAAGCATATGACTCAAGGATCCCTTTGGCCATCTCAGCAAAGCCAGGAATAAAGATAGGATTTCCCAGGAAGGAACTATGGAGGAACCTCTTTTCTAATGAAATGAATCTCTTGTGACATACGTAAAAGACCCATGATGTTCTTAGGAATGTTATGCCATAAGAAACACTGCAAGGTGGGTCTGAAAGGGACAGCAAGGGGACGGAATGAAGAAGGTCGTCAGACTCCCCCACATTTTACAGGCTGATAAACTACTAAGTTGATAAACTACTAAGACTGATAAACTGGCTGATAAAACTACTAAGTTACAAACATGTGTTACCCTTCATGAGAAAGGAAGGATGACTCAGCACAGAACAGTAAGCCTAGACGGTGGAGTCAGTTCTCAGAACACTGGGGAAATATGTTAAAAAATAAAACAAGACTTAAATACACCTTTGAAGACAGGGGAAAAACTCTTCGACATTAATTAGAATAAATAGATTACATTCTAAATTGCAAAGTCTTAAAACTAAAGTTCTCAGTCTCTACAATATCATAATAAAATACATTCTGCTTTATAAAAAACCTTTTATTTCTTTTTCATAGTATGCTATGTGATATATATTTGGCAAAGTATAACAAGATGTCTAGCTAATATTCTATTCTATTTTTTTTGATGGGGTTTCTCTCTTGTTGCCCAGGCTGAAGTGTAATGGCGCAATCTCAGCTCACTGTTACCTCCGCCTCTCGGGTTCAAGCGATTCTCCTGCCTCAGCCTCCCAAGTAGCTGGGATTGTAGGTACCCACTAATATGCCTGGCTAATTTTTGTATTTTTAGTAGAGACAGGGTTTCACCATGTTGACCAGGCTGGTCTCGAACTGCTGACCTCAAGTGATCCACCTGCCTCAACCTCCCAAAGTCCTGGGATTACAGGTGTGAGCCACTGCACCCAGCCTATTTTTATTTAATAAGCAAAGTGTTTATTTTTTATTTTATTAAAAGGATACATAATTTTCAGCTTTCAATGGAACCTTGTTTTTCTGCCATCTTTAGTTTAACTGGGCAGAGTATGAACCTTGCTTGTAGGAATTAATACTTCCTAAAGTCTATGAAACTGACTCCAGGACTGAGCAAACTGACAAGATCCACTTTCAATTATTACCTTAGGCTGAATGATTTTAAAGTATCTTTAAACTGATTCCTAAATAGTATGCTAGAGAAAAGAGACACACTCAGGGTTTGTCATAGAGAAACAAGCAGAAAAACTCTAATTTTTAATATAATTTTTGGCAGTTGTGTCTTAAATCAATTGGGTCTCTTTTAGTTATTATTATGGACCTAATAAGCCAACCTAAAAAAAGATACTAAATTAATTCATGTTTATAATACAAATGGACAGAAATAAACCTAATTTTCTAATACTGATAACAACCAGGCTGCTTCTCATCATAGGAATACAAAACCAACATCCTCCCTGTATTAGTCTGTTCTCACGCTGCTATGAAGAAATACCCAAGACTGGATAATGTAATAAGGAAAGAGGTTTAATTGACTCACAGTTTGTAGGGTTGGGGGAGGCCTCAGGAAATTTATAATCATGGTGGAACAGGAAGCAAACATGTCCTTCTTCACATGGCTACAGCAAGGAGAAGTGCCAAGCAAAGGTGGAAAAGCCCCTTGTAAAACCATCAGATCTTGTGAGAACTCAATATTATGAGAACGGCAGAGGTAATAACCACCCCCCGTGATTCAGTTACCTCCCACCAGGCCCCTCCCACAACACATGAGGATACTAGGAATTCCAATTCGAGATGAGATTTGGATGGGGACACAGACAAACCATATCACTCCCAAAGAAACTTTCAGAATATGCACCTTGACTCCTCTATAAAGGGAATCATCTTGATCATTGATAAACTTTGAAAAACCTGAAACAAGGTATTATTCCAACCCACAGTATTACCAGCCACAGAGAAGAGGCTGAGGCCTTATACTACACGAAATATGTTAACAAGGGAGAGAAGTATAATAAAAATAAAACAAAGAAATACAAATATTCTTTCCAAAGACTAAAATGGTACCTCTCCAAAAGATGGAAAGTATTTCCCTATCTCATGGAAAGGCAGTGGTCCGTGGCATTGGCTACTTTATGGTGGTGAGGAAATAACTCTAGTTTATTTTAATGTACCATGTAATCTGGCTCATTTCCCATATTGTTCTGTGACCTTAACTGTGCAATTCAAAGGAAAACTTGGACCAGTGTTTCAAATGTCATCTTGGTATGACCATATGCATTTCCAAGTTCACTTCAGTAATTTGCTTTTCTTTTATTCCTCCTTTTGTCTATAAAGTCAAGCCAATGATAATAAAATCAGTAAAAATGCACAACAGTATAAGAAACAAGTTACTACAGGATCCAAAAAGCATTGGCTCATTAGAGTTAGAAGACAGATTTCTGACTTTGGAAAGCATGAATTCCAGGATGCTTCTATGGTTGGTATTTTACTTGGATTATTTCTTGTTGGTAAATGCCTCACTTTCAATTTCTTTTTAAATTTTGTTTCTCTATAAATTGTCCAGACATTCTGTGCCCATCCTGTATTTGGTTGGGATCTCTCTGTCTCTGTCTCTTTCCCAGCCCCCACAATGATTTCTACTGTAAAGTTTCTGGTGTCAAGGTTACAGCTGACACAGTTCTGGCTTTAACAGAAGTCATTTTCAACAAAGGATTTCCGGTTTCTGTTTGTGTATAACATACCTCTGCTTAGGAACATGCCAAGTCCATGAGAGTCACGTGGTGCCACCTGGCTCCACAGTGCTGTGTTCAGGTACAATAAACTTTGACAAAATGGCACCACAAAATCAAAAGCGACTTCTAGGAATGGAGTCCATAGCACTGACAGGCTGTGACCTTGGTGACAGCTATGTCTTTGGGGAAGAACTGAGATGATTTCTAAAGCCTTCTACTGGACGTTTCTATTTATTTTAGAGACCTAGCTCGGGCATAAGACCTGTCTAAAGAAAAATAAGAAATGGTGCTTCTATAGATGAAGATTATGACTGTGCCTAACCGCCTCTGAACCTTTGCAGGAATACTTGCCACAGTCAAGTCAAAGTCTTTTCAACATTAATGATTTGCCCGATATAATCTGATTGCTAGATGGGTGTCTTTATGGGAGCAGTCAGGTGATCTGACAGAATTTCCAAACTTGCTTTGAGTAGTTTAAAAATTAATTGACTTCTGAGCTCTAAACTAGCAATGCATAGGATACGGTCTTTTAGACAGTTAATAGTAAAATGGGTATTCCCATAAGTTTTGCTGAAAAAGAATACTATTAAAAGATCATTTTTTATCATTTTCTGGCCTTAGGAGGACCTGCTATATCCAGGCTGAAAAATTTTGTATGTACTTGAATTAAATGCAAAAAAAAAATTATTTTAAAGAAAAGAATCTGCATCACATTCTGTCTCTTCAGCAGCATAAAATGCAGCCCCAAATCATTTCCCATATTCAATTACAAGAGTCAGGACTTGGTCCAGCTCTAATTGACTCCAGGAACATTTTATTTTTTCATTTGAAAGATAATTTAATTCACTGCCATATGTTTACTGGGGTAGTTCTCTGATCTTGGCCCTAATGGTCCCTCTCTCCTCACTACCAGGTGTGGTTTCCAAGGGACCCAGAGGCTCACCCTTTGCTCTCATTTCCACAGTTTTTACCAGCTTAATCTTCTGTTCTGAACAGCATTTATTCTTCTGTGGTTTTTCCCTCTAGAGTCTTTCTCTTCTTGTAATCACTGAAGTATTCACGCTTGAATTGAAATAGTGAAGTCAGCTTTTAATGCCAGATCAAAAATATCAGAAGAGCTACCAATTTCATGGTTCACGAAATAATGGCATCAATATGGACTGTTTAAGAGATACCAGAATCTTCTGACCCAAGTGCAAACCCCATTGGCCTTGAAATAATTTGACCCATATCTGATGACTGAGGAGCCATGTTAAGGTTTTGCTTAGAGTTTTCCAGGCCAGTGACTGTCACCACTGACTCTTATTCTTAACGAAGTAGGATTTGGAGGATTGAAGAGTGTATTCATTTGAATGTCAGAAGATTCAGAAATATATTTTCTGGGAAAACAAAGTGCCTTTTTGCAACTTATAAGAGTTCATGGAGCTCACTTTTGTGCAGAAATACAATGTCTATTAATTTAAATACAAAATTCATCTTTCCCACTGTATAGTCAACTATGGCTTGTGTAATAAACCCTCCCAAAACAGAATGTCTTAAGGCAACAGCCATTTATTACTTCTCCTGAGGCTATGAGTCAGTTTAGTGGTCCTACTGATCTGGGTTGGGTTTGCTTGCTTGTCTGTGGTCAGCTGGCTTTTTGGCCAGGGGGGCAGCTGATCTAGGGTGGCCTTAGCTGATGATTCAGTCTGTCTGCATGGGTCATGCATATCTCTCCAGCAAGCTAGCTCAGGTCTGTCCTCAAGACGATGGCACAAGTCCAAGAAAGGGGGCCCAGCTGTTCAAAAGAGCAAATGGAAATATCCACACATTTTTCAAGTTTTGATTTGTCAAACTTGCTCTTTTCTCATTGGCCAAAGGAAGACCATGGCCAAGCCCAGAGGTAGTATGGGAGAGCACTGCCAAAGGGTATAGATACAGGGAGGTATGAAAAGTTGGGGCTTTAAATGCAAGCAACCTGTCGCCCTTACTCTCAGGTACAACTAGGGTATGGCAGCAGGCAAGCCGGAGAAAGGGCTACTTTCTTATGATACTGATACGTGCCATTATTGGGAAAGTAGGTCATTCTTCTTTTGAGATTTGTCTTATTCTGTTTTGTACTGCTATAAAAGAATGCCATGGACTGTGTAATTTATAATATATACAAATTTATTGATTCCTGGTTCCAGAGGCTACGAAGTCCAAGACTGAGGGGGCAACATTCAGCAAGGACCTTCTTTCTCCATCATCATGTAGAAGGGCACAAGTGGAAATAACACTTTTCAGTAAGTGGGGGAAGAGCATACGTGGGGGAGGATGGGCAGTGGAAGTAGAGTCTAAGGTTGCCAAATTAAAAACGTGGAAGTCCACATCCAAATCATGTTGTCAAACAAGAAATCAAGGGCAAAACTGAGATATGCCTTTAAAAAGGGGACGGGGGATGTCAAAGAAACAGAAAAGCCTAGAGTGGGGGCATGAAATATAGATGGCTGTGAAGTCATTTTACCCTGGCTTTTAGCCCAGTTTTGAAAAAATCTGGATGCAAAATCTTTGCATATTTAAGGACATACAGGATATAAACTGTATCAAACTGTCATTAAAAGATTTGAATGCCTACAGGCAGTGGAGGTTTTGAAATTTCTACACAAGAAAGTTTTGGTTTTGCTTAGAAGAAACAGTTGCTACTAAACCATTCTTGTGCATCCTTAACATGTATAAGCCCCAGTAAAAATTTCCTTCAGAATTAAGGGTCGGTAAAACCATTTGCTCCTGTGTGAATGAAGAGACTTTCTTTGCTAGCCTATGCACAGAATTTCTGTAACCAATTGGATTTTTTCATTGCCTTGGTTGCTAGGAAGGTCAGAGTTAGGTTTCACAGGCCACTGAGAAGACTTTGTAGGCAAAATCTTTGGACATGATTTTCCTACCCCTCTTTATTTTCTCCTTTGTCTTTGTCTTCCTTTTGTGTTATGTTCAGTCTTAGAATACCATGGTATTTATAGAGAGGGCTTTGGGGAAATTGCAATGGCAATCTTCTCATTTTCTTTCTAGAATCTCTTGGGATTCTGGCCTCTGTGACTCCTGTTTTGCAAAGAGAAAGGGCAGAGCAGGCATATTCTCATATTCCACTCAGGTTTGGCAGAGTCTCCACAGAATCTCAGCTTGGGGGAGTTGATGTGTAGAAATAGGAAACCAGACTTCCTAAGCAACCAGCTAGAGAACACCACAGATGGGCGGATGTTTCCACATTGGCCAAGTAGGGTCAGGATGTTGACAGTGTCCTCACGGAACACTCTTTCCCCAGCACCATATTTCTGCCTCAGATCACCTGCACCTTACTCTAGCAAAGATTTTGTCCATGGGTTGCCAGATTTAGCAAATTAAGATACAAGATGCTCAGTTAAGTTTGCATTTTGAGCAATAATGAATAGTTTTTAGGATATCCCAAATATTGCATGAGATATATTTGTGCTATAAACACTGATTTGTTGCTTATCTGAAGTTTAAATTTATCTGGGTATCCTATATTTTCTTCTGCCCATGCAACCATATTAAGTAAATGGGAATAGAGTCAAAATATCCATATTCTCAAATTTTAAATTTTATTTGAAATACTTTTATTCTTTGCTGACTTTCCTATTACTTTTTGATTCATACAGTGGTGTTTCCTTACAAGGCACATAATTGAGAGTATTCTTACATTAATTGCATTCTTTAAGAGCACTATTACAAATATTTTTCAAAAAGCCAAATACTCCATACTTTCTTTTCATTCCAAATAACACTTATTCAGAAAAGGGAATACAATGTATTATATCTAATAGGTTTGCTGCTCATTAAACCAATGTCTTTTAAAATAATCCTATTTTGGTCTTTTGCTCATAATTATCATTGTTAGGAGTTTCATATTTTGGATACTTTTATACAGGCCAATATTATGGAATCACAATTAAACCCACCTGCTTTTTTTTTCTTTTTTAAAATATGTATTCAGCCAAATCCACAATGTGCACCATTCTACAGGACATTTGACTAGGTTTCCTCAAGAAATCAGTGGCCCAGAAATAAACAAACAGCAGTGAGGAGAGAATGTTCCAAGTTGAGGGTTAAGGCAGAGATAAGATGATCAACAGCTGAATACAACGAGTGGCCCTGGATGTTGATATGTACAAGCCATATCTGGATCTTGCACAATCCAAGTCTGGATCTTGATAGGTACAAACCAATTAAAAAAATGTTAGCATAGAGGAGAAATATGAGTATGGCCCAAGTATTAGATGGAATTAGGAATTTTTGGTAGTTTTATTGTGTGTGGTAATGCATTATAATTGTTTAAGAAAAATCATCCTTCTTTTGAGATTTGTCTTATTCTGTTTGGGGCTGCTATGAAAGAATATCGTGGACTGTGTAATTTATAATATACATGAATTTATTGATTTGTGGTTCCAGAGGCTAGAAAGTCCAAGACTGAGGGGGCGGCATCTGGCGAGGGCCTTCTTTCTTCATCATTCCGTGGCACAAGGGTAAAGACAAGGTGAGAAAGGCAAAGGGGGCTGCACTCATCCTTTTATAAGGAACCTACTTTCCCAGTAATGGCACGAATCCTTCGTGACCATTAGGTGATTACACCTCTTATTAGGCCCCAGCTCCCAACACTGTTTTGTTGGGAATTAAGGTTTTGAAACATTCGAGCCATAACAAAATTCATGCTGTAGTATATTTAGGGCTAAAATAACGTGATGTCTGGAGTTTGCTTTAAGAACTAAAAAAAGAGAAAGAGAGAGAAGCACAGGGGACGTGAGTGTGGCAAATTGGTGACGGCTGCTGAAGCCCTATGATGAATTCATGAGGGTTTATGCTATTCTCTACTTTTGCATATTTTAAAGAAATTATATAATACAATATGAAATTCATTCTTATTTTTAAAATACTACAGAGAAGAAGTTTATAAGGATACCATACTTCCTTTTTTAAACTTCTAAGTGTCTTATTAACTTCATTTACAATTTTGTTCCTAATTATAAAAGCAGTATATACTCAGTCTTTTTAAAACTGAAAAAACACAACAAAGAACAAAGAGAACACAAAAATCACATGAAATTCATGTAGATAAGTTAAAGACAAACAAAAAGGATCACCTGAAAGAATAATTATAAGCTTCTTTCTGGTCTCTTTGTATTATTATTACATATGTTTGTTGTAAATATATAGAGTTAGGTTCATCTATTTGTTTTCATTTTCTTTTATTCCAGGATAGGTTCTGTTCAATGACAAACAAATGGTTGGAGTTTGATGCAAACCCCAAATGTTGGATTATTTAAGTGGTGTTGCCTTCCTCCCATAGCAAATGGGAAGATTTCCCACAAGGGACAGGACATTTTAGATGATCAGCACAAATGGTTTATTTTTTCTTCTTCTTCTTCTCTTGCATTTCTCTAACTTTTAAAATTTGATTTCATCTTCTGATCAAAACAATGCCAAAATTTTGTAATTACTTCACCTTTCTGCTGTTACTGAGAGAAAACTCTCCTTTTATTCTTATATTAAAAGGCAAACTGCTTATTTTAAATGCTCAATAATGCAATAGTTATTCATTTGGTCATCTTAAGGTATCGGCTTGATTGTGTCTATTAAAAAGAGAATAGGCACAACCCCAAAACTGGGTAGAACAAAGTCCTTAGAAGTATATTAATCAGCATGACTTTAGAATAATATCATATATGGCTATAACCTGCTGAAATTATGTCCTCCTCTTGACAAATGCTGTGGTTACCTTTGGGCATAGGTCATTCTGAACACCAGGGAGGAACATTACCACTTGTCCCTATTTGTGTCCTACAAGCCCTGATGACTAAAAGATGACCAGATAGTACTAAAGCCTAGGAAAGATGCTAACTTGAGGAATTACTACGTAGATGTCTGTCTCCCTTAATCCACAGTTACCCAGATTCAAAAGTCAACCTCAACCTTCTTTTAACATTATGGGCCTTCTTATGTGTTTGAAGCACACAGATCATCTGTGAGTATTCCTGCTGAAACATTTAATCAAGACTCTAGATCTGCATCAATTGCTCTTGTTGCAGAACTGATCATCCCAGAGCTTAGTGGCTTAGAAGAGTAACAATGTATTATTTTATGCTATTCTGTGGGTTAGATAAATGATTCTCTGGTTGGAGCCATCTGGTTGAGAATGGCTTCAATCTTGTCATTTGAGGAGATGGGGGATGACTTGGCCATATGCTTCTCCTTAACCAGCAGACTTGGGAGCCACAGGGCTCTCAAGAGCAGCAAAGATGAGCAAATCCAGCACACAAGCACATAGCAAGCCTCTGCTCTACCACATTTGCTACTGTCCCATTGGCCAAAGCAAGCCATATGGCCAGGCCCAGGGTCTAGGGGAGGAGAAACAGACTGCACCACTTGATAGGAAAAATATTGTCAGTTTTTCAGTCTAACCACATCTAACTTCTGCTTTATATAAACACAGTATGGAGAGGAAAATGTTAAATGATATCATAAAGAAATAATTAGGCAAATCCAAAATGTGCAACATTCTATAGATAATCCATCTAGGGTTTTCAAAAAGTCAATGTCATAGAAAAAAACAGATGAGATACAGGGATAGGGGAGACTTTTGTAGAGTTAAAATGACTAAAAAGACATAACACCCAAAACCAATGTATGAACTTTATTGGCTCATTATTCAGGAAAATAAAAACAGCCATAAGAAATTATTTGGACAGCTACAGAAAATTGAATATGGATTGATACATATTTAAATTTTCTTAGATGTGATAATGGCATTAAAGTTATACAGGAGATCATCCTTATTCTTAAATGACACAAGGTGATATGTTTAGAAGTGAGATGTCATAATGTCTATAATATACCTTCTAATGGATTATCAAATCAATATGCCTGTATATTAAAGAAAGAGATAAAGCAAACATAATGGTATGGGTTGAATTGCGCCCAGCCTGTAAATTTGTATGTTAAAATACTAACCCCCAGTACCTCAGAATGTGACTATAGTTGGAGTGGGTCTTTAGATAGGTGATTAAATTAAAATGAAGTGGTTAGGATGGGCCCTAATCCAATATGACTGATGTCTTATAAAAAAGAGAAGAGAAAACACAGATAGGCCCACAGAGGGAGGATACTGTGAAGACAGAAGGAGAGGTCAGCCAGCTACAAGCCAAGGAGAGAAGCTTCAGAACCAACCCTGCCGACACCTTCATCTCAGACTTCCAGCCTCCAGAAGGGTCAGAAAGTAAATTTCTGTTGTATAAGCCACCACATTTCTGGTACTTTGTTCTAGCAGCTCAAGCTGACTAATACACATGTCAAAATGCTATTCATTGTTAAGTCTAGGTGAGGCTGTGCAGGTATTCACTGAATTATTTTTTTCAACTTTTGTATATGTTTGAAATATTACATATTAAAAAGTGGGAGGATGCTATGGACTAAATGTTGTGTCCCACAAAATTCATATGCTAAAATTTAATTCTCAGTGTGGTGGTCTTAGGAGATGGAGTTATTGGGAGGTGATTAGGTCATGAGGGTGGAAGCTTCACAAATGGAACTAATGCCTTTCAATGAACCTGAAGAGATCAGCGTTTTATTCTTCCGCGTAGTGAGGATACAGTGAGAAGGCACTGACTACGAACCAGGAAGTGGACTGTTACTAAACAGTGCATCAGCCAGTGCCTTGACCTCCAGTGCTGTGAGAAATAGATTTCTGTTACTTATAAACCAGGAGTCTATAGTATTTTGTTACAGCAGCCTGAACAGATGAAAACAGAGGAGAAGGCCTTCTAGGACACCTTCTTTAGAAACAAGCTCTGAAAAAATAATATTTTCAATCAATTATAATTGAATTTTGAAATATAGATTTGGCTGCAACCTTGCTTAGAGAATAAATGAGTAGTTGGAAGCTTGACAAATTAAATGAGAAAACCATTTCTCACCATATCAGCAGTTCCCTTGTTCCAAATTATAGGCCATTAGATCTAGAGAGAGACTTAGTGACATGATTAATTTGGAAAATATTTTGTGCAACAGAATAAAAGGACAGTGTGGCCAGTGACTTGAGTTTTAGCTCTAAGTTATTTCAAAACAGCAGCAGTGGCAGCTGGCCAACTTTGGAATACAGTGACATGAATAAGGGACATCGATGCTGGAATTATCCAAACAGTGCATTAATTCTGTCAGTCAGCCAACAACTCAAACAAACATTTCATGACAAAGTTGTATTGCATTTTTAGTAAACAATTTAAAGAGGTTAATCCTAGGATTTGATTCAAGCAAAAAAGCAGTTTATTTTGTGTATGTTGCCTTTTTTCTTTTCTTCTGCTCTTCTCAGCAACTGTCCACACATCCAAGTGGCCTGGTTATTTCTCTTCTCCTCAGCATCAATGAGGTATAAAAAGAAATGATCACATATCCAAATATTACTATTTACAATGGTGCTTGCATTTTTTAATGCTATCAAGACTCTAAGAGAGTGGTTTTCAACACTAGCAACACATTAGAATCAACTGGGAAGATGTGAGCAAAATAAAATAAAAACCAAAAATAATTCTGGAATATATTTTTAAAAATTCTGGGCTGGGTGTGGTGTCTCATGCCTGCAATCCCAGCACTTTGGGAGGCTGAGAGGAGTGGATCACCTGAGGTCAGGAGTTCGAGATCAGCCTGACCAATATGGTGAAACCCTGTCTGTACCAAAAATGCAAAAAATAGTCGGGTGTGG
Source organism: Ateles fusciceps (assembly GCA_036589455.1). Taxonomy (NCBI): domain Eukaryota; kingdom Metazoa; phylum Chordata; class Mammalia; order Primates; family Atelidae; genus Ateles; species Ateles fusciceps. Next base: position 6,030,281 of record JAZHEH010001955.1, read on the forward strand.
CAACAGGAACCTGCAGTCCTGGCTACTCAGAGGCTGAGACAGGAGAATTTCTTGAACTTGGGAGGCGGAGGTTGCAGTGAGCCAAGATCGCGCCACTGCACTCCAGCCTCGGCAACAGAGTAAAACTCTGTCTAAAAAAAAAAAAAAAAAAAAAAAAAAAAAAAAGATTTAATTTAATCTGAAGTAGAACTTTGGTATCAGTATTTTTTAGGTTTCCCTGGTAAGAGCGTGAAGCTAGGTGAGAACAACTGCTCTAACTGCAAGAAGTCCGTAAACTTCTTGATGGTCAATGGAGAGCCTGTAAAGGTTTCTTTATATTATCTCCAAAAACCTTTTTTTACACATTTTAAAATTTATTGTGAAAAAAGTCTAATAATGCTATTAAAGTATCATTACACTTCAAATTTTTTGAAAAGTGTTATCTGGCATCAGATATGCTATCGTGCATAACGGGATGAAGTATAATTATTGTAGTTGCCAGGCTGTGACATCTAAAATAATTTCCCCGTTGAAAATATCATAAGAACTCCAGTAGTCCCAAGACTTTGATTTATAAATACAGTTTTTTTATTAAAGGGAACTAGGGCTTCTTGAAGAATGAACAGTTTTAGGTCTGGAGCATAAAAAGTACCTGATGAGCCTAAGAGAGCTGCTTGCCCCAAAGCAAGGATGCTCAAAGTCTAATGGAATGTTTCAAAATGACTCAAAAGCCAGAATGAAGACACTCCCATTGGCTACAATTTCAACATCAGAAGGAATAATGACTATAAAGTGATTGTAATACAAAAAATAAAAACTCTGGTTCATACTGACACTCAAAACTAAAAGAACAGAACAGAAAAAAGAAACTCATTTACCACCACTGGAGGCAACTATTACAACTCCTTATTCTGAAAGAGAAAAAGAGTTAGACATTAATTTGGGGTAGAAGGAATGAAAACTCGTCCCCAGTTGATGGAGAAAATCTCCTCTTTACAGATAGATGCTACCTAACTTTTTTAAAAGGTAGACATTTTTAAAAAATCCCCAAACCTCAACGACATAATTGATCAGAGCAGCAATCATTAATGAAGATTAGCAACATTAGGTAAAAAGCTAATGGGACTTCTGTTTTTGTTAAAGATAAAGTAACAGGGAAAAGATATACCCTTCCACCTGACACAAGCAAAACACTAGATAAAGTATGTAATGATGACATTCAGCATTGGATATCAGACAACAAAAGACAGTAATCCTTGAGAGGTGGAAAACAAATGAGGTAGCCCTCTGAATGTATGAGCTTATTGCTTCAAGTTAGTTTCCAGGCTGTCGTGCAGGGAAGGCAGAGCTCAGTGGTATCCTTGGGCTGACAGTATTGAGCTGGCAATCCAGGGAAGCCAAGATGCCCAGAGTTCACAGGGCAGAAAGAAGTGAGCTGCATTTCTAAAAAATCTGGAAATATAAAGGAAATCTCCCTCAAATATTCAACTCAGTATTGATAAGCACATGCATGTGAGGAAACTACCTGAGATCAGGAAAATAACCACCTGAAAATATTAGAAGAAATTTAATTTGCAGTTAAAAAAAAATCCAAAAAAAACTTCCAGTGAAGAAAATTCTGGCCCCAGATATCTTCATTGGTGAAACATCACATATTTTAAACAGTCTTCCACAAAACTGTAGAAGAGAATACTTTCTATCACATTCTATGAAGCCAGTATTACTCTGATAACAGAACCAGATAAAGCTTTTATTAAAAAGAAAAGAAAATTATGGACCAATATCCTTTATAAGCATATATGCCAAAAATTCTAAACACAAGTTTAGCAAATTGAACAGAGCAGTATATAAAAGTCATGGCCAAGTGGAGTTTATCCCAGGAATGCAAAGTTGGCTTGGTATTTAAAAATCAATCAGTATTTCTAAGAGAAAAAACAGAAAACTAGGAGAAACTTCTTAACCAGATAAAGTGCAGCTCTGAACCTGTAGCTGGCATTATATTTGGTGGTAAAGACCGAATGCCTCCTCCACCCAGGAATAAGCTCTTACTGCTTCTATTCAATATTGCACTGGAACTTGTAGCCAGTGCAATAAGGCAAGAAAGAGAAATAAAAGATATTCAGATTAGAAAGAAAACTGTCATTATTCTCAGGTAGTATGATCATTTGCTTAGAGAATCTAAAGAAACTACAGAAAAGTAATGAAAACTAGTAAGTGAGTTAAGCAACGTGGTCAGATGACAGTTAACTATAAAGAAGTCAGCTGACTTTCTTAGATACTAGAAACAATAAACTTAAAGCAATGCCATTTATAATAACATCAAAAATGTTGATGTTAGGGATGCATATGAACAAAATGTGCAAGACTTGTATACTGAAAACTAACAATGCCGAGAGAAATGTAAAAAGACCTTAAGTTCCTCTATTGTGTTCACAGATTAGGAGACACAATATTGTTAAAATGTGAATTCTCTCCAATTGACATATAGATTTAATGTTATCTCAATTTAAATCCCAGCAGGTTTTATTATTGAAAAAAAAAAAACAAGTTGATTCCAAAATTCGCATAAAAAAGCAAATGACCTAGAATAGCAAAAACAACTTTAAAAAAGAACAAAGTTAGAAGACTTACAGTAACGTCAGCACTTTTTATAAGGCTGCAGTAATCAAGGCTATGATATTGCTATGAGATAGACAAATAGATCAATACAACAGAATGAGAATCCAGAAATAGACCCACACAGAAAAGGTCAATTAATTTTCAACATAGATTCAAAAGTAGTTCAGTTGAGAAAGAATAATCTTTCAACATGTGAATGGACACAGAAATGGTATATTTTTAAATGGAAATTATTCAGCAATAAAAAACAACAAACTATTGATATACACAACAACACTAATGTATCACAGAATATTTATACAGAGTGAAAGAAGCCAGACCAGAAAAGAATACATACTGTGGGATTCCATTGGTATAAAATTATAGAAAATGCAAACTATTTTATAGTGGCAAAAACCAGATGTATGGTTTAATATGGGAAAAGGAGGAAAGGGCAAGAGGAAACATTTTAGGGGGATTATTTTTATCATTATCTTTATTCTATTGGTGATTTTACAGGTATGTCTATATTTCAAAACTTACTAAAGTGTACACTTTAAACATGTACAGTTTACTCTATGGCAATTATATATCAGTAAAGTTATTTAAGAAAAGCTAACGGGATGTTTGCATGCTACCAAAGTATTATTCTACCCAACAGATTGATTAAAGTATCCCCCCAGATTGATTGTTAATTGAAAAGAGAAAAAATGAATCTTTACAAAAGAGAAATCTGGCAGCCACCATGGTAACCAACTGATCAAATTAAATATCACTGATAGTGGGACAAACTGACATTAAATGCCTCTCGAAATCTTAACACCTAAGTTCAAATTCATAGAAAATACCAAGGAAAGGAGAATTTAAACAAGACCTAACTGAAACAACTACACAAATCCAGAATGTGGAATATCCTAAAAGACAATTTGCTTAGTCTTTTCAAGAAGTCAATGCATGGTTGGGGATGGGGGTGGGGAATTGATTAAGGATAACAAATGCCATGTGTAAAACGTTACTGGATTTTACTTTAAAAACAAAACAATAACATTTTGAAGAAAATTGATGATAATTAAATAGAGACCAAACTCTATCAAAATTGGTATTTGCTCCTGCACAAAATCTCCTCTCTTCAAGCTTGTTTACAACATGCTTGAATGAAAAAAAAAAATTGCCCACATACAATTGCAGAGATCTTCCCAAGCTATATACCCTGGAAATAGTCAAGCTGGCTTGTGGCTTGAAGCAGGGGAAGAAAACCGAAGTGGTTTCTTAATGAAAGATTGCTGCCAATTCCAGAATATTTTGAAAAAGATTACGGAGGGGATTGTCAGTTCTGCCCATAGTATGGTCTACCCAAGGAATCATATCTAGGTTTTCCTTCCTTATGCTATGCTAACACCATCAAAGAATCCCTGTTATCTCCTTTTGGACATACAAAGACTGTCGACAACGTTAGAATGGAATTTACAAAGTAAGACTTCCACTAAAAGAACAATCTTAATACTTGCTGTAGAGATGGGGCCCTGTGATGCATGATAACACATTAATACTTGCAGCTTTGGAAAAGATGTGTGTTTTTTGTGGCTATGTAAGCAAATATTGATGGCAAAGAAACAAAACAACAACAACAACAAAAAAACCCTGCCAAACTTTCTGCAGTAAATCTGGTCCATTTCCATGAAAGACAGAAACTTCATCACACTCAGGACCTCAAATCATCACTTTTCTCAAGATACTTTTTTAAAAAAAGAAATGCAGTTGAAAATAAAGTTCCTCCTTTCCTTCCTTCCTTCCTCCTTTCTTCCTTTCTTCTTCTTTTCTTCCTTTTCTTTCTGCCGCTCTGTCTCCCAGGCTGGAGTGCAGTGGTGCAATCTCAGCTCACTGCAACCTCTACCTCCCAGGTTCAAGTGATTCTCCTGCCTCAGCCACCCAAGTAGCTGGGACTACAGATGCTCACTACCACGCCCAACTAATTTTTGTATTTTTAGTAAAGACAGGGTTTCATCATGTTGGCCAGGCTGGTCTTGAACTCCTGACCTCAAATGTTCCACCCACCTTGGCCTCCCAAAGTGTTGGGATTACAGGCGTGAACCATTCTGCCCAGCCTAAGTATGTTTTCTATAGACAGAAATTTGCTGGCTTTCTACAAGATAAGTCTTAAGCATTTGAATGACCTTCAGGCAAAAAAGAAAAAGTGGGGAAAGGGGAAGGAAATGTTGAGGGTAAAGAAACATTTACTTAGGACAATTGGACATGGATGAGTTTATTCATGGCTTGACTTATTTGGTGGATGCTTTTGATGAAATTAGTGAGGTAATCTTTTCCATTCAAAGCTTTACATGCTATAGGAAAGCTGCAGAGCCACTATGAGCTCTTCTGTCCAAATTGCTGCTCTGGAAAAGGAGATGGGAACAGGCACTCCTGTTATTTTCAATGCTAGAAAAAAAATGTTCCTATAGGCTGAAGTAGAGAGTAATATTTTTTTACTAATTTTCTGCAGGCAAGAATCTGTAGGCACCTGGAAACTTGCAGAGTTCTTTTGATGGTTATTTCTGCTCCAGTGATCTTGAAATTAAATGTGTGTTTATAATCCTTAACTTGCTGACATCAAACGTGCAAATTCTGCCAACAATGACCTCACAAAAGAATTGATGCTACATGGTTTAAGCGAAGAGAATCTTGAAGAAATCTGATGCTCCTTGACTCAGGCCTGCTCTTGTCTCAAAAAATGTACTATGGGAGCTCTGATTCCATTATTATCTTTATGAACTATGTGAAAAACAGTTTTTCATCACTTAACAGTCAAAACAAGAGATGAATTCCACTGACTGTCAAAGATGACGTTGGCATTTCATCAGATAGCATGCTACAATTTCATCCTCTCATTCAAGCTAAACAGCGCTTTTGCTGTTACGTTAACTTTGGAGCAGATTAAAACATACCCTTTGTGTTATTTGTTTGTATGGAAAATTTTGCATGTTTTTGCATATCCTTGCAACAATTTTGCGTATTTTCCAAGAATGAGCATGAATTCCTGCCTGAAAAAAAAATGGGAGTGAAGCATAAACATAAAAGATTATTTTTATATTCTGTACAAGTAGGAAAATGGGTTTTCTTTATTCCAAATGGTGTAAAGCATTCTGAGTCGATGTCTGTGTGTTTTTTCCTGGGATGCCTACCATCACTTCCCTTGGCCTCTCAAAGTGATAATATATCCTAAAAATGTAAGAAACTGCAAAAAAAAAAAAAAAAGAAAAAGAAAGAAAGAAGAAAGAAAGAGGAAGGAAGGAAGGAGGAAGGAAGAAAGAAAGAAGGAACTCAAATAGTAGAATTTCAAGCACCCATCAGTAGCTGGAGCAGCATTTATAAAGCATCCAGCTCTTTCTAGTGCCCTAACACCTCACCAATGAGGCAATCTCCTCCATTATCTCTGCCTAAGCTCATTCTTGCAGTGTCTAGCTCGAGAGGTTAAAAAAAAAATCAGATATTTCCCAATTTTTACAAATGTATCTTTTTTAACCAATGGTTTTACCACTTTTCTGTGTTCCCTGGCCTTACTCAGCTGTCATGCTTCTCTGAGTTTTCTTAATACCGAAGCTTTGAATCTGATCCCATGTACAAGAAACTGTAGGAGAGAAGCCAAGGGACGTCATCACATTTTGATACTTGAGGCTAATAATCTCTTAGACTGTGTGTTGTAGTTTGAACATAATTTCCTAGACTTGTTTTTCCTGTTAGCATTGAAAAATAAGTCTGCTACTGAATATATTTCAGTCATTTCAGGGTTGACTCATGACTAGAAACAGAAACAGTAAAGTACACATAGAAGGTAGGACCATTAGTTACATCATTTGTACTGTATTATTACATACAATGTTGCGTCTGCTTTTCTTTGATATTTGATCTGTAATACATAAATGGAGATCAATGTGATATAAGCATGCAAATTTATTGAACTGTATGAAATATCTGTTAGTTAACAAAGTAGCTTGAAAGCTATAATGAACTGTAAAAATTCAAAACTATCATTAAATGTAATTCTGTTTTATTTCATTTTCAAATAGAAGACTTAATTCCCTCAACCTCATTTGCAGACATCATAATATTATGGTAACTACAATCTATTCCTCTTTACTATATATTTTATTAAAATGGAAAATTTCAGCCAGGCTCAGTGGCTCCTGCCTGTAATCCCAGCTCCACAGGAGGCTGAGGCAGGAGGATCACTTGAGCTTGAAAGTTTGAGGCTGCAGTATGCTGTGATCTGTGAATAACTACTGTAATCCAGCCTGGACAACAAAGTGAGGCCCTGTCTCTGATTAAAAAAAAAAAAAAATGAGGGGTAGAGAGGGTATTTCCCTTTCAGAATACACTTTATCTCTGAATGTGCAAGTTTCAATGTAGGTTTTGAAACAAATTAATAATTTTTATGGCATAAGCCTAAGTACAATTCAAACATTTCTCAAGTATAAAGTGTAATGTGATTTTTTTTCTGTTAGATATAGAACACAAATAGGAGAACCAAAATCTGTCCACAAAATTTATTATATAAAAATGCTACTCATTAAGGTCTCACCTGTATTTGACCTTCTGTGAAATAAGATTTTAGAAAGTAAGTAAGATTTCTAAAATGTCACAAAGTCCCTCACAAATGTTTTCTATTGACTTATTGACATCTGGGACTAAATACAAAAGAAATAATCCTAAATATTTTAAAAACTATATTAAGATGTTTATTGAAATTAAATTATGATTTCTAAAAGTTTTAAGTTTCTTATTCCATAAATGTCATTCAACTTGAAGATATCTATCAAATTAGTTCATTAAAACAACACACTAAAAGAGAAAAGATCATATTATTATGTCAATATTCAGTCATTTTCAACAAAAACTCCTAGTAGCATAGGATAAAAAGAAATATTTTAATATGTTAATGACCACTCACAAAAATCCTGTGACAATTGTAACAATCAATAGTCAAGATGTTACTAAGAAATAACACCTTGAAGTCATTTCCATTAAAATTAGGATCAAGAAGTATGCCTGCAGCCAGGGACAATGGCTCATGCCTGTAATTCCAGCAATTTAGAAAGCCAGGCTGGGCAGATCACCTGAGGGCAGGCATCCGAGATCAGTCTGGCCAACATGAGGAAACTCCAGCTTTACTAAAAATACAAAACTTAGCTGAGTGTGGTGGTGCACACCTGTAATCCTGTAATACTGGGGAGGCTGAGGCGGAAGAATCACTTGAACCCAGGACTTGGAGGTTGCAGTGAGCTGAGATTGCACCACTGCACTCCAGCCTGGGTGACAGAGTGAGACTCCATCACAAAAAAAAAAAAAAAAAAAAAAAAAGTATGCCCACAATTATAATATCCGGTTTTAACCGAAACAATGAGAGAAGGAAATAATCATTATAAATATTGAAAAAGTAAAGACAAAAATGACTATGTTTTCTTTTTGACATAATTTTATATTCAGAAAAAGTAAGAAGCTAATAAACTTTTTAAAAAATAAATTAGTAATGTAATTAGGAACTCTCTTTCTCTGTTATATATATATATATATATATATATATATATATACACAAAATGTAATAATCTTATTTTATAACAGCAATAATATGTTAGAAGTAGAAATGGAAAAAAATAATTCCATTCATATTAGCCAAACCAAAAGCAAACACACAGACAAAAAAACCCACAACCCAAGATGGGCAAAGGCCCTTTATTTAGAAAACTATAATTTTAATTGAGGGATATAAAATGAAATTGAGCTAAGAGAGAAACATTTTCTCCTGTGTGGAAAGTCTTAAGATTAAAAATGCCAATCATTTCTAAATGGATGCAACAATTTAATGCAATCTCAGTTATAACATCAATGTTTTAAAGTAGACACAATTAATATAAACTTTATGTGGAGGGATTAATATCCAAGAAAAGCCAGCAATTTTTTAGGGAGATGTGTATATGTGCATGTGAACATAAACACAAGTGCAGGGAATAGATACTACCTTACTTTCCCAACTATTAAAATTCATTACAAAGCTACTATGATAAGATAGTATTCCTGTACATTAGCCTAAAACATTTTATATTTTAGTGTCAATGTGGTAATACTGAAAGAACTTAAGAATAGTATGTTTATAGGCAACAAAATAACATAATTATTTTATTTTATTTTACTTTTGAGACAGGGTCTGGCTCTGTTGCCCAGGTTGGAGTGCAATGATACAACAGTCATGGCTCACTGCAGCCTTCACCTCCTGGGCTCAAGTGATCCTCTCACCTCAGTCTCCTAGGTAGCTGGAACTAGAGGTATGCCACCATGCCCAGCTAATTTTTGTATTTTTAGTAGAGATGAGGTTTTGCTATGTTGCCCAGGCTGGTCTTGAACTCCTGAGTTCAAGTATTTGCCAGCCTTAGCCTCCCAATGTGCTGGGATTACAGGTATAAGCTACTGTGTGTGGCTCATAATAATTTTAATTAATTGTTTATTTACTCCGATATAGAACAGTCTACCATGATATATCATAGCGGAGATGTTAATAGAACAATGCAATAAAATAGAGAGAACAGGAACAAACCTAAGGATATATGGTAGCTTGATATATAATCAAGCTGACATTTCAAGTTTAGGGTAATGAATAGTTGAATACATGATATTCGCATAATTTACTTTCTGTCTAAAATGTACCCCCAAACAATAAAATTCCATATTTATTTTTTTTAATTATATGGGGAAAGATGTCATGTATAAAATTGAAGAGCAAGTGGTAGATTGGAGCAAAATAATTGCATTATATGTGACAGACCAAATGTCATTTCCTACTACTATAAATTCCCCCTGCTAAGCCTTAAGAAAAAGTCAAAAAAAAGAATGAAAGTATGGGCAATTTGTAGAAGAAAAAATTCAGATTATCAAGAAACTCTTGAAAACATAAATAGCTCCATTTGTAGCATAGAAATGCAAGTTAAGCAAGGTAATTTCTTAACTTCAGATTGTCTATTAAGAGCAACAGGATCTAATGTTGAGGGTGGGGCTGAAACTAGCAATCTAATGTCAATTGCTGACATCTTTTGTGAAATTAATCTGAAAATATCTACTAAAAATTAGAATACTCACATGCTTTAAGGATTCCACTTGGAATTATGTATTCTATAGAAATAAAAACGAATATGTAATAATATGTGTTTAAGAATGTTTATTATGACATCATTTACAAAGACAAAAAAAAAAATCCACCTCTAAACAACCCAATGTCCATGTAAGAAATAGCTGAATAAATTATGGCACATCAATAACATGTACTATAATGCAGCTATTTTTTTGTTTGTTTGTTTTGTTTCATTTTATTTTGAGATAATGTCTCTCTCTTGTTGCCCAGGCTAGAGTGCAATGGCACAATTTCGGCTCACTGCAACTTCCGCCTCCTGAGTTCAAGCAATTCTCTTGCCTCAGCCTCCCAAGTAGCTGGGATTACAGGTATGCACCACCATGCCTGGCTAATTTTTGTGTTTCTAGTAGAGATGGGTTTCACCATGTTGGCCAGGCTGGTCTCAAACTCCTGGCCTCAGGTGATCCAGCCATCTCAGTCTCTCAAAGTGCTGGGATTACAGATAGTGAGTCACCATGTCCAGCCTATCAACACAAACTTTTAAAAGCATGGTATTATGTTTCATTAATAAAGGCACATTGGTATCTCAAAATACATCTGAATGATCATTTTGAACCTTAGTTTTATTTTATTACGGCTGTGGAGAGTTGCCAATCTGTAGTTGCCAAGAGATTTTTGGAATCCCTATTAATGTATTTCGTAAATGGGGTGAAATGCCATAAATTAGACTTTTAAATTTTAACACTTTTTAAATCCAAGTAATAAAGCACATAGTTTAAAAATTCATATAGTTCCAAAAACTTGTAATGGGAAAGAACCAGTACCCATATCATTGCAAGTACAGGTATATTTTTGATATACTAATTTCTTTCCCTTTGAATAAATAACCAGTAGTGGGATTGCTGGATTGTATGGTTTATTTTTAGCTTTTTGAGAACTCTCCATACTGTTCCATAGTGGCTATACTAATTTATGTTCTCACCAGCAGTGTATAAGAGTTCTATTTTCTCCATATCCTCACAAGCATCTGTTATTTTTGGTCTTTTTGGTAATAGTTATTCTGTGATAAAATGATAACTCATTTTGGTTTTAATTTGCATTTCCCTGACGATTAGTGATGCTGAATTTTTTTTCATATACCTGCCGGACATTTGTATGTCTTCTTTTGGGAAATGTCTATTCATGTCCTTTGGCCACTTTTTAATTATTTGTAGTTGTTTTACTGTTGAAGTAAGTTTCTTGTATATTCTTGTCATTAGTTCCTTGTCAGCTGAATAGTTTGTAAATATTTCTTCCATTCAACAACCTGTCTCTTCATTCTGTTGATTGTTTCCTTTGCTGTGCAGAAGCTTTTTAGTTTAATATAATCCCATTTTTCTGTTTTTGTTTTTGTTGCCTATACTTTTCAGGTCTTAGTCATAAAATCTTTGCCTAGACCAATGTCCAGAAGGGTTTTCTTTATGTTTTCTTCCAGTAGTTTTATAGTATCAGGTCTTACCTTTAAGTATTTAATCCATCTTAAGTTGATTTTTATATGTGATTAGAGAGAGGGGTACAGTTTCATTCTTTTGCATATGGATATCCAATTTTCTCAGCACCACTTATTGAAAGGATATCCTTTTCCCCAAGGTATGTTCTTGGGACCTTTGCCAAAAATCAGTTGGCTGTAAATATGTGAATTTATTTCTGGGTTCTCTATTCTGTTCCATTAGTTTGTGTGTCTGTTTTTAAACAACTACGATGCAATCTTAGTTACTATAGCCTTGTAATATATTTTGAAGTTAAATAGTATGATAACTCTAGTTTTGTTCTTTTTTGTCAAAATTGTTTGGCTATTTGGGTTTTTTTTTTTAATACAAATTTTAGGATTTTTTTTCTAATTCTTTGAAAAATGATGTTGGTACTTTGATAAGGATTGCATTGAATCTGTAGATTGCATTGGGTAATATGATCATTTTAATGATGTTAATTCTTCCAATCCATGAATATGGAATGTCTTTCTATTTGTTTGTGGGATTCCCTTAAGCATTTCTTATAAGACCAGTCTAGCAGTGATAAATTCCTTCAGCTTTTGCTTTTCTGGGAAAGACTTTATATGTCCTTCATTTATGAAGGATAACTTTTCTAGCTATAGTATCTTTGGCTGGCATTTTATTTTTCTTTCAGCACTTTGAATATATCTTCATTCCCTCCAGGTCTTAAGATTTTTGCTGAGAAATCTGCTGTTAGTTTGATGGGGGTTCCCTTACAAGTGAGTAGACACATTTCTCTTGCCATTTTTAGAATCATCTCTTTGTCTTTAGCTTTTGACAGTTTGACTATAATGTGCCATGAAGAAGACCTTTTTGGATTGTATCTATCTGGGGATCTCTGAGCTTCCTGAATCCGGATGTCTAAATCTCTTGCTAGACTAAAAAGTTTTCAGCTATTATTTCATTAAATAGGTTTTATATTCCTTTAGTTTTCTCTCTGCCTTCTGAGACACTGAAAATACAACTATATGGTTGCTTTATGTTCTCTCATATGTCATGTAGGCTTTGCTGATTTGTTTTCATTATTTTTTTCTTTGTTTTTGCCCAACTGAGTTATTTCAAAAGACCCATCTTCAAGTTCTGAAATTTGTTCTTCTTTTTGATCTAGTCTATTGTTGAAACATTTGAATGTATTTTGTGTTTCACTTAATGAATTCTTCAGTTCCAGAATTTCTGTTTGGTTCTTTTTTATGATATCTGTTCTTTTGGTAAATTTCTCATTCATATCCTGAATTGTTTTTCTGATTTCTTTGTATTGTTTTTCTGACTTCTCTTGAATTTTACTGAGCTTTTTTAATATCATGATATCATTGTTTTGAATTCTTTTTCCAGAATTTTGTAAATTTCTTTTTCATTGGAATCCGTTGCTGTAAAGTTAATTTTTTCCTTCGGAGGTGTCATATTTCCTTTTTTTTTCGTTTCTTGTGTCCTTACATTGATACCTGTGCAGCTGGCATAATCGCCACCTCTTCCAATTTTTTAAATTTGCTTTCATAGGGGAGAATATTTTTCTGAAGATATATCTATGATATTGGCTGGTTAGGACACTTCAGCTTTGATTCTAGGTGTGTGCAGTAGTGTGGTCTCCTTATGATTTCTTTTGCTATAAACAGTGTCAGTAGTGTCTATGATTTCCTCAAGGGCTGAGGGTGCTGTTATTAGTGGGGGCTGTGGTAAAGTTTTGCTGCGAACAGACATGTCAAGTGAGCCAGTCCTCAGGTTCCAGTGGTGCCACCAACAGTCCAAGCATCCCTATGCTTGGGCCCCAGAGTAGTATACACTGGCACTGGTGTTAGTGGATTTAGGTCAGCTGATTATTGGGCCGCCAGGAGGCTTCCTTGGGTGCTGGCAGTCACAGCAGTGGGCCATGTGGGGGGGGGGGGAGAGTCGTTGGACCCCTGGGCAGCAAGTGTGGCATGGGTGATGGAAGTAACAGTGACAGGACAATCTCTGGTTGTGCTGGTGTCACTGCTGTGTTGGGCAGGGTGGGCATACAAGTGGGTGGCAGCTGTGGTGGTAGTGGCAGGTTGGTGGGCCTGTCCTCAGGCCCCTGGAAGCAGTGCTTAGGTGCCAATAGTGGTAGATAAAGTTGGGGAATCCCAAAGCACCCAGACATTTGCTTAGACACTAGGGGAAGGGGGATGGAGCTGGGTCAGGGGGCCTATCTTCAGATCCCCTTGGTGGTACATATGGGTGCTGGCTGTAGTATACAGGAGTGGAGTGATCCCCCAGGCCACTGGCAGAATGCCTGGGTGGGGAGCAGCAGCAGCTGTGCTATGACCCTGCTGCTAGGGAGGGGAAGGGTTGCTTTCAGTGGCAACAGTCATGAAAAGGTGGCTGGGGAGCACACATTTTGGCCTCAGGTAGCTGCTATAAGTGAGGTAGCCTTTTTCAGAATGATTTTAAATGCACAGTGGCCCTGCTACTGGAGGTAGCTAGGTTACTGCCAGTGGCTTGTGTTTTGGCCTTGGCAGCAGAGCCAGCCATGGTGGTGAATGTAGGTGGAGAATGTCAATGGAGCTCCAGGGATGTGAAGATCCAGGGGCTATTGGGCCCTTCAGCAGGATACAGTATGATAGAGACTGTGTTCTCAAAATGGCACCTTCCTGTAACTGTTTAGGATTTAGGAGCTCTGTAGGACCATGCATGAGCTTCCTCTCAGAAGGAATACCGGGGTGTAGTCTCCAGGCAGCTCCTTATGTTAGTCTCAGGGCCTGCTTGAGTTGAATGGCTAAGGGTCCAGGCTAGGATTGCAGGAGTCCATGGTAAGAAGGTGAACATGCTGGGGGTTTCTCATTCACCCTTTGCTTCTCCAGGATCCCAACAGATCCCTGCTGAGCAGGCTGCCTTGCTTCCCCCTCCTTCCTTGTCTTATGTGTTTCCTGTCACTTCTCTGTTGAATTCCAGCATTCTCTCTCTCTCTCTCTTTAGGTGATCTATTTGAAGTGTGATTATCTAGTCACTATTTTGGTTCTTCTTTGTGGAGAAGGCAGCTCCGGATGCCTCTGGTCAGCAATCCTGAAGCCCCTCCTTGGCTTATTAGATTAATAATCTGGCCAGCTGGGTTACAGTCATGTATCTGTCTTTCATGTATTTGCTTTGTTTCTACACACTCTGTCCCTTTAGTTCAATATGCAAATGTGCATTCTTTCAAAAGAAATGACAGCAACTCTGGGGAAGAAAATTTGAGTTTAAACCAGAAGTGGATTTACCATGAAACTAATGAAGCGTGTGTTTCAAGGCCCCTCATTTGAACTTAAAGTATTCCCATGTCCATATGTTCTCACAAAATTCATAGGAATAAATTTTAACTGCAAATGCTTGAGACCATTGTTTCTGTCCACTTCAACTTCCCCTTGTTAGGTTTCATCGAAGTAGCCATGTGCATTTTTGGACTGTGACTAAGGAAGTGGATCTTTAGTTTTGGTTTAGTGAAATATTTACGTAGTTCACAGATTCTTCATTGTAGAAGTTAGCTGTCCCAGTGCAAAAAACAATTTTCAGTCCTAATCTTACCACCCTGTATACCTGTGCATCTAACTTTATAAAAGAAGGTACAGGGTTTCATATAACCCTCATAATATGCCACAATATTAGGGACACCAAAGACAAGCTTGTCAGTGAGTGTTGCAATTCAGAGTGCTTAAAATTAGTCCCTGCAACAAAGAAATCCCTAAAATGCCTTGCAGTTTTATAGCTCATATATGAAATTCACTAGAGAAGGGTTTCTAAAATTAATAATAATCTTAAAAATGTACACACCAATACCAACAAGTTGTGAAACCAAAAAGAACCTTTCCATACTATTAACTTTTTAAAAAAATACATTGTTTGATCCACCATGCTAGAAGAAAGACTGATTTCTTCTTCTAGTCTCTCTGCAGAAAGTATGACAAAATTCTTGTTATATGAATAGAAAATCAAATAGTATACAGACAAATAATTTTATTGATGGGTATGTCAGGCAGCTAATTAAATTTTAAAAAAAATTTCTGGATTTTGATATCTTCCTGAATTTGTCAACTTTAAACGTTTTGCTGTGGCAGTGGTTTATTTTATAATTCTAAATGAATACTTAACTTCTTTCCAAGTAGTTTGAATTATTTTTCTTAAAAAGGACCTCCAAACAGTATAAATTTCAGGCCCACAGGCTTGCACCTGATTGAAGTGAGTACCTCACCCATATACTTTGATAGTGGATGGGAAATAACCTAATGGATGTGCCCTTTACAGCTGCCTCAGTCTCCTGAAAACCAAATGTGTTTATTATTAAGTCAGCAAATGCACAGTTGATGGATTGTAATGACTCTGAAGGAATCTATGTGGCCAGAAAGATAAATAATACATTGTTGAAAGGTTTTTGAACTCTTCCGATGTTTTAGAAGAAGACATTCTTTAAAATACAAAATAAATTAGGAGGGAGGATGTATCATGGTCGGGGGAGAAAAATACATAAACAACCAATTATAATTAACCGTGCTAGATGAAAGGTGATTTGTCTTTTATTTCCATCCACGGGAAATTTTACAAAATCATCATCATGTGAAGAGTCAATTAAGCAGATACCATCTAACAGAGGCAGTCTATCTTGGCTCAATATGCCCTTAGAATCTGTTTGTTTCCTTTCAGCAAGGGCACTGCTGCACATAGGTACATGGCTTCATGTAGATGTTGCAAATGGCATATGGAAGAAATTACCCTGTTTCTTTATTGTTAATACATCCAGTTCTCCATGCATATCGAGTCTCACTTCCAGGTTTAGCCCTTTTTAGGTATAGAGGGAGAAGTCAATTCCTATGTTGGTAGATGTGCTCCTTTGTCTCATGCACTTTCTCTCCTGCACTACTTTGAAACATTTCAATATTTATGATGCAGCATCTGAATCTGTTTCTTCAAAATTCTCTTCTCTTAAGGCTTTAGTCATACATTAGATACATTAATAGGTTTACTAAAAAAATATTTTTGAGGCTGTAAAAGTTTGATAAACACTTGTTTATACCACATCAAACTGATTTCTTTACATCTTTGTAACAGTACTTCTCAGGGCATTTAATAATCAATCTCTGAGTAGAAAATATAGAATGCAGTTTGGAATGCTTTCCAAATTATTCAATGACAAAACCCTTTTTTTGAGGAACTAATATTTTAGAGACCATAACTAGAAAATTCTGCTTCAGACTATAATGAAATGAGACAATATAATTTAAATGCTTTATTTAACATAAAAACCAAACAAATTATATGGTACTATGATAACACCTATTATTATTATTAAGACTACCACGTTCAAAGGAATCAATTGGTTCTCTCGTTCTTTTCCAATAGGGGTCATTTAAACTATCTGTATAGATCTGAAAAGAAGACACTCTAAGACAAACATATTCACTTCATAATTTTCTGCTGTAATAGTTTCATTTTACAAAGAAATTGAGAAAAATTATAAAAGCTTCTAGCTATCAAGATTTTGCCTGTGGCCTCAGCAGTTTTCACTATGTTTTTAAGATTCTTCAGTGCATTTATTAGAGAACAGTGACTATGAATGCAATCCCTATCAGAATTTCAATACTTTTTTTTGAAAATGTAGAAAAATTTATTCTAAGATTCATGTGGAATCTCAAGGAGCTCTGAATAGCCAAAACAATTTTGGAAAAGAAGAACAAAGTTGGAGGACTCACACTTCCTGATTTCAAAACATACTACAGAGCTACAGAAATCAGAACAATATGGCACTGCCACAAACACAGACAAATAGACCAATGAAATAAAATAGAGAGTCCCAGCTGGGTGTGGTGGCTCATGCCTGTAATCCCAGCACTTTGGGAGGCCAAGAGGGTGGATCACCCAAGGTAAGGAGTTCCAGAGCAACCTGGCCAACGTAGTGAAACCTCATCTCTACAAAAAAAAAATTAGCTGGGTGTGGTGGCACATGCTTAGCTACTTGGGAGGCTGAAGCAGGAGAATCGCTTGAACCTGGGAGGTGGAGGTTGCAGTGAGCCAAGATTGTGCCAGTGCACTCCAGCCTGGGTGACAGAGTGAGATTCTGTATATGTTATATATATATATGCCTGGGGGAGATGGCCAAATAGAACAGCTCTGGTCTGCAGCTCCCAGAAAGATAAACACAGAAGGTGGGTGACTTCTGCATTTCCAACTGAGGTACCCAGCTCATCTCATTGGGACTGATTAGACAGTGGGTGCAGCCTATGGAGGGTGAGCAGAAGCAGGGTGGGACGTTGCCTCACCCAGGAAGTGCAAGAGGTCAGGGAACTCCCTCTCCTAGCCAAGGGAAGCTTCGATGGACATGAGGTGCATTCTGACCCCAGACACTAGGCTTTTCTCATGGTCTCTGCCACCTGCAGATCAGGCGATTCCCTCAGGTGCCTATGTCACCAGGGCCGAGTTTCAAGCACAAAACTGGTTGGCCATTTGGGTAGACACCAAACTAGCTACAGGAGTTACTTTTTCATACCCCAGTGGCACCAGGAATGCCAGTGAGACAGAACCATTCACTCCCCTAGAGAGGGGACTAAAGCCAGGGAGTCAAGTGGCCTAGCTCAGTAGATCCCACCCCCACAGAACCTACCAAGCTAAGATCCACAGTCTTGAAATTCTCCTTGCCAGCACAGCAGTCTGAAGTTGATATGGGATGCTTGAGCTTGGTGCGGGGGAGGGGCATCTGCCATTGTTGAGGATTGAGTAGGCAGTTTTTTCCTCACAGTGTAAAGAAAGCCACCCAGAAGTTTTAACTGGGCAGAGTCCATCACAGCTTGGCAAAGCCACTATAGCCAGCAGGCCTCTCTAGTTTCCTCCTCTCTGGGCAGGGACTCTCTGAAAGAAAGGCAGCAGCCCCAGTCAGGGGCTTATAGATAAAACTCCCATCTCCCTGGGACAGAGCACCTGGGAGAAGGGGAAACTGTGGGTGCAGCTTCAACAGACTTAAACATTCCTGCCTGCTGGCTCTGAAGACAGCAGCAGATCTCCCAGCACGGTGCTTGAGCTCTACTGAGGAACAGACTGCCTCCTCAAGTGGGTCCCTGACCCCTGTGCCTCCTGACTGGGAGACACCTCCAGCAGGGGTTGACACCCTCCGTAGGCTGCACTCACTGTCTAATCAGTCCCAATGAGATGAACCTCACATAGGAGAGCTCACAGTTGGCACCTGGCAGGTGCCTCTCTGGGATGAAGCTTCCAGAGGAAAGAACAGGCAGTAATCTTTGGTGTTCTGCAGGCTCCACTGGTGATAACCAGGCAAACAGATTCAGGAGTGGACCTCCAGCAAACTCCAGCAGACCTGCAGCAGAGGGGCCTGTTAGAAGAGAAACTAACAAACAGAAAGGAATAGCACCAACATCAACAAAAAGGACATCCACACAGAAACCCTATCTGAAGGTCACCAACATCAGACTAAAGGCAGATAAATCCATGAAGATAAGGAAAAATCAGTGTAAAAAGGCTGAAAATTCCAAAAACCAGAATACCTCTTCTCCAACATAGCATTGGAAGTTCTGACCAGGGCAATCAGGCAAGAGAAAAAAATAGAGGGTATTCAAATAGGAAGAGAGGAAGTCAAATTGTCTCTGTTTGCAGATGACTTGATTGTATATTTAGAAAACCCCATCATCTCAGCCCCAAATCTACTTAAGCTGATAAGCAACTTCAGCAAAGTCTCAGGATACAAAATCAATGGGCAAAAATCACAAGCATTCCTATATACCAATAACAGAGAGCCAAATCATGAGTGAACTCCCATTCTCAATTGCTACAAAGAGAATAAAATACCTAGGAATACAACTTACAAGGGATATGAAGGACCTCCTCAAGAACTACAAATCACTGCTCAAGGAAATAACAGAGGACACAAACAAATGGAAAAACATTCTATGCTCATGGATAGGAAGAATCAATATTGAAAATGGCCATACTGCCCAAAGTAATTTATAGATTCAATGCTATCCCTACCAAGCTACTATTGACTTTCTTCACAGAATTAGAAAAAACTACTTTAAATGTCATATGAAATTAAAAAAGAGCCCATATAGCCAAGACACTCCTAAGCAAAAAGAACAAAGCTGGAGGCATCACACTATGTGACTTCAAACTATACTACAAGGCTACAGTAACCAAAACAGCATGGTACTGTTACCAAAACAGACATGTAGACCAATGGAACAGAACAGAGGCCTCAGAAATAATGCCACACATTTACAACCGTCTGATCTCTGACAAGCCTGATAAAAACAAGCAATTTAATAAATGCTGTTGGGAAAACTGGCTAGCCAGTATAAAACTGAAATTGGACCCCTTCCTTACACCTTATACAAAAAATAACTCAAGATGGATTAAAGACTTAAATGTAAGACCTAAAACCATAAAAACCATGAAAGAAAATCTAGGCAATACCATTCAGGACATAGGCATGGACAAAGACTTCATGACTAAAACACCAAAAGCAGTGGCAACAAAAGTGAAAACTGACAAATGGAATCTAATTAAACTAAAGAGCTTCTGCACAGTGAAAGAAACTATCATCAGAGTGAACAGGCAACATACAGAATGGGAGACAACTTTTGCAATCTATCCATCTGACAAAGGGCTAATATCCAGAATCTACAAAGAACTTAAATTTACAGGAAAAAAACAAACAACCACATCAAAAAGTAAGCGCAGGATATGAACAAATACTCAAAAGAAGAAATGCATGCGGCCAACAAACATATGAAAAAAAGCTCATTACTGGTCGTTAGAGAAATGCAAATCAAAACCACAATGAGATATCATCTCATGCCAGTTAGAATGGCGATCATTAAAAAGTGGGGAAACAACAGATGCTGGAGAGGATGTGAAGAAACAGGAATGCTTTTACACTGTTGGTGGGAGTGTAAATTAGTTCAACCATGGTGGAAGACAGTGTGGTGATTCCTCGAGGATCTAGAACCAGAAATATCATTTGACACAGCAATCCCATTACTGGGTATATACCGAAATCATTCTACTATATTGGATATATATCCAAATCATTCTACTATAAAGACACATGCACATGTATGTTTATTACAACATTATTCACAATAGCAAAGACTTGGAACCAACTTAAATGCCCATCAATGATAGACTGGATAAAGAAAATGTGGCACATATACACCATGGAATACTATGCAGCCATAAAAATAGGATGAGTTCATGTCATTTGCAGGGACATGGATGAAGCTGGAAACCATCATTCTCAGCAAACTAAGACAAGAACAGAAAATCAAACACTGCATGTTCTCACTTTTAAATGGGAGTTGAACAATGAGAACAAGAACACATGGACACAGGGAGGGGAACATCACACACTGGGGCCTGTCAGGGTTTGGGGGGCTACGGGAGGGATAGCATTAGGAGAAATATCTAATGTAGATGAGGGGTTTATGGGTGCAGCAAACCACCATGGCATGTGTATACTTATGTAACAAACCTGCACATTCCACACATGTATCCCAGAACTTAAAGTATAATATAATTAATTAATTAATTCAAAAAATAGCCCAGAAATAAACCCATGTGTATAATCAAATGATCTTTGACAGGGATGTCAAGATTACTCAAGGGGAAAGGACAGAGAAATGGAGAAATTGTACTGAGAAAACTTGATATCCATGTGCAAGAGGATGAAGTTGACTTTTATTTTATACCATGTACAAAAATTAAATCAAAATGAATTAAAGACCTAAAAGTAAGACCTAAAATTATAAAACTTGTAGAAGAAAATATAGAGGTGAAGCTTGATGACATCAGACTTGGCAATGATTTCTTGGATATAATACTGAAAGCACTGGCAACTAAAGCAAAATAGATAAATGGGACTGCGTCAAACCTAAAAACTTCTCCACATCAAAGGACACAGTCAACATAATGAAAAGGCAACCTATGGAATGGGAGAACGTATTTGCAAATCATATATTTTGATAGAGGGTTAATATCCAGAATATGACAGGAATTTCTACAATGACTCAACAATAACAACAAAAAAATTAACCTAATTAGAAAATGGGCCAAGGCATTGAATAGACATTTCTCCAAATATGGTATACAAATGTCTAACAGGCATATGAAAAGATGCTCAATATCACTAATCATCAGAGAAATGCAAATCAAAACCACAATGAGATTTCACCTCAGACCCATTAGGATGGCTACTATCAAATACAACAACAACTAATAATAATAATAATAATAATAAGGGTTGGCAAGGATGTGGAGAAATTGGAATACTTACATACTATTGGTGGAATTGTAAAATGATACAACGACCGTGGAAAACAGTATGAACATTTCTAAAAATATTAAAAATAGAATTGCTGTATGAATCCAGCAATCTCACTCCTGGGTATATGTCCAAAGGAACTGAAATTAGGATGTCAAAGAGATATCAGCATTCCCATGTTCAGAGCAGCCTTATTCACAGTAACCAGGAGGTGGAAGCAACTCAAAATGTACATTGATGGTTGAATGGGTAAACAAAATGTGGTATACACATACAATGGAATATGATTCTGCCATAAAAGAAAAGGAAATTCTAATACATGCTACAACATGACTAAGCTTTGAGGACATTATGCTAAGTAAAATAAGCCAGTAACAAGAAGACAAAAAGCATATGATTCCACTTATATGAGGTACCTAAATGGTGAAGTTTACTTTTAATGGCAAGAACTGCAATTACTTTTGCACCAACCTAATAGAAACAGAAAGTAAAATGGTGGTTACCAGGGACTAGGGGGAGCGGGGAAAAGGAATTTGTTCTTTAGTGGGTATAGCGTTTCTGATTTGCAAAATAAAAAGTTATAGATAGCTGTTTCATAGTAATGTGAATATACTTAGCACCACTGGACTGTACACTTAAAAGTGGTTATGATGATCAATTTTGTGTTGTGGGTTTTACACACACACATACACACACACACAAAAGCAACCATGAAACAGTGACTGGGAGCTACTCAAAGATGAATGAAGGCCATTTACAACTAGACTTTCTAGAAAAGTTGACTTTTTTTTTTTTTGAGACAGAGTCTCACTTCATCACCCAGGCTGGAGAGCAGTGACACAATATTGGCTCACGGCAACCTCCGCCTCCCAGGTTCAAGCAATTCTCCTCCCTCAGCCTCCCAAATAGCTGGAATTACAGGTGCCCACCACCTGCAATTTCTTAGTAGAGTTGGGGTTTTGTCATGTTGGTCAGGCTGATATCAAACTCCTGACCTCAAGTGATCCACCCGCCTTGGCCTCCCAAAGTGCTGGGATTACAGGCGTGAGCCACTGCGCCCAGCCTACAGTTAACTCTTGGACAGTTAGGAGGTTAGGGGAACCAACCCTTGTTCAGTCAAAAATCTGTATGTAACCCTTGACTTCCCAAAAACTTAACTACTAATAGCCTACCGTTGACCGGCAGCCTTATAGGTAGTACAAATACTTGATTCACACATATTTTGTATATGTTTTATATATTGTATTCTTACAATAAAGCAAGCTAGAGAAAAGAATATTAAGAAAATCAAATGGAAGAGAAAATATATTTACTATTCATCAAGTAGAAGTAAATCATCATAAAGGTCTTCATCCTTGTTGTTGTCATGTTGAGTAGGCTGAGGAGGAGGAGGGAGAGGGATTGGTCTTGTTGTCTCAGGGATGACAAAGGAAGAAGAAAATCTGTGTATAAATGGACCCACCCAGTTCAAACCCATGTTGTTCAACTGTACTTCTCTTTCTGTGGACCTTTGTTCACTTTTCTTCTAATCAAATGTAGTTCTTTTAATAAATTCCCCTTGGAGCTAGGATGCTTAAGAGATTATAAATAGACTGCATATGTGTATAAAGGGCATTAAAGAGTGAGAAATTGACACCAGGTCTGAAATGTTTTCATTTGATGTTTCCTTTCCTTTCAAATATTGCAACTGGTGATCGAACACATCAAGAACTGCTTGGCCATACAGTCTGTGATGGCTTTTACTACTTAGATCTTTACAAAATATCAAAGAGACTAGAGTCTCAGAAGCTGGGCCATCTCCTCACCTCCTATAGTCCACGGGAACTTACAGTATCTCTTCTTTCAGTCAAAGACTTGATTAATCTTAACACCATCTTTGGCTTTTATTCTCCCCCAAGGTCAAGATGTTTCCTGGTGTCAGGTTGAGAACTTGAGTGCCTTTAGTATTTCCCAGCACTAGGGCAACCTTTTGGGTTTTGAGATTCATTGCTTTGATAGAACTGCCAGGACAAATAAAGGTAAGAAATGCAATACAATGGCAGCTTCATTTACTCCTATTTGTGGCATCCAAGAAGGTATATTTCTTTATATTAAAAGTGCTGTATTTTACTTTTATTTCTCAGAGAGAATATTCATTGCTCAAAGAGAAAGAGCTTTTTCAATATCAACACACGTTTTTGACCTAAGTGTTTTTATATTAATAGCATCAGATAAAAGGGCAGAATTATAAGAGGGAAAAAATTTTCTGACAACAATGCAGACTTGATTGAAAGAGTCACAGGTGGCCAGGCATGGTGGCTCAAGCCTATAATCCCAGCACTTTGGGAGGCCAAGGTGGGCGGATCACAAGGTCAGGAGTTCCAGACCAGCCTGGCCAATACGGTGAAACCTCGTCTCTATTAAAAATACAAAAATTAGCTGGGTGTGGTGGTGGGCACCTGTAGTCCCAGCTACTTGGGAGGCTGAGGCAGGAAAATTGCTTGAACCTGGGAGGCAGAGGTTGCACTGAGCTGAGATCATGCCGTTGCACTCCAGCCTGGGCAACAGAGCAAGACTCCAAGACTCCAAGACTCCATCTCAAAAAAAAAAAGGAGTCACAGACTGCAGATGATCTTTCAGAAACAAAGTACATTGCATGCATTTCCATTTGATCTTGCCTTTGCCATACAAAGTGTAGCAAATGTTAGGAGAAAAAAGCTATTTTAGAATTGAGCCTGTAGCTGGTTGGCATAGAAGGCATAAGCTCGTGAATGGCTTCCAGAGATTAAAGTGAGGCAATCATTTTCCCAGATGAGGAGAGGGCCCAGCCTTCCAGACCTGCATCTTTCGAAACTTTGAAAAGATCTAAAAAGCAAAAAGCTTCAAAGACCATGTATAGATTAGAAACAGGTATTTAAACAGGTATTTCTTCCACAGTGGATTTAGTAATTCTTACAAAATCCACTATGGAAGAAGCTCCTATTTTCCATTCTGCCATTTTCCCATTATTCTATTTATTATATAGCATTGATAAGCTCCCATATTTCTTCTTCATCTGCTGTGGTCCATGTAGTCTGGGTTTTGGAGCAAGGATATCACTAACGTCTGGAGTGATAAGGACAGTGCTCTGAGGCCTGAGCAGTGCCTGCAGAGAATGGAGACAGGAAGAGAAGGGCTCCTAGGACTTGTGCTGGGCAGTGAGCTCAGCCTTGATTTTCCTTCCTGTTTCAAAAAGGTGATGCTGGGCTCCCTGCCCTCTTCAGTGCTTCCTTGATTTCTTTTTGTTTTGTTTTTGTTTTGAGATGTAATCTTGCTTTGTCACCCAGGCTAGGTACAATGGTGCAATCGTGGCTCACTGTAGCATTGAACGCCTGCGCTCAAGGATCCTCCCACCCCAGCCTCTCTTTGTAGCTGGGACCAGATGTGCACACCACTACACTTGGCTAATTTTTGCCTAGTTTTATATTTTGTAGAGATAGGGGCTGGCTATATTTCCCAGGCTGGTCTTGAACTCCTGGCCTCAAGTGATTCTCCCGCTTCTGCCTCCCAAAGTGCTGAAATTAAAGGTGAACCACCACCCTTGGCCTTCCTTGATTTCTTTTTTTTCTTTTCTTTTTTTTTTTTTTTTAGATAGTGTCTTGCTCAGCTGTCCAGGCTAGAGTGCAATGGTGTGATCATAGCTCACTGCAGCCTCGAACTCTAGGGCTCAAGGAATCCTCGTGCCTCAGCCTCCTGAGTAACTAGGACTACAGGCATGCAACATCACATCTGGCTAATATTTTAGTTTTTTGTAGAGACAATCTCCCTGTGTTCCCCAGGCTAGTCTTGAACTTCTGTAATCAAGTGATCCTCCCACGTCTACCTCCCAAACTGCTGGGATTACAGGTATGAGACACTGCACCCCCTCCGTAGATTTCTTAAAGAAGGCAGAGAACAAAAAAAGACTGAAGGGGAAAAAAAAATGAACAAAAGAGCTAGATTCCAGATCATTTTCTCCAATCCCTCAAAACTCATGTGCTTATGAGGTCTTCAAAAATGTAAGCATTATTTGTGCTATCTTTATACAAATGATGCCAGTTTTGAGTGTGTCTCTAAGATTGATGACTGTCATGAACATTTTTAAATATCAGGGAAGAGAGTAGTATAACGAGCACCTGTATCCCCATCATCTAGTTTTACCCATTTTCGTAAATTATGACAATCTGATTGTTGATTCACTACTATTTACTGAAGTCCATGCTTTAGTCAGATTTCCTTAGCTTTTCCCTAATGCGCTTACTTTTTCTGTTCTAGGATTCCCTCCAGGATATTACTACATCACGTATAATCAACCTGCCTCCTCAGGCTCCTCTTGGCTCATTTATTACATTATTGGGACCAGGAGGCCAAGTATATTATCACCAGCACCAGTGGCTTCTGGAATAGGACCTCAATAAATGTTGATTGAATCGACCCAGTTTCTATTTTAAAATGTCAAGGCTTTGATTGAATCATCTACTACCTGCTTCTGGTGGCATGATCTGCCTCTATATATATATATTCCTCCAATGCCTCCAGTGAGATTTCACTTTGTCCTGATGTTTTATGTAGGGCTTTATTTATTGCAACTAGCAGATCAATAATGTGTGATTAAATTCATAGGTCAGGCCTCTGCTTGGCCTTCTTGACTGAGATACTACCTGTATCTCTAGCTCTGAAATAACAGAAGAGTTGCATGAGAACTACTTTGCTCCTATTGGCTGTGTCACCTTGGGCTGATTACATAAACTTTCTGAGCCTCTCTCACAGGGTTTCGTAAGAATTACTGAGATCAGGTACAGGAATCCCTGTCATAGATAATACTGAGTGTTAACAGCAGCCCAGGAGTCTTTGTATGTTATGTGTACAGCATATCCAATCTTCACAATGGGCTTATACAGTAACCACCCTTATCCTCATTTTATACTTTGGGAAACTGAGGCACAGAAAAGCTAAGTAGCACATCTAATACTATACAAAGGATGAGCAGCAGAACTAGGATTTGGACTCAGGACTGTCAACTCACACTCTATGTGAATGCTTTTTCACCATTAAGTCCTTTGTGAGACAGTAACTCCAAAACTAAAGCATTCTCTTACTTTAGGTGGTCAGTAGAGGGAATCTATGTAAGAGATTGCCTGACACCATGGCTGTCTCCCATTTATATGCAAATCTTCAAAAATAAAACAATTCACCAAATAGTGGATGTCTAACATGTTTAAGGATGAACAAGATTCTTGCACAGTCAGTTCAAATACTGACATGAATACAGGATGAATATCCCTTATCTGAAATGCTTGGGACCAAAAGTGTTTCAGATGTCAGATTTTGGAATATTTGCATATACATAATGAGACATTTGAGGGATGGGACCCTAAACACGAAATTCATTATGTTTCATATACACCTTACATACATAACCTGGTAATTTTATAATACATATATATATATAATATGTATATATATTTTTGAGACAGTTTCACTCTGTGTATATATATTATATATAATATATGTATATATTATACATATAATACAGTCTCTGTGTGTATATATTATATATAACATATATATATATAATATATATATAAATATATATATATATATATATATGGGGGGAGAGGGAGAGAGAGAGATGAGAATGTCTCTGTCTTCCAGGCTGGAGTGCAATGGTGTGGTCTTGGCTCACTGCAACTTCTGCCTCCCAGGTTCAAGTGATTCTCCTGCCTCAGCCTCCCAAGTAGCTGGGATTATAGGTGCCCATCACCACACCTGGCTAATTTTTGTATTTTTTTGTAGAGACAGGGCTTCACCACGTTGGCCAGGCTGGTCTTGAACTTCTGACCTCAAGTGATCCACCAGCCTCAGCCTCCCAAAGTGCTGAGATTATGGACGTGTGCCACCATGCCCAGCCTATATAATATTTTTAATATTCTAAAATATTAATTTATGTATTCATCACATGAGGTCAGGTGTGGAATTTTTCACTTGTGGCATCATGTTGGTGCTCAGAAAGTTTGGGATTTTAGATTTTCAAATTACGGATGCCTAACCTATACTAAGTTCCTTGTTTCTTATCTCTTTCAACACATCTTTCTCCGAAGTGGAACTCTAATTCCTACATGAATGACCAAGCTTTACTACTTAAACCTGCAGGTGACACTAGCACTGGCATTACAGTCTATTAAGGAGGATGCCTATGTCCTGCATCACACAAACTCACACTCTTTACCAATGTCATGCCCTGTACTTACAGAAGCCCCACATGACATTTTTATGAGTCCTAAAAATGAATGATTGGTCCCAGGTTATAAAATAATTGAAGATTCAGGTTCCTCTGAAAAACCTATCCAAACACAGAGTAAATTTTAGCATTGTTAACCAAATTCTGCAATTGTTTATGACTCCATCAGCAGGATGTGTTACTGACAAAAACTGTACTGGATCTCTCAAAGATAATTCAGTGGTATCTAAATGACCATGAGCTATAGAAGAAATGCCTGTAGCCACTAAATTCTTTGACAATGTTATCTTACACTAGTTAGGAGCTGTAAGAGATTACTGGTTTCAGTTTCACTTTAACCAAATCTGTGACTTTGTTGTAGCTCCTCGGTCCTCAACTGGGGACATTTTTGGTTGTCATAGTGGGAAGGGATGTAACTGACATCAAGTGGGTAGAGGCCAGAGATGCTGCTAAACAGCAAACAATGCCCAGAACAGTCTGGCGTCAAAGACTTCCAGCTCCAAATGTCAATTATGCTTAGCTAGAGAAACCCCAGTGTCATCCTACACTGTTCCTCAAATCTGTCATTGAATAGTGAGGATGCATAATAAAGTGAAACTTCAAAATCTTAAATGTTTTGCCCATATGCACACCATATTCAAACATACAGTCCTTCAGAACTTGTTTTAGTCACTTGGCGTGGAGGTCACACTAGCCCCTCCTGTTCCCATGCTTCTCTTCTCCTGGATAGTCTGTTTTCAATGTGTCCTATATCAGCATTAGGTCTCTTCTCAGCCCACAGCTACTCAGGGCTTAAAGCACAGGAACCCAGTTTAACACTGTGCATAAACGCACATTTTCAGGCTTTTCACAGTCATACAACTAAATGAGGGAGAGAGGACAGAAAGCCACTTCCTACAGTTAGGTTTGTGACACTTTGTAATGTTCCAAGACCAGACTAAGGCCTTCTCCTGATGTGCCCTTAACCCACCCTCTCTGACTACCACCTCGTCACAAAGTGAAATGCTTAAAAAAATTGAAAGAATATCATCACCCCAAGTAATAATTGCAAAATTTAAAACTAGGAAATGGAAAGTAGTGGGTTTTAATGAACTTCACTTAAAGCCCTCAAACTGAAGACATTACATTCACCATTAGTATAGAGTAAAAAATTTATTTTCAATGTCATAGAAACAATATGTATAAGTCCTCTTCTCCACCTCTTGTCTGTACATTGGTGATTTACTTGGTGTCTCTCTTTCCTTCCTTCTTTTTCTTCAGCTTGCTTCCAATCCATTCATCCTTTTCACAAACATTCCCTGGGGGCATCTTGCTGTCTTCTGCAGAGAATCTGAAGAAAAAGTAGGAACATTCCCAACTTGTGGGAATCCAGAACATTCCAAAGCCACCTTTTCTTGTGTTGAGGGGGGAAGGTAGGTTCCCCTGCTAGTAGGGTGAGGCCCAGCCTGAGAAATCCAGGCGCAAACTTTCTGGTTAAGAATATCTGAACACCACCCCTCAGATGGTCCGTCCTCAAGTCCCCTACTCCTGTCACCTACTCAGTGCTTCTTAAGCAAGCTGTTTCTTGCTACCCGGTCGAACTGATCTATTTGTTTTAATTAAATCAAGAAGACCTGTCCCCTGTTGCCCTTGGAGTTTCAGCTCTCTGCATGTGTATGTTAAAAGTTTAAGTGAACCAAGCAAGTGAGGGAGCCCAGGAACTCGGTTTGAGCCGCACTTTGAAAGTCTGTGAATCTGCTGGACAACTCCCCGCCCCCACCCCACCGTCTGCCTCTGTGAACGCCTGTGCACCAACGAAAGAGCTACCTCGACTTGCTGTGGTCAGCGTCAGGAAAACAGCAAGACCCAGCTATGAGTTTGTGTCTTCGTCCTCCTTTAAATTTCAGCAATATTTCTGTGGAGAGAGAAAAAAAATACTGTTCAGCTCAAAAATGTGCTCTAAATGATACAAGGAAAAGGCTGCGGCTCCGTTTGCACCCTGAGATGCGCGCTGCAGGGCTTCTGGGGCTC